>OZ022506.1:34429610-35036763 GCA_963989385.1 Ctena decussata | reverse complement strand
ATATTTTATCGCTCAAGGGCAAGTAACTCTGAAAAAAACAAGGCATCGCAGGCGATACAAATCCCCTCACACAAGACTACTTGCTCGAGATATTGTCATACCCTACATTTGTGTGAAATTATTTTAAAATCCATGGAGAAATGTAGGTGCTAGAGCGATGACAAAGTTTTTCTAAAAATAGCTACAGTGACCTTGACCTTTTAAGTGCAGCACCCTGAAAGTCAAACTTGCTCGAGATATTGTCATGCCCTACATTTGTGTGAAGTTATTTCAAAATCCATTGAGAAATATAGGCACTAGATCGCTGACAAAGTTTTTCTAAAAATAGCCACAGTGACCTTGACCATGGGCGCAGCACCCTGAAAGTCGAACTTGCTTGAGATATTATCTTGCCCTACATTTGTGTGAAGTTATTTTAAAATCCGTTGAGCAATGTAGGCGCTAGAGCGATGACAAAGTTTTTCTAAAAACAGCCACAGTGACCTTGACCTTCGGCGCAACACCCTTAAAGTCGAACTTGCTCGAGATAATGTCATGCCCTACATTTGGGTGGAGTAACTTTAAAATCCGTTGAGAAATGTACGCGCTAGAGTGCTGACAAAGTTTTTCTAAAAATAGCCACAGTGACCTTGACCTTGGGCGCAGCACCCTGAAAGTGGAACTTGCTCGAGATATTGTCATGACCTACATTTGTGTGAAGTTATTTCAAAATCCGTTGAGAAATGTACGCGCTAGAGCGATGACAAAGTTTTTCTAAAAATAGCCACAGTGACCTTGACCTTGGGTGCAGCACCCTGAAAGTCAAACTTCCTCGAGATATTGTCATGCCCTATATTTGTGTGAAGTTATTTCAAAATCCATTGAGAAATGTAGGCGCTAGAGCGCTGACAAAGTTTTTTTAAAAATAGTCACAGTGACCTTGACCTTAGGCGCAGCACCCTGAAAGTGGAACTTGCTCGAGATATTGTCATGACCTACATTTGTGTGAAGTTATTTCAAAATCCGTTGAGAAATGTACGCGCTAGAGCGATGACAATGTTTTTCTAAAAATAGTCACAGTGACCTTGACCTTGGGCGCAGCACCCTGAAAGTGGAACTTGCTCGAGATATTGTCATGCCCTACATTTGTGTGAAGTTATTTTAAAATCCGTTGAGAAATGTAGGCGCTAGAGTGCTGACAAAGTTTTTCTAAAAATAGCCACAGTGACCTTGACCTTGGGCGCAGCACCCTGAAAGTGGAACTTGCTCGAGATATTGTCATGACCTACATTTGTGTGAAGTTATTTCAAAATCCGTTGAGAAATGTACGCGCTAGAGCGATGACAAAGTTTTTCTAAAAATAGCCACAGTGACCTTGACCTTGGGTGCAGCACCCTGAAAGTCAAACTTCCGCGAGATATTGTCATGCCCTATATTTGTGTGAAGTTATTTCAAAATCCATTGAGAAATGTAGGCGCTAGAGCGCTGACAAAGTTTTTCTAAAAATAGTCACAGTGACCTTGACCTTGGGCACAGCACCCTGAAAGTAGAACTTGCTCGAGATATTGTCATGCCCTACATTTGTGTGAAGTTATTTTAAAATCCGTTGAATAATGTAGGCGCTAGAGCGATGACAAAGTTTTTCTAAAAATAGCCACAGTGACCTTGACCTTGGGCGCAGCACCCTGAAAGTCGAACTTGCTCGAGATATTGTCATGCCCTACATTTGTGTGAAGTAATTTCAAAATCCATTGAGAAATGTCGGCGCTAGAGTGCTGACAATGTTTTTCTAAAAATAGCCACAGTGACCTTGACCTTGGGCGCAGCACCTGAAAGTCGAACTTGCTCGAGATATTGTCATGCCCTACACTTGTGTGAAGTTATTTCAAAATCCGTTGAGAAATGTAAGTGCTAGAGCGATGACAAAAGGTGAACATACGCACGTACGTACGTACGTACGTACTTACGTACGTACTTACGTACGGGACAAAACCTATATCCCCTCACCACTTCGTGGTGTGAGGGGATAATAATCCAACCTGGCCCAAATTCGAACTGGTCCGAGATGTTTTGACTGTCCTGGATATCTGCAAGTTTGAAGAAGTTGCAATCAAAAATGAAGACGCTAGGGCCCGGACAACATTTTCCCCATTATAAGTCTATGGGACCTTTCTGTTGCCATGGTACCCACAGTTTGAAACCAAACAGTCTCAAAACTATCCAATCAATCCCCCACCCCAACCATGCTACACATAAAATTTGATCAAGATTGGTCAGCTACTTTAGCAGATATTAATGTTTAAAAGTGTGGACGTACGACGCAGGGACGGACGACGGACGACGGACCAAGCCTATACTATAAGCTCACCTTGTGAGTCTTCGGCTCAGGTGAGCTAAAACACTTGCCTTAATTTTGTATCAAATCACACCCACATAAAGGTTGCCACATAAGAATAAGACTCGCCAAGGTAAAATAAGTATCACCAAAGGGGTCCCTTGAAGGGAGAATTACCAGTAGTATAATTTTCGTCATTTTGACACCACCCTATAAAATGCTATGTTCTGATTCACTGCTGAGAGATAGTGATATTATGTTAATATGGAGGATTTGCATAAAGCATGTGACAGTTTTTAAATGCTAACATTTTTGTTCGCGATAACCGGTGAACCACGGTTAAACGAGAAATATGAATGCAAAACTCTCTTAAAGCAATGACTGAGCTCTTTACATTTAAACTATATTAACCGTCTCTTATTAATATGGAATTACACACAATTTCGTTTGCTTTTTTTGTCGATGAAAACTGAAAATGTTTAAATAAATGTATAAATGTCTGATTTGAAGCAAATTCGGCATACATGCCAGTCCTAAATATATTGCTCAAATAACATAAGGGATATAACGACAGTTAAGACAGCAAAATCAAGAAAAAGTAAATATATGTAACATAAGTAACAATTCATAAAAAATATTCAGAGAGACTTTCAGTATGAATATTGATACATTTAGACTTGTCACGTGACCGAGGGAAAATTGGCAGTAGACAAAGGTCGGGGGCCAAACTTCGCAAGAATGCAGCAGAGCAATAACTAAACATTTTTATGCAAACGTTATTAAGACAGATGCCTAATGCTTCAATTAACAAGATACAGAAACCTTTCATGCTGTTTCTCAAAAGATAAAATAGCAGGCGTAAAAGATACCCCTGTGTGGTGTATTGGCTCGCTGTCGGTGACAATGACAAGGACCCTAAGCCTTAAGTAATGCATTAAAGCCTATCGAAGTGGGTGTTCTCATTTTGGAACAGTATGAAGAATTTGAATATTTACAGAATTTGAGGGTCTAAAAGATTTTTTCACAGATGCGAAATGGCAGTCTAGACCACATAGTCTTTTATTTGTCGCTATAGGTCACGTGACCTGCTATGACTGTATCTGTTTTAGATGATTATTGTCACCCGAATAGTGCTTAATCAATATACCATAATAATTTAACCCAGCCAATATTTTTAATTCTGGTAATTGCTTCTATGCCAAAATATCCTCTCTTTCACGTGTGCAGTATATGAACTTTTTATTAACCCTGAAGAAAAAGGCTACACATAGTTATTCCGCGGCCCTGTTTAAATTTGTATCACAATAAAGTAGCAATATACAATTTATAAGGTTAAAACCACTCAGGTTCTCTTGCAGCAAGATGAGAGCCTGTTAAGGGAAAATATATGCATATTTATATGTGCTACCTACTCATATATGTTACATATTTATGTATGTTACATATGGTCATATCTCTATGTAAAATACTATTCATACAAAATATTAAATATATTAAATGTGAAGATAAGTCTTTCGGCCGATTCAAAATCGGACTTTTCAGAACAATACAAGACGTACAACAGTGGCGGCAAGGAATGGCTTGCAGCACAAGACTTTGGGCATATAGCTGTGCAAACAAGAAACCCCTGATCAGGTCAGAAAAATCTGCTACTTTTATCATGTAGTCCAATACAACATGTTGAATGTTGGCAGATGGGGCTCATCAGCCTGGGAGGGTAACTAAGGTACCTAAAACTATGTGTGGAAGGGTAGATGCAATCCTAAGCCTTGGTTGGCAGTCCACCTAGAAGTTTATTGCTAGGTCTCTGAACAAAACCTGCTAAACAACACCTGGGAACACAGCATTACTTGGTTGAAGTCTTTCTAGAAAAAGTAAATGGCTAGTGTAGAGCTCACATTAGTTTAACAGTCATGTGTTAATTGCAAGACCCGAGCGAGCCTTGCTCAGTTTGTTACACCGTCTAGGTTTAAGGGGTCAATGTGCATAGAGATAGGCCCAATCAGCTGCTTGCCCCTCTGAGTCTGGTTGTATATATTTAGGCAGTGATTTGCTGGGAGAGATCTGCTTTAAGACCAGAAAGCCAACCCAACCCAGACGGAGTGTTGACCGTGAGAAGTAAAAAATACAGATGTGGCATGCACGTTCAAAGCAACAATAGAATGAAATTTGCACCAGTCGTCAATCTGAGGTATGATGACATAAAAAGCATGATTACCACCTACAATACAGCAGTGGCGGACACAGCTAGTGAGACATTTGAGAAGAAACGTTGGAGGACAAAGCACTGGGTCGCCAGAGATGTTCTTGATCTCTCTAATGAGATGATGGATTTAAAGAAGAGGCGGCAAGAAACAGAGGGAGCGAAAGAATACAGGACAGCTGACAAGAGGGTTCAGAAGAACCTGAAAAAAGCAAAGGAGGACAGTGCGAGGAGATTGAAACTTGCATGAACAAAAACAACTACATAAAAGCATATCAGATTGTGAAAGATCTAACTTGAGACAAGCAGGGTAGATCCACAACTATCCCCGGCCCCGACATGTCTGGGACATGTCTAACAAATCCGCAGCAGATGGACAAAATATTGCTCGGAGGTAAACGACCATGAGTCATGGTGACAATACAGTTCTGGACTGCACTCGGCACCAACAAGAAGATCTACAACCAATCCTTGGTGAGGAAGTTCACATTGCAGTAACTGTACTCAAAAAGGGAAAATCTGCCGGGGATGATACTATTCCTGCAGAACTTGTTCAGCAGGCTTGGAGAGTATGACCGATATTTTACAAAGGTCTGTACAAGATCTGTAGAACAGAAAAACGGCCGACCCCATGGATTTTGTCACTGATTACATGTACTACACTCCCTGAAAAGGGCCACCAGCAGCTCTGCCAGAACTACAGAACCATAATATCCAAGGAAAGTCATGCTCAAACTGGCTTTAACCCCAAGTTGAAGAGAGTATCGTTGACGAAAAGGCTCGTCTCAGTGCCGGGAGAAGCACCACAGATTTGATAGGCATATCCTCTGTGGAAATCACTCAGGTGAGCAGATAGCCATTTTTGAGTCTCCGGGGTGTTTCTGGAAAGCTTCCGGGCCAAAATGTATCATAAAGTGAATGTACATGTTGATACTCAGGGTTGCCAAACTCTACTATTTAAGGAGAGCGATCCTCTTTTTTTCATTGGGCTTTTGACTATATGCCTGTCAACCCATTTTCTGGACGTTTCTATATACCAGACTCCACTGAATGAGGATACAACATTCTGAGTCTGTTTGGTAGGTTTGGCTGCTGAATCAAATATTATTCCACGCAAGAACCCTTCAACTCTGTGGTTCGAAAGAAACGACCACACCTGGATCCTGAAAGATTGCATCAGGATAATGTTTCCATACAGCTGGAGATAGGTCTTCTGGGGTTTGAGGTCTTGGAACACCGCCGTACAGCCCCGATCTGGCTCCCATGGATTTTCGGGTTTTCCCAGAGATAAAGACGTTCTTGCATGCAGTGAGATTCGATTCAGCAGCCAAACTTACCAAACAGACTCAGATTGCCATAACCTCATTTAGCGGAAACTGGTATGTAGAAACGTACAGGAAATGGGTTAGCAGGCATAGGAAATGCGTGGATCTTGCAGGTGACTATATGGAGAACGTGCGACGTTCGCTGGACTTACATGACGCTTGACGTTTTCAAATAGTTCATGCTCTAGGTATATGTTACATACCTACTTGTAATCCACATAGAATTGTTGTTTGTATGTATATCTTGCTGATTTTCACAGCATATACAGAACACTGAGATGTTGAAATGCATGTAAATCTGATTTGTTTTTCATGTTACTTATACTAGACCTTATTTTATAACAAAATTATTTTACGAACTTCCCGAACAACCTTCGTTTAACCTTTTAGAGAAGAAAGATATACTTCACGCCATGTTTATTATGCTCCCCGAAGGATGAACTTATAGTAGCCGCTTTGTCTGTCCGTCTATCAGTCCATCAAATTTTTGATCGGACCATATCTTTGAAAGTATTGAAATGAAACTCCACAAAATGATAGAAGACGACGAGAGGAAGTGCAGTGTGCATGAGCCGTACCCTGTAACAAGTAATTACAAAGTTAGCTCCAGAACAAAAATAAGACAGACTGATGGACACATGCATGCGGTTCTAACATCTGCTATCCATCGATATTTTACGGACAGACACTCATATTTCTGTTTCAGTTATGAACCTCCCTATTTTAATTAGAGAAGGAGCAAATTCCACTATATAGTGTGTTTTCCTGCAATCATATTGCCAGGTGGAAAATCCTCAATATAGGGGGAAAACGGCTATGCAAAAGCACGTATAGTAGATTTTCTCCGGGGAAAATTGGCTATATAGTCATATTTCCGGGGGGAAATTCTGCTATATAGTCATTTTTTCCGGCGGGAAATTTTACTATGGAAAAATCATAGTCATTTTTGCGGGGGGAAAACTACTAGGGGAGGGGGGCTACTCTCTGACAGTAACAGCTTGCGGTCGCGTAACGATTCTTTCAATTTTGTCATTGTGCTTTGAAAACAATAACATAACAAAACTGTCTATGAAGAAACTTTGAAAAACAAAAAAACGGACAGGTACAGCTGTAATGATACCTCTTAATTCAAAGGGAGGTATTCTGAAAGTTTGAAGAATTTAGAATTCGCACGTAAAGCCTGAGTACAAGATATTGAACATTTTAAGTGTTTTTAGAGGTTTCTACATTGCGGATTTTTCGTTGCAATACAAAACTTTATTGCTGCGCATGCGCAGCCATGAAGTGCATTCTAATTAACTCCAATCGATAACTCTTATGTGGAAAAGTATGGGTTGATGATTTTCATTAAATTTTGTTCCTTGTAGTCACCCTAAACATACACGAGCCTCAGTTAACTCCAATATGCACTGGGTTCCTTGTAAATATGACCAATAGTTGTAGTTGGTATCATTCCTTTTTTGACCGATTATACATCAATTTCTGCATTGGATTATATCTTTACACCGACTAAGCATGTCTCTTATTGGGAATTAATTCTCTGTTAGCACTTGTGAAGTAAAGAGGCATGTTGACAAATCTCACGGTGGCCAAGCATCAGAACAGACTACTACTTCTATACTAACTTTACTGTATTCATCTATGCATACAACATGTAGCAGAATTAGCTGCTTCTGTAAAATAGTTACAATTACATGTAATGCAAAACCTTAGCAGTTCAATAAATGGTGTTAAACGCTTATAAAAACAAACAAATTGAGCCGCGACACAATAAAACAAACAAAGTGGCATGTGCGCCCAGCGAAGACGCAGATCAGCCTGGGTATCCACCCAGTCTAGCCAGAGTCTTCGCTGTAGACTTAAAGAGTAGCTAAGGTCCTAGCTAGCTTCATGCGGGCAGCGGATGTCCAGGCTGATCTGAGTCTTCACTGGGCGCAAACGTCACTTTGTTGGTTTTGTCGTGTCTCGGCTCAGTTTCTATGCACATTCGTGAACAATAATCTTTGTTGTTTGAATACTTTTAAAATGTTCGAATTTTTTGCAAATTACCATACTCCAGAAATGAAATAGTACAATATATCTGGATGCTGACTATGTGTTGTAACACCAGTCAACAAAAATATGATTGTTAGACACTATGCCCCCAAACCATAATGTTTGACTCTAAAGAAGACTCACCCTGAATGCTTAACAGACGGTACAACTCACCAAAGTATTTACAGAACTCAATAAAAGTTAATCAAGTTAATTTTCATCTCTAGACTCAATTCTGAAGCTATTGCCAAAATGAGTATTCTCGCTCAATGTGTTCTCCTAGCATTTTTTTCACAAGGTGGTAAGTATCTAAACTGACTGATTCTGAAAAGGGGTATGACTCTATCAAATATTTATGGACTCAAATCACAAGTTGATTAGGTTCTCTATAACTTATGGAAGCTGAAATATAGGCTGGCAACTAAAACTTGACAAGAGCTTTTTATGACAGTAAAACATTCGAAATTTCAAAGGGCAATAACTCTGTAGTGAACAGACTGATGTTTCTGAAGTATATGCAGGGACTAAGCATATCAATATTGTGTAATTTGCATAAGTTTCAAGGACGTTTCAAAAGATATAGCTTCTCGGGTGGCAAACATTTTTGGCAATATACAAGGGACTATAATTCTATCGTACATGTAAACCGTGTCTGCTAGTCAGGATTTCATACTTGTCAAAGTCTCACCAATGTCAGTATCATCAATTTCATTATGTGGTTTCTAACAAGAAATCTTGAAAAATGCAGCGTTTAGCCTGCCGTCAAACTTTTCTCGAAATAAGTCAATGGAAACTTGAACGGGCCATAACTGTGTGATAAATTGTCCATATTTTCCTTCTATTCATATTTGTTTGGGGTCTTATATATATGCCGGGCCGCGTAGCGCAATCGGTAGGGCACCTGATTTATAAGTCAGAGGTCCTGGGTTCGAAACCCGGTCGGGCCATATACTTTCGTTTCTCCTTCCGCTGATTCAAGAAGGGCAGTTGTCAGTTACTGGCGAAAGTATGTGCACTTAGTACTGGTTAACCGCTTAGGAGGTCTAATTTGTTCTATAAAAGGGTTATCCTTTGGAAGCAAGGATCACACCAAAGAACTGAAAACTGTCGAGTGTACAAGTTTTCTGGGCCAGACTAGCTAGTTTCGGCCAATTAGGCCTCATCAGTGACCCTCAAGTATTTTCAAAGTTTACAATAGAATCAATAATCCCAAAGGACTAGAAAATAAAATCTACACTATGATGAAGGGCAGGGAGACTTTTTACGGTGACCACACAGTCCCAATCACCAGCTGTAGTAAAGTTCAATATGTTCTATAAAAGGGTTATCCTTTGGAAGCAAGGATCACACCAAAGAACTGAAAACTGTCGAGTGTACAAGTTTTCTGGGCCAGACTAGCTAGTTTCGGCCTACTCAGGAATAGGGTGGTTAGGTTAACTGACCGTCCCAACATGACCTTAGCTGTTTACCGTAGACGTTAGTCATCAGGTCAACCAACCAACATCTTATATTTATCATCATTGTGTAAAAAATATTTTGAATATAATAGCTTCTACAGCGTTGCGCACCCAGTTGGTCCATAAACCATGTGTCTAACAGAGGACTTGCTAAGGAACATATCATTAAAAGATAGTCAACATACTGTATCTGCACTGTTAAGGCAGTAATAACGAGCACTGCGAGATGGCTGCGAAGCAGCCATCGAGCAGAGCTCGTATCTAGGTATCGCAAATACCATCAAGTATAAGTCTATGGAATCGAATTTGCGACGACCACCTTGCTGGGTTCTGAGTTTTGCAGTCGTGCAATTGAAATTAGTGCAAAAAATGGGGAACCAGTGTCTTTTGTCGATTTAACAGGATTTAACGACTGGTTTACATTTTAACAAATGGGATATGCTTTTAGCTGGCAATAACTCGCGATGCAGTCTGTCATTTGCGAACGCTGAATGTCACATGATTGATACAGCCAATCAGAGCCCTCTCAAGACGTCGCTGGTGTGAATTGTAAACAAGGCGGCAGAAAGTTTTATTTTGAAACCAACTAACAAACCGCCTCGGAATCAAGGTAAAAACGTGTATACCCACGTTCAAGACTTGAAACGGCCACCAAATCGACCAATATCATGACACAACTAGGCCAGTTCAGTGGTTTATTTAGCGTCCGGAAACCTCAAAGCTTCACAACATCATGGGATTTCGCGCACAAGCGGTCCGTGTCATGGCTCATGCCATATTGTAGCTCTCCGTCTCACATTGGTCACAACCTGGCTATGAAGCAAGTTACAACAAAATAGACGATAAAAAAAGAAGCGCAATACATTGGTCTCTCGAAAAGAAATCAAAGTTTTGTTAAAATTAGCAGTGGCAACTCACTGGCGCTTGAGTTTCAAAGTGTGCATCACTGTCATTACATTCATAACGTGGTACAGTGGACTCGACAGTATCGGATTAAGTTCAATAAAACTCCTGTTTTATTGCATATGATGGTTAAAATTATGTATGTGATGCCACATAACAATTGCAAAATAATCCTTCTATATATCCATGTCAAAATATTTACGAAATTTATTCCTTTAAGGGCAGATAACCTATCCAGACTTACAGGAAGGTCTTACGACAGTAACGAATCAGGTGCGACAGTATCGGATCATATGATATTATTTTACAGGAGAGTTCCTCCGAGCCATTCTGCCAACTTTCTTAGCTTCAATAATTTTGCTACATAAACAGTTGGATCTATTAAACTCACAGAGAAAACTTTCACGGCCTTTCAACGATATTTTCATGTGGTCCTTCACTAGCAACGGTTATGTCTGTTAAATAACAGTTGAATGTATACAAATGTACAAGCATGCCAACTATTCTTAACTCAGTAATACCCTGCGCCCCATAGCACGGAACTACTCAAACGGTAAATACCATAATTTGCCTTTGCAAAGTGTAGAGCTTGAAAAGACCGTAGTGTCTGATCAGGATCAACAAATTTACGATGATTTTCCGCCTTAACATTGATACTTCAATGTAACCAATGTATAAACACTACATAGTCTTTTATGGAGTTCTAGGGCGTTAATCTGAGTCTACACAGTGTACAAATGTCCATCTGATGAAAGCCAGTCATTGATGGGGTCACACACATGAGAGCCGACCCTCAGATAGATGTTTCTTCAGAATGTTTAGCACAAGCTTAGTTATGCTACGCATAACCTTCATCATCGTACGCTAGTGTGTGGGGCGTGGGATGGGGGATATTTTACGAAAAGGATGTTGTATTAGTTTTATACTGATCTACTGTGAAAGTAGACACAGCAGCCACTCAGGTAGCTGACATATGACATGCTTTCAGCACCCGATAATGCATCCAACATAAAGTTTTCCTGCTGATGTTTGTTTTTCAGTTCAAACTATATAATGATCCGTTACTGTCGCACATCGGTGCCCCAACTTTTCAAGTCTTTAGTTTCATCAAACATTGAGATGTCACAAAGATAATGACTGCTTGCAATTTTAGGGATGCCAGGACACATTAGAAAGAAGAATTGGTTTCAATCGCCTAATGATAAAATAGTTTAAATAGCCGAAATCTATTTTGGGGGTAACGAGCAACAGATGAAATGCAGGCGCCGCTGAAGAGGGGCCAAACTTTACAACAACTCTGATTTGTTTCACAGCCACACATTTCGATCGAATTTTTCATCCTGCACTTTGTCATAAGTCTAACCTGATGACTGTAATTAATGGTAAAAAAATCTTGCTTCATTTGTGAGAAAAATGGATGATAACTTATGAGTGATCCGATACTGTCGATGATCCGATACTGTCAAGTCCACTGTACTACCCCTGCTCGTTCCAAGCAAATAGTCTCTGGTAAAATTAAAATCACTAACCCGATAAACCTGGTATTGTCTGATATGCGGTGAACCTTGAAAAGAGGGTGCAACTAGTCCTGTAACGATGGCAGTGCAAATGTTGACCTGAACACGTTGCTGCAGAATAGTTTCTATTCGTATCAGCCTTCGATGTTGGGCTTTCCAGTGCACAGACCCACAAAGAAAGGTAAAATCCAGCTATTCTACAAGCGCGCTGTGACAAAACAACGCCAAACTTGTAAATCAGGGAAATTTGCCATTGTAATTTGCAATTGTCACTAGTTTTCACGACCTGCAAAGTTTGGATTCCCTAGTCAATCAATGTCGAGGTATTATTATTATTGGCTGGCACATCACCGTCTCTTCGCTAAAAGGAGCGGTTGTAGTGTAGTGGATAACACGCCAGACTACCAATCTAGGGGTCGACAAATCGATCCCCTGCTTCTCCCGTCTTTTCGGATGAGACTTTAAACCGAGGTCCATTCTCCATATGACTTTGTTGGTGGGACTTTAAATCCGAGTTCACTCGCTCACTTTTCGCTAAAAATGGACTTTGTATACCAAATGCCGGCCGTGAATCCAAGCCGCTTAAACTTGGTTTTCCTGTGATGACCAAGGAAATTTCTACACAGCATTTGAAAAGTGATACAAAAATGTGTTAACCACCATCATTTGACTGACAAAAAGTTCTAAAAACCTTTCTAAATCTCACTTTTTTATATTCGTTGCAGGTACTTAACAAGTGCTTAAGTGTTCCGAATGAAATATTGGGAAACCAATTTGATGATGACACACCAGGTGAATGTAAAATATGGATTTATTTTTGCAACTAGGCCCTATGTATTCTGGGCTAGGCGTCATACTGTAACAATGAAAAAGAAGTGTGTGTACATGGGCGTCTGTGTGTCATTTTCTTATCTCATCTATTCCCGCAACCTCTGTCTATCTATGCACACGACATCAAATTCAAAACAAGGTCATATTGACGTTGACGCACCGCCCTACTGTTGCATCAAAATCAGTCTGGAGGCTCGTTTCTTCATTCCTTTTTTTTGGTCCCACCCTCCCCCCTCCACTCCTGCTCAATCATACAATCATTGGGCTGCGTCACATGAAAACGTGCCTATTGACCAATGCAACCAGAAAAGCTTCAGTCTCGCCTGCACCTGCATGCAGTCTCTTTGCCCCATATTCAAGGAAATCATGCTGATTAGACTTGATGAATGTGCAGGCTGATCTGAGTCTTCAGTAAATTTTATGCATATGTCTGACAGGACATTTTCTTATGACGCGGCAGTTTTGAAAAATGAAAGTAAATAATTTTCTCAAGAAAATTTCTTTTTCATTTCATGAACTAAAGAAATATGTATCGTTCAGATACAGCGAAAGTCCAAAAATATCAAGAAAATTTTCATTGAAAGTATGATTGAGCTGTCAAAAAAGATAGAAAAAAGAAGAAAGGCAATAATGACTACATATGTTTGACTAATCAACGGTTACAATGAGGACTGACTAATCAACGGTTACGATGGGGATTGCTTATACCTTACCCTACAATCCAACGCTCATGTGCTCGAGTGCTTTCGAGATCAACAAGATGGCAGTATTGAAACTTCCGGATGAGTTCTTTGTTTTAACTGACTATACAGATGTGAACGGAACAATATAAATAGAATGCTGGTACTAATTGCTGAATCGCAGCGGTAAGCATAACAGTCTAATGATTTGCTATGTAATTGATTTGCTATGCTTGATATTTTGGCATTGGTAGAATATAATACAGCCAACTAAAAAGAAAAAAGGTGCCCAATAACAACAAAAAATACGAATAGGGCCAATTATGTTCTTCATTGTAGAACTATGGGTTTCATTGATAGAGACCGATCCCTTCAGCTTATTGATGAAGTCTGCAGGAATTGGACTGTGATATTAAGGTGCATTACAGAGCAGGACATAGTGTAAATGTGTGTTGGTACAGCGATTTGTTCACTATTTTGGGAATGGTGCCAGTTGCCACGGAATTGGGGAAAAGCGCATCGTATTCTCCTACACATTGGAAGTTTGGAAATATGGCAAGCCATTTTACTATTTATTATGGAACGTAGATATCTTATTTGTTATATCAGATATCTAATATGCCAGTTAAGATATCTAATATAACATATAAGATATCTTATATAACATATAAGATATTTTATATCCTATATAAGATATCTGAAATAGGATATAAGATATCTTATATAGGATATGAGATATCTTATTTAATTTTTCATATCAGATATCTTATATGTTATATGAGATATCTTATATGTTATATTAGATATCTTAATTGGCATATTATATATCAAATATAACATATAAGATATCTAATATATTATATAAGAAATCTAATATGTAAAATTAAATAAGATATCTCATATCCCATATAAGATATCTTATTTCCTACAGAAGATATCTTGTATGCCATATAAGATATCTTATATACTATATAAGATATCTAGTATAGGCATATTAGATAGCTTATTTGACAATATATAAGATATCTGATATAGCATATAAGATATCTTATATGACATATAAGATATCTTATTTAGTAAATCAGATATCTTATGTCGCATATAAGTTATCTTATATAGGATATGAGATATCTTATTTAATTTTACATATAAGATATCTAATATAATATATTAGATAATTTATATACTATATTAGATATATAATATGCCAATTAAGATATCTAATATAACATATAAGATATCTAATATAATATATTAGATAATTTATATACTATATTAGATATATAATATGCCAATTAAGATATCTAATATAACATATAAGATATCTTATATGAAAAATTAAATAAGATATCTCATATCCTTTATAAGATCTTATATCCTATGTAAGGTATCTTATATCCTATATCAGATATCTTATATAGGATATAAGCTATCTTATATGTCATATTAGATATCTTAATTGGCATATTAGATATCTAATATACTATATAAGATTATCTACTATGCATAATAAATAGTAAAATGGCTTGCCATATGGAAACCCTTTATTAAGTCTCAGGTGGTGGGATAGGGGTCATGATACTGAATATATAGTAAATTTACAGTCAATTATTGCTATATATCTGCTATTTCTCTGGTGCTTTTTATGGGCATCACTTATGTAGAGAAAAAAATCACTGTGGTATATATTTTCAACTTTTACAGCCTAGCTATAGAAGTGGCACCATCTTTTCGCCAAGGGTATACGTGAGCTCCTGCTCACTTGCTCTAGTTGGTATTGCACAGTCTCATTTTGACCACTTAGAAAAAGTGTGCAAATCTTGAACTCTGGGCTTTGGAGATGAATAGAAAATCATAACTTCGTGACTAAAAACCATGATGTTTCACAAGTTCAACCTAAATCAATGATATATGATATGAAGCTGGCCACCAGATCACCATTATTGTGTATTATGGGTGCTCTAAGCAGCTGTCATCTCACTGCTGTAGGTTTGAGCCAAGAAGCCAAGCTCTCTTTGCAGATGATCATGTAGTTTTCTAGGGGATCATACATTTTGGCAACAAATTTGTACAACTGATTTAGTCGAAAATGACTGAAATAATCTTGACTGGCTGGACAATCCATGTGAAAAACAAGCCTATCAGTTGATTGTCGAATTTCTGACAAAAGAAAGCTAAACAGACAATTTCCATCTTTAAATGATATTAAGTATACATTTACAACAGTACATTCATATACTTCGAGGATTTGGTGTCACTTAGAAGGCAATGCCTTAATTTCATATTAAGTCAGAAAAACATACATACTAATATTTTTTGCCCAGTTCATGCTCAGGAAAGTTGCAAAATGATGATTCACGATCAATCTCAATGAAAAATGCAGTTTAAGTCTGATTAAGTTGCCCAGTGTTCATACAACATGTAGTAAAATCTGCCTAGACTTAAGGGGTCATTGAGGGGCCTCACAAAAACTGGCTGCAGAGTCATGGCAGACAGGTGTACACTTAATAGAGGTTCATTGTCCTCTGAGGCCCCATAAGATAGGTGACCCTTAACAGAGTTACCCTTGAGACAGGTTAGACAGCATTATTTTTTTATACAATTTCATTATAACAGCAGATATTAACACTTACTTAAAAAATTTCGAGAGGTAGGCACTGATTAAATTTGATATTCACATTTGGTAATCAGACAATCGGTCACTGTCTAGAGTTTGTGTCAGTCTTATGTAACAGTCCTGCAGTTGGTGCTGTCTGTTTTTAAGATTCTAGGTTCAAGTCCTAGAGGACTGCATGTTAGTACTGGCACATATAACACTAGACAGCAATATCCAAATTACAGAATGCATTCTAAGATAAGAATGAAATAGGTTTAGAATATTCCAATCTTTAGCCATATGGTAAGATGTCTCATAGGAAAGAACGAGAAGTAAATACTTATGGGCTGTAAGGGAAATCACTTTTGAGATTGTATTAACAGTGTATCCCACTTGAAGATATTACATAAATATTTTTTTTTTCTTCAGTTTGGTGGTTTCGAATTGGCGAAAATTGCAAGACCGCTAACATTTCTGCACTATCTGAATCGACATACCTGTAATTGCTTATATGTTAGTTATGAGAAAAAGTTGCCAGCAGTGCTCGTTTTATAGGTAGCGCCTATTTATTTCATATTATTGTATTATTGTATTTGCTATGGTACATGTATGTATGTTGAATTCATATGACTAAATATGTTTAAACCAAGGCAGTACTAGCCAACCCCCAACTTTCTCCTTGAAAGTCAATGGCAACATTTAGTTGCCACAGCAACCAAATTAATTGATGCCATAAAACGGTACTTCTGTAGAGGCTTATGCGATGAAAATTTCAGAAAACTTGCAAATTTATCAGCCTGATGCCTACTGAGGTATAGACTTTTGAAAAGTTTGCAAGTTTCTGCCATTTCGGTTGGTATGACAACAAAGCAAATCAAGCCACTGTCACAAAAAAATGTGTCTGACAGAGGACTACCTTAGGAATATTTTTGTGGAATATCTGTCATCATGTCAGCAATAGCCAATTTTCAATTTTGCCAGGTGCAACTTTAAGTTGAAATAGTAACAAAAGTTCTCAACCAAATGATGATGATATTTTATTTATTTATTTATTTATTTATTTTGAGAGGATTATGGCAAAAGAAAACCCAACGAGCCTTTATACAAAGTTTCACAATTTCCAGTCTTTTGAGTACTGGGGAGCTAATCTTTTAATATTTGCCATTTTGTATGCCAGTCTGATACAGGACTAACTTCTTTAGTTGTATTGAACTGCTGTTCTGATAGCAAAGCAGTTCCTTTACGATAATCCCTAATTAGAAGGGGACACATACTTCAAACCGGAATAACATGACTTATCTTTACGAACAAACTGCAAAGAAAGACTAGTCTCAGGTCCTTCAGGCCCCAAGGTTATAAAACTTTTTGCTCAACTCAGCTGAGTATAAAAATTTCTCTGCTAATAAATATGAAAATGCCAACTAATGTTGGCATTTTCATATTCATAAGCAGAGAAAATTTCATACTCAGTTCCACTGAGCAAACAAACAACTGTACTTATCAATGATTTGCTATTTATTAGCAGGTTAAATTTCATGCTCAGCTGAGTTGAGCATGAAAAAAAGTTTTATAACCTTGGGACCATGATCAGTAAATTCCTTCAGCTGAGACCACGACAAAAGTCAAATAGGAAGCGTTTATCAGTACTCAATGTCTTTCATAGGTTTATTGCCCAGCGGGCACATGACGTCAAAATGACGTCTTACTGACGTCGATGCGACGTTCTGACGTCGCATCGACGTCATTTAACCGTTACGTGCCTGCTGGGAGGTCAGTCTGACATAAAACTTTATAGTAATATGGGCATTATCGTGTGAAGGGTTGTTGCGGGGTGAGGGGGGTCATTAACTTGTTTGTGACCGATCTTGTGAGGGGAGGGGGACGGGGACGGGGAGGGGTTCGAAAACAATTTGATGAGACTGGGTGAGGGGTGGGGGCAGGGGTCGAAAAAATTTCTCTGTAGTATGAAAATGTGTCCGGTCCCCCACCTGATAATAAATGACTCGTCCCTTAAGCGGTGTTTGAGAACCTACGCACGCAGACTTGTCAGGGCATGCACAATTTGCATATCTTAGGCCCGATGTCATGTCGCCTTAAAACATGTTCTAAGGCCTAAAATAAAAACTTGAATTTGTGTTTTAGGTTAGCCGACCGTGCCTCAATTTTCGCCCCCGACCCTAAAAGTTTTAAGCATTTAAGGTGGTGATTTATGGTAAATGTAATAATCTGCATAAAACCTTAAAAAAGTAACGTATCTCCCTGAAAGTTAGCAGACTTCTTATTTTTGTTGTTCTTTACAGTTCAGAATACAAAATAGACGTACATGCTGCTTAAAAAAGTGTTTTTATAAGGAAATATGAAAGGGTAATTTTCCGCGAATAAATCTGAAAAAAATAATATCGTTATTGAAAATTTACGTAGTGCTGAAGGTGCATTATTGCATAATGAAGAGCGTCCTAGCAATTATTTATTCCAACCCTTTCTCAAATTGTAATGTAGACCAGATGAAAACGGTAGCTTTTTCTCAAATGTACAAAGTAAATGTACACTGGACGCATTTATTAAATATAGGGTAGGCAAGCATACCTATGTTAACACCTACAATATAAATAATACATTACTGACATGATCAGTAATTGTTCAACCTTGTTAAAATAGTATCACCTGTCTCACCTGTGTGTTTTGACAAAAAATTTGGACACAGACTGCATCTTTTTTCATCTGCTCAGCCTTATAATGTGTGAAAGAGTTTGAAAAAATAATTGCTAGGACGCTCTCCATTATGCAACAAGGTACTCTAAGCACTAAGTATATTTTCAATAATGATATTATTTTTTCAGATTTATTCGCAGAAAATTACCCTTTGATCTTCTCTTATAAAAACACTTTTTAACATTAACAAATGCTGCATTTTGGGATTCTAAATTATGAGAAACAACATGAAGAAGACATCTGCTAAGTTTTGGAAAGATCAGTGTTATTTTGAGTATTTTATGCAGACTTTTGTCTTTGTCCCAAATCAGTGATTATCACCACCTTAATGGGATTTCAAATTTCCATGTTCGGATATATTGTTTGTGTATCATCCCCTTATAAATCTAACACAAAAGAAGAATATTTCACGACCACCTTTTTGCCGAAGCAATAATCAATGACTAGTGTTGCATTACGGTAAAGATAAAATATTCGATATCATTTTAAGGCACGAAGTAAAACAAAAAGAAGAAACACCGTATGCCAAAAACGGGCGCCCTATGAACTAACTGTCTTGTTATCTAGAAGTACAATGTAACATGAAACTTACGCAATATTGGTTTAAGGCATAAGGAAAAAAAGTCGGTAATATATTAGCGCTTTTTGTTCGGCTGGGAGCCATCAGTTCTGATCGGTAATTCAATACTGAGTCTCGTTACTTTGGTTTTAATAATATGGTTGTCCGGGAGGACAAAATTCTGTTCTTTTAAATTTGCTCGGAAAAAAACATGCAAATGGCAGAGTTGCTATCCCTAAAAGTGTATCCATGCACCTTACAAACCTGTTATTGAGTTTGGGTCGATAAAATTGGGCAAGATGACAATATGATTTATTCATTTGATATACAACAAAACTGTTAAACGCGTCATTGATGAGTTTCTCATTTTAAGGAACATGGCTGGGAGACTTAGTAAGTATAACAACAAGGAAAAGACTTTCAGGCAGTTTATGTGCATATTATGATGGGAGGTAATAATAGGGTTATGGGAATGATGGTGTCACATAAATTGTGCGAAAGTACGTTGAAGTAAATTTTGTCAGAAAGACCTCGGTCTAGTTACGCGCACATGTGCGCAGAGACACAGGAAGAGGGACCGAATGCACGTTCGAACAACTCAGGCTATGATGTATGTAACTTGAAAAGCTACAGGTAGACATTTTTACTTATTTTATGCGAACAGTTAATGCGAACAGGGAAGGCACATATCAGCATGCGCATGCACCCAGTCTTATCAAAACTTTTCGCATGACACGGCCCGCATTTACAAAATGTAGTTTGGTTTAAAAGGCAAAAATAATTAAAGAATTTATGTAGTAACATTTTATATGTTATAACTACGCATCAAACACTGGGAACTTGTACCATTTTTTTAAAGTGTATGGGCATACTTCCATGATTTTCCGCCATGAAGACAACTTATGGGGCTTCCTGTTTGCTTCCGTTGGCAAAAAAAGCCTTGCGAAAAGGGGTTTCAATAATGGGAAAATGTGCTCCTAGACTTGGTCTTTTAGAGTTGAACCCCATTGAGAAAGGAATCAAAATGAAAGTGGCAGTGCTGTTTCTTTTTTAAGTTTTGCCCTAGGGTCAAATTGGGTAATTCCGGACAGCAGACAAATTCGGACAGTGACATTGTTTCTTTTATATGTCAGTTGTTTGGAATTAAAACAAAAATAACTAGGCAAACAGTGAAAATCATGAGCCGTCTCATCTGGATTTTCATCAGTGAAAATCCTGATGAGACGGTTCATTATGAGCCGTCTCATCTGAATTTTCACTGTTTGCAATGGTATGGCCGAATTCACCTGCTGTCCGAAGTTACCCGACTTGACCCTAGTCTAGTCTATCCCATAAACTTGCAAGGACATTGGGGCATCACAGATGACTTTACAACAATAAATTTCCACCTTAGTCATGTCTTCAGCTGCCCTAGTTGTGCTGGCAAAGACCATCCCTGCCCACCCCTTATAATATTGTTTTCCAGCCTCTTGTTCTGTGTGCCCTGTGGAATCGTCTTTGCTAAGTCAGAAGACTTAGAGGTATGGCAAAGCCACCTCAGTTTCCGTGTCTTGGCCAGGGTCTGGAGTTCGTCATTTTCTCCAATGGCTGCTTGGATCTTTTTGTGAACATTCTAATTTGTGACTTGGTCCTTGTACGAGATGTTCAGGAACCTTCGGTAGCATTTAAAAACACCTTCATTATTTTCTAACTCTGCGGGAAAGATGACTCCTAGACATACAGAAATGTGGATATGACAACCTTTGGTCCAAGGGATATGTTGTAGTCTCTCAATTGGCTCCAATTTTGTCAAGCTGCAGTGGCTTGTGCAATTCTTAAGAGAACCTACGGTTTGAGCCATCATCTGAGGAATTGCTCCAAGGTATTTGAAGTTTGTAACCGTTCCCAAATTCTGTCCTTTAACATTGATCTCCCTCTGGGTACCATTGGCGCTGTTTGACATCAATTTGGTCTTCTCAGCACTTAGTTCCATTTTATACCTAGTGCAGTTTTTGTCGAGACTTTCAACCCTGCTCTTCCTCAGCAAGATCGTCAATGCTCAAGGAACCATCGTCAGCATCATATGGACGAGTATACGTAAGAAAAAACTTTATTTACATGTTGAATAAAGTCCGTCTAAAAGTACGTGGATAGAATTTCAGGGGAGAAAAATCCTCCATTTTATGGGGTCTGCTCTTAATGGATGGAATTGGCCCCTTTAAAACGAGCGCCAGTCGCACTAAATTTGGAATGGATACGTTTGTATTAGGAGCAAAGTCCTTCCTTAAAGGGAAGGCCTCCTTTAGGAGCTTGTCATCCAGTGAAGCAAACGGAAATTCACAAACTTGTTTCTCTGAGTAAAAATGGCGAAAAACACGGGATCGTATCAATAGATCTTACGATGATATTTCGTTTTTGTTTTTAATCGGAGTATTTGTCTTTGTGTTGGCAGGTAAAGTAGCCCTTACTTCAGAATTCCCAGACCGCTACAAATCCTCATCTAGACGACTTTACAGAGTACTAGAAGATATTGGAGCTTCTACCTCAGTGAGAGATGCGATGATCAAGGCCATGACAACATGTGAAATACTGCAGTCTATAGCCTATACATATACAATACACTCTCATTTAAATATTTCTCGTTATATTTTTGGAAGTTCGTCCGAAGGTACAACAACGCTCGGTCTGAAGTCTGATATCGACCTGGTGCATGTAACTGACTGTATACCTGTCCTGACAAACATAGCAGAATATCAGCAATATCCGTTAAGCCTCCTTCTTGTTCAGGACATCTGCACTCCAGCAGGTTATTGTAAACTGCAAGTGGTGTTCTTTGGTGTGCCATTAACACTATCAATGATATCTGGCGTTGATTCAGGTATTCATCATACAGATGCAGAGGATAAATTCTTTTGCGCAGTCCCGCATGTCCTCGTTCCTGGTTTTGTACGAAATGGCCCTGCACAGACCACTGATGGAACACAATTAAGCACAGCCGCCGATTTAGTAACTGCTGTAAGAAGTTGCACGTGGCCTGATTGTGCATCCGAGTGGTTAGTCAGAGAACGACACTACAACTGGCCATCACAGGAACAAATAGACAAATGTAAAACGTTGGGGTGCTTCTTCGTCTTTGTCGGACATCCCAACAGCGATGAGAGTCATTTACAATGGCGGTTATCATTCTCACTACAAGAAAGATTGTTAGTTACTGGCTTTAACTCTGTTCAGTTGAAATGTTACGTTCTTCTGAAAATGATAAAGAATGAGAAGATACATAAAGCTTTCGGGGAAAAATCACTAACTTCCTATCACTTTAAAACATGCATGTTATATATGATAGAAAATACCCCAGCTGACTTCTGGACTGAGGAGAATTTGCTGTTTTGTTTCCATCACTGTTTACAGCAGATGTTGGTGTGCATTGAAACAGGAGTGTGCCCAAACTATTTCATTCCTGAAGAAAACATGTTTGACGGGCGGATATCCGAGCAGATGAAGGCCAAAGTATCTGAACTATTAAGACGTATTCTGTCTATAGACTTCACGTTTTTGCTGTCTTTAGAAACGGACATGCTTGGGATCAGATACCAGGAATCTCTGAATTCAGGAATAATTGCACCAGGATATGGAGTAATTGCCTCCGTTCATTTGATTAAGTATTGCATTTTTGTTTACGAATCACTGTTGTTCGTAAGAAACAGCCTCATTGACAAGTGTCAGAATACAACCGGTGAAGTATTTTTGCAAGAAATATGTAAGGAAATACAAAGGCTCCTGATGTCTAAAAGCGTTGGACATAGCGTTGCAGAAATACGTGGAGCATTGTCCCTACTTTCACCTTATGTTGATGTAACTTTGATGTCAGTTCAGACAGCAGAGGCCAAGCGTATGTCTGCAAGCAACGAGTCGGTATATAACCTTCTAACAAGTGAGCGGTGGCATGCTGTAAGTTTAGAAACGGATCCATTCTCGGCTAAGCTGAAACAGGCATCTGCGATGTGTATGCTGGCCTATTCTGACCTGTCGCTGGAAATCTTACTAGGCTTACAGGACCGGATTGAACAGCAAATATCAGTTTGCGGCTGTTATAACCAAGAGACACCCAGTCAAAATCATCTTAGAAAATCACTGTCAGCTACTTCAGAGAGTTCATATGAAGAGTTGTTACATCAACATTTCATACCATGTGTTGTGTATCTGCCGGCAGAAAGAAAATTAACACCTCCTGCGCTCTGTTATGAGATGGATAGATCAGTTGGCCTCCCGACTGAGGACAAAAAATTCTGGTACGACTGGGCTGTAGTTGATGGGAAGATTCTCTTCTACTTCTTACTGTACTTGAATCATCATCATCTTGGTATGGACTCAAACGCGGCTGCTGACGTAAGAAGTATGTTACAGCTGATACAAACGGATGGTTTCCTTAAACACCGAGAGACTGCCTTAAATATTCTTGGTTGGATATACAAGGAAGAAGGACGTAATGACTCAGCTCGGAGATGTTTCACGGAATCACTGACCGTAAAACCTACACATAACGCAGCATCATTTCATTTGAAAGACATCAGCTGCAGTACATTGTACAGTCGCTTGAAGTTCTATGCTTAAAAAACAACAACTCAAAACCCTTTAAACTTGACGCAGTCTATAGTCCATTTCGTAAGAAATGACCAGGTATGCAAGCAAACACGGTCGATTTTTTGGACTGCTAAAACTGCAAGTTAAAAACACCCTAACAAAAGCAAACTTCTTACCTGTAATCATCGTTTCAAAATGTATCTTTAAACATGATAAATTTGTTCAGTTATGGTCTATGAGGTGCTGTAATCGTGAATTCAAAATTTGCCTCAATTACGGTCTCCAGTTTCCGGTTTACTGTGCTGCGCCAAAGTTGAGCATGTGCTTGTACTCTTTGAAAATCACACATCAGCGAAATCATTCAATTACTCTTTTAGATATGACTAATGTCATTGAATAACTGTTTCCATGTATTCACAATATTTTGTTTGTCCTAATTTCGGTCAAAACGTTTCTTACGAGTGAAAACTTGAAGCAAACATGATGAAAATGACGTCATGATTTTCGCGTCAACAACGTCAAAACTGCGCAGTAACGTTGGTGTAAAATTTTAATTTGTTGACTGAGGCCTATATGTTCTAACTTTCCGAACAACAAAGATGCAGATTAGCTTGCGCATCCGCATAGTCTGATTGGCGATTTTGTTGTTTGATGATTGGAGAGAGTAGGAAGCTGTACATTTAAGAGGATCGTTAGCTGCAAAATCACTTCATTTTTCCCGTAATAGAACCTGATGACGTTGCTGTGCGACGTTGATACACCGGAAACTGGAGACCGTAATGGAGTCTGAACACATGCTTGCACACCTGGCCATTTCTTTAAAATAGCTCATAGTCTGTATATTTGGCGGCATCATTAGCATAAAACTTCAAGCGCCTGTGAACAGACTGCTCCTTTCTTAGGAGCAGTCTGATCAGTGTCTACTCTGTTTTTACAGCGGAATCTGATCATGATCTGTACCCTATGCAACTCTATCAGTGATAGATTATATGTATAACTCAAACTGTAGAATAACCGGTGTGTATGCTCAAGAATCTCTCATAGGAGACGATGTTTATAAGCTAATTTCCGTTCATATTATTCTTGTATGAACTGATTGTGTATATTTGTATGTAGAATAAACTATAGTTAGGCCCGATTTCTCGTCGCAGTTAAAACTCATTTGTATCTTCAGTAGTTCTTTTTCTGGACATGTGAAACACAGAACAGTTAAAAAGGATTGTCGTTTCACCAACGTAATTGTCTAAACAAATACCAGGTATGATATTGACTATTGATATGTAAATGACTAAGCTGAATTGTGTGTAATCAAAGATCAGAGTTATCTTAACTGTTGCCCATGAGAAAAATGCGCAGTTGCTTTGAGTACTATGCATTGTTTAGAGAACGCAGGATGCTGGCATTGGGTAGAGGAAAGATTCAACAATATGGCGGGAGCCCCGGTAGCTCAGTAGGTTAAGCGCTGGCCTACTGATCTTGGGTTAGCGGACCCTGGTCCAAGCCCAGCTTGAGGCTAGAATCTTTTCAATCGTAATCATTTATAGTGAATGAATTCTGGTGTACTTTTATAAGTGTTTGAGAAAGTTTAATTGTCTTTTGGGTTTTATTTATTTATTGATAAAATTTATAGAATGCACACTTATGTCCAGTCCACATTGGTGAACGACTCCGACAAACAGACCGATACCACAACCAGTCCTGAAAACATTTTGAGGGCTGAGCTACAAAAAAGGGCCTGAAATTTGTAAAGATATGTGGGTATACCTCCATGTTTTAATATTATTATTTTTATTTTCTTTTTTGAGGGAGGGAGGGAGCGGGGGGGGGGGGAGGGTGGTGTTCACCATATTACATTTTTTTTTTTGAAGGGGGGGGGGGGGGTGTTCGCCATATTACATTTTTTCTTTTTCTTTTTTTCTTTTTTGTTTTGAGGGGGGGGGGGTGTTCGCCATATTACTTTTTTTCTTTCTTTCTTTTTTATTTTGAGGGGGTGGGGGGGTTGGTGTTCGCCACATTATATTTTTGTCTTTTTTTTTTTGAGGGGGGGGGGAGGGGTGGTGTTCGCCATATTACATTTTTTTTATTTTTTTTTATTTATTTTTTTTTTTTTTTTGAAGGGCGGGGGGGGGTGTTCGCCATATTACAAACCAAACAACAGTGGAGGCCTTCCAAAATAAGGGCTACACTTCAGGAACAACTGAAAAATATTCTTTTAAAGTTGACCTCCATTGAAAAGGTAGGCAAAAAATAAAATGGCAGAGATGCTTACCCTGGAGGTACATGTACCCATTCAACATTAACTCATTAATGTCCAGCGTCCCAAAATGGGACTTAGGCTATAGTGCAGACCCAGATCAGACGCCGCCAAACGCTGCGTCTGATCAGGGTCTACACTATTTGCAAAAGACACTTGGCTATTTTTCCTCATAATAATTTAAAAGTAAAGTTTATACACACAAAATAAACTGGACACCCCTGAATTGACAAATGGACTCATTCATTTGATAAGGATAGAAGAGTCCACAGGACAGAAATGGGTTAGAGTAGGAGTACACATCAACGTTTTTCTGTCATTTTTACAATGGTGACCAACTTCTGTGACTTTGGTTTAAACAATATTGTATTAATCAATTCACATTGTATAATGTACAAATTTGACTTTCTGTTTGCTTCGCTGTAAGACGAAGCCTTTCCTAATAGGAGTCTACTTTAACCCATAAACGTCCAGTTGACTCTTCTATTTGTATATATTGGATGAGTTCTTTATGGGGTGTCAGGTTAAGTTATTTTTCGAATTTTTGTTTTATTTTGAAAATACTCATTTGTCCTATGTTAAAAGTGTTTTGCGGCGTCTGATCTGGGTCTGCACTGTTTTCCTATGTCCCATTTTTTGGGACACTAAGCATTTATGGTTTTAAAGGAAAGAATTTACTTATAGAGGGGCAAATTCTTTCCTTTACGCTGAGTCGCCCCGTATTTATTTAGGGGCCAAAAAATAATGACAGAGTTGCTTCCCCTGAAAGTATACCCATCCACCTGAATCAGTATAAAAATTGCCAGCTCGTATAGGTGACGTCAAGTGCAAATTCAGTTTATGATCACGTCCTAAAGACACTTTTGCAATTAAGGGGTCTTTGTGTTAGCAGTTTCACTGCGAGGTCTATATATACTGGCGCGCGACCAGTGGTGGCCGTTTTTTGTTACTCTTTTTTATCTTGTAACCGGCATATAGTGTTTAGTGATTCTATATTTTGACTGAATAAACTAGGGGTAACTGTCGGTATTTTATCGATTTATTTTTGGAAATAGTCTATAACATGTGCCTGTGGCAGATCCTCAAACTGGATCACTAACGAGCATTAAAATACGTACGTAGCGTACCAGTGATGGCCATCAGGATTGCCTTGCGTTGAATGATCCATTTTCCAAAACTTTTAGTGGATTAAAACTTGGATGAAATGTCGTTGTAAGTCTGTGGTCTTTGTCCCGTTTCAACGGTTTTTAGCGCGTTCGGCATACAAACCCGACTGACCCTATTCGGGTTGCGCAGCTTTACACGGTTGGGGTAGGTCTGGCGTTTATAATACGGCGTACGCAGTATGTCATCCAGACAAAATGTTTAGTTATATTCAATAAATATACATATTTTTTTCATAAATGTATATAGGTTTGTCTCCTTCCATGTCAATGTAAAACTTTCAACCAAATTCATAACAAATTAAGAAACAGTTGAATAGTTTCTATTCGTAAAGTCAGTTAACGTGAAAGTGAGACGTTTCGGTGTCCATTTCAATTTTTGATTTACCCGGTTAATCTTTTTCTGAGTTTATACATTTGAAAGGAACTAAAAGTCGTGACTGACTTTAAATGAAAACAATAGAGAGCAATTTTTAATAAAATAACTTTTCGTGATAAATAAACATTAATACAGAAGTTTGTACATGTTTATTTCTGTATTTAATTAATTATGTATGTATCAAGGATTGTAGTCCCCCGGACATGCATTGATGTTGGCATGAGGGTAGTCTAGAGAAATTGTTTACCTTTTGTCTCCCAGGAGAGATTTTCATCATTTTTAGTGGGCGTTTCCCTTTGTGTCTGTTCACAAAATGGCCGAGTCTATGACGCAACAAATACGTAATTGCGCGTGCAAAACGCAAACGGCCACCACTGGTACGCGGCCACCACTGGTCGCGCGCCAGTAACGATCTGTGTCAGTTTGTGAGAATAAGCCACATTTGGGTATGACCGTAATTGTGGCGAACGCAACAGCAGACATACGCAGTCTAAAAGAGATCGTTTGCTCTGCTACAGCGTAACAGCGTTCCATATTTGTTTGGATAGACAAAGAAATAGGCTTAACTGATGAAGCCGAGAGATAGTATTCAAACATCACGACCTGCAGTCTGCACATACATGGCACATTTGCACTTAAAAAGAATAAGTGGTCAAAATTATGGAATAGATGGGGCTGACCAAATCCAGTATATCAACTTTGTTACAAAATAACTTGAGTTTAGTCAGGAGATGACTTACATATAAGCGTTACGCTTACTGTCAGATCCTGTATTGCTTCACTGTATGATTCATATGTATAAATTCTTTGAATAAAACCAACTTGAGTTTAATGAGTGTACTTTTAAGCAACTGAACCATTTTTTCTTTTCTACGTTTCTTCCTAAAAGGAATAAACTTTTAAAAGAGACAATTTGATCCGCTAGGAGCGAATTCTTTCTTTTAAGAGTAGACCCTACGAAGTAAGGGCTTTTTGGTCCTTGGAAGAAAATAGCCAGTCATGATAAATAACGTTTTTCTTTGTTAATTGGCGGAAAACATGGCCATATACCAATACATCTTGAAACAGTAAAACGTTCATTACTTTCGTAGAATCGTATGTGTGATAAATCATCTGAAAATTCAAACAACAAAAATAAATAAAGGTCATGTAATATCTTTCTGACCAATGTTAATATGAGCAGATAGTATAATGATGTCTAAAATTTTACAGTAAAAATATTGGTCAAACAAGGATGGCAGATTCAAGTTTTCAAACAATATTGTAAACTGGTCCCGAGGTTATAAAACTGGAGTACATTCTCAAACTCAAAACAGAGCACACTGATTGGCTCCTTCCGAGCGCATGCTCGGAAGCAGCCAATCAGTGTGCTTTATTTTGAGTTTGAGATTATTCTCAAGTTTTATAGCCTCGAACCCAGACCTTTCAAATAATGAAACTATATAGAAACATATACTTGTACAAAAATGTGACCCTTAAATTTTGAACAGTGAAATTATAACAGCCGGCATATGAACAGTCAGCATATGACTACATATACTTGTACAACATTGTGACCCTTAAGTTACTTTCAAACAGCATATCGATACACATACTTGTACACCTTGTGACTGTAAAATTTTAGACAGTGAAATTATTACAACCAGCATATTGATACGCATGCTTATATACCTTGATCCAAAAGAAATGTCAGGGCGGTAACAAATCTGCGCTGGCAATCACTGTCAAATTCGATCAGTCCACTAGAAGATTCGGCAGAATAAATTTTGCACACTTGTTTAAGTTCACTAAGCATAACGCATTGTTATTGTACCTCTTGTCACCCCATTTATTGTCGTGTATGAAAGACGTATCTAAGTTGATACAAAAAGTAAGAAGGAAGATGCATTTTATTAAGATGATGATGATATTCTGCGCGCAAGGAAGCGCCGTTTACGGTTTGATGAATTCCGCCGCCGCGGGATTCGAACTAGGTACAGTCAAGGGCCAAAAGTAATTCCACAAAATCGAATTTCCCATAGACTTAAGTGTATTTTGATGTTTACTAGAAATTATTTTTTGGCACTTCTATTCAGCGGATTACAATAGTTTTGGTACTGGTAGAAAGCTAGATGAATAATGCAAGTAATATATTTATTTCATTTTATTTCTTCATCTCATACATAAAAAGAATAACTTTTACATTAATGTTTGAGTTTGCGACAACATTTCTTCGTGACGTCGCCATTAACGTCAATGGAAACTTGTCGTTTTCAAAATTTATTATAAGTTTAACAAGCAGTAAAGCAGAATTTAGTTCTGTAAACATTTTTTATTGCACTGTTCATTTAGCTTTTCAGTCATGGTAATTATTTTATGCTTGACCCAGAAGAACTGATAGAATTAATTTTCTTCTAAACGTGTAAATGCACTAAAGTCTATGGGAAAATATTTTTGTTGAAATACTTTTGACCCTTGACTGTAAGCCAGGTCTTAGCAGACTGCGCTTCCGACGTTTAAATACTTGTAACATCACCCCTGTATGCAAAACATTAAAAAAGGAGTCAGCATAGTGCCTAAGTCGGGCACAACCTACATATAAATACTCGCGGCAATTTATTTACGCTTATATTCGCGAATATCTCTTGGCTCGCAAACTAAAACTTTTCACGAATATTGGAACGCTTAAATTTTAGGTTGTAAACTGCCAAGTGCAATGTTAAAAAACGTCGTATCAACGGTGATGCACTCTTAATCTAAAAGCAACATCGTGTCAACATTGGCATTAATACGCTTTCAGCGGGTTTGTGTGCACTGGATGTTTTGCCGCAACTGCATGCCAAAATAATGCTGTTTATACAATGTGCAGATTATTGGTGTAAAAGCGAAGCATCAGATCAGCATGTGCATCCTCCCTGTATAATAATCAGCTTCTTTATATTTTGTACTTGATGGATTCAGACATAACACATTGTTGGGCCTTTTTATCACTTGAAATGGAAAAAAACACAAGCCTGTACATTCTGTACGTTCGAAAAGAAAATATTTGGATCATGAGGACATGCTGTCGTCTCCGTTCACATAGACGATATTTGGATCATGTGGAATATATAAAGTGAATTTGGTCACACAGGCTGTAAACTCCGCAAGCAAAGGCTGCTAAGTCCACTTTGCTTTTTATTTTGTTTATTGCGTAAGGAACAAAGTGGACTTGCGAAGATGACAGGCCTTACGATCATACATGAAGATCAGGAGTCGGGCTGTACATGTACTAAGATAGCAAGTGCGAATAGCGAAGGCCTGTGCCTTCATTTCATCCCTATCTATGTACGATAGGCAAACCACAACGCTATGTTCTTTATTTCGTTACTAAAAAAGCGAAACGTATTGAAAGTGTGAACAAGCATGACTCAGGTCAGTATGTGCATCCTCGCAAAACTTTGATCTGGTAAATTTAAATAATAAATGATTGGCGTTCCCTGAAAAGATACCTTATTGGATGTGCGAAAAGGCAATAATAAGATCAGCCTATGTATCTGATCAGTCGTGGGAGAAGCGCCGGCCTTTTGACCAAGCGGTCCCGAGCTCGATTCCCGGAGGCGTTCTCGAGCGTAAACCGTGTTCCATGCACAGAGCCTTTCATTATCACCCTCCCATCGTCCAGATATGACTGAAATACTGCTGAAAAGGACGTAAAATCGGAAGTCATCAATCCATCCCTTTTTGATCGACGTTGTACCAGGACAGGTAATATGGCTAGCCACGTGCGTCTATTGTTGTCCAGTTGTTGCATAACTATACATTGTATTTGCACTTTTGTTTCAGCTAAATAATTTTTGTTACCGGTGAGTGAGCTGCGTGTTTGTCATGTGCCCCTTTTTGTACGATAGAAAGGTCTAGAGGAAGGTACAAAGATAACTCCGCCCTGACATTTCTTTTGGATCAGGGTATACATAATTCTAACAGTAAAATTTCAAGCAGTTACATTATCATAACAAGCTTTGTGAACCTTCAATAAGCAATAATAATAAACTGAAAGACTTTCACAGTGACTTTAAGTTCTTTAATTCCTTGTTAGTGGTCGCATTTACATAAGCCGTACTAATTCGGCTAGAAAATGGCGTTTTTTCATCTGTGAAATGATCCAAAATATCTTAATCAGTCTTATGAAATTCTGCTTCCAAATTGGGTTTTTCACGCTAAACAATCCCAAGTATTTAGATCCGTCTTATGAGACGGATCTAGAGGTTTGAGATTGTGTTCGAAGGTGAAAATCCCCATTTTATAAAAGAAGAAATATGGTGACTATGTCTTACACGAATGTTACTTGTGTAGTAGTGATAGGTATAAGATGCACTTGTACTGCCTTGCGGTACAAGCCGGCTTTTATAGCGAAGTGGTAGAGTGGGGACTGTCACGCAGGCGGCCCAGGTTCAAATCCCGGCCAAAGCTCTTTGGTTTTTTATGAGTCCGTTACATCTGGCGCCCAACGTAAATGACCCTCATGAGTCTCGGAGCATATCCGTGATTAGATTAGATTCGATGAAACTCAAACTGAGATTCGGGGACGAATCTAAAAGGTGTATGTAGTAGTGATAGGTATAAGATGCACTTGTACTGCCTTGCGGTACAAGCCGGCTTTTATAGCGAAGTGGTAGAGTGGGGACTGTCACGCAGGCGGCCCAGGTTCTAATTCCGGCCGAAGCTCTTTGGATTTTTATGAGTCCGTTACATCTGGCGCCCAACGTAAATGACCCTCATGAGTCTCGGAGCACATCCGTGATTAGATTAGATTCGATGAAACTCAAACTGAGATTCGGGGACGAATCTAAAAGGTGTATGTAGTAGTGATAGGTATAAGATGCACTTGTACTGCCTTGCGGTACAAGCCGGCTTTTATAGCGAAGTGGTAGAGTGCGGGACTGTCACGCAGGCGGCCCAGGTTCTAATTCCGGCCGAAGCTCTTTGGTTTTTTATGAGTCCGTTACACTTGTTTAGAGTTTATAGCCAGTATCACCACGTTCTGCTTTGAGATAGAGGTTAACGTTCTAAAACAATCCCAAATATGTAGATCCGTCTTATAAGACGGATCTAGAATTTTGAGATTGTTTTCAAAGGGGAATCCCCCGTCTTATAACCAAAGAAATGTAAGCCTTACACAAAAGTGACACTATAGAGTTTTTTTCCACTATCATGCAAGTTTCTCACCACTGTCATAAGAAGCTAAAGAGACAATGGTAGGCTCAGGAATAACAGCTTGTGGCAGAGCGGACCCATTCCCTATCAGTCTTTGTCGCTCCCTTTCTATAAATGACGAACTTGTCACCTCAATATTACTGGGCGTAACAGTTACTGGTACAGACCTCAATGACTTTAGGTTGTTTGTTTCGTTGTCAATAGTTGCATTTACGTCTTTTCCGGCAGCTGAATCCTTGGGTTTAACCGAATTTTCTTCTGTTGACGCATCAATTATCGATACGCCGACAACTGGAGTCTTAACATCAGTTGAGTCTTTTACAGGGAACTTTTTCTTTCTGATTCTTTGGAGTTTCTTTTTCCAAACTAGGACCGCTTTCTGAGCGGCTAGAGTAGCAACAAATTTCCTGTTTGTGGGTGATCGGAAGATAAAATCGTCCACCTTATCAACTGCATTGCTGACAGACGCTCGGACGGCACTTGCCCGTTCACGCACCTTTTCTGGTATGGTTTCCTTAGTGACGGCTCGATAATGGCGATTGTGTCCTAGGTATATGACAGGCTTCAACGCAAAGCTCGTATGTATGATCAGCATGGTTAAGGTATAAAATCCACCCCATAAACTGCCGGGATTATAGGCGTCGTAATACCATACGATGTAATAAGGGAGGTAGAACACCACCAGTATTAGCCAGAGAAGGAGATAAGTTATAGCGAGATGAAATGCTGGGTTTTCGTAATCATCACTGAATACCTCCAACAATAGCGACTGCCGAGAGACTGACTTTTCTCTTAGCTTACGTTGTCTAGTTTTCGTTTGTTTTCTCTCAGTTTCTCTCTCCGTTTGTTCCAAATCTTCAACAGTAACATCTGATTCCTTCGATTCTGTTATTAAAGGCAAAGAACCTGTAGCTACTTCTCCGCCATTCGCTCCAGCTTTGGTATTGTTGTCCTTTGCAAAAGCGACTTTCCTCGTTTTCATAGCATTAGCACTATGTTTAGGCCTGGACACCTGAGTGTCTTTCAAAGCCCTGCGCCTGGCATCAAAGATTATTGAGTAGGAGATAACCATGATAATAAACGATACACCAAATGTTGTGATAAAATGAACGTTCAGCAGAATATATGACGTCATATAATCGATCATACACCCTTGGTGATAAAAATCGTAGGTAACGTCAGCTAACCCGGCATTTGTAACGTAAGCTACAGTGGCGCTCAGCAACCAAATTACAACAATCAGAATTCTCACCAATTTCTTTGACTCAAATGTCCTCTCATACAGTTGCCCATTTGTTAGTTTCACAGCTCGTTCCACGGCTAGTAAACTCAGAAATAAGAATGATACGTATAACAATAACGTTATCATTGTTCCGTGAATGTAACAAACTGGAGACGATAATATCCATGTTCTAGCAAAAGATGTAATAATTGTCGGCAGAAGCACACATGCAAAGGCTATAAAGTCAGCAATACATAACATGAAAACAAAATGTGAACTTGGTTCCTTGAATAAACCTCGATTTCTGAAGGTTACGACGAGGACAACGTTAAGAATAAAACCAACAGTGATTGTGATAAGGTCAAACGTAGCAACAAAGTATGGCAATATATCGTTTTGAAACCAGTTCAAGAACGAATCTGTGATAGTGTTGACGAGCTCGGGTTCCGTGCCGTTCGACATTATTTTTGTTCAAAGGAATAAAGTAACTAAATTAATTCAAGGGATGATTTCAAGTTTTCTGCGATATTATGTATCAATCCAATTTTTGTTGATCACCAATCTCCTAGTTATAGTCTCCGCCGGGTGATTTACAACGAGAATTTCACATGATTCGCTCTTCAGTTAATGAGATTCCCCTATTTCAGATTACGACAAAGAACGCATCATTAGATCCATATTTAAAAATTTGCTCCATGTATTTTAATTACCAAAAAATACATATTGCAAAAAATATCATTATATCCAGCTTCGATATTTTAGAAAACTTTACTTTTCTTCATATGTAGTATATACTTAATTCTTTGTGTCCTGAATAGTACTAAAATGACAATACAATACTAAGCTAGTTAAACTGTATATGGATAGGATTATTTATCGAAAAGCTAACTATTGTTCACGAATATGAATATGATCCTTATAACTATAATCCAAATACATTATATATCTTTCAAACGGGTACAGTACTAAATTAAATATGACACGATTTCTGTGAGACTGATTTCTCCTAGAGGAGCAAATTCGTTTCTTTAAAAGTTTTCCCCTACTCAGAAAGGAGGCAAAATAGAAAATGGTAGGGTTACTACACCTACAAAGAATGGCGGTTTTCGTATAAAGTGTTTATATTATTATATGACCAAGATGTAACACACAATTTCGTTGGCTGATTTGACGTCACGTGCCGATCAATATTTTGCGCTATTCACCGGCCAATCAGTGAATATTACTTTTACGCTGACGTCAGTTAGGAGAATTGTACTCAAAATTGTCATTTGGGGAGGTAAATTGTCGGTTTTGTGGTTGGAAATTTCGTTTTACGGCGACGCGCCGGCGGAGCCGTAAAACGCAATTTGCAACCATAAAACCGACGTTTTACCTCCCGAAATGACAATTTTTAATACAGTTATCCCCATTCTAATGCACTTTTCACATTTTCAGCTTTAAAAGTGTGCGACTTTGCACCAATAGCAAACCTTTTCAGATACGTAAAACCAGGCGTCAGGCAATGACAAGCGACATTACGTAATGACGTCGGGTTTCCGACAGTATATCGCAGGATATACTGTCGCAAATTTTTGACGTTGTCCAATCAGACGTCGCGTTACATACGCAAGTGCATTAGAATGTATTTTCGTGACGTAACGTCTGATGTACGTTCATGTTAATGGCGTAACGTCGCGAGATAATATTTTGTAGTACCATCATAAATATCAAAGGAAACCGTATATTATAAAACAATTATTGACCTTTGTTTAGGTGAATGTGCAGTTTTATTGACCTCTAAACATAACATATTGACCGACGCTGGTCAATATGTTGTTTGCAGGTCAATAAAACTGAATATTCACTCAAAGGTCAATAATTGTATAAAACATATGAAATGAAAATCAATAAACACACTTAAGTATATATAAATAGTTTTATTGTCTCATCTGTAGTCAAATATTCTGTGCGGAAGCTCTATATACATTTTAGCAAAAAAATGTAAACATATACATATTGAATAATGGTATATTTTACTGCACACATATAATCAAATGCAAGTTTGTTTAGAAAGCAAACCATACCTCCGTTTGACTCGCGGAATAAAGAAATAAATATCAACCAAGCAGGCAGATGACGTCGTAATGTCGTCGTACTGATGTCATATCGACGTCAGTATGACGTCATCTCGGCACCATGTGCCCGCTGAGAATATACCAGCTCTGAAATAAGAAGATGCCAGGTGGCGTTACTAACCGCAAGTGCACGATGCGCACAATCAGGTTTTTATGCTCCTCGAGAGGAAATCAATGAGTTCATTTCATATTTTCATGTCAGTTGGCAGTTTGAATTCAGTAAAACCTTGCCCAGTTTACAACATTTCATAACCCAAACACGCAGATGCTTGTTGAAACTTTGTAAAAATGACTAAATTTCTATACGCACCTGCGTATTTAAAAGAGGCAGCTACGGCTCTCGAATATAGGACTTTCAAGGCTCATCTACCAGTACCTTAAAATAAGCCACGAATTTTATCATGCGGACACACTGAAATATGCGCCCCCTGCGAAGCGTGGCATGAGGGTTGTGTAGCCACAAATACAACCTTACCGGAATTTTGGAAGTTATCAATTATACAAGACTAGATACAAGTTATTGAAGAGACGCATCAAAGACGGTTAAATGAATATGCAAGGGCTACTAACAATGGTGTCACCGGGTTTGATTGAAGGAACACTGAAGTGAATTTAAAGCTGGGCTTTAGTAATAAATTGTACATGTATGAACAGTTATACAGTGAAGATCATGCAGTTACATGTATATCACTGTCTTCAAATTTTCAAGGTCAGTCAAAGAATGATGAGGGACTCTACATGCATGTGTGGTTCATATATGTTCTTTCGTATATTTGATCTAATTGTACACCAAATACATGTACCACGGAAGTGTATGGCACGTGACTGTGTATACATCTTGATGATAAAGATGGCCCCGCTATGCTACATGTATATGTCAATTACTACGGGAGCGAATTATTTCCTTTAAGAGATAAGAAGGGACGCCAAAAATGAAACTAATAGATAAGAGTGCTTCCTCTGAAGTGAATGAGTGATAGAACTCGGATTTAGCATCTCGACAATACATGATCATACGGAAACCGGACCTCGATTAAAGGTCCCACCCGAAGGACCGTGGAGAGGAGGGGTCGAATCTGCGACCCCTCGAGCTTCCCTAAAAGTGAACCAATTTATATTAAGGTGATATAATATAGTAGCAGTTTTCGGCTTTCACAAATACGCGTTTTAAGACTGAAAACTTTGATGGTTAGCCTTTTTTGTTACATAAATGCAAATGTAAAAATATTTTTTTTTTCTGATATTCACGATAGGGGTCAGTAGAAACCCATCTTAGTTTAAATAGATATCCGTTATGTTCTAGAATCATGTTCAGTAGTGTACGGGTTACTATTTTGTTAGTATATCTTCCTAACTTTTTACAAAGGATAACAACTTTTCTGGCTCCTGTTTGCTTGCCTGGCTGACTAACCCCTTTCAAAACGTGCCTACTCTTAACTAAAAAGAATCGCTCTAAGAAGACTAAATTCCTTCCTCTAAGATCCTAGCTATGCGAACTGTATTAAAAGTATACCCTTTTGCATAAAAAGGCAATTATGAAAACGGCAGAGTTACTTTCCCTGAAAGATTATCCATTATAGGTAAGTCGGGTAAAATCGGACAGCGGGTAAATTCGGACAGTGACATTGTTTCCTTTATATGTCAGTTGTTTGGAATTTAAAAAAATTAACTGGGCAAACAGTGAAAATCCTGATGAGACTGCTCATTATGAGCCGTCTCATCTGGATTTTCACTGTTTGCAATGGTATGTCCGAATTTACCCGCTGCCCGAAATTACCCGACTCCACTCTAACCTACAGTAACTAAGACTTGCGTTCATGTAAAGTTTTTCAGGAGTGTGGCCAAATAAGTTGAAACATAAAGGCTGAAATGTCTTCTTTTAACGTCACATAGCCTCATAAAACACGGATTTTTAATAGCAGCATTTTTTTAAAATATACGATGATCCAACAAGTGAGCCGCTCACGTGAAACAGCCATCACTATGACGTGACCGCCGTAGAACGTTACAACAGCCAATGGCGTCGTTTGTTTACATGTGACGTTGCGTACCAAGGAGGTCGCGTGACTGACTGTTGTTCATGGAAGTATGAACACTGTTTCTCCGACATAGGTTCATCTGAGCAAAATCAAAGAGAACGTAATTATTTGCTTGGGAAAATCTGTAGTTTCTATTGAACAGTCAGGTACATAACCTTTAAAAGTTAGAAAAAATATAACTTGAAGCAGTTATAATTTTTTGCGACTATAGCAAAAGTAACCTGTTTAAGTTAAAGTATCTTTTTTCACCTTCATATTCTGGATTTATATCAATTTTTATGGACAGATGGGTAATTTTCCCTGAAAGATCTCTTACATAACTTTATGATCAAGCAATAAAATTCTGTACGCATCGTCTAGAAATTGGTACGCAAGGCCCTTGAAGATCAGGAAATTAACTACTTTTTAACTTAAAAAAGTTATTTTTGGAGATTGCAAATTTGACCTTGGCCTAAATAATTTCAGACATAACCTAAATAAGTTATTTTCTACAGCCTAACTTTGAAATTAGTGGTAAATAGACTAGTTTTTAACTGCTTCAAGTTATATTTTTTTAACTTTTAAAGGTTATGTACCTGACTGTTGAAAGAATTTCAATTTGCAATGTCATTGAAAAATTGGTGGAGTATGACATATACTCTTTGCCATGCTCCGAAACTAATAAGGTCATATATCTGTTACCGTAACAAAGTTCTGCAAATTATATTAATGTCTAAGTGACGTCATCGAGACGTCATCTAGTTGGTTATTTCATAGTTGCTAGGGTAACAGATCTACTGCGTCACCTCACTTATAGGCTAATTCAAGGAAAGCATGTTCGATTTCTAAGTGAAATGCTACCTGAAATTCATACATTTCGATCTCAAATAATCCAGTTCTCTGCTAAAAGTGTCATTCTAAAATTTACATTTATTTATCAATGACGTAAACATTACCACCTATTAAATCACCTATAAATACGGCCTCAGTAATAAAAGGTTGGCGAAGTAATTAATTTTTATTGAGAGTAACCTTTTCTGCTTTCAGCTTTCCCTGTCTTTCCCTGAGACCTTCAGCCCCGGATCCAGGGGATGGGCTTTGGGGCTGCAGCCCCGCCATTTGGCCTCTGTGTTATGTATAATATATAGGCCTCCAGATTAAAAGGAGTATCTGATGACAGTTTGAGAAAAATTATCCAATGTGGTTAGATCAAAATATTCAAAATATATGTTGCGATATCTCAGAAGAATCGCCTCAGGGAGGCGATTCTAATGAGATGTCAAAACATATATTCCAAGGAAAAATATATATAAAAAATTCTCTTGAAATTGAACCATAAATATGTCATATTTTAAGCCCCCTCCCCCACACACATACATTTCGGCACCTCCCAGCCCCACCAGTTATCCAGAGCCCCACCAGTACGTGATGGTCTTGATCCGGGCCTGGACCTTCATTGTGAACACAATATCTCATCGGCAAATTTCCTGAGAATTGCATTCCTTTATTCTTTTACCAGCGGGTAACAACCTAGAAAGCCCCACCTTCTCCATTCTGGAGGTTCTATGCTTGTAAATCAGTAATACCTGATATTGCGGTTGATTACTAGTAGATGTACTTCCTGGGTCGGGGCTAGCATTTAAATCTAGCTGATTGTTCAAAATTCTAATGTTCATCGTCTCTGTTGTTACATTTTAAGTACCGTCAGCATCCTAAGTACTGGAACAGATAACTCTGAGCAATCAGTGGAGACCCAGGTCAGACTGCTCCCAAAGGAGCAGTCTGATCAGGGTCTACACTGTTTGCCCTTCCATCTGCATCTTTTGACGCACTACTGCATTGTCACACCAAACTATTCCATTTTTAGGACAATTATTACATCTATTTCATGTGTCCCACTATTTGTTAATTTTCTCGGTAGAAGTACATATTGGTCCCACCGTAGAATCCTACAACTGAAACACATCATGTGGCTTCCAACAATGCGGCAATTTTGTCATGTGATTTTCAAATCATCCTTCTCATTTACACAGGGTAATCAGATGCCTCACCGTTGGCTCTATGGTTTGAGTCACTTCCATAGATGGCTGATATGGTACGCGAAGACTCTGATCAGACTGCACTTATGTGCAGACTGACCAGAGCCGTTGCTTGCCACCTATGCCACATTGGTGGTAGTCACATGACGTGACTCGGTAGATCATGCGGAAACCTTAGGCCTCTGACTGGTCACGTGATTCAGATTGTTCTGATTTCTGCTGAGTTGGCGGCTTTGGCGGATCAAAATGTCTTATTTTCACTTCTGCGTCTTTTGGACTTAAATATCTGTTCAAGACTGCGAATATCTGGTTGTTGAGAAACTGAAATCTCCTGATCCTGCTAACCATGCCCGCCAATGGCTGAAACACAATGAAAGAAAAGAAATTAAACCCTTATACCCCATCCAACCAAATTTTATAACTAGCCATCTCGCCTGGACTAACTCAGTTCGCGACGTTGCACCTACTTTAGCCTATATAACAATTTCACTGACGTCAATGTGGACCATCAAGTACGTACATGTAAAATCACTTGCAAAATTTAAATATCCTCACATCATGGTAAAGAAATACAAGCTGATTTGGTACAGCTGGTCCATTTTCGAGATCACCTGGCACGGCAACGGATAAAGAATAAAGACTCCAGAGATCACAAAATGAACTAGGATGGTGTCTTCTTCATCATCCCAAAGGGCAAGAGAGACAGAGAGAGAGAGAGAGTAAAAGAGCAAGGCATGATGCCACTGAAGACGCCTCAACGACAAGCAATGATACAAGAGAAATGTTGCCACTTTGAAAAGGAAATAAACAAAAATTAAGGTAAATGGGCACACTTTAGGGGAAACAACTCTTTCAATTTCTTCTTTGCCTCCCTTCTTCACGAGGGTCAACTCTTAAAAGAAATAATTTGCTCCTCTGGGAGCAAATTATTTTCTTTAAGGGTTGGCCCCTATTCAAAATGGGTTATTTGCCAAAGGAAGCAAACAGGAAGTCTCAAATATTGTCTCCCTTTATGTTAAAACACGGAAGTGTACCTATACACCCTAAGATTTATTTATTTAAAACACAGTATTCTCTTAGGTGTTTACTCACGATTCCATTTACATTTTCCGTCTTCATATCAACTCTGTTGACTTTCAGTAAGTGATTAGTAAAGTCTAGGACCTCGAACCTCCTCTGCTGACCCAACAGTACAATTAATGTACAACCAGCCCAGTTTAGCCCTTCACCAAACAACTCCCTACACAGAAAAAGAAATCCTTGACGAAAATATAGGGCAGTAGACTACCCAGATGGCACACAATTTAATGAAAACGTCGTATAAATGTCAATGGAACGTCCTGATGCCGCAACGATGTTCATACGTCGCATATAGTAATCAAGTACTTGTATGAAAAACGCAGTCCACGTCTTACCAGTCTTAAACTGTATTTTTTCTTTCTTTTTACAAATCGGCCGATACAAGTCAAACTCGGTCAATGCAAGCCAAACTCGGCAAATACAAGCAAGGCTCTCCCAATATCAATGCCGTCAAACTCGATCAGTATCAATGACGTTAGTTAATAAGATTATCATTTATCAAGAAATTTCGTATTGGCCCGTAACTGGGCCAGTACGAAATTTCTTGGTGAAAAAAGTCGATTTGAGATTGAGACAAAGCTGTTTGACGTTGTGAGCCTGCAGAAAAAATACAAAAACCACTGCATCATATTTACAATGAAATAGCATTATATAAAACTGATATATTTCCACAGTTACGTTTACAATAAAGTTTCTCTATCATTAAACTGAAACTTTTTTTGTGTGTTTTGGTTCGGACATATATTTGTATACAGCGACTTTATCATCGTCATTGTGTTTTACTTATTTTTTATTTATTTTTTTGTTGAAAAAAATGCAATGCATTTAACCCACGTTTACGAATTACTATGCTAGCTGTCCCAGGAATTGAGCTTCGTTGGGTTCAGCCTAGATACCGGCTTAATTTTTTTGTGTTTGAATTACTCTAAATCAAATCTGACTCCAATGTCCTTCTGATGTATTCTTGTCATATCATTTACTGTTTGGAAGTGTTTCTTCAATGATAAAAAGATAAATGCTCAACAGAAACAGGGATACCATAAATCTGAACAAAACGAAAATCACCAGAGCCCATTTATTCAAAACTAACGACAACGTTAGTTAACGAGAAATTAAAATTTCAAACGTTTTATTCGCATTAACACTAGCATTTTTGGTGAAGATGTGAGGAACTTTTGCACTGTAAAAGTTCCTCACATTTTTTCCACAAAAATGTAAGGAACGTTTGCAAGGGCGTAGCTACCTATACGGCAAATACGCAAGTGCGTATTGAAACTTTGTCAAAATTGACAAAATTTCAAAACGCACCTGCATATTTGCATGCTGAAAATTTATAAATTAGACAAGATTTCAATACCAATTACCAAAGTGGCTGAAATACTTGCTTTCATTTCAAGAAGTAGAGAATAAAACATGGTTGTGCGTATTATGAAATAGCCCCTAGTTACGCCCCTGGTTTGCACTGCAAAAGTTCCTCATTTTTTCCACAAAAAATAAAAGCCCGCTTGATTTTATGCGTACTGGAAGACTTAACGAACCACTGACTTACGACTTAGTCAAGCTAAAGATGCGTTAAGCAACTGGCCCAGTTGAAAACGGGCGAGTCCGAGGAAATACGAAAAAACGCCGCCTAAAAATTAAACCGCTTAAAGCTGAAGCCTTCATTAAGTCTGAGTTCTGACCCACCGCGTATAATTAAAGCGGCTATCATTTGGCAATCGTACGAGGTTGTGTCGGGAGACTGAAACTTGCAGCAGACTGTAGAAATGCAAATGAGCCGCGACACGAAAAAACCAACAATGTGGTCGTCCGCCCAGCGCAGACTCAGATCAGCCTGGGGATTCACCCAGTCTGATCAGACTCTTTTCTAAGTGCTCAAAGGGTAGCTGAGGGACTAAGCTACCTTCATGCGGAAAGCGAAGACTCTGATCAGACTGGGCGGATGCCCAGGCTGATCTGAGTCTGCGCTGGACGCACGACCACATTGTTGGTTTTGTCACGTCGCGGCTCAAATGCGTATGCCCTGACATGACGAAGCACAAAGTTTAATCATAACAGGTTTGACTTACTCTACTGTGTATTCGTTTGACCCCACAGGAATACAGAACACAAACTGTATTGCACTCCAAAGCCGGTGAAACTCCACACACTCATCAATATGCATGAGACCATTAACTGGCGCCGAGCCCCGCCATACCGGATCATCCAGGAATGATTTTATTCTTGACAGGATGACGTCAAACATAGAGAGACCGCAACACAACTTTTCTCTTGTCAATAGATCACCTCCCCGGACACATTCTTGATGCTGTGAGAGAAGGACTAGCCATTAAAAACATGATTATCGTTATAATTATAACACTATAAGAATATGTAGAAAGTAGTCAAAAATATATATAAATGTAAATAAATGCGCACTTTGTAAAAAGTTTGCATTCTTCTGTTTACATGTATGTCAAATATTAGAAGTGTCACATAATGTATACGAGTATACATATGAGCCGCGACACGACAAAACCAACAATGTGGTTGTGCGCCCTGCGCAGACTCAGATCAACCTGGGCATCCGTCCAGTCTGACCAGACTCTTCGTTAAGCGCTTAAAAGGTAGCCAAGGGACTAAGCTACCTCCATGCAGACAGCGAAGACTCTGATCAGACTGGGCGGATGCCCAGGCTGATCTGAGTCTGCGCTGGGCGCACAACCACATTGTTGGTTTTTTCGTGTCGCGGCTCATATGTAAACGTGTATACATATGAAAGGCTCAATTAATATTAAAAGAAAAGACATGCTTTCTCCTTAAAGCTGTGCATGCCCATATAAATCTTGCACATGTGATAAATTCGGTTCTGGGCGTTCATCTAACGAAACTGACTTTGTCATGTTAAAGTGTGCGCTACACATGCCCTAATGAAACTGCGTGTGCTGGTTGGTGTGTATGCCTTACAATGTCGCATATGTCTTAAGTAATGTGTACACATTTAATTAACTAATGTGAACTTCTACATGTAAGTAACCAAAACTCCAAAATAAATGATGAACCTCTTTATTTCCTAGGTTTTCACACATTTGCGTAACTTGTAAAGATGAATATTTGGCCTCTAGCTTCTTCATCACTGCTTGCAATTCTTCTTCCTTAGCCTTACGAATGTCTCCAGCTAGAAAACAAAAAAAAAATAGTCATTTTCGGCCCAGTTATTCAGAGTTTAATTAATTATTTCATTAGTCGATTATTCACTGAGTCTTTTAATTCATATTAAGAGAGCATTTTATGCTGAAAAATGTGAGGAGCTTTTACAATGCAAAGGCTCCACAATTAGTTTTCATCAAAATATGGCAGTTTCGTTTCGTTTAATATGTTTGAAAATTTAACGTCTCATTAGCTAGCGACATTATATCATGATTATCCATAATGATGTCAGCTTAAAAGTTGCCTGATCAGTGTAAATGACTCGAAAGTAGGCCTGTTATATTTTAATACTTTCATTCTTGGTGTATTTACTGAAAAGCCCTATAGTAACCCATAGGAACGTAATGTAGTTTACATTCCAATAATTACATTGAGACACGCGACGTCAATGACGTAAAAATAAACAATGACTCTCTACCAGCTGATTGGACGTCAGCAACGTCATGACGTCATGCATGCCATTCTGCTGTTAGCAGAAAAAAACTGCGTGTATATGTTTTACTGCTTCAATTTATGCGCTTATAGAAGATTTTTCATGAACGATTTGATTGAAGCGAATGTAAATATAAGCAATGAACTTAATTTTTCTGATGTTTATCGAAGTGTAAACTACATTGGGTCACTAGCAAAGTTTACATGAACCCCTTTGGGGTTCATTCACTTTGCAGGTGACCCAATGTAGTTTACACTTCGATAAACCTCAGAACAATGAAATTCATTCCTTAAATACACAATCGCATTACGAGTTTTCAAAGGATACATTGCATACTCATCAGTCGCATACTAAAAGCGTTATAAACGACAATGACCAAAGACTCAATAAACGTAAAATCAGTAGTCTTGAATCAAATTATAACGATATATGAATAAAAACGAAAAGGATTGTATTTGGTCTCATAAAACAGCTTAACCCTGACCCTCTATTGCGTTTGTGTAAAAATCATGCATGTGTTTACCTGTGTTAAGCAGTCGTCACAATTATCAAAAGGAACCTTTTTCCTTCTTTTTTTCCTTTTTTTTTACTTTTATATTAGAAATACTATGAACAGAAACAAGAAAAGCCACGTCTTTCAGTCTTTAGGGACGAGTCATTTATTATCAGGGGGGGGGGGGGGCGGCTACATTTAGGGGGGGTCGGAATTTTTTTTGGTGATGTACTGGGGGGGCGGAAATAAAAAAGCCTTGGAGCAGGGGGGGGGGCATATATTTTATTAGGCATATTGGGGGGGTCAGAATTCTTCCATCAGTCTTCATTTTTAAAAATGTCTCAGCTTCTGGGGGCGAAGCCCCCCAGACCCCCCCCCCCCCCCCCCCCCCCATTACTCTTAAAATTTCAGAATCTTTTCTTTCAAACTCAAAACTTAAACTTAAAAGTCTTTATGGAAATGACACAAAAAACTTGGACAGCTTCATATCCAAAAACAGATATTTATATTGATTTGCTAGAACAGTATAAAAATGTCTATAAAGTCATGTCAGGTAGATGATTTTGTGCTCAATTAAAGTTAATGCCTGCATTTGTGATATCAGCTCTCCTTGTGCCTTTTCATCAGCAAAACCAGTGTGGCCCCAGACCCCCACCACCCACAGGCCTAATTAATATTATTTACAGTTATAATTACTAAGCATTCAACAACAGATTTCTGGATGGCCATTAGCAGAAGAAAAAGAGCAAGAAATGCAGACAAAGTTTAAACAGACCAGGACTACATGTAATTAACCTGTTAGAATAAGAAAATGTTCTTTGTGTTTCATACAGCTAGGTTTTGATTGAGGTCAGTCTGACATAATATAGGTAATATGGTATGTGTGTGTGTGTGAAGGGCACTGGGAATAGGGGGGGGGGGGTCATAAAAAATTTTGTCACCTATCTGGGGGGTCGGTAAAATAATTCTGGTGAGACTGGGGGGGGGGTCGGAAAAATTTTGGTGAACCATATGAAAATGTACCCGCCCCCCCCCCCCCCCCCCCCCCCCACACCACCTGATAATAAATGACTCGTCCCTTATCATGCATCTGCAGCAAAATTCACCTGATACCTGGGGTATGATAACATGATGTGATATCATGTCACTTTAGAACTGCGCTTGCGCCAATGTTATCAGGCGATGCCAAAGCGATCTCTGAAGATGACTGGCTATATACTGACGTTAGCCGTGATATCAACGTTCGACTGGTTAACTGACGTCACCGACTTACGTCATAAAGCATTTGCAACGTCAGCATGTTCGAACAAAAGTGCGTTTGCTTATCATTTGTTTGCCGCTCTTTACGCCGTAGAATCTTCTAATGATGCATGATAAATAGAAAACCATGTAAGTGTCTTTTGATATCACATTTATCAGGCTCGACCAGAAACACGTCGGACTGGCTCGCCAAGCCTCGCCACTCCTATGCTGTTTTTGGCCTCGCCTGATAAACTTGATATCTATATCAAACTAACAGGGTACTCTCTATTTCTAAAACATTATTCAGAATATGAATATACAGTAAAAAGCACCATATACTGATCTCGGTATTTTCGATCGCATATGCAATAAATCTAAATCGTTAAAACATTTGCCTGGTACGATAAATTTCATCACACTGATAGAATTATATATATAATTAACAATATACGAGTAAAATGCACTGTTCTTTTCAAGGTGAAATTTGAAAAAGACTTCTGGTACCTTTTATTGGCATGTACGGCTTTGGAATAATGTTTTGAAAAGGACCAGACTGCTTCAAATCTCCTACTTCCTCCTGTGTCTGTAATAAACATGAACGTTTCCTAGTAACACACCAATGAAATGTTATAAACGTATTATAAACGTATTTGCCCTTAGTTAGTCGAAAATAATTAAAGGGGTATAAATACGAGGGTCATCCAATAAGTCTTGCAAACGTCGTCATTACTGCTTTATTAACTAAGGTAGGGCTATCAAATTACACCATTAACAGTTTACGTATATAATACAAATTTGTATAAAAAAATCATACGTGACATTCCTTTCTCAGATATGGTAGGCTTTTGAACAAGGGCGTAGCTACCTATACGGCAAATACGCAAGTGCGTATTGAAATTTTGTCAAAATCGACAAAATTTCAAAACGCACCTGCATATTTGCATGCTGAAAATCTATAAATTAGACAAGATTTCAATACCAATTACCAAAGTGGCTGAAATACTAGCTTTCCCTTCAAGAAGTAGAGAATAAAACATGGATGTGCGTATTATGAAATTGCCCCTAGTTACGCCCCTGTTGAATGCAAATGTGTAAGCCTTACCGGCGGAGAAATTGCACAAACATGACATCTTTTACAAGAGGTGAGGGGGGGAAAATTCCAGCATATATATTTACAATTCTTTCAAAATACAAGAAATAATGTTCTTAAGTAATCGCCTTATATTTAAGAACTCAAATATGAGACAGTTATTATTTCACAGCACCAAACAAATGTGGTTGCCAGGCAACAAGAGAATATTACAGAACTTTAACAAAATTCTAGTTTTTGACGTTAACCTCTGGTTTCTTGAGGCTGCAAACGATATTATACAAGGCTCGAAGCTTACATTTTCTCTAATATCTACATTTCAGCATCTCGGGACTATTCTTTGATAACAAATTAATGGCAGTTTAGGAAACACTTCAGCTGCTATGAAAGCCTCTTCTTCATATACTCATTTTATATGATATTTTAGCTGCCCGAAAAACATGGTGATCTTCCTTTGAACAATAATAATATCTTGACTGACGGCAATATCTTAACCTTGCTACCGTGTACATATGTCAGTATTATTTTCCGTATCTCCCAGCAATCTTCAGATATTTACAAGCGTTCTAAAGTAAGCTAGGGGATCTTGAACAGACAACTAGAGGCCACCGCCACACCTATAAGGGTAGTATTCTTCAGTTGCCTAGCAACGCCATTTGCAAGATCATGACGTTTCTGGAAATTGTTGACTGGAAAGGGGGGAGGATGCAATGTTGGAATGTGGACTGCTTGATTCGTTTTTAATTACCATTTGCCCGAAACTTGGTCGTTTGCAGGACTTATTGGATGACCCTAGTATGAGGTATATTTTATTCGTTTATGTTAGTTCAGGCATAACATCATTTAAGCTCTCCGATTAAATTTTGCAGATGTCGCCATGATATAAAAGCTCACCAAATACATAGTTGCTTTAAACACAAATGTTCTGTTCTGTTCTGTTCAATTCTCGTATCGACGTTACCCAAGTGGCTCAACGGTACGTAACCATAGTTGCACACACTTGGCGCCGTGTGTCCGTCCAATTTAAACACAAAATGTAAACCAAACTATTAAAGATGTCCAGAAATTCATATCTGTAAACCCGATTTCACCAAACGCGCGTTGCTTTTAATTCATATACAATCAAATTCTCGTGTAATTGAATTGTATCTTTATATGGGTTTCATAAGAAAAAGAAATTACAGTACCTCATGATAGATTATTAAGTCTGATTATTATATGAGCCGCGACACGACAAAACCAACAATGTGGTTGTGCGCCCAGTGAAGACTCGGATCAGCCTGGGCATCCGCTTAGTTCATCAGACTCTTTGATAAATGCTCAAAGGGTAGCTAAGGGTCTAAGCTACCTTCATGCGGACAGCGAAGACTCTGATCAGACTGGGCGGATGCCCAGGCTGATCTGAGTCTGCGCTGGGCGCACAACCACATTGTTGGTTTTGTCACGTCGCGGCTCATATACACCGCGAATTTCACACTCTTTTAGTCAACCAGTAAAACGTTCTGACAAAATCTTCTCTTTACAAATGTATCGGCTATAAGCCTTCATCGGTAAAAAGAAACTTTAAGAAAGAATAAAATTTTAGCCGCTTGACGCACATGATTATTATTATAGCTACTGAAATGTAATTCTCAGAGTAGATGATTGGCGTAGCGTGAAAAGGGGCCCAACCAGTTCATGGGTTATCTGCCATCCAGTGTAAGACACAGGGTAAAATCTATTTATGGCTCTCCATTAAGCTGCTGCAGTAAACTGATAAAATCTGATCTGCTTATTACCCTGTGAGTAACAGTGCACCCTTAATATTTGTATATGCTCTAAACTTTCAAGAGGGACTGACTGGCCTGCCAATATATACTCATCGTAATAACAGAGATAACAAGCCGATTGCAGCTAGAAAACAGGTAAAATATTGCATGTTTTTACGGGTGTTTCTTGAATCGCGGTTTTCTTGCAAGAACGGTTGTGGTAAGCCCAAAACGACCAAATGTTAGGTGGCACAGATTTTGGCAGTTTCTACAGGAGAAGCTCTCACTGGGCTTACAACATCAGCGAGCACTAAGACCAGTCTGCCATCCGTGCAGTCTGAGTGCAGACTTTCTTTTTAGCATATTTACACAGTCAGTGGATTGAAAACAATGACTCTGGTAAGTGTGAACTGTTGTGCACACCGATTTTAGTATTAACATTACGCATATGGTGTAAGGTCCCTTTTCACGCGGCGAAATCAGATTGGTCGTACCATCGCTTGTTCAAGCAAAAGACAGAACAGTATGGCGTTGCCGACTTCTCTAAATATTTGAAAGACTTCCATTTTGAGATCAGGATATTGGATTATTTCTTTGAGCTGTGCTTGATAAAACCCCATGACACCTAAACAAATATATAAAAAGTTATTTTAGTACATCATACGGAAAATAAGAATTCCGCAGAATGCTCCCAGCAGGCACATGACGTTAAAATGACGTCGTACCGACATCGATGCGACGTAATGACGTCGCATCAACGTCAGTACGACGTCATTTTGACGTTATGTGCCCGCTGGGCTAGGTCGCACATGCTTTGCTCCTTCACAGTTAGAACTCCGGAAAAGGATCAGTGTGACACATATTTGTTAAAAATCCATTCAGTAGTTCATTAGATAGTGTCTGTTTTATATTGAATTGCTATTTTAGTAATGGTGGCTAGAGGACATCTAAGACGGTCAGTTTTCAAAACAAATAGAAGTAGGTTCATGCAAGGATCATTATGACACAAATTGGTCCAAATTCATTCAGAGATTCTTGAGATTTTGTCTTATTCATATTTTGCTGTTTTTAGCACCGGCAGCGTATGGCCATCTTAGATCTTGGCCTAATTCCAACAAGACTCTCATTTTTTTATTTTAATCATTTTGAAAACCTAAGTCCCGCTTATGCTCCATGCAAAATTCCAGCCAAATATTTTAGGTGGTACCGGAGAAAACTTTGATTTTATTGCCTTTTGTTAATCCTAGTAACGGTGGTCATTTTGTATTCCCGATCATTCTCAATTTTACAAGTCTGAAGTCCTGCAGTCCGTGAAATTTAAGCATCATGTGTGGAGTGGTTTTAACTGAATGGATTTAAATGCTACGGTCGACGTAAATTGTGAACGAACGTATACACGGACGGATCAGGGGACCGATGGACGGAAGGAAAGCCTGACGCCTAAAACGCATCCTTGCTAAAGCAGATGCGACAATGACAGCATCCGCTATAATATAGACATATACAATATGATATGTAACTAACACCTAAGTACCACATTTTCATACAATGTATGCAGATATTCAATTAAACATTTTTTTTCTCGGTATAAACTCAATTCTTATGCAATAAAACAAACATAGAGAGGGTCCAGTACCTGTGCAGTTTCAACAGATGTCACTTTCTTCATGAAGGCTTATAAGTGAAAATGTAAATATGTTCTTAGAGTTATTGTTATGACACTAAAGACTGAAGCATCAGGTAAAGGTGTATATTATTCTATATCTATTTATCATATAACGTCGCTGTTATTCGGTGGATAACGTCGTGTCATAAAATCGTATGACCACACGTGTAATAACACTTTGGCACATACACGTAACGTCATTGGCAACGTCCATGTCAACAATGCGTTTTCTGATTGAAGTAATGTTTACTTTGAATGCGTTAAAACACCATTTTAAAGGGTCGTATGATAAACAGAATCTTACACTCGTTGTCAGTCCATATGAAATTTATGAAACTCGCCACAGGCTCGTTTCATAAATTTCATATAAAATGACCACTAGTGTTAGATCCTCTTTATAAAGTTTTGTTTGTAAGTATATAAACTTGGTAAACGCACAATTCCATTTTCACCTCTAAATTAGGGTCAAGTCAGGTAAATTCGGACAGCAGGTAAATTCGGGCAGTGAAATTGTTTCCTTTATATGTCAGTTGTTTGGAATTGTAACCAAAATTAACTTGGCTAACAGTGAAAATCCAGATGAGACGGCTCATTATGAGCCGTCTCATCTGGATTTTCACTGTTTGCAATGGTATGTCCGATTCTACCCGCTGTCCGAAGTTGTCCGACTCGATCCTAAAAGAAAATAAGTCTGTTTCAGAAAAGGCAAATAGAGACATGAATAAATATAAAATTTTGAGCCACGACACGAGAAAACAAACAAAGTGGTTGTGCGCCCGGTGTAGACTCAGATCAGCCTGGGCAGCCGCCCAGTCTGATCAGACTCTTCGCTAAGAGCTTAAAGGATAGCAAAGGGTCTCAGCTAGCTTCATGCGGACAACGAAGGCTCTGATCAGACTGGGCGGATGCCCAGGTTGATCTGAGTCTTCACTGGGCGTTATGCCACTTTGTCGTTTTTTTCGTGTCGCGGCTCATATAAATGAAAAATAAAAAGTCTTGTATGTTACCAGTTGACATATATGCAAACAATGGTAGCTTGCTGACCGGTGGCATCACCTTCATCAAAGTATCAACATATTTTGCTATTTGACCCTTCAACTGAAAACAAATTAGATGCTATCACGTTTTTGTAAACAGAAAAATATTGTTTGTGGATTTTATTGAAATGCATTTTTATAATGGAATGAATTGCACTTTTGTATATTTTATTGTTGTGTATTGATAAAATCCACTTAAATGATTTTTTTTTTCAATTGCAACTACTAGTATTTATCATATGACGTCGCATCTGAGAGTGTAATAAAGCCATGCATTTAAAACGATAATCGACTAGTGGATTAAATATGCGAATTACGTCGTATTCTAACACAGTGCGCCTAAAGAAGCAATGGAAAGTTTTCGTGTTTATTCTGCAACAATTCACTGTCTCGGAGCGCGTGAGTCTAATTGCTGACGTCACTTGCATTTCTGACGTAATTTTGTGACGTTTTGAGACGTTTGACGGTGTAACGTCTCTTTTTCTTTCTAAAGTCGCCTCAAAACGTATATTTACCTTAGATACAGTTGAGTATATTGACGGAAGCATGAACGTGCTGGCAGGATGGTTGGGAGAGTTTTAAAGAAAAGAATACTTTTACAGCGTTTTTGAGTGTTAGAATCGAAATAGTTCAGCTCTAGCATTGAATTGTTGAGTAATAATTCACTGTTTGGAGGTCAGTTGTACTGTAGATCATATCACGAGCGCGGGGATTTCAACGCATAATGTTTAAGAAATAGATCAGCTCTAGCATTGAATTGTTGAGTAATAATTCACTGTTTGGAGGTCAGTTGTACAGTAGATCATATCACGAGCGCGGGGCTGATCTATTTCTTGAACATTATGCGTTGAAATCTATAAAAAGGTCGCGTTTTCTAATGGCGAAATCGTGACGTTTTAGTGTAAAATTGCTAATAAAATCCGATTTTAGTGTCATATGATAATTAGAATCTTGAATTCGTGCTCCTGTTTTATTGAATTTATTTAACTCGTTGGGGAAAATCGATAAGATGCTCGACATAGCCTCGCATCTTATCTTTTCCGCAACTCGTTTAATAAATTCAGTAAAACATGAGCACTCATGTAAGATCCTCTATATATAATAATATTAATCGGTATACTGAATACCTTAGAAATTACAAAGAAAGAAAATAGTTCCTAGCAGTTACAACGTTCTGGTCAATAGACTCTATAAATATATAAAGGTTGTTTCCTTTTGGCTCTCGAGCAGTCACACTATACTTACTAGTAATTAACATTAAAATGGGGTTTGAAGTATTTATGTTTATATGTTCATGTTTATGTACGTCTTTTATTATCTATATTAACAAAATAATTCCCGAAGATGTTTGCTTTTGATTTGTTTGACGCTTTTAACGCCTAAAAATCTTCCTAAGATGCATGATAAACTAGAGCAAGTGAGCAGGGGTTCACGTATACCCCCGGCCAGCGCCACCGCCAGATAAAAACACACTAAATACAAAGCTTTAAAGCAAATGTTAACAAACAGACAGACAGGCAGACAATCTATAACAAATCCAGTGAAAGGCCTATAGACAAACTATAAGCAAAACAAACAACGCAACATAAAATCTAAACGCAAAAAGTATACAAATTTCAAAGTCTTTGACCTTGACATTAGGTCAGCAGCAGCAACAAGATGATGTGAACTAATCTGCTTCAACCAAGAAGTAAACCTAGTAGCATTGCAAAATGTTCTATTCAAGTGTATTCAAAATATAAGCATGTAAAATACAACTTAACACGAAACTTTAACCTAAATGGTATACAAATGTCTAAGTCTGTGACCTTGACCTTTGGCCAGCAGCAGCATCAAGATGGTGCAAACTGATATGTATCTATCCTATACTAATTCTAAGTACATATAAACAAGTTACAGTTAAGGCTTTCAGAAAAACAAAGCATGAGCAGAAACTGAACACAAAACTTTAACGCAGCTATTGTACAAATTTCGAAGTCTGTGACCTTGACCTTAGGCCAGCAGCAGCATCTAGATGATGCAAATTTATCAGTATCCATCCTTTACTAAAATACTAAGCATCAAGGAACAAGTTCCGGTTAACAGAAGCAGAATAAAAAACTTAACGCAAAACTTTAACGCAAATGTTAACTTACGTATGGACGGACGGACAAACTAACGGACGGAAAGACAGACGAACGGACGGAAAGACGAAAACTATATACCCCTGGACATACTTCGTATACCGGGGATATAAATAGAAAGCCATGTTAATGCCTTTTAATATCAAGTTTATTAGGCTCAACCAGAAACACGCCTCGCCCTCCCTTCGCTGTTTCCGGTCTCGCCCGATATTGATATCAATATCAAAAGTCACTAACTAAAACAACGGAATTGCTACCACCGGCATAAACAGAAGAGTCACGGGACAGCATAGTTTTCCTCAACTCGCGGCTTGTCTATCGTAAAGGCAAGTCTCTAACTTGACAACCCAGCGAGTAAGAGGTAGAATATTTGCGTGCCCGCTAGCAGTCTAATACAACTAAAGTTATTAAGAGATTTTGAGGTAGTGTAAAAACGAAATAATCAGGAACTGATGCAATTAATTCAAAATAAAGCTTTCAATTGAGAAAACAAATCATTTTTTCATAAAAATGCTAGGGTATTGACACCACTGTCACAATGCCAGAATATATGGCAATATGGCTTTTGGTTTTAAGATGTAGGATTTAATTGTGTCCTTTTTACTTTTACTGATCTCTAAGCCGGTACCTGTTTAGCAACAACTTTGAGCAGCTCTTCCAATAGAACAGCAATGCCCTGATATCCAACTAGCCGACAGATGGCTCTGAAATGTTCCATTCCAACAAATCCCTTGTACTGGCCATAAACAGTATTGTAGGTCGTCAATAGATCTTTAGTGCCCCAGACATAGGGTGGTGCTGGATTCGGTATCTTTTCTCTATCGCATGGTTCACACAGAGGTATCGGTGACTGGTATCTAACAAATCTAGAATTTAATAGATAGGCAATGCAGTAACTGCCATGTAAACGAGATACCCCAAATATCGAATGTGAGTTTGTTTGAAAAGTAGGTCAGTTCTAATAACGATTTGTTAAGTTAAATATTACTGTTTCGAGATTAGTTTTAAAGACTAAATCGTGAGCGCGGATCGCAAGTGATACGTCTACCTAATATATTAATTGATATAACTGGCCGACAAACAGTGATATAATAATCAACAAGTCATTTATTTGTGTCTAATTTCATCTATTTCGATTTTAACACATATCTGTGCAAAATCATAATAACTTTCTTCAAATTCTCCCAACCATTCTTCTAGCGCGTGAATAGCGCTGTTTACTGTAACAAGCGTCTATGCATTTTTTCCGCAGTTTACTCTGCAAGTGTTTTCAGCGTCATCAGCCATTAAGGAAACGCTGTTTGATGTCATTTATTTTGGGGACGACGTTTGGAATTCGCTTCACTCGCGATGAATCTATATCTGTTGCAGAAGTAATACCTGTTATTTTCTATTGTTTCTATAAGGGCATCCGCTTGTAAATCAAGCTATTGCTGGTCAAATGAAGAACTGTATGTTACGTAACTGATTAGGGAATCATATGCAGTTATGTTTTAGACGAATTCACGTACTGACTTGCCTGTGTTGAGAAGATTTTAAACCGAACTTGTTTTAATATCAAATGTGTTTTTTTCCAAAGAAACAGCTCATATACTGTCACATACATGAAATGATGCTATCGAGACAGCGGTTAAAATATCGATATCCCTGTGCCTGCATCGTTTGGGTTACGTGTGCATGAACAGTGTCCTCTATGTGAACATACATTTAGGCGTGGCCACAGGAACATGCATGGTGCACTGAAGACCACTTACTCCCACCACCACCATAAGCGATCAAAAAAGACACTGTTACGTTTCTCATATTATTATTATACTTGGATCATGACACAAAAATGTTGCAAAACACAAACAATGGTGCTAAAAGCATACATAGCCTGCAAAAGCTCTGATCAGCATACGCATCCATGCAGACTTGTTACAGCCTTTGCTGTTTTCGCACAAACCACGTATAGGCCTAAGGATTTTTCAGCAAACAAGATATACTAGAATCACCCACAGCTTCCGCACAGTCTGAACAAGGCACCAACAACGCACTGATTCTAAAGCATCTTTACAGAAATGTCTAACTTAAACTTGTCCGGATGCACAGTTTGAGCTGATTATGTTTTTCAGTAGGCTTATGCTTTAAGCAATAAAACATTAAAATGCTTTGGAAGTAGCGACTACACCAAAGAGAAGAATTAGCCTGCGATGCAGCTCGTGAATGTTTCAACTTCTCACCTTTATTTGAGCCGCGACACGACAAAACCAACAATGTGGTTGTGCGCCCAGTGAAGACTCAAATCAGCCTGGGTAGCCGCCCAGTTTGATCAGACTCTTCGTTAAACGATCAAAGGGTAGCTAAGGGTCTAAGCTACCTTCATGCGGACAGCGAAGACTCTGACCAGACTGGGCGGATGCCCAGGCTGATCTGAGTCTGCGCTGGGCGCACAACCACATTGTTGGTTTTCTCGTGTCGCGGCTCATTTCCTTATCTCCTACTTTCTTTACTCTTTTCTTCTCTCAACTTTTTTCTATTTGTATGAACTTACACAATATGGATATTCTGATCTAATTACATCTGATAATTTGTTAGATCATTTAGCTTCCATAATGTTCATTATACTGCATAGTTAGAAAATAATTCAAAGTCAACTGAAAGTAAAAATGACTGATTGACGTCGCATGGGGGTATCTCGTGGTGTGTGCACATTTGTGAGGACTCGGATCAGCTTGCGCGTGAGCGCAGTCTGGTTGGAGTCTTCTCCTTTCGCATTATCTTATCTATGAATCCTAGGAAATCTAAGGTGAAGGTAGAAACTCTAGCCGGCCTGTGCGGATGTGGAGGCTGCTTTGGGTGTATCCTAAATGCACATTTCTTGAGCTCCCCTTTCATGCGACGCCATTCAAATTTATGGTTTGAGAGACAGATTCTAAATAAGTCAACGACTTACTTCTGTATCCTTTTCATACTGTATGTTTGTATGTTATAAAAAGATTGCTATATGTATGCACATATATGTACAGTATATTGAATAAAATATTGTTTAAACCAACTTCTCACCTGTTGTATGCACCATTATAGCAATAACATGGCAGGAAATCAAAGTGGAGTTCCCAGAACACGTGTAGAGTTATCCTCCCATACGGTGCTGACACGTTGGAGTTGGCCTCTTTGAGCATTGCTTCAAAGTCGTCCAAATTCAGATACTCTGCCAACAGCCTGTGTGTCAACTTATTGCACATAATTAATCCTTCCAGTTCCTGTAAAATATTGGAATTAGTTGTATGTGATTTGAATTAGAATATGTAACAATCCTTATCAAATAGCATCAATACCTCCTGATAAACATAACAACGGAGATGTTTCAGTGTCATTCTAAAAATAACAAAATATAATATTTCGCATTTGATATAGCATGAATGCCTCCTGATAAACATAACAACGGAGATGTTTCAGTGTCATTCTAAAAATAACAAAATATAATATTTCGCATTTGATATAGCATGAATGCCTCCTGATAAACATAACGATTGAGATGTTTCAGTGTCTTTCTAAAAATAACAAAATGAGCCGCGACACGACAAAACCAACAATGTGGTTGTGCGGACAGCGCAGATTCAGATCAGCCGGGGCAACAGCACAAATTGACCAGACTCTTCGTTAAGTGCCCAAAGGGTAGCTAAAGGTCTAAGCTACCTCCATGCGGACAGCGAAGACTCTGATCAGACTGGGCGGATGCCCAGGCTGATCTGAATCTGCGCTGGGCGCACAACCACATTGTTGGTTTTGTCACGTCGCGGCTCAAATATACTATAGCATGAATGCCTCCTGATAAACATAACGACGGAGATGTTTCAGTATCTTTCTAAGCATAACAAAATACATTCCAGATCATGAATATCATTACCACAAACATTTACTTTGAATCTGCAGAATTGATATCTCACAATCTCATAACTACCACGTGTGGTGGTGTAAATTCCTACGACCATATTTAAAGAGAACAAAGGCGACGGAGATAAAACAGAGCTAAATTTTAAAGCAACTCTAGGAGTGTCATAATGGTTGTGGGATATTTTTTTGTATTCCTCAAGTATGACTCTTTATTTGAACCATCATGCTACGGGGTTCAAATATGGGGGCACACAGTATTCTCACTGGCAAACAGGAAGCAGTAGGCTATTTATGTGTACTACAATATTTTATACAAAAGGAACTCAAAATATCTTAAATTACGCTCAAAAGGTCCGTTTGAAGGTCACAGATATTTTAGCATGGTTTTCCTATACGGATAACTAGCAAGCTTTTCTTCCATTTATTCGGACCTTTTAGTTATCAGTTACGTGCAAAAGTATCTGCACTTAGCACTGGTTAACCACTTAGGAGTACAAAGATAGGCAATGATAGGCGGTCCAAGCCTGCCTAGGAATAGTGTTGATAGGTAAACAGACCGTCCGGACATGACCACAGCTATTTACAGCGTACGTTAAGCAAAAACACAACAAAAACAACTGACCTTTCCCTTTACGATAAATATTGACATCTTTAGTATTTCAATAGTTACTGTATAGGTTAAGAACCGAGTAACAGAAACTCTTTATTCAAATACATACTACTATTCCAGTGATTTCACTACCCTCGAATCTTGATATTGCAACATCTAACGATTTCAGTATGGCAGCGTTGATTCTTTGTCCTATCAGTTTGTTCAGATCCACAGACCGTCCCAGAAGTTGGACATGTCTTTGTTTCAACAAGGCCTGATATCTATTTGTGTTGGGATTATTGTTGTTGTTTTCTGCGTAAGGAGATTCTGATCCCAACAATATACTGAAATAATTAAACATCAACATAATTGAGCCGCGACACGAGAAAACCAACAAAGTGGTCGTCCGCCCAGCGCAGACTCAGATCAGCCTGGGCATTCACCCAGTCTGATCAGACTCTTTGCTAAGCGCTTAAAGGGTAGCTGGGGGACTAAGCTACCCTCATGCGGAAAGCGAAGACTCTGATCAGACTGGGCGGATGCCCAGGCTGATCTGAGTCTGCGCTGGATGCACGACCACATTGTTGGTTTTGTCACGTCGCGGCTCATATATTAATTTTTGTAGTATTGGAACAAAAAGTAATGATATCCATACATATGCAACAGAAAGTATACATTATACAATACGGCCGTTTCTAAACTTGAGCCGCGACGTGAGAAAACCAACAATGTGGTTGTGCGCCCAGCGCGGACTCAGATCAGCCTGGGCATCCGCCCAGTCTGATCAGAGTCTTCGCTGTCCGCATGGAGGTAGCACAGACCCTTAGCTACCCTTTAAGCGCAAAACGAGGATTCTGATCAGACTGGCTTGATGCCCAGGCTGATCTGAGTCTGCGCTGTGTGCACAACCACATTGTTGGTTTTCTCGTGTCCTTGCTCACTTATTTTCGATGTGATGGCCACGGCCGAAAGATAGTATGCCTTTCAGTTACCAGACTTTCATTTTCACTGGCTTTTCCATCAGATATATGAGCCGCGACACGAGAAAACCAACAATGTGGTTGTGCGCCCAGCGCAGACTCAGATCAGCCTAGGCATCTGCCTAGTCTGATCAGAGCCTTCGCTAAGTGCTCAAACGGTAGCTGAGGGTCTAAGCTACCTCCATGCGGACAGCGAAGACTCTGATCAGACTGGGCGGATGCCCAGGCTGATCTGAGTCTGCGCTGGGCGCACAACCACATTGTTGGTTTTGTCGTGTCGCGGCTTATATAGACATGGCGAGTGTGTTATGATAGGCAGGTGATGCTTACTATTCGCAAACACCTGATCACACTTACTTTTTGGGTCCATGTCTGTGTATTTAAATATTTTGGATTTGTCGATAATTATATGGATTATATGAGTTCGGACTTATGATTTTGGTACTTTGGCCTCTTGAATGTCCATATGTACCTTTTTGCTTTTTTTTTACTTTTCACTGCACAGGTCAGAAAGTCTGTATAATATATTTTACTCAAGGCATAACAGAGAATAAAACGTGCCACTAGTGATACTACGTACACATCGTTATGGTGACTGAAACGTGTCTCTAGTGATACTATACGTACACATCGTTTAAGTGAATGAAACGTGTCACTAGTGATACTACATGTATACGTTCACATCGTTATAGTGAATGAAACGTGTCACTACTGATACTATACGTACACATCGTTATAGTAAATGGAACGTGTCACTACTGATACTATACGTACACATCGTTATAGTAAATGGAACGTGTCACTACTGATACTATACGTACACATCGTTATAGTAAATGGAACGTGTCACTACTGATACTATACGTACACATCGTTATAGTAAATGGAACGTGTCACTAGTGACCAGTGATACTATACGTACAAATAATTATAGTGAATAGAACGTGTCACTAGTGACACTATGCATACACATCGTTATAGTGAATTAAACGTATCACTAGTGATACAATACGACATCGTACACATCGTTATAGTGAATGAAACATGTCACTAGTGATACTATACGTACACATTGTTTTTGCAGTTTCTCAATGTGCATCGTATTGTCCGATATAATTTTGCTGTTAATCGGTATTTGAATTCTTGGACGTTGTTTTAATTAAAACAGAGAATTAGATTATTTGAGAATTATGGGTTTGAAAACATTACTTTTCTTTTTTATGAAAATCAGGTAGCATCTCATTTATAATTTGAGGAGAGAATGGCATACAATATACATGTACATATAAAGCTCCATAAAATTAAGATAGTGTCAGAGTAAATAACCGGAGAAACAGAATTTATGCAGATTGGTCTGAAAACATGCTGGCTTCGCGAATACAGCTTCCAAAGGGCAAGCATAAAAGTACAAATGACAAGCATAAAAGTACTCAAGCGGAAATTCTCTATGTCAATAATTCTTCTAAGAAAGAAAAACAGACTCCGAAGAAAACTTCTACTGGCAATATAATAGTACATTGTACCAGTAAATACATTACCTCCCTGCCAACCGTTTGTAATAGGCAAAAATCTGGTCGCTGAGTTTGTATACAAACTGGTCGAAGCACAGGTTCACCTGTAGAAAAGAGAAATAATGTCTCGTACACAAAAAATCTCTTATTTATATGATTAGGTTGATTTTGAGGACTACGGACCGATCAAGCATTCTCTTTATTATTCTGACATCAGTTTCGAGTTCGAGCTGACAAGGCCGCAAACAACATTGTTGTTGTTTGTCGGATGCACTATATTAACACTTTGAAGCAGGAACTTAACGGCACCACGGCTTACGAAGAGACTTTTACAGATGAGAAGACTGTCGTTAATAGCCACTCAAATAATTTGCCTTTAAAGTTTGCTGTAAACGTTAAGGAACGCCAAGACAAACTTCCTACGATGTATTGGTTACCTAAGCTTCACAAAAAACGTATAAAGCTAGATTCATTGCCAACTCTAGCTCTTGTACTACTACAGAATTATCTAAATTATTAACTTCTTGCCTCACTGCTGTGAAATCTCGTGTCATTTGGTACTATGAGACAGTGTATGAGAGGTCAGGGAAAAATATGTTTTGGTCTATAAAAAAATTCTGGTGAGGTACTTAGTAAACTGAAGTCAAGAGGGTTCCGTGCGACTAGTTTGTCCACTTATGATTTTTCTACTCTTTATACCACATTACCCCATAATTTAATAAAGGAAAAACTTGTTGATTTGATTGAGAGGGCCTTCAAAAAGTTCTCCAAAAATGAAGATACCCTTTATATTGCCTGTAACGATAAGAAAGCGTTTTTCACTTCTACTGACCGTAAAATATATAGAGGATATAGTCTTTGGTCATGTCAGAATGTATGTGACGCCTTATCATATCTCTTAGATAATATTTACATCAGATTTGGTAATAAGTTATACAGACAAATTGTTGGTATTCCGATGGGTACAAATTGTGCTCCTCTTGTGGCCGATTTGTTTTTATTTTGTTATGAAAGAGATTTCATGACTTCTCTTTCGGTTGATAATCAAGCTGATATCATTGAGGCATTTAACTCTACCTCTAGATATTTAGACGATCTTCTGAATATTGATAATCCTTATTTTGAAAGCATAGTTAACCAAATTTACCCACCTGAACTTAAATTGAATAAAGCTAATACTTCAGATACCGAGGCCCCCTTTTTGGATTTACATCTATCTATTTCTAACGGTTTTGTATCTTCTAAAATTTATGATAAACGTGATGACTTTGACTTTGATATAGTTAATTTTCCATTTTTGGATGGTGACGTTCCACGTCGTCCCTCTTATGGAGTGTATATTTCTCAACTTATAAGATTTGCTAGAGTGTGTAGTCATGTAGATGACTTTAATGCTCGTAATAAATGTTTAACTGCTAAACTTCTTCAACAGGGCTATCGGTATCATAAGCTTAGAACGGCTTTTTCTAAATTCTATCGCAGACACCATGAATTGGTTTCAAAATTTGATGTCGGATTAAAATTTCTTTTACACCAAGGCCTATCGGAACCAGAATTTTATGGTGACTTAGTATACAAATTCAAAAAGATTAAGGGTAGGACTGATTTTTCTGATCAATTCCGAAAAATAATAATACGTCACAAACGTATTGGCTATAATTTAAATGTTATGCGACAGTCTGCATGCTTAGTGATTAACCCAATCACGGTTGATAACTTTGCTGCACTCTTTAATTGCACACCGGGGGATCGGTCGTCAGACTCTATGATGGCCCCGACCTAAAGCTATATATTTTAGTTGGTTGGGACCGGAGCCTTTTTGTCCGGGGCTCAACTGGTGACCTTCTTTTGCTTCAGATTTCCAGTGGGGTCGTTTGGCAGGACAGGGATCTCCACCTGTCAGACGGCCCGTTGTATCTGTTGAGTCCTCGTCTTTGCTTCTTCATGGTGTTGAAATTTGATTTATGTGTTTACCGTGATGATTCATTGACGAGTTAGAGGGTTATCATGCGAACCGAACAACCAACTAAATGTTTTGTACCACTTCAGAAACTGAGGGTGAGGTTGGGCTGTAAAATCGATTTAAGCCCCCCAGTAATTCATTACTGACCGTTCCAAGGCGGTAGTTCTGTTGTGGTTCTCTGTTGCCTGTTTTTGGTGTCAGAGTTTCTGTGATGTTTTACCTTATGTATGTTCTTATTATTTTTGGTTCGGTTTGGGTTGCTGAGTGGCCACCTTTTGGGAACAAGCTGCTCACTCGGTTGGCCATATGTTCTCTGTATCTTGATTATTTGTAATCTTAGTTGTTTCCAACTATGGTTTGAGGGCTGGATTTGGATTTTGATTGTTTCAGTTCCTGGTCTTTGCATACTTTTTACTCGATTATTGTTTATCAACAGAAAGGGATACATCTAACAAGCATCAAATATACAAAATATGTTTTTCCGAGACAAAATAGATAATTTTACAACTAGGGTGCGGACTTTATTACCCAAAACCTTTGAGGTAAAATGATCCACTTAATAAGCGAACAAGTTAACAAGCACGTCGTAAAATGCACCCCAGGACATTTAATAGGAATTATACGTAGGTTACCTCGGCTTCCACCTCATCATAGAGATATTGCTGATGAAACTGTGTCAAAGCGTACACTGCACTGTCGTTGTACAGATCTAGTGGATACAGCACGTATCTGGATTGACAGAAAGATGCAATTAAAAACATTTCTGAATACGTCCAACAGCCTCTATTTGGCATAAGTTCCGAACAAATGATTGGCTGACAGCATCTGCAGGGAGGCGTTTATACATCGATAAATCCTGTTGACGTTGTATCCATACGCGGCATTCTCTTCCAACTAAGTTTTTTCACATATTTTCCGTAACTTATCGGCAATTTTGCAGTCTCTAATTTTTATTCGGACTGAAAAACAAAATGTGTGTGGAGACGACCAAAGCAAGCGCGTGTATGACGTTATTTATGACGCAACGTCATCGTCTTAACAAACGTCAGTCGGTAACGTTTTCAAAATGGCGACACCCTCGACAGTGTTTTTGGTTGAATCATTGACTATTTCGAGGTGTTTCCGACTTTTCATGCCAGAATACGAGTTAAAAATGAAAACCTACGAAAAAGCCGTTTGTAATTTCAAACAGAGTTTGTAATTTCAAAGGGTATTTTGCTTGAAACGCTCATGTCTCTGAGTTTGTCAAACGCTGTTCGCCTAAACCATCCAATGTAGTAAACCGATGGACAATGTAACCGAAGAAAACCCTTTTGGGTGGACAATGGTGAAATTATAAGAAATGAATTTCCTTTTTAATGATTTTATCGATGTGTAAACGCCCGTGAACCCATCAAGCCCTTCGGGCTTTATTCAGTCTGTGAGTGATTCGCCGAAGGGCTTTATGTTAAGTTTGTGATGGATTCGCCGGCATTTACACATCGATAAAATCACAAAAAAAAGGAAATTCATTTCTATAGTAATAATCTTACGGCCCGTGTAAATCAGTCTGATCACAGAAGTCCCTGTTTACATTACCAGTTTGTGGCCCTAGGTCTTCTCTACTAGTATATGTCCTTAAACATCTTTTCATGACACTATTTGTTTTAACTCTTCTACTACCAGTGAAGCTATTTGTACACTCATAAGTTTTATGCTTGTATTTTGACTGACTGATAGACTGGTTTGATTAAAATGCTACTTCCGACCGTATTTCAGTCTTCATCGACCTATCTTCAGGAAAGAGGGCGAGCAAAAAGGTACACATTGTAGTAAACAAGAGACGCAAACTTAATGCAGCCCAATCGATCTCGCACCCTCTTGAAGCACAACTGGTCCTTGCTCTAGATATCTTAAGCCAATATTACTGCTGAAGTTTCACAGAACATTAATTTGCTTCAAGGGAATGCCTACATGGCAGTTCAAAACAGAAAGCAAGATAACAGCAACCAATCAGAAACAGACCAAAGCACCTGTAGTTTGTAATTCGTAAGTTAAACTTTACAATATTATCCTGAGTAGGTCTGATACGTGAAAACTTAAAGTAGCTGTCACACCTTAACGGATGGCATTACGAACGTCCGACAGAAAAGAAAAATTGCCAACCGTTCATCTCCATCCGCATGCGCTTTTGTCCGTTTTCCAGTCGGCGAATGCGCTCCTTGGCAGGCGAGGTCCGTTGGTCCGGTGGAAAGGTTTGTGCTATACACAAAACTTGAAACAGACTCCACCGGACAAAGATGCCCTCTGGAGGTTCGGTAGCCATGTGCTGGCATGTTTTTTTGTTCAGAATTCGTTTATTCCTTGTCTGTACTTGTCCTCTCGCATCCGTAGAATCCTGGTGGACCTGAATCGCGATCGCACAATTACCTGACAGGCAACCTGAGATGTTTGGAGGCTGGCCGCAAGCGGAAAATTCCTAACAAGGAACGCATGGAAACAGACGAATAATGGGCGTGAAAGGTTGAACCTGGGGACCAGCTTGATGATGTACATCTTCTGGGGAATAATAAAACGTGGCATCCTTGTCTGACTCTTATATTATCTTCTTGTATGTCATGGCCGAGGACTTCTGGAACTTTGAGGACCTTCATAAATACATTATGGAGTGTCGTGTAAGATTCCGCCTGCAGTATCGAGCAGCCCCGACCCAGGCACAGACTGACCTACCAGATGCAAGTCTACACAGTTTTGCCCATGCACATGATAGAAGCTGAAGAAGGGTAAAGCAAAGATCATAGGATAAATAGTGTTTGGTTGAGCCCTGGACAGCTTGGCCTTTTCGACCAACTAAATTAAATGAAGAAGCTGTGCAGAGAAGACCAGAGGTTATTTGTAAGAGTCATGAAGAAGCGCTCCCACCCCTTCCTCCTGCAACCCTCGAGATGTTCGATGAAATCCTGCAACGAGTAGTTTCGAGAACATCCAATTTGAAGCAAAATCCATTTTACAAAGCCCTTCTCGATATAATCATAAAAACTTGACATAACTTTGGGTAAAATGGGATGCAACCGTTGCATGATAAGGACTATTAGAGCCTTCAGGAATCTCTAGATTTAGACAGGGTTTCTTCCTGAGAGTCGCGAGGGGTTTCTAAGACTTCTTGTTCATACGCGGTCTGTTCTTTTCCGGCACCGGCAATGGCAAATTGAGGAGGGGGAGATCTTGCAGCCTTTCTCCGTGCCCTGGCCTTATCCTTCTCAGCTTTCCTAGACTTCGCTCGTAGTAGTTAAGCAAACGTGAGACTGTGTACCCGATTTTCGATTCACCTGACTATATATATACCCGTTTTGTCAGTCACATTATTGGTACAAAATCGTTCGTCCGATGTTCAAAAGGTGGTTTGTCTGTTTGTTTGATTTTTCATTCCTTTTTACATGTATTTTATCTGGTACATGTATGTGATGTCCGTTATTCGACCGATAATTGCCGTGTACTTTTACTGTAAACGTGCAGTCATTGTGCGTTTTACGCGCTCCATACACCGACCGCCAGAGATTCTAACAGCAGCGGGGACGAAGTCCATCACCAGACAGCTTTCTGCAGAATTTTTTCTATCCGTGTTGCATGTACGTCCGTTTATGCTATTCGGCAAGATGTGACAGCATCTTTATCTGTGAACAGAATTGCATATACTCACTATGTTGTTGTATTTATGGCCATAGGAAAACAGGTCACTTCAAAATTCCTACCTTAGTCCAATTTTTTCTATAATTGCAAGCGCACTCCTACGGTAGTTAAATACATACCACCTCTTTCAATCATGCTCAGATATTATAAAAATTTACTCAAATGCTGAAAACATAAAGCAGATGGATGACCTTGGGACAAATTGTTATCTTCTTTTTGAGTTTCCACAGTTTCAGGACGCCTTCTTTAAAACATTTGCTGTGAATAGTTGTTTACATAGTCAATAAAATTAAGAATAAGAGTCATACTCCATCATAGAAGGTCCTTTATCTAGAATGTGGTCAGTGAGAATCCATGGCATTGACATCTCAATAGGGAACTGTATTCTAGCCCCCATTGTCATCTCGAGGAAAAATTCTCTGTACCAAAGCTGAGACAGATCACAAATATTGTGAAGAGATTCTGAAACAACGTAAAATGCCTAATAGTATAGATTTTCGATGAAGTGAAATCACATTTCATAGTGACGAAAATACGGTTCTGCCGTAATGGAAACTGGTAAACTGTTTATATGTAAATAAACAACTGAGTTACTACTGATAGTAAAGCACTACGAGAGCGACAAATCGAAACCTTGAAATAGTATACCTTTAAGTGAATCTGCGTTTCTATATAACAGGCTCAAGATATGCAAAACGAAAAGAATATGACAGCTACATGTAACTTAAATGATTATGATCTACTTCTTCTTACGATAAGCATTAAATATAGAGAATCTTATATGAGTGGTCGTTTTAATGAAACGAGCCTCGGCAATTTTCAAAAATTTCATATGAAATGACCACGAGTGTAAGACTCTGTTTATCATCACATGACCTTTTAAAATAGGATTTTATCACATTCAACATGGCTATTATTTCAATAAGAAAAGCATTGTTAAGACGGTCGTTGTCAATGACATATAGTGTACGACACAAAATGTTATTACACATGTGGTCATACGATTTTATGACATGCCATTTTCCGCTGAATTAATAGCGACTTCTCAACACGTTTTGGCTGTCGAGTCCTCATCCTTGCTTCATCACGGTCTTTTCTTGATCTTAATTGTTGACCGTGATGACTCTCTGATGAGTTAGGGGACCTCCATACAAACCGAACTACCAACTAATTGTGTGCACCGCAGCGGAGGGTGAGGGTGAAGGTTTGGGCCCAGTAAAACCGGTTTAAACCCCCCAGTAGTTATTACTGACCGTCCCAAGGCGGTACTTTTGTTGCGGTTGCATTTGTTTTATGTTCGGTGCTGTTTAATTTATTGTGTTCTCAGTTTAATCCTTCTATCATAAAAATAGAAAATAGGTAAAAATAATTGTTAATGTTTTTCATATAATTTGCTTAGTCCGTTGTAACCCGTCTGTTGGTCTAAATTATTTACTTCAATAAAGATAGCTGAGTTGCCATCTATTTGGGAAAGAGCTGCTGACTCGGCTTATCACTTGTAATTTATTGTTTGTTGGGATGTCTTTGTCAATCTTTCCCTTTGATGTTGGGGATAGGGTTTGGGATCTGATTCAGTCAGTTCCTGAAGTGTAGTTACTCTTTAAATTTTCATATGATAGATATATTTTTTTCAAAACGGTAAAGAGGAAGTAAATAATTTCTGTTAACCCAAAAATAGAGTTATTTCATTAATATGAGTCTAATGTATGTGTAAAAATATTTCAACAGCATGATTCGACAAGCATACTTATTAATAGATAATATACATAAGGCTTAACCGACTCTTACCATTGAAATTCAACAAATAACTCCAAAAGAAAGAGCTTTTATGAAAGGCTTCAATGACACCTAGATATTTATTGTCAATGTCTTTTCTGAGCGGTTTCTTCGCAGCGCCACTTTTTTCAGTCAGCAAAGACTCCAGCATAGTCCGAACCATATACAACTGTAGAAATAAAATGTACAGATAAGGCGGGATAGTGAAGATACAATGTGAAATGTTTTGTTCGTGAAATGATGCATTATGGCCCTCAAGGGGTTATGTTGACGGTCATAAAATTTACATGTATTTTTTTCATAGAGTAACAAACAATAAGAATACCGGAATTAAAAGAAACCTAGGAGATGACTTACATATAAGTGTTACGCTTACTGTCAGATCCTGTTTTGATTCACTGTATTATGTTATGTATGTACAAAATCTTTGACTAAAAGATATTGTTTGAACCAAAAGAAACCCACTTAATCTGAGGCTTTGATAGCATAATATGGAACTATGTTCGGTCTTGAAAAACAAATACATGTATGTTATTTCATATATGAAATCTAAATAATAAAGTTATATTTCATTGACTAATACACTGTTCAGATTCTTTAAAGTACTTGGACATAATGTACGTGAGTCCCCTAGTGTTTAGAAGGCATGTATATTGTTAATTATTTTGCTTTCTTCGGGCGCTCCTTGCTTTCCGAATGGATCTATACTCTCAATATTTGTTATCATTATTTGCGTTCAAAACATTAATATTTTGTTGAATTCAGGCGTAATATTACTTAATGCAACTTTCTTCCTGCCATGTACTAGTTTACAACGCAAGAGACATAGTTCTATAACAAACATTAAAATGTTGGCACAAAAACAATCCCGGGCATTTCATTCCAATCAACCGTTGTTATAAAATGCATAACGTTTAACATACGTTATGTGCAAGATTACGAATGTACCTGTGTAGAAGATGGACCCACGCCTTTCCTTGTAAGCTTGATTTGGTACCCTCCAGCAGGATCCTTCTTGCCCTTCATACAAGGGTCATCACTGGGTTCGGCACCTTTGCTCCAGTCAGCACATGTGTTTCTTACAGACATTATAATACTGCAAAAAAATGAAATAATCGAAGATATAACCTCAAGCTAGAAGTACAAACACGTCATTGTGAGTGTAAGAATTTAAAACCAGAGTGAAGCATCATACTGTGAAAATTTAAAATTATGTTAGAAGTCGTCTTAAACTAAAAAAGAAAGCACGATACTGGGAAAATATAAAATAACTTTGTACGTTATTTCACCAAGAAGAACTGTGGTAATACTGTGAAAATTTTAAATGATGCCAGAAGTTATTAAGACCAAGAAGTATCTAACAAAACAAATATACTTACACTTTAATTGTATCCAGTTTCTTCTTGATCGACTTTCTTACAGGATCCCTGAGTGTCAGTTGAATAAAGTATTGTAACTCTGCGTAGATATGTTTCTTAATGGCGTCGCAAAGGACCAGTTCCTTCCTTAGCAACAAACTTTGTAGACCCTTAATCATGGCAATCACTTCGACCATAGCACATTTTTCCTCGCCACTATAGTTGTAGCGGGTTGCCTAGTTTAAAAAAGATAATTGAGATAACGCTTTATATTGTGGGTAATTTCCTAGCAAAGATAGGTCAGTACGATTAGATATACACTGGTTTCCTTTCCGCCAGCATTTTGCCAAACTGCATTCATTCTACCTATCCATTGAATACGTTACCGTGGTAACGTATTCAAAGGATTGGTATAGAACGAAAGCAGTAATTGGTTATGATTTCACTGTGAGACGACTTTACAAGGGTGGTCATTTCAAATGTTTATGAAACTAGCCTAGGTCATGTTTCATAAGTTTCATATGTCAAAGTGGTACCCAAATCATAAGTCCAAACTCGAAAGTCATTTTAACTTTGACAATTCCGGAATATTCTAGAGGCATAGACATCGACCCCAAAATAGAGGTGTGATCAGGTGCTCGCGAGTAGTAAGCATCACCTACTTATTATAATACACCCGTCATATCTATGCACCGGTAGAAAAAGTCAGTGAAAATGAAAGTCCGGTACTTGAAAGCCTAACTAAGCTTGGGCTGAGGCCATTAAATCGTAAATTAGTTTAGAAACGGCCACATTGTAGGGATCAACGAGGTCATGGTGACTCCCATAGAACTTTTTAACTGTCGACACAAGCTTTACTTTATAATAACCCTGTGTCAACTGTTTACGAGTGAGTAGCTTTTATCTTTGAAATGTCCAAGAATGTAAGGTTCTTTATCATATGACTGTTTCATTTGGGATGTCATCGCCTAAAATTTGTCATTATTTCATAACAAAAATAAACATTGTCGCTGACGACATAATTATGTTACGGGCCAGTAACCATGTCAATAAATTATCACAATACAGTTGAAACGGGGCACAGCCACAGCGAACAGTGTTTCAGTCGGTCTTAGTTCAAAAGATCCAAACCTTGATGGTTATCACTGACGCCATATCCAGCACAAATGCAAATCAAAGTTTTATACTGAGACCAAGGTATGTATTTACCAAACGTGATGCATTTCCAGCTTCAGTTGTATAAGTTTTCAAACTAAGGTAAATTTGTACAATTTCAGGCTTTATCATGTTTTCCTCTACTGTCATCAGGGGTCGATTCTTTAAAAAAAGCGTAGGCTCCTTGACCTCCTTAGATCAAAATTACTTTTCTTACGAGTAGACCCTCTTTGAAGGATTTTATTGTCCATGAACTCACAGTGCTTATCTCCCTTTCAAAACAAATCACCCCGTTCATCTTATTTATACCACTAAAATTAATTACTTGAAAACGGACGGCAATGTTCAGAAATGGACCATACCTTTTCATATTCGTCAGCTGTTTCAGGACAGTCTTTATTCTGGTGTGTATCTGTAGGGTTCATCAACTTCCACGAGTACTGAAATCATAATAATTCGTCACAGCAAATGCGGGTAAACGAAATATAAAATCATGTCATTAAAGATATTTGTTATCATACAAACATAATGTCGTCAGTATTTGAGCAGTAGTCTTATTAGTCCATAACCTTGTTCCCCCACAATTTCAAGCTTCCGTAAAAACGCGTTCATATGTAATGTATTTGTGTGTAGTATATTGTTTATCAGAAAACCCACGAATTTACTGAGCTGTTCATGTTCAAGCCCGGAGGTTATAAAACTTGAGTACATTCAAAAAATCAAAATAAAGCATACTGATTGGCTGGTTCCGAGCACATGCTCGGAAGCAGCCAATCAGTGTGCTGAATTTTGAGTTTGAGATTATTCTCAAGTTTTATAACCTCAAACCCAGGAGTTTTGGGATTACTAATCCAGTTTATCTTTTAAAACTCTAGAATTTTTTGTAATAAAGCTTTTGTACATATATTTCGATTAGCGATGCCATATTTCGGCTTTTCCCGGAAGGAAGAAGATTATTATTTGCATGTGGGTTTGGAATTGCACATTCATCAGGCGTGCTTAACATATATTTATGTGTAAGGACATTGGATTACGTAAAGATCAAATAAAAGCGAACAAATATTGACCCTTTTCAAACTAAAAGAAAAAAAACAGAACTTATTCGTTGTTCTTACCAGTTCCATAACTTGTTGAGTCCACGCCGACAGCAGATGCAGACCTTGCAGTGCCAGATTGTACAGATCCTTGTTTTCTGCGTTTGATTTAGTAAGCTTTCCTGTTGTTTGGTCAGCCTTCAAATACGATGAAAAAAGAATCAAAAGCAGATACACTGAACACTTAAGCGCCAAAAAATGAAAACAATTTGACTTGTTGATATATAGCTTAGAGCCAAACGATGTCACCCAGAAGCATGGAAAGGCCTTAATCACAGAGCACATCTTTACAGAGAAAAAAACATTGAAGGACATTAACACAAAGAAAGCAGATGCCATATGAGTGTCTTGTTTGAGGTTCTTCATGAACATCGTGAATTTACTTTTCTTCAACTCGATTAAATTGGCACGTATATGCTACTATAAATGCAAATCTATGCATGTTCAGAGATTATCCTACGAACAAGCGCAGTCTGTTTAAATTATAATTGAGCTGCGACGCGACAAAACCAACAATGTGGTTGTGCGCCCAGCGCAGACTCTGATCAGTCTGATCAGAGTCTTCGCTGTCCGCATGGAGGTAGCTTAGATCCTTAGCTACCCTTTGGGCACTTAACAAAGAGTCTGATCAAACTGGTCGGATGCCCAGGCTGATCTAAATTTGCGCTGAGCGCACAACCACACTGTTGGTTTTATCCTGTCGCTGCTCAATTATCTTGTTCATACCGCCAGTGTCTTGATAATAAATAAGGAAAAAATAGGATTTTATATGTCGTTACTAAGCTGCAAACTGACCTTAAGGTGAATAGGTACGTCTTCGAGATAAAAGTAGCCCTGCAAGTTTTTGCCTCCTTTCTGAATGAGACGCTTTAAGTATTTTTTTCCTAAAAGTGAATTCTTTTCTTAAAGAGCAGACCTCATTTTGGAAGGACTTCTTCATTCAGGGACGCAAACAAGAAGTCACAAGTGGCCCCTCTTTTTGAAAATACCAGAAGAACATGTAGATGTATCCAATCGCCTATGACCATCACTTACCAGCTGACTGACGTAAGACAGATGCTCCTCCCTGATCTGGCTCATTTTGCTCAAAATGTTGCTCTGGGAGCTGACGTGACTGGACTCGCAAGCCGGCCATCTTGAGGGGTCAAAGTTCAAACTGCTCTTGATATACTGGTACGGGGCTACCTGCATGTCACCATAGAGTGGTACTATCTCTACGTGCTGAAATATTATTGTTTAGAACAATTAGTTTAGGACTATGGGTTCTGCAGGGGCCTACAAGCTCTGTGCATGAGAGCACTCAGGCCACAGACTTTGTTAATATCGTTTTACGGCTGTGTCGAATATAATCTTTACTGAATGCTTGTGAACAGTCGTGGAAATATGAAGAGACTTGCCATATGACGGTGCCCGTCGATTGTAGAAATGTTTCAGGTTCAGCGAATAAACCTTTGGTCGGCATATTATATATACTCAGAGGCAATAAAAAGTATACAGTTTTGGCTTTAAATACTAGCTCTCGTGTAAATGGCTGCGTGGAAATATTAATAGTATCAATTTGGCAAACGTCTAGCTCTGTAACGCACAAACAGAAATTGTGTTGCAGTCAATAATAACGAAGTTACGGTCCTTAATTCAAATTCAGCAGTTCCAATCAAAACTCGCTTTGTTGATGGCAAATGGCATTATGCACGTCACGAATGTCTAGCGCTAGTGTCTGAGAGTAAAACCACATCGTCATTTAATCTGAAGCTCCCACCAAACGGCTTCAGCCTACAAGTCTCAAATTATCTCCCTTCGAATTAAAACTATAGAGAATTAAATGTTTGTTTATCTTACTTGGTTTTAGATATTTTCACTTTAAAATTTCGAGAAACTGTTGTTTTGCCTCTTGCCTGCGTGTGCTCTTGAATGGAACCTCATAGACTTGTTTATTTGAAAGAAACTTGCAAATCAACTTCCTGTAAGAACTCAATGCAGTCTCAATGCACGTTACCAGAAGAAGCCAAAACATCATTTCTTGTTACCAAAATTTTGATCTTTTACACCGTTATTCATCTGATAGTGCGACATGACCTTATAAACCTTTCATCCCTCTTTCGTAGAAATGCATAAAATACACAAAATTTATTTCTATTGTCCAAAGTGCATGTTCAAAGGGGAGCTACTCAAGCAACATTGTTGACTTAGACCCCTTGTCCCTTTAAAACAATGTCATTTCCTTATTATTTCACCGATTGTACAGAAAATTGTCGCAAATTATGCAAAATGATTGTATTTATTAACAGTGCCCAGGTGTTATGCAGATATGTAGACATCCGCAGAAACATCTAGACTGTGTTACCTGTATACTTTCTTTTGCCTCTCAGTATATATATATATATGAGGACTAGTGATCGCAGAAAGTATGAAGCTTTATACCTTACAGGTCGAATTAAAGCGTCTATAGAGCCATCTGAGTCCTTTTTCTGTTTGTCATTTGCTAAAAGAATTTGAATTTTTAAAGGCTAATGATCTGTAAATTTCGAGTAACGTATGCATACCTTCAAAATCTTGTCTATCTTTGATACATTGATTCGTCTTCTTTGGTCCATTTTGTAAATGCTGTTTTCCTTGTTGTCCATCATAAATAGACTTAAAGCCATTACCTAAAGAGAACAAAATAAAAGCAAGTTTAAGCATTTGCGAGATAGTCAAATAGATATAAACCAGAAATGTATCAATTCCGTTGAATCTATGCGCATCTATAATGAGCAAAGGAGTATTTATATTTAATTACTGTATGTTTACATGTCTGTATTACCGTTGATGTTAAGACTGGCATTTAGAGAACAAAAACGACTACATAAATTAATTTCACCTTTACTAGCATATTTTTCTCAGTCGGCCCAAGGTGCATCTTGTTCTCGTACATCTGTATACATATATTGACAATATCTGCCAGCAACTCTTCATAACCTGGGATCATTGTCAGTGCGTCCTTGAGGGAATCTCGGATCTTGTTGGTTGTTGCCAGAAATACCGACAAGTTCTGTGATTCTTGAATGGCGGATTCTGTTCCAATGATATGAAGAACCTGAGTGGCCCTGAAAGAAGATTACCGTCAGTACATACAATTACTTCAATGAAACTAATTTCAACTTAAATTTTCTAAAAAATATTCTAAAATTTAGATGATCTTGTCGGCCGAGAAGTGAATATCCGCGGAGTTTGGCTATCACACGTTTTCATTAATTTTGCTACATCATTTTGCTACATCAAACATCTCTGTTGTCTGTTTCACAATATTATTGCAAATATTTACATTGAAATGGGAAGTTTTGTTGAAGTTTTTTGTTTTGTTTTGTTTTGTATTGTTTTGTTTTGTTTTCTTCTCCTTGTTATCAGTACCTACAGCAGCTTATCCCACTATCAGTATCCATTGTAATGGTAGGGTTATTGTTGCATGTATAAAAATCATAAGAAAGGTGTCTAGGATAAATAGCTTTACCTCCTGTAATGTGAATGGTCATTTCTTATGCTTGCTTTCATGTTCTTCAGTTCATCCAACACAGCAAACATATTGATCAGCTTTCCCAACGTGAGCAAGTATGCTTCTGAGACAAAATCATTTCTTTTCTCAGCGTGACACAAACGTTTTATCTCTCCAGAAAATGCTGCAATTGCTCTGTGCTGTTGATATCATAAATATTATTAGGTAAAGTCGGGTAAATTCGGACAGCGGGTAAATTAGGACAGTGACATTGTTCTTTTATATGTCAGTTGTTTGGAATTAAAACAAAATTAACTGGGCAAACAGTGAAAATCCTAATGAGACGGCTCATTATGAGCCGTCTCATCTGGATTTTCACTGTTTGCAATGGTATGTCCGAATTTACCCACTGTCCGAAGTTACCCAACTCTACCCTATTCACCTAGCGAACATAAAAAAAATCATATATTTAGCTTAAACAATTTACAGTTTTTTTTTTCCAAAGCTCTAACTACACTTATTGGACTTCAATCATACCTCATCGTTAGCTTATCTCTCCTTTTTTCTTATATTCGATGCAATAGTGTGGATTCACTAAGGTTAACATTACATCCAGACATACGTTCTAACACTTTTAATGAAAATGTACAATCCTTCTTTTTCAAGTTCTGTACATTTCAACATGTTTTATGCCTAAATCTAAGAAAATACCTCTTATATTGTTGACTACATCATGTTCCATACTTACTACCGAAATTTCTCTTTCTTGAACCAAGAATTTAGAACTTTTTAATAAATTATATTTAAACAACAAGATGATAACTATGAGAGGAGGGTACTGTACAGGGTACATTGAATGTAACCGCGCACTATACTCGGGACTAGTTTATAAGGTTGTATCGGGACCTGTTATATGGGGTTTTACTTTAACTCAGTTGTTTCTAAACTTTATACGTAATCATAACATGTTTTTAATGTTGTTGCTAGTTATTGTAGTTATTTATCTTACATGTTTGTGTTTGCCTTGGTAACAATCCTATTTTTGTAAGGATTTACCCAAATAAAATTGACTTGACTTGACACCTGAACGTGTATTATTTGCTCGTATAATTTGAAAGTATAGTGTTCTTTGAAATAAAAAGCGGTGGCTGGCCAGAAACTATAGATATTTCGTAAAATTAGGTGATTTACCCGTAATGTGCGTATATATTGGGACACCTAAAAATAATGAATTTTCCATTTGGGACAAATGGAAAATTTATTATTTTAGGTGTCCCAATGCTTAAGCAAATTAGGGTAACCAAAAATGTTTGCACTACCTGAAATGAGGTATACTACCTGAAAATGCATAAAGTTTCTCAGTTTGGAGATCTGAGGGTCCAATACCTCTACAATTTTCTCATAAATCTCCTGACGGTTTGGTTGGTCATTACTTTTTATCTGGAAAGAAAACGCACGCAAAGTGTTTTCAGACATTTCAACGTAGTACAGTGATTAATTCTATGACGGACACTGGTCAAGAGTTATTCCACATATACATAAACAGACTTAATCATACTTTAAGTTAAATTAATAATACAAGCAACATATTCATTCTCCCAGTACGGCTGAAACAGCATGATTTTAAATTTCATATTCGCGGTATTAGTCACATTTTGTACGATGTCGCCAATGACATTAGTGGAAGCCTAATTGCTTTCAAAATGTATGCTAAGTTAGACAAACTGTATCATGACAATGGTGAGAGGGTAAATTTAGTTTTGTATTTAATGTTCAATTGGACCGTTTATGTAGAATTTCAAATAGTGTTATCGTTTTATAAATGCCTCAGGGAAACTGCCAAAATCAATTTTCTTGTAAACATATACATGTACAAAATCTATGACATAATATCGTGTTGTATTACTAATAGCGATGCTGTGTGAATGTGTATTTTACGAAAATCGATGATGGATGGATTACTTGCGATTGTACGTCCTTTTCAACAGTATTTCAGTCATATCAGGACGATGGGACGGTGATAATGAAAGGCTGTGTGTAATGGAACCCCGTTTACGGTAGGGAAGATTCTGCTGGACCAGTAGGCCAGCGCTTAACCCACTGAGCTACTGCATGGGGCTCCTATGAGAACTGAACAGTTCTTTAAAAAAAACAGATGACTTTAAACCAGTATTATTTCTTTGAAGACTACTGCTTGATTCTTTGATGAATTTACTCGTATGTCTGTTTTCCCTAATGAATTCATTAAACATATATCAGCCTGGAAATGTTGATTCCGAAGACCACTGTACTTTTCTTATTTCTGACATATCGCCTAAAGCAAATTTGAGCCGCGACACGGGAAAACCAACAAAGTGGTTGTGCGCCCAGCGCAGACTCAGGTCAGCCTGGACATTCGCCAAGTCTGATCAGAGTCTTCGCTGTCCGCATTATGGTAGCTTAGGCCCTTAGCTACCCTTAAAGCCCTTAGGGAAGAGTCTGATCATACTAGGCGCATACTCAGACTGACCTGAGTCTGCGCTTTGCGCACAACCACTTTGTTGGTTTTCTCGTGTCGCGGCCCAAATGGAGACGCAAACAGAATGGCTAAAATTTTTATGTCTATTTTCCTACCTGTGGCAGTGTTCTTGAACAACATCTCCAGGTATAGACCATCACAGCATACTCCTGGCCTTCTTCTAACATCTTGTTCTGTAAGTTTAATAAACAATTATACATATACTGAGGAAATGTATGAATGGGGAATAGCAATATTATCCTTTTATCAGCACTCGAAGGCTCATAGTTTAATTCTTAGATACTTTAAATCGTTTTACCTTTATGACATGTGTCATTGCAGGTAATAGACTCACGCGAGCAAAGCGCATCTTCCTGCTATTTCTAATTCACTGGATAAGAATATAGCTTTCTAGAGCTGCTTTAAGATTTTTGGGTCTACCACATCAGCCTAGGCCCAGAAAGCTGCCTCAGTCAGTCAGTCACTGCTAAGTACAGCCAAGTCATGTTAATTTCAATACCAACACTTGCTACCATGCAGAATATGAAACTGACAGCCAGTGTTTTTTGTTGTTGTTGTTGTTTTGCATGAAACGTCATGTAGATTTTAATATGCTATCAGTCCTGAGCAAGAACAAGAAGACATTAACAGGAACATGAGTTAGAAAGGTTTGGCAATGGATAGGTTGAGTTCTCAACTAGGAAACCTCAGGCTCGATTTCAGATGATTTAATTCTCATAATACTCATAAGAGTCTGAAATAGGCCTTAATTTCCTTGTCTTGGCTTCAACCCCATCATAGATTCTATTGATCTCGCGAATTATTCTAGTGTCTTGAAGAAAGATATCCGTTGCCTGCCAAGACCTGTCCATCAAATTTCTGTTTAGCACTATTTGGTAAAAGTACATTCACATTCAAACCATTAGGCAGACAGCACTGCTTGTTTTCAAGTCGTCCCTTGGGATATCATCAACCCAGAAATCAGTACGTCAGTGGTGATTTTGGTTTTTATGCGTAAGGGGCAGTACATTTACTGATTAAAAACAACCAATTTCTGATAAAGCTGACAAAAAAGCTAAACCTAAGACCGACTTGTTAAAGCAATTCCACTCTTAGCAGATTTTGTTTCCCATTATTTCGGATAATTTTGGCTTGTTTCAGGTTCCCGCTTATAAACTTTTTTTATTTAAACTTATGTTTGAAAACCACAATTATATGATTATCTAACATTGGTTTTAAAAACTCTATCACAGGTTTCATAATTTGACATGTTAAAACCCGTGATTTAACTTCCAAACCTAAGTTTGGAAAAAAATTATGAATGACATGTGAACACTAAGTCTACTAACATAGGTTTATAAATCTCAGTCATGGGTTTCGAGTTCAAACCTAGGTATTCAATTTACAACTACAGGTTTTAATATCCCATGTTAGAAAATCATAAACCTGTGATAGTGGTTTTCAATATAAGTTTGAATAAAACCCCGTGATGGTAATTTACAAACCTTGGTTTATAGACTTACTGTGCAAGAGGCAACCATTAATAGTTCCGAACTTAGGTTAGAAGGTTATATAATGGGTTTCGAATGTCTTTCTTAAAAACCTATGGTAGGACTTTTAAAAAAAAAAAATAGGTTAGAATGTTGTAAGCCCAATTTAGAAATTTTCAAACCTAGGTCAGAAGTTCAAATATAGGTTTGAAAACCTATGTTTGTAGACTTATTGTGCATTTGGCCTATCATAATCTGATACAAGATCCTTCAGATGACTTAAATTTAAGGAATATACAAGGATGATGCTAATATCGTTTTCTCACGAACGAAGATTATCGGACAATATATGCAAAGCTGATGACTTTTAGCTTCCGAAACTACTTCGTTTGCGAATATCAGCCAATCTAGAGCGGTGTAATCAGAGTTTGGAATTGAGCAATGAATAAAATTTATGCAAATTGATGCAAATTAGTTAAAATTCAAATTCGATTATCCAAACAATCACGTGACCTAATTTCAATATGAAAACAGCTACGGAAATTAAATGTGTACATTTAGACCAACATACAGCCAAGATCTTATTATCTGGAATGTTAGACCTTGCATTTTTATGCAAATATATGATTTTATGACATTCTGCATGGCTAAACTTCTACTACGATAAATTACCTGCTCCTTAAAATAGCAAATAAATTACGTTTGTAAACATGAGTAATTGAAAAGTTACATAAGTTGACACTTCACTGCCTTTTACTGTGCATCAAAAAATAAATGATAAAAAATAAATAAGTAAATGAATAAATAAATATAAAATGCTACGCCATATTGGTCACCAAAAGTGTGTGCGTTTTAAAGTTTCTCCTTCGAAGTTAACTAAGATTAAAACCGAAAGGCAATGTATTGCAAATTTTAAGTGCATTTTCTTTGTTTTCTGTCGTATCGGGTCTGATTACATGTACCTCACCCACTTTCTGATGTTTAGCTGTAAATGACTTGCACGCTACACAGTGATGAGGTGCATGCTGAATGGAGCCGCGACACGGCAAAACCAACAATGTGGTTGTGCGCCCAGCACAGACTCAGATCAGCCTGGGCATCCGCCCAGTCTGATCAGAGTCTTCGCTGTCCGCATGGGGGTAGCTTAGACCCTTAGCTATCCTTTGAGCAATTAACGAAGAGTCTGGTGAAACTGGGCGGCTGCCTAGGCTGATCCGAGTCTTCGCTGGACGCATGTCCACATTGTTGGTTTTGTCGTGTCGCGGCTCAATGGCTTGTTCACCATCCGGAGGCAGAGCGGTGGAAACGTAACTTGAACTAGAAAGTGTATTTGTGAAACACTATGCCCCCAACCATATGCTTGCCACTTAAGGCAACCAACAGCAGAATGATCAGCACATCATAAACTAACAGTTTACCAAAAAATAATGGTTCTAGGCCAAATGGTTCAAAAGTTGGAAGAATGCTAAATTGAAAAAAAGGGCATAAAGCCGCATAATTCAGTCATTTTTTTTTACGGAATTTGTCCAAAAGTTAATCAGGTGATTCACACCTTGACCCTTAGCAGTCTGCCAAATATGAGTATCCTAGCTCAAACCGCATTCTCAGGGTTTTGGGAACAAACTTTCATGTAATTTTTCGAAAAAAGGGGCATAATTTCTTAAGTACATAGCAGACGGAAAAGAAATAAAATACAAGTCTTCACTTTTTTCATGCTATATCCACCTTTTAAATATCAAGGCCCCAGCGGTTATTGTTCTTGAGAAACAGACCACCCACAATTTTGTTTTATACAAATGAGAAAAGGAAAATAACTCTGTTAATATTTCGATGCATCATAATGCAACTAACATCAGAATGATGAGCACATTAAATACTAATAATATACCAACAATTAGGGTTCTAGGTCAAACGGTTCAAAAGTTGGAAAATGCCAAATCCAACAAAGGGGCATAATTCAGTCATTTTTCGACGGAATTTGCCCAAAAGTTAATCAGGTGATCTACACCTTAGCTCATAAAAATTTGCCAAATATGAGCATTCCAGCTCAAACGGTATGTCGTTTTTTGGGAACAAACTTTCATGTAATTTTTCAAAAAGGGGCATTATTCTGTAAGTACATGGCAGACGGAATAGAAAAAATACTGCTTGTTTTTCATGCTATACGTACTCCCTCTTAAATATCAAGGCCCCAGCAGTTATTGTTCTTGAGAAACAGACCACCCATATTTTTTTTCTTTTATACAGATGAGAAAAGAGAAATAACTCTGTTAATAGTAGATGCATCATAATGCAACTGACATCAGAATGATCAACACATCAACTACTAATAACATACCAAAAATAGGGTTCAAGGTCAAACGGTTCAAAAGTTGGAAAAATGCCAAATTCAACAAAGGGGCATAATTAAGTCATTTTTCGACGAAATTCGCCCAAAGTTAATCAGGTGATATACACCTTGGCCCCTAGCAGTATGCAAAATATGAGAGTTCTAGCTCAAACGGTATTCCCAGGATTTTGGAAACAAACTTTCATGTAATTTTTCGAAAAAGGGGCATAATTCTGTAAGTACATGGCAGACGGAAAAGGAAAAAAATACGGGTCTGCTTATTTTTTATGCTCTATCCACCTTTTAAATATCAAGGCCCCAGCAGTTCTTGAGAAACAGACTATCCATAATTATGTTTTATAAAGATGAGAAAAGGGAAAGAACTCTTTTAATAGTGGATGCATGATAACGCAACTAACATCAGAATGATCAGAACATCAAATACTTTTAGTATACCAAAGAATAGGTTTCTATGTCAAACGGTTCAAATGTTGGAAAAATGCCAAATTCAACAAAGGGGCATACTTCAGTCATTTTTCGACGGAATTCGCCCAAAAGTTGATCAGGTGATCTACACCTTGGCCCCTAGCAGTGTGCCAAATATCAGCACCCTGGCTCAAATGGTACTCCCAGGATTTTGGGAACAAACTTTCATTTATTTGTTTTGAAAAAGGGGCATAACTCTGCAAGTACAAGGCTGATGGACAAGGAAAAAAATACGCGTCCTCTAGTTTTTGATCAAGGCCCCAGCAGTTACGGTTCTTGAGAAAATGAAGTGTTACGGACGGACGGACGGACGGAAGGACGGACAGACGGATGGTCTGGCCCAAACCAATATGCCCCCTCAACTTCTTAGAAGTTGGGGGCATAAAAAGTGTTTTGCCATACGGTTCCTATAAACATTATCTCTAACAAAGAAAGTAATTCAATGTCAGTTGCTGTGATGAATTAAAATAGTATTCTGTCAAAAGACATTCTTGTGGTGTTCAAAAGTTTGTTTTTATCAGTGTAATACACATATGTGCAATGAAACTGTCACAGGTCCATCGCGAAAAAGGCGAAAAGAAGACATTTGTTGCTGAAAGCATAAAAACTTTTCTATTTCTCATCAGATTTATATTTGCTTCTGGCTGATAGTCTCAGAGAAACTGAAGTAAGCCTGTTGTGAGTGGTTAGAAACTGTAGTTGCGCACCACAGTGGGGGGTCTGGAACTCGGTTTCAGTGAACATGTAAATATGCAAAGAGCGAAAAATCCCAAACGCTCAACTATACCTGTGAAAGGATAGAGCCATAGCACGAGAAAACCAAGATAGTGGCTGTGCACCCAACGCAGACTCAGGTCAGCCTGGACATCCGCCTAATCTGATCAGACTCTTCGCTAAGCGCTTAAAGAGTAGCTAAGGGTCTTAACTACCTCCATGCGGACCGCAAAGACTCTGGCCAGACTGGGCGGATGCCCAGGCTGATCTGAATATGTGATGGGCGCACAACCACTTAGTGGGTTTTGTCGTGTCGCCGCTCAAAAATTGTACCTACCAGGTTTGCATGTACAGTGGCTTCCTCAATATACTTAGCAACACCGGTTACAAACGCATTTTTGTCGACAAAGTTAGTATCAAAATTTGTCTGATACTGCACGGGGAGGGACAGGGCCTCGATACATGGCTGCTGGTCCGTATTGTGTAGCTTTTGCAGAAGTCCCACCTTCTCCACAGCCTCTCCTAGTGAGACTTTCTCCTTCATAACTATGGGTGGCTTTGCCACCTCCGCCATTTTCGCCTGTAAAAAAAATACGAAGTATGGATACAACCCTATGACAATCAGCAAACCTCGCATGACTCCGGTATCTTTCGTCAATTTTTGATGAAGTACAAGGCAGAACACAATAATTTGCTGCCCAAATGGTTCCACGTTTTTCATCCATTTCTGCAATGGGGAACAACTATTGCAACTTCCTGTTTGCTTCCATGGACTATGAAGCCCTTCCTAAACGGAGTCTACTCTCACAAAAAAGAATTTGCTCCGCAGGAAGCAAATTCTTTTCTTTAAGACTGGACTCCATTGGGAAGGGAGGCTAAAGTGAAGATGGCAGGGTTGTTTCCCCTGAAAATGTACTCACTTACATTAAAACGGATGGCCCAATATTTTGCACTGTGTTTTGGTACAAGGGGTCTCAAAATATTGCAAGTTTAAGACAGGTAACAGAGGTTGTAGCTGTCTCAGACTTGGACACTTTATGAAGTTTTTAGAATAGTCTCTAGATAACAACTTTCTCAATGGGAACAAAATTTTAGCTGATGAATAATTGGTGTTAAGGTACTAAGATTTTAATAACGTATAGGGGTACCTGCCCAACTCCCTTCATGACTTCAGGGCATTAGGTCGCGGATGTTCATATTGTTTAGGACTTAGTTTGCTAGTTTTTTGAATGATAGGTACTCATCCAAAAAAATCTCTTCCCTGTCACTTTCGGGTTAGGCGACGAAACTAAAAAAATTATTTATATATGCACAATAGTTTAATTTGGGTTTTGTGTTTGTCAAAAGTGTTTTGCAGTGCAAGCCTGTGACAGCTCTTAAATGTGTTCATCACCACGCATTGTAATTAAAATTTAACATTTGAGCCGCGACGCGACAAAACCAACAATGTGGTTGTGCGCCCAGCGCAGACTCAGATCAGCCTGGGCATCCACCCAGTCTGATCAGAATCTTCGCTGTCCGCGTAATGGTAGCTTAGACCCTTAGCTACCTTGTAAGCGCTTAGGGAAGACTCTGATCAGACTGGACGGATGCCCAGGCTGATCTGAATCTGCGAGGGGCGCACAACCACATTGTTGGTTTTCTCGTGTCGCGGCTCATTTTCATTTAAATATAGAAACAAACGATTTGTAGTGGTTATGAAATCGCTAAAGTTTTGAAGTTACTTCCTACAAGGAAAACCTTTCTGTCTCCTTCCATTCTTTTTTCAAAGAATGAGAAATGACGCACTACCAAAAAAAAAAAGATCTAAAAATTAGGACACCAAAATCAGTCACTTTAACTGTCCATGGAACAGTTTAGATTTAAAGTGCAGTAATGCGTCCAAAGGATGGAATGGCAAGCAGTGTCGGCACTGATCAGAAATCTCCCTCAGGAGCAGTTTCATCTGCGTCAGCGCTGTTTGCTCAGACCTGTTTATCCCAAACTTAGAATTTTACGGTAAATTGAATAAAGATGCGGGAACATGCATTCTCATTCTCGCTGTTCATGAACAATAGCTTTTAGTTGTTTTAAATGAATGGCGCCAAAAGGAAAGGTACTTTGTAACAATGATCTGCGAACAGCGAATACTCTGATCAGCCTGCACAAACGCGCAGTCTCACCAGAATCTTCCCTCAGCGGATCCTATATAATCTATAAATAGAAAAACAGAAGGACCTAATCAGCCAGTGTTGATTAACAGGCTGAGTTGGTTCTTCGTTATTTGTATAAGCTATTAGGCACGTTTACCCATAGTTCGCCGCATGCGGGGAAGAAGCTGAACATCCTCATTCCTGCATTGTGTTGCTGGACAGGTCATATGTAATGCAAACATTTTTTCTTACGTCGCTTCCTTGTTTGAAAATTTCTTCCTTATACAGGAAAGCCAAGACACGAATAAAGGGGCTTTGAGATGAATGGGGGGCACTTGAAATCATGGGAAAGCAACTCTGCCGTTTTCGGTTTTGACTCCGTTTTTTTTTTTTGTGTGTGTCAGTTCTAAAACTTAATAACGCAGCAGACACATGACGTCGAAATGACGTCGTACTGACGTCGATTCGACGTAATGACGTCGCATCGACGTCAGTACGACGTAATTTCGACGTCGTGTGCCTGCTGGGAAGTAGATCCCAGTTTGGAAGAGCCTCTCCCTCCAGTTAGCCAACAGCACCTTCTCTTCACCCTCCGCCGTCCCTCCTCCTCTCCCTCCCACTGCTCACTAAGGCATGCAGACGGAATGAACAAAATACTTTCAAGTATAACAACTTTACAGAGAATGAATACACTTTCCAGTGCTCCAGATAAAAAGGGGTAACAGAGATGATTTGGGGATAATTAGCCATATTTCTCCATGAAAACATATTTTGTGACCCATCATTAGAACCGTCTCGTTGAGACGGTTCTATTGAGGGGTCACAACATATGTTTTCGTTGAGAAATAAGAAAAATTATCTTTGAATTATCCTCAATACCCCCTCTTATCTGGAGCTCTGTTTCAGGGTATAAGCGAGTCCACCATTTTCTTCTCTTCCGAGATGTACCTGATCCGAGCCGGTGGGTGATTAAAAGTATTTTTCAGCATGTAATTACATGCTGCATTTCATTTTTCCCTTTTGGCAGCACTAGAACTCTCGCCAGTAAATCCGCGTTTAACTCCATGCAGAGGCAAGTGGAGGGGTGGGGAGCGAATTCAAGTCTGCACAGACAAATTCTTCGCGACCCCTGGAGAAGAAAAGATGTATATACTTCGAAGACCTATGCATAAAAGCACGGCCGAGTAGCCGTTTGGTAATACAATTGCGAGTTGTATAAAAATTACCCACTTTTTTTACATATATAAGAGCCGCGAAGCTAGAAAAGGCATGAATAACGCAGGCGCTGATCAGCATACGCATCCGATCAGTCTAACCAGTCTTTCCTACTGGCACCAACGGTATAAACATATATCCCAGGAAATCTCTGTTGCGTATAATTTAAAGTGTATGGGCATGTCGTGACAACTTTTGTGACCCGGGGCGGAACAGGGAGGCTGGTCAGTGGGATCGGTTAGGACGATAGCAGTATATTATTGGAATGCGAGTTGTTTGATAATTTCACCTGTTTTGGTTACAAATAAAATGATATATAAAAAGCAAAATTAATCAATACACTTGATCGACACAATTAAAAAACAGTTGAGCCGCGACACGAGAAAACCAACAAAGTGGTTGTGCGGCCAGCGCAGACTCCGATCAGTCTGGGCATCCGCCCAGTCTGATCAGAGTCTTCGCTGTCCGCATGTAGGTAGCTAAGTCCCTTAGCTACCCTTTAAGCGCTTAGCGAAGAGTCTGATCTGACTGGGCAGATGCCCAGGCTGCTCTGAATCTGCGCTGGGCGCACAACCACATAGTTGGTTTTCTCGTGTCGCGGCCCACTTAGTAAAGTATGCATACGAAAACAAGGAAATATATGACCGCTACGTATGTCTTCTTGTCATGGCGGCTTTAAACATGATATCGCACTTAAAAGGCAAAAGCAGAGTATATCATTGCAAATATTGAGATGCACCTTCGACAAAAATCCGGAAAAAATGTCATATGAATATGACAAGCTGAGAACGGCCATTCATCTCCGGTCGTTGCTGGCAGTGACCCTTCATGCTAAATCTGCATAAAGCTAATTCCATAGAATTCAATATAGCTGCGGCACACTGCGTCGAAACAATCTTTCATTTGTTTCTCACTATGTATAAATTTAATATGACATTTAAAACTAATTAGACCTATCGTTAGGGCATATCCCAGGCTCATCATTTCGTCGTAGTCTTCATCTTGAACGTAACGTTTCTGAGCCTAACGCGAAGATGGCGTCGTCAGAAACAAACTTTCGCGCAGATTTTCTCTGGTCAAACGTCTCTGAGGGAACTTTAAGTTATGAAAGGGTCTTCATCTTATTAACAGCATTGGCCCAGATTAGGATGCTTTAACAGGAGCTGTCTTATCAAGCTCTACACTGCTTACAATATCACCAGATATTGCCGCATTGTAGAATCAGTAGCGCAGGGCAGGACAGTACTCCCCAGTACTCTTACCTGATAGTGAAATACGTCATACTGACGTCGATGCGACGTCATTACGTTGCAACGGTGTTTGTAGGACGTCAATTCGACGTCATGTGCTGCTGGGTCTAATTGGTTGTGTTGTGCCAATATTAAGGGTAACTATACAGTAGCAACATTTTACTGTGTCCCGGGCGACGCCCCATGCAAAGCCAATGGATACAGCCCAAAGTCAGACCTCTCTGTTTCTAACACAGGCTCGATTAAAGTAAAATGCTAAATACTGACTCATATTCCATTGCAACTGAGAAGAAGATGGATAGAACCTAAGACCCTTGGATTACATGTCCTACATCACATATCGGCTCTATATATGAATTCATATCATATAGGAAATGGAAACTGTATGACGCCGAAATAGGTGGACATCAATAAAAAGAGATAAAAAGTTGATGCTTAAATATGGGGACACACTAACCTGTTATAGTATTTATTCTGATAAGTTTTGTCTTCAGGCGACATGTCAAAATATTGGTGGTGACATGGAAAACATTGTAGATCCTGATCAGGCTGTTCAGTAAGCAGGCTGATATTGGTATATACTGCATTCTGAGGCCAAAATTTTCACAGTGGTCACAATAGCTAGTATATCATTAGCTGAACAAATAATCGAGCCGCTTCAATGTGGTTGTGCGCTCAGCGCAGACTCAGATCAGCCTGGGCATTCGCCCAGTCTTATCAGACTCTTCGCTAAGCGCTTAAAGGATAGCTAAGGGTCTCAGCTACGTCCATGCGGACAGCGAAGACTCTGATCAGACTTGGCGGATACTGAGTCTGCGCTGGACGCACAACCACTTTGCTGGTGTTCTCGTGTTGCGGCTCAGTATAGATAAACATAGGTCAAAAGATAGAAAGTAAAACTGTGGAGGTGTATGAATAAATATGAAAATGATAGGCATTTATCTAAATTATCAAGTCAGTCGTTTAAAGTACCGTACCGTATTGTCGATACCTATTTTAGATATATATGTATTTAAAGTTAGAGGGTTAGAGACAAAACCGCAGACCTTTGAGATCAAATGCTACCGAAGGTTTATTACTGAACATTTTTACAAGGACCATATAATCAACGAGGAGGTTCGCAGAAAGATCCAAGCAGCCATTGGAGAGTATGATGAACTCCTGACCGTGGTCAAGGAACGGAAACTATGGTGGTTTGGTCTCAAGGTCTTCTGGTTTAGCCAAGACTATGCTACAGGGCATAGTGAGAGGAAAAAGAAGAGGTAGACAGAAGAAGAGGTGGGAAGACAATACTAAAGAGTGGACGAGAATGAACTTTGCAAGCTCAACTAGGGAGACAGCTGAAAACAGGACAAGGTGGAAAAGGAATCATTTCGAAGTCATCTGTAGTGCCCCAACGCCATTGTAAGGTTATGGGATAGGATAGAATAGAATGGAATAGAATAGGTTTTAAATATTTGGAAACAATTTGTCGTCTCAAACCGTCCAGTTCCTGATCAGACTGTAATGGTCACAGTCAGTTGTCTCATGTTAGAACGAAACCCAGCGGGCACATGACGTCAAAATGACGTCGCACTGACGTCGATGCGACGTCGTTACGTCACATCGACGTCAATACGACGTCATTTCAACGTCATGTGCCTGCTGGGAAGTGACCTGGCTAAACAGGAAGTTTAGCCAGTTTTTTAGAGATTACCGAAATTAACAGGATAAGGGTTAAGATAATCCAAGTTGCACTTTCTACAGTAGGTCGAGTATCGTGGTTATCCCAAGTAGTCAGACAGAATGATGCACTGAATAGTGTAGACTCAGAGCGGTCTAGTCTGGGTCTTCACTGTTTTGCTGCTTTACCAAAAAAAAAACATATCAAAAGAATTAGATTTGTCCTATTATAAACTGAACCATTAACCGTCTCAAGACTGGAAACCCATTTTGGGGACAAACGCAAACAGTGCAGACCCAAATTAGACGCCGCAAAACGCGGCGTCTGATCCGGGTCTACACTGTATGCTTCAATGAATTTCTATGTAAAAGACAATAAAAGATGAAAATATCCACCAGAACACCCAAAACTAGAAATAGGCTCCTCCAAACGATACGGAGGGACAAGTCCACTGGTGAAAAAAGGGGTAAAAGAAATCCTGGCATTATTAACGTACATTCGCAATCTTTAAGCAATCTATCGTTTACATGTATCATATAGGACAACTCATCAGAGCAACCAGATTAGACATAGATTAGCATGCTGCTCAGGGACCGCACGGCTGAATGATCACATTCATTTGCCTGAAATTCGAACATCAAATAATTACAGAGTTTATGATAGTACAGCTCCGGACCGAAATTATTTCAGAAACAAAGTTAACTTGTTCCTAGGTATTTTCCGGCCCAGAGCTGGGCTAAGTTTATGATAAACTGGGTTACGCGTTAATATTTTGCGTACATACAAAAGGTCGAAATATACACACTCGCAATCTAAAATAAACAAAATGTCAGAGGACAAAGTTCTGTTCAGTTCTTTCGTTTTCGGCAACGATATATATACGAAACTGAAATGTAAAATAAAGACAGACAGACGGGCAGACAAACAAAATTATGGTGCAAATGAACAGAAGTTAGAATTATATTTAAAACAAAAACAAAATATGAAAATATAATTTTACCTAACCCGACCTCTTAACTTCCTTGTTTTGCAGTATATTTTACATGGTTGAAAAGGCATCAATGTGTAGGCTCGTATCTGCAACAGTGAATAGAATAAAAATATACCCCTCGTGAGTGGGAAATTTATATATACTTTTTTTCTTCTTCTATACTATGCCGATAAGAGTTTCGTCACTTGTTCAACAGGTCACTATCGATTTGATAAACAGTTAATGACGAAAAAATTAGGCTAATTTGTTCTTATGTCCCAGGAAAATAAAAAGAAAAAAAGATGTTGTGACCCCTCACAAGAAATGTCTCTCTGTGAGGTAGATCCAAAAGTTTGTCAAATGCTGAGTCCCCGGGTTCTAATGAAATAGCATATATCAAACAGAATTTATCTTGGTGCTGTCATACAAACTAAAATAAAGATGAACCCCACCGGGCCGTCAGTGAGATATTAGCCCGTTGCCAATAGCCTGGTTCACGTGCCCATCTTCATCGTCTTAGAGACATTCAAGTACCCTATAGCCTGGTTCACGTGCCTATCTTCATCGTCTTAGAGACTTTCGAGTACCCTGTAGCCTGGTTCACGTGCCCATCTTCATCGTCTTAGAGACTTTCGAGTACCCTATAGCCTGGTTCACGTGCCCATCTTCATCGTCTTAGAGACTTTCGAGTACCCTAGAGCCTGGTTCTCGTGCCCATCTTCATCGTCTTAGAGACATTCGAATACCCTATAGCCTGGTTCACGTGCCCATCTTCATCGTCTTAGAGACATTCGAGTACCCTATAGCCTGGTTCACGTGCCCATCTTCATCATCTTAGAGACATTCGAGTACCCTATAGCCTAGTTCACGTGCCCATCTTCATCGTCTTAGAGACATTCGAATACCCTATAGCCTGGTTCACGTGCCCATCTTCATCGTCTTAGAGACATTCGAGTACCCTATAGTCTGGTTCACGTGCCCATCTTCATCGTTTTAGAGACAGTCGAATACCCTATAGCCTGGTTCACGTGCCCATCTTCATCGTCTTAGAGACATTCGAGTACCCTATAGCCTGGTTCACGCGCCCATCTTTATCGCCTTAGAGACATTCGAGTACCCTATAGCCTGGTTCACGTGCCCATCTTCATCGTCTTAGAGACATTCGAGTACCCTATAGCCTGGTTCACGTGCCCATCTTCATCGTCTTAGAGACATTCGAATACCCTATAGCCTGGTTCACGTGCCCATCTTCATCGTCTTAGAGACATTCGAGTACCCTATAGTCTGGTTCACGTGCCCATCTTCGTGATAACAGCTTTCGATTTGCTGAATGACGTCACGACTTACGTCATAACGCATTCGCGACGTCAGCAAGTTCGAACAAAACTGCGTTCGCTTTTCATTTGTTCGACTTCTTTACGCCTTAAAATCTTCTAATGATGCAAGATAAAAAAAAATGATAAAGGAATTAAATGACACTTCATTTCACATAGCCCTTCACAATCACCCTCCCATTGGCCTGAGCTGAAAAGAAATAAACCCGCAAAGTCATTCTTTGTCATTTTTTATCATGCATCTGCTGCATAGTTCCACAGGTTAAAAGGGGTATGATAACACAATATGATATCATGTCACTGTAGAACTGCGCTTGCGCGAATGTTATCAGGTCATGCCTTTAGAAGTGATCTCTAGAGACGATCGGTTGTATACTGACTTTGGCCGTGATAACAGCTTTCGACTTGCTGAATGACGTCACCGACTTACGTCATAACGCATTCGCGACGTCAGCAAGTTCGAACAAAACTGCGTTTGTTTTTCATTTGTTTGACTCTTTTTACGCCTTAAAATCTTCTAATGATGCAAGATAAATAGAAAACCATGTTAGTGTTTTATCATGCTCGACCAGAAACACGTCGGACTGGCTCGGCAAGACTCGCCATTCCTACGCATGTTTCTGGTCTCGCCTGATAAACTTGATATGAAAAGACACTAACATAGTATTCTCTATGTCTCGTTCTCGATTGTTCTTTATGTCTTTCTCAAGGAAATGTGCCATAGAAGTTACCGGAAAATTAAAAAAAAATGGGGCATCTAAAATAATTACCGTAATTGTCATGAAAATGGAACAGTTTGTTTTTATAATGCAGCCATACGTCCAAAAGATGCGGATGGAACTGCAAACTAGGCAGAATTGCAAACACAGAAATTATATGCAAAAAAGTCCAAGAAGTACTGTTTGCGAAGACCTTTCAGTGATTCTTGAAAAAAGGGTACAATTGTGGAATAACAAAATCTAAAAAATGAACTTCCTTGCATTGTTTCGAAGATATGAATTTTCGATAGTAGACAGTCCATCGTACATGTATACTAAATATTACCCACACCAAGTAAATGGTACAAAAATGGTTTAAGGTCAAAATATGGCGTTAAAATCATCGTTACGGAGGTGAGATATAACCACATAATGCATATAGCCGCAGGTTTGGCAGGTCTAAAATGTGCGTAGTTTGCAGAATAGTTGCTCTTTTCGCAGTGTTGACCTAAAACCGTAATTTCTATATGACATTGATCACTTTGAGTATCCTATATAAATAGTTCATTAAAATGAAAAAAGAAGGCTTTCTTTAAACGAACTATTAAACAAAGCTACCCTATTTCCTTTCCTAGCAATGAACAAATTAGCCAAGCAATTAAAAGAGCCAATGAATGAAAGAGCTCACGAACCTATCAATGGTAACTTTATATGACACTTATAGTGATATATGGTATTTGGAAGTGTATTGTGAACATTTTCTCAAACTACCGTTTTCGTTACGGAGGGGAGTGCGTATAGCATATGCAATATATGCATTTTTATTTTCACAAAAATTCCTTAGAAGTGGGACGTATCTTCTTAATAGCAACCTTTTCTCTTCTAAATACATATCAGTTGAGATGCACAGTCAATATTAATACAATGACACTGTTACATGTATTTCAAGCAAATATATCATTAAGAGCAATGAATTCGAAATATGACCCTCCATCATAGGTAAAAAAAATCATGAAAACCAAATCAAATCTAGAACTTGTCAGTGCTGTTCACATTTTGAACACCTACAGATAGCACCTAATCATAATCTGCACTGTCTACCATTCTGTTGTCATTTTCTCCGACAATGATTCTCGTTACGGAGGGTAGAAAGTTTCAGGTGCGTCATACGTTATCTTATTTATTACCGGTAACAAGACACGTTGTAATTCCAGTATCTTCCCTGACTTCGTAAATTTCGGACTCTTTAAAAGGTCGTTTTTGATACGCATTCTTGGAGTTGTCATGTACATGAAGTAATTCCTGTTTTGGGGATATCACAGTGATAATGTTAGGAAATGTGTGGTTCAGATAGTCTACTGAAATATGGCATTTTTACAAACATCATATGGATTTAGTATAAGCACTTTCGCCATGACCGCTTAAGTGTGAACTCGGGTGGTGCCCGGGTACTCCCTGGGCTACTCGGGGATATGTATACATACACGTTTATCCTCGGGTGGTCCCTGGAAAGTCTAGGTGTTGCTCTGGTTTGCCCGTGTATTTATGCAGAAAAAAGCATTATTTTGTCTGGCCTTATGTGCAATATTGCATTGTTGCTGTCTCTAGCTTGCTTCTCTTAGACCTGTTCTCTTTTATCGTTCTTGTTTTTTGTTGTTGTTTCTTTCTTTTTTTTTTTTTTGGGGGGGGGGGGGGGGGGTTTATGTAGTGGCGGGCGGGGGGAGGAGGGGAAGGCAAGGGGGTGGGGGCAGGAGAGGAATCCCGATAGCTCAGTAGGTTAAGTGCTGACCTGCTGTTCTAGTGGAGCCGGTTCGAGACCCGCTGGAGGCGGAAATCTTCCCAATTGTATTTGGGGTTCCATTGCACATAGCCTTTCAATACCACCCTTCCATCGTCCTGATATGAGTGAAGTACTGTTATAAAGAACATAAAATCGCTTTCTTCACCCCTTATGAAGCTGATCTGTGTCTTTGTTAGCGCAAAAGACAACGCTCTTGGTTTTGTCACGAATCGGGTTTATTTTCATTCCTATTAACTGCCTGTGATGCTACAATTTATGGATCTTAGAATGACATTCCTGAGGTAAGTTTTGGGATACATGATACTTTAATAGCATTTAGCTGCCTTTTATCAAAATTCGCACCTTTTCCACCATGACACTGGAAGGGGCTTTTTTTAACATAGTGGCCTTTTTTAAGAATAAAATTACAATTTCATAGTAAACACTCGGACAGGACGTGATTATTACTGCTCGTGAAACTGGACTCGAATGACTGCTGTTCTAAGCGCCTGGGTTCCCCTCCGTAACGTTTTCTCCCCTCCGTAACATACTTCTTTATTGCAAAGTGTCTATGCCCGATCTGTACAGTTTATATAAGACGCTTATGTTACAGGAGGTTTGATGTATTTTACCAGCTTATTCCAGTACCATTTATCAAATTCTGTTTTTCTCGCATATCGAACGATCGATTTAACCAGCTCCCCTCCGTAACGGAGCAGCCAAAATAAATTTCATACATATTTATTAAAAAACTGTTTTATCTATTTAAGCATAGTAGGTTCAATACTAGAACGTGCCCACTTGGACTTTCCACCCATCAGCTACCACAAGAGTGCATTATGTTTGTGAATTGTCAGTTTATGGAGTTTTTCTCCCCTCCATAACGACACAATTTGGTCGGTCATACCTGCACTGAATGACTGCAAGTTCACATGTTATGTTGTTTATCCCTGCCCCCTATTTATGCTTACCAGAATATACAAAAATCGGTAAGTAAATATGTGTTTTAACGTTGATCACACGTTAAGTTGATATATTGTACAAAATATATCACCTGGAGTTCATTAAATATCTGAAAAATTCTGAAACCCTGATGACAGAAATCGTTCTTTTCTGCTTTCTGTTATTCAAAAGAAACGTATATTTCATTTGACTGTGATACTAACTTCTAAATCAGCACGTTGCTTTGAGTCAAAGATACAGTTACGGAGGGGAGCCGTTACGGAGGGGAGAGGACATGGGACAAATCAGCTATAACAGAACAAGTTATAAATCACAGAGGCATGAAATTGGTTTTTATAAACCACATCCATGTTACACATTCGCAAACCAATAGAAAGCATTTTGCAAAAGAACTAATGTGTCAGAAAAGGGCAGTTACGGATGGGAGGCTGTGAAAAGTGACAAATGAAAATGTAAACTTAAAGCTTCTTCCTCCGATTTGAGTGTAACATATGAATTGGTTCTTACCATTTTCATTTCAAAGGATATCCTGGTATTAAAATAGACTCATTTTCCATCACGATATCCATTCACTGTTGTTTATAGGTGGGGCATAGAAATCGTTACGGTAGGTGAGTAGCATTTTGGCGACAAGGAACTTTTTCAATTATTTTTGTAAATGAATGGATTAGAAACTGAATAGAACTACACGAGACATCGGTCAACCTGGGATTTCTAAATGGTAAAGAAATATGTTCTTGTTTATAGCAATAACCTCGTTTATTAAAGGTGTTTATTATAGCCACTCTGCTTGCGACAGTCGAAAATAGCATACCCCAACACAAAAGCATCGTAAAAATTCAAGTCTTAGCGTCTTAAATCCAACTGGGAATACCACAGGGTTTTCATATATATATTACACGGCAAAGATAGCAATACATCACCTATTTAGGCTAAAGCATGTTCGTGTGTGTGTCTGTTTAACATTGGCGACAAGGTTTTTTCACAATTGTACCCTTTTTTCAAGAATCACTGCTATATGTCCCAGTATTTAACTTAACTATATCTTTATTACCCAGCCAATAGGCAAAAGTAAGTAAGCCAATATATTCAAGTCCAAGAAATCATATGCGACAGTGTGTCTACACCGTTTGCTCAGACCTATTTGTCCCAATATTTAGAAGTTTTACGGTAACACGATTGGATTGTCGCCAACAGTCGGCTCTTTCTTGAATAAAAAGGCGAGAGTAAGTGCCGGGGGGGGGGGGGGGGGGGGGGGGGGGGGGGGGGTAACCAAACCAATCGGCTGTCAACCCAATCTTCACAAGCCAAGGGTACTAAGTCCACTTTGTTCCTTGTGTCCCTTGGCCGACGGGTTATTCGTAACTCGAATTTACCACTGCGCCATTTAAATGGTTGCGAGCAACTTCCATCGCATCCAATCAAATTATCCGTAACAAAACATTTTACGTATAGCCTTGTCGATAGGAAGATCGTGTTTACCGTGAACAATTACCGTCCCCCCCCCCTCCCCCCACCCCCCTCCAAAAAAAAAGGTAACCAATGAATATTTAACCAGTTCATCAGTGTTTTGAACAATTATGCGTAGTTGTGGGACAACTGTGTTTTGCAACGGATCTTCTGATTGGTCATAAAATAACACGTGCCAAGGAGCCAAAAGACGGCGCTGTGACCCGATACGCGAATAGGCCGTCAGCCAATGGTACGTATGGAACAAAGTGGACTTAGTACCCTTGGCTTGCGAAGATGCTATCAACCCCTCCTTACTGACAATGTGCAAAAGTGTATTATGTGGCTAATATTTCTCGACCGGTACCGTCACCATGGCCGCATTTCAACGGGGAATACTAACCTTTTATTTGGACGGCGTTTTCAGGTTACTATATATAAATAGACTGTATCTTGTAGTCACGAAAAATGTTCCCCCTAGCGAAAATGGCGCCCTTACATGGTGGAATATATACACATTATCTGGCGTGCCTATGAGAGACAAAAGGCTTGATAAAAAATTCACTGTGCATAGACTGCTGTCTGAAAATTATAAAGCTGAATGCCGAGCTATGCATCCGAGGCTCCTCATTAGCCTTGATTACAACACATTGCCGTATTTCTCCGGTTATAAGACGGAGGTTTTCTCCTTTCAAAACAATATCCGTCTGGTGTAATGTTACACCGTTTAATGAAGAAACATTACACCCACCTTTCAACAGAAACATTTCCGATATATAAATGGTGTTACATTTACACTGGTGATAAAGATCAGTTACAGTATATTCTGTGAAAAGTTACCGAGCATACATTGGAGATGACTTACACTAAAACTGGTGGCAGCTCAGATGCCACCAATTTTGGTGTAATTAGAATTACACAGGAAGCCAACTTTTTTCCGCAGGTCAGTTTCTCTGTCATAATTGATACTTGCCTTGTCGGACGCTTTGTATTTGTTCTAGGGAGAGGGCTGTTATTAATGTTAGCTGTGAGAATTTGTAGCCCAACCCCATTGTTTATACATATTGTTTGTAGCCTACAATGGGCGGGTGGTGGAGGGGAGGGGTGGGGGGCACATGCATAAGCATTCACTGTTATGACTAGGGCATCAGCTATCAGGAATATTTCTCTAGTTTGCATTATTTTATGTCGATATAATTTAACATACGGAAATCAATGCCCACCAAAGCGCAGCCTTTTTATCAGTTTATTAGAATAATCTCACAGAGAGACATTTAGATCTTTATCTTAGCAAGCCTAAGATACTAAGTTCAATTTGTTCCTTACGTACAAGCAGTGACCTATAAATACATCTATATATAGGTCACTGGTACAAGCCAAGGAACAAATTGGACTTAGTATCGTTGGCTGTTGTTTGTTCAGTTCGTGATGACAAATTGAACAAACAACAGCCAACGATACTAAGTCCAGGATTTAGTATCTTAGGCTTGCGAAGATGGACATTTCTTATGAGGGGTCACAAGCTCTGAAACTGATCTACTGTATATTTAGATGTTGGAGAGCCTCATTGGTAGAGGGGGGGGGGGGGTTATAAGAATAAAGAAAAAGAAAGAAACAAATACAGCATTTGTAAAACAATTTCAGAATAACTCTAGAAAGCGTTGAACTTATCGACTACTACATGTATCAGGTTCGCTAGTGAAGCCTCTGTGAAATTAGCCACCCCAGTGAATTATAAAGTTGATATCAAAGTTGGTCTGGAGAGAGTGACCTCGATACAGGGAAAAAGGAATAGGCAAGTGGGTAAGTATTTAAGGTGGGTAGTAGGTAGTAGATGGATAGGTAGACAGACAAACATACACACAGACAGACATAAAGACAGAGAGACAGGCAGATGGATGGATGGATGGATGGATGGACGGACGGACGGACGGACGGACGGTAGGTGGGTGTGTAGGGTGAGTGGATAGGAAGGGAGGCAGGCAGGCAGAGAGAGAGAGAGAGAGAGAGAGAGAGAGAGAGAGAGAGAGAGAGAGAGAGAGAGAGAGAGAGAGAGCAAAAATGGATGGCTAAATGACGGGATGGGTGGATAGGTAGAAATGGATGGATGGGTGGATGGCGCATGGATACTGATGGAACTGATGCTTACACGGACGGTTTTAAGAATTCCTTTTTCCCCAGGACAATTGCAACTTGGAATGGCCTTACAACCGAAGCTGTCTCTTCGGGGACAGTTGATGGGTTTAAGGCCAAAATTTAATGTCCTAGGGTAGGGCAGGGGTTAGGCTTGGAATGCCAGCCCCTGAGGACTTCTTGTAAATAGTTTTAACCTGCTGGTGGCTTTGTCACAAAGTCATTTTTTTTTTATTTATTTTATTTTTTTTTTGTGACAACTTATGCACCACACCAGAAACCTGTCATCATGGTCATGACTGACCGAGACAGTAAAGATAGAAAGAAAGAAAGGAACATGACGGTTTTTGAACATTTCCTTCATAAACTAAACCATACGCCTCCTGGCGTGGTGTTTCCGATACATGCTGACGATGCGGCTTGATTCAAATACCGGAAGTAAATAATTAGCCATTTTGTAGTTTCCGGGGTTGAAATTTCCCTGAATTAATGTCTTTTAATTCAATATATTGTGCATTTTCACCCCTAAAATGAGCTTTGTTTGAAAGCCACATTTGCCTCACATACCAAATGTAAGTTTTTGAATCAGCATGCGGAGAAACTCAATTTAGTTTAGCAAAAATATGAAATTGACGGCTTCTCTGTTTGCAAACCCACTCATTTATGTCAAGAACAAGCTGAAATGATCAACAATACAAGTTTAGCTTTTGAAAAAGCTTGACAGGTTATCCCTTAGCAATGAATCTATAGGATGCAAGTGGTACAGAAGAAAATTGGCTGCAGTTCAAGTTAATTTTATTGTATTCTTGGACTTTGTTGAAGCTGTAGCATACATGTGATGAGGTCCTGATGACCATGTGGGAGACTTGGATTTCATTTCAGGGAGATTAAGTTCTCCATCAGGGAGACTTTTTGACGGCAACTTTGACACGATGTTTCACGTAGTTTACTGTATTTTTTTCTTATTTTAAAATAAAACATGAACTGTAGTATAGTTTGTTTAGTGAACTTTTGAGTAACCTTCCCCCACCCTCCCCACACACACACACCTTCTCTCAAGTCCCTCCTTTCTTTAATTGTTATAATTATTTATTTATTATTATAGTACTGTTATTTAAATCATTATTTTGGTATCTGTCTGGCACAGAATCTAGCTTTTGCAAAAGCTTATACTTTAGATGTCATACAGATTTGTCTCCCTTAAAATTTCTATTTCATAATCTTCTTTCATAACCAAATAAGTTTTGTTTAAAGGTACTCAGAGCTGTTAAAATTGTTAAAAGTGTATATAATAATGTTCAAATTCTGTTTTTTGACACAAAACTACCCATGCACCAGACAGAAATATCAAAACTTTCATGCGTAAGTTTTACACCTTAAATTATCAAACTTCCCCAGATATAATCTGCTCACTTAGGGGAAAATACCTTACGGAGTGAGCGACAAGAGAAGACACTGATCAGCCTGCACCTCTTTGCAGTCTAAACAGAGTTTTGCATCTACTGTCTATGAGCCTAAGGGAATAGCAGTGAAAACTAAAGTCTTTGACCGTATTGCACATGCTTACTTTGTGTAGTTGTAAAACAGGCCTATCGGCTCCTTTTCACGTGACGTATCTTCCTGACACATCGTCCGGTCGGTAATTCTTTGAAACACACCTGGCATTTTCGCGGGTCAGTGAGTTTATTAGTGACCTGAATAACAGGATTAATGTCAACAGACATGATGTGTTTGTTTATTGCACAGTCAAAACAATATTTGATGCTGTGAATACACATGTGGATATCTCCTTACTGGTGGGAAAAGGGGCATGAAAAGGGGCATGACTTTGGAAAACGGGCTATCAGAAAAATTATGATAGGAAAACTCAACATCCGGGAGATACTGAAGACTTTCCGGGAGCGCGGGAGCTGGGCTACATTTCCGGGAGACTCCCGGATGATCCTGGAGACATCACATGTATGCTGTAGGGGCGATTCCACAAAATAGGCTACGAATGTGGATGCATGCTTATTAATGGTGCAAACGGTGCTTGACTCCAAGTATTTACTGAAAATCCGAGAAGACTGAATGTATAATATAATAACACCGTCCACTGCTCCAACATACAGCGTTTTATAGTCTAAATTCTGCCTTTTATGCGTCACATCGAAGAAAAGTTTCGTGCGATACGGCATTGCTCTTGATCTGGTTCCCGTCATCAAAAATCTCAATGCGTGTATAAAAACCCCTCCCAAATTCCGAACTCTGCTGTGCGTATAAAACCCCCTCCCTAATTCCGAACTCTATCTTCCTGCTATGTTGAGTACGACCATTCAGCATTCTAGTCTGTATAAAGCAGTTGTCTCATCGATATAAAACTACTGATAAGGAAGGGAAAATAATAGTAATAAGGTCCATAAATATGTCAAAGCCAAATTACTGACAAGGAAGGAAAAATTATATTAAATCCATAAATTTGAACTTAATATTATAATTTTTCCTTCCTAGTCAGTATTTGACATTGTGTGTGTATTTCTCTGTAAAAAACACATACTTATGGACTTATTATTATAATTTTTCCTTCCTTGTCAAGATTTGACATTTCATGTATCTTAGGAATGTGGAAACATCCCTATATAGTGATGTTTCCACATTTTTTTAGATTTCCCATATTTTGCATTAATTTTCTTCCAACATTCTTTAGCCAAGGCAAATCTATGTTATTGTAAGAATGTGGAAACATCACTATATAGGGACGTTTCCTCATTTCAAAAATAACAAAAATATGCCTTGGCTAAAAAATGTGGAAACGTCTCTATATAGCGACGTTTCCACATTTCTGAAATAACAAAAATATGCTATATAGCGACGTTTCCACATTCCTAAAATAACAAAAATATGCCTTGGCTGAAAATTGTGGAAACGTCTCTATATAGGGATGTTTCCATATTCCTAAAATAAAAAAAATATGCCTTGGTTGAAAATTGTGGAAACGTCGCTATATTTCTATTGTAAAGTAAGAATGCCAACTCTTGACAGGGAAGGAAAAAAAACAATAATGCATTCATAAATAAGTGAAATCTTTGAGAAGTCAAAAAATTGACAAGGAAGGAAAAATTATAATAATAAGTCAATAAATATGTCTTGTCATAAAGAGACAAGTCTTGACTAGAGAAAAATTAAAGCTATAGATGACTAAACAATGTAAGAAATATAAATGTTGTAAAACACTCTATCCTAGACGGTTGTTCTAAATGGGCGGTAAACCAAGAAACAACATTAACCACTATTGGTAAAAGCCGGTACTTATGAAAGCCGGGAACCATCAACTTGTAGCCAAACAAGAAAAGAGTCTTTCAGGATTGAATCCGTTGTAAACAATCAACATTTTACGAAAGGAAAACATCTTACTAGCCATTTTGATATATGTTACAACTTGTGGAAACACCCTGAAGACATTCCAATTGAAGTCAAGGCATCTTATTGTAATTTATCTCTTATAAGCGACGTTTCCACATTCGTAGCCTATTTTGTGGGAATGCCGCTGTAGGTAAAAGGCAACTTTGACAGCTTTTTCCTTATATCTAGTGATTGCTTGTAACAGGTGAGCTTCAGTGCTATTAACTTTCGTTAGGTGACCTGTACTGTTTAGTGACAGCTCTTCCTAAGTGGACTGTACTCTCTGGTAATTGCTTGTATTAGGTGAGATGCTTGTATTATGTGAGACAAAGTGTCAGGACAAGTTTTACTCATGCCTCAGCGATGCTGGGAGGGACCCTGCAGCTGGGTGCGCAAAAATATGGGAACAAATACCGGGAAATAGTGGGACCCGCATTTAGCGAAACTAAATGGTGCATAATCGAGTACAACTTGTTATTGATCTGTACCCTTAAGTGACAACTCCTGGAAGCTGTACAGAACTCTCGGGTAATTGCTTGTATAGGGCGAGATAACGTGTTAAACATAAGCTATAAGATCATTTGCATTTGCGATACTGGCGAGAATCTTGCAGTAGGGTGTGCCAATTGTAGAACCGGGAAATAGTAGGACCCTTTTTCAGCAAAGGAAACGGCGTACAATCAAGTACGAATTCCTAACTTAATATGGTTATCCCCAAGGGGATAACCAATAATGACACTATATAATGTCTGCAAATGAGCAGCCTTGAAATAGCTTAATAGTTCTCTTGTAGAAATGTGACCATCGGTGAGGCAAGCTATTGCCCTAAACAGCGAAATTAGGATCAAAATATTTCCATACATGAGAGTTTCGCATTTAAATTATTCTGAGGGGCATGGCCCATGTTGCAAAGCAACTTAGACTGGCCCGAAGGGGTCAGCGGACAGCCTGTCTGTAGGTAACCCGTATGAAAAAAAACAACACAGAAAATGCTTTCCTTTTGAGAAGCGCAGTGGCTCAGTGGTTAGTGCACTTGACTCTGAAGCCAGAGGTCGTGGATTTGATCCTCACCCAGGGCGAAGTCTTCCTATGTCCAAACGCGTTTTTCAAGCATCATTTGCACGGACGATGCTAACAAGTGTGCCGTCCGTATAGGGACGTTAACTGGAGGCCCACCTGTGCATGGAGAGTCATCCCCTGTGCAGGTTAATAAAGATCCCTACTATAGTTACATGGCTATATGCAAGCTTTCATCCTGAAACACTGGAGTGTACAAAAGTACACCTGCTCATAATATTCTGAAAAGAGGGTGTAGCGGTATATATAGAAAGAAAGAAAGGCATATACCTTGCTTGTTCCTTCCAGTAAACATGAGAAATCTCGGATAAAACAACTGCCTTTGAGTGCCAGTTATTTTTAGCACAATAAAACAACAGCAATTTTATTCTTCTATGCCTCTTTCGTACTTCTTTGAACATGACAGATAAATAAATGTTGACAAGATCATATAAAAATTAAAAAACTGAAAAGATAAATATTTAAATAGAATTCATCAAATGAGGCATAAAAACAATGAACGACCAATATAGAATTGTTCCATTCTATTTGCTGTCAAACGAAGGACGCTCTAAGAATATTTTGATAACCTTGCAGTGCGGGTCAGTTCTAAAAAAAAAAATATATATTTCTAAATTATCACTTGAATTCTAAATTTTTTCTTTCTAAATTACCAATTTTGGCATTGAGATTATGTCATCTGCTAGAGGACAGAAACTTTCAACCAGAACCTTTGGCACCTGTGCCTAGGTAAAACCCCTTGCAGCCACCCTGATGTGCTTATTAGTTGGACACCTAAAAACATCAATTTACCATTTGGGACTAATGGAAAATTAATGGTTTTAGGTGTCCCAATACCTAGGTACTTCAGGGTATAAGAAAAAGTGATCTCAAAATTGTCTTCTTAATCTAGGATTGTTTTTAATTGATCTTTCAGGCCAAAATGGCTGCTGGAGAGAAGATCACGCTGACAACAGCCTTGCAGAATGTTGACATTCTGGACCAGCTCCCACTCCCTGACCAGCAGCCCTGTATTGAAGCCCTGTCCCTCTCAGTACACTACCAGACCAACTTTGACACAAACTTTGAAGACAGGGCAGCCTTTGTTACTGGAGTGGCTAGGTATATTGAAGAGGCCACGGTGCATGCTGATTTGGTGAGTCTATTACTATATTTTATTGGTTGCAAGACAATTTTCCCCTTCTAAAATTAGTACCAAGTGTCTAAACTTATCATGTGTATTTCTGCGATTAGACAATTCTAAAAGTTTGGCTCTGTCTGATAAGCCAGGCCCCGAGGTTATAAAACTTTTTTCATGCTCAAAGTTCTCAGCTGAGCATGAAATTTTCTCTGCTGATAAATATGAAAATGCCAACTTATGCTGGCATTTTCATATTCATAAGCAGAGAAAATTTCATACTCAGCTAAACTGGGCAAGAAAACAACTGTAATTATCAGTAATTTGCTGTTTATTAGCAGGTAAAATTTCATGCTCAGCTGAGTTGAGCATGAAAAAAGTTTATAACTTAGGGGCCAGGTCTGGATGTTTTGGGGCTTCCTGCCAGAAAAAATACCCATCTTATAACAGAATGAATATGAATGCAGTAAATGAAGCACTGTTCGCAGTAGATCTATTTTTGTGAGTCTCATAGAAGTTGATAGTGTTTACCCTAGCCTGGGAAAAGGGCAGGGTGCTGGCAAGAAAACAGGGGTCAAAAGAACATGTAAAAACACTTTAGAAGGGCACCTTTGTTTCCAGATTGAGATGAAAAAGCTTTTTATATACCCTTTAATAGAGAAAATCACTTCTTCTTGCAGAGAAATGTGGTATTAGGGTGTGAAAGGCGCCTTTACAGAGAAAACACATGGACTTTTGACTTAAAATATCTTTGAAATGATCTAAGACAAAGTCAATGTATCTTTTCTCTAAAGTTTCTTTTCTTCTGAGAGAAACAGCTTCATATTCAGGCATGTTTGCTCACTTTTGTGAATGATACATTCAAGTGTTAACAGACTATTCCTATTTGTACACAAGAAATTAGAATAAAACAAATGGAACTGATACTATTCTCTGGCTAATATATCATGTAAATTCTTTGTATTGTTGATTATTTTACAGAACAAGCTGTTAGAAGAAGGCCAGGAGTATGCTGTTATGATGTATACTTGGAGATGTTGCTCCAGGGCATTGCCGCAGGTAATGGAACAGAAATTGCATTGTTAGTGTCATAGAACTTTGTGTGTATTTATGCCCCCAACTTTGAAGAAGTTGAGGGGGCATATTGCTTGTGGGTTGTCCGTCCATCCGTGCGTCCATTCACCACACATACCATATCTTAGAAACCGTGCATGCTAGAGTTTTGAAATTTCACATATGGATGCGTCATGAAAAATTAGCGGACACACATTTTTTTCTTGTCCGAGTTGTCTCCCTTTTTCGAGTTATGCCCCTTGGCAAAAATTCATAATAATATCTTGTCAGCAAGATATCTCAGAAAGCATTTGAGCTAGGGGCTTGAAACTTTGACAGCTTATTAGGCATGATAGGTAGATGAACTGATTAACTTTTGAACAATTTCCGTCAATTTTTGAGGGAGTTATGGCCCTTTGAAAATTTTTGACTTTGTCAGCAAGATATCTTGAAAAGTATTTGAGCTAGGGGCTTGAAACTGTAACAGGTTATTAGGAATGATGAGTAGATATACTGATTAATTTTTGAACAAATTCCATAAATTTTTTAGGGAGTTATGGCCCTTTGAAAATTTCAGCATTTTGACTTTGTCAACAAGATATCTTGAAAACTATTTGAGCTAGGGGTTTGAAACTTTGATAGGTTATAAGGAATGATGAGTAGATGGACTGATTAACTTTTGAATGAATTTTGTCAAATTTTGAGGTTCAAAATTTTCACATTTTGACTTTGTCAGCAAGATATCTTGAAAAGTATTTGAGCTAGAGGCTGGAAACTTTGACAGCATGAGTAGATGAACTGGTTAACTTTTGAACGAATTTTGTCAACTTTTGAGGGAGTTATGGCCCTTTGAAAATTTCAGCATTTTGACTTTGTGAGCAAGATATCTTGAAAAGTATTTGAGCTAGGGGCTTTAAACTTTGTCAGCTTGTTGGAGATGATGAGTAGATGAACTGATTAACTTTTGAACGAGTTCCGTCACTTTTTGAGGGAGTTATGGCCCTGTGAAAATTTCTGCATTTTGACTTTGTCAGCAAGATGTCTTGAAAAGTATTTGAGCTAGGGGCTTGAAACTTTGACAGCTTATTAGAAAGATGAGTAGATGAACTGATTAACTTTTGAACAAATTCTGTCAATTTTTGTAGGAGTTATGGCCCTTTGAAAATTTTGACTTGATCAGCCAGATATCTTGAAAAGTATAAGAGCTAGGGACTTGAAACTTTATTGCCCAAGGCATAGATGACCTGTTTAACTTTTGAAAAAAAAATCGTGAATTTTTGATTGAGGTATGTCCCTTTTTATCCCCCGACCGAAAGGTTCGGGGGATATAGCGATGAGCCTGGCGTCCGTCCGTCTGTCCGTCCGTAAACATTTTCTTGTCTGCTCCATATCTTGAATACCGTTTGGAATAATTTCATGGTACTTCACAGTTATGTAGAACATGTCATGGCGATGTGTCGCGTGCAAGAATGGTAACTCTTGCTTTTGTAATTTTTGAGTTATCTCCCCTTTGGTGAATTTTTGGCAGATTCGTGTCCGCTCTGTAACTTGAATATCCTTCAGAATATTTTCATGATACTTCACAGATATGTAGAGCAGGTCATGACGATGTGTCGCGAACAAGAATGACAACTCTTGCTTTCTTACTTTTTGAGTTATTTCCCCTTGATGGTTTTAGGTGTGATTTTGTGTCCGATCCATAACTTGAATACCCTTTGAAATATTTTCATGAAACTTCACAGATATATAGAACAGGTCATGGTGATGTGTCGCGAACAAGAATGACAACTCCTGCTTTCTTACTTTTTGAGTTATTTCCCCTTGATGGTTTTGGGTTTGAATTTGTGTCCGCTCCATAACTTGAATACCTTTTTTAAATATTTTCATGATACTTCACAGATATGTAGAACAGGTCATGGGGATGTGTCGCGAATAAGAGTGACAACTCTTGCTTTCTGACTTTTTGAGTTATTTCCCCTTGATGGTTTTAGGTGTGATTTCGTGTCCACTCCATAACTTGAATACCCTTTGGAATATTTTCATGATACTTCATAGTTATGTAGAACAGGTCATGCTGATGTGTCGCGAACAAGAATGACAACTCTTGCTTTCTAACTTTTTGAGTTATTTCCCCTTGAAGGTTTTAAGTGTGCTTTAGTGTCCACTCCATAACTTGAATACCCTTTGAAATATTTTTATGATACTTCACAGATATGGAGATCAGATCATGACAGTTTGTCTCATGCAAGAATGACAACTCTTGCTTTCATATTTTTCCGAGAGTCCCCCCCCCCCCCCCTTTACAGATTTGGATTCTTTGTCCAAATTCACTTACTAGAGAGCTCAAAATTAGATTTGTAAGGCTTGTACTTTAGACGTTATTCACACATTTTGAAATGTTGAATGTATCATATGCAATACATTGTCTACATGATTGCTATTTGAGATTTTACCTCTTTTTAGCAATTTGGCATACTGTTTTGGTCTGAGTGTTATATAATCAATCATCTGTTAAGCGGATAATGTCAATAAGGAGCATAAAAGAATGACAGTATACTATTTATATGCGTTTTGAAGTGCACCCTGTTTACCAAGGCCCAGGGGGCCTTAGGTCGGGGGATTTGCCATCTCCTCTGATGGCTATTTTTCAACTTAGTGCATTGTACCCCTAAGGAAACTTGTGAACAAAATACCTCGAGAACCCCTGACACTAGGATCATGATTTTTTTGCAGGAAGATATTGCCCAAAGTGTAAATGACCTGATTTGCTTTTGAAAATTTTTTGACCGATTTAAGCCCCGTTTTACGGACGTATTATGGCATGGCGCTGTGCGTCCTTCTGTCCTTCTGTCTATCAACATTCTTGTGCGCACCATATCTCAGTAACCGTTTGAGATATCTTCATGAAATTTTGTAGGTATTTATATATATGAGGATGGGGCAAAGTGTCGCATACAGTAATGGTTGCTCCCCCTTTCTTAGTTTTCAAGTTATGCCCCTTTGCTTATATTTTACCCCACTAGTCTTGTGCGCGCCATAACAAGATAAGCATTTGGGATATCTTAATGAAACTTCATAGCAATGTGTATGAGGGTCCGACGATGTGTCGCGTAGAAGAATGTTAGCTCTCCCTTTCTTCGTTTTGGAGTTGCATCCCTTTGATTAGATTTTATAGGCTATTTTTGAGTATACTTATCTTGTGCATTCAATAACTTTAGTAACCATTTGGAATATCTTGATGAAACTTCATAGGAATGTGCATGATCACAAGACGGTGTGTCACATATAAGAATGGTTGTTCCCCCTTAATTAATTTTGGAGTAACCTCTCTTTGATATTTTTTTTAGGCTAGCCCTATACACTCATTCACTCCATAACTCCTTAACCTTTTGAAATATTTGAATGAAACTTTGTAGGAATATGTAAAATAATAGGGCAATGTATCATGAGCATGAACCACAACTCTTACTCACTTCCTAAATTATCTGCCCTTGCATCAGTTTCCGTTTTACTCTGTAACTCCTTAACCATTGGAAATATTTTAACAGAGCTTTATGGTGATGTGTATATTGTCACGGGAATGTATTATGACCAAGAAAGGTACTCTAGTTTACTTATTTTATGAATTATCTCCCTTGTTATTTGACTTTGGCATTTCTCAACTTCTGAGCTGCTTCACCCCGGAAGCTGATTTTTTGGTGTACTTATAGTATTTCATGTGTTAGATGTTAATAACATTGCAGTCATTTATTACAGAGTTCTTTCCCCTGTTTGTCTGCCTGTCCATCCTTCTATAAACAATCTTGTTCATTCTGTAACTCCTTCATGACACTGAATAACTCCTTCATGACACTGAAACGGTCGTATTATGTGCCGCTTGCGAAGCTCTTGTTCGACTTAGTGCATTGAAGCCTATGGTACAAAGGTACAAACATTATGGGATGAGCCTTCTTTAGAGGCAAGCATATGGTTGGGGGCATAGTGTTTCATAAACACATTTTCTGGTTTAGTAAGCTTTAAAGTGGCAGAAATGCAAACTTTTGTATGACTATCAGAGGTTCTTCATTTGTCAGCAAATACCTCCTTCTGCATCTCTGTTGAAGGTAAAAATGGTCATTTCAGTTATTCCGTGTCTCTTTGCTGTTAGAAAATGACTGTTCTTTTAGACTACCGAATTTATTCAGTTATAAGACAGGGTTGTTCCCTTCCAAAACAATCCCAAAGATTTAGATCCATCTTGTAAGATGGATCTAGATCCTTGGGGTTGTTTTGGAAGAGAAAACCCGATCTCATAGCTGAATTAAATGAGACTTATTTACATATTTTTGGTAATTTTTGAAGGGAAATACCTTCTTATAGGCAAATAACATGGTGATGATCTACTGTTTGCTATTTTATAGGTGAAGAGCAATGAACAGGAGAACAAAGTAGAAATATATCACAAGATTGTAGAAGTTCTGGACCCTCAGGTCTCTAAGCTGAGAAACTTTATGTACTTCCAGGTAAATTCTTTTTTTCAAATTTAGCATAGGGACACATGGTTCCCATTTCATATGTAATTATCAACTTGCTTGTATTGGTGCATCAAAGAAACCTTGCTTTCTAAAGGCAGCTCATTAAAACATGCTGAAAAAAATGAAAGAAATATTTAAAAAAAAAAAAAAAAAGAAGATTCTTGCCAAACTTTCCAAAACCTACTGCATCTGTAAAATCATCTCTGAAATATGTATGTACAGCTTAAAATATTTTGGCAGGGAACTGTATGTGCACCTAAGAAGCTTATCCTTGCAGTAATCACATTCACAGACCCATTTCTTCACAGCATTGCTCATGAGTAAGATTAACTGGCTGAAACCTACGTTTTTATACGCCCGTTTTGAAAAAAACGGACGTATTATGGCATGGCACTGTCCGTCCATCTGTCTGTCTGTCCATCCGTCAACATTCTTGTGCGCACCATATCTCAGAAACGATTTGAGGTATCTTCATGAAATTTTGTAGGCATATATATTAGGATGGGGCAAAGTGTCATGTATAGTAATGGTTGCTCCCCCTTTCTTAGTTTCCAAGTTATGCCCCTTTGATTATTTTTTACCCTACTAGTCTTGTGCGCGCCATAACTAGATAACTGTTTGGGATATCTTGATGAAACTTCATAGCAATGTGTATGAGGGTCCGATGATGTGTCGCGTATAAATATGGTTGCTCTCCCTTTCTTTGTTTTGGAGTTGCGTTCCTTTGATTAGATTTTTAGGCTATTTATGTGTCTACTAATCTTGTGCATTCAATAACTTAGTAACCGTTCGGAATATCTTGATGAAACTTTATGAAACTTTATAGCAATGTGCATGATCACAAGTCGGTGTGTCACATATAAGAATGGTTGTCGCCCCCTTACTTAATTTTGGAGAACCCTCCTCAACCCCTTACTTAATTTTGGAGTAACCTCCCTTTGATTAGTTTTTTAGGCTAACCCATTCCCCCATAACTCCTTAACCCTTTGAAATATTTTAATGAAACTTTGTAGGAATGTGTATAATAATGGGGCAATATATCATGATCATGAACCACAACTCTGGCTTACTTACTTCCTGAATTATCTACCCTTTCATCAATTTTTTGCGTTTTACTCTGTAACTCCATAACCTTTGGAAATATTTTAACAAAACTTTATGGTGATGTGTATATTGTCAAGGGAAAGTATTGTGACCAAGAGTTTATGAACTATCTCCCTTGGTTGACTTTGGGATTTCTCAACTTCTGAGCTGCTTCACCCTGGAAGCTGAATTTTGGTACACTAGTTAGATGTATTGATAGCATTGCAGTCATTAATTACAGAGTTGATTTTGCCTGTCCATCCTTCTATAAATAATCTTGTTCAGTCTGTAACTCCTTCATGACACTGAAACGGGCGTATTATGCGCCGCTTGGTTTAAACATATTTATTCGCTTCTTTATTTACATACATGACACATATATACACTTTGAATCAGTTGAAGGATGAGAACGGAAGCAGGCACTGCTTATTTAGTTCCTCTCCTTGTTACATATTAACTCTGTGACAAATGAGTGGCAATATAAATTCAGATCTATAATGAATTTGCGAGCAATAAAGTATGAATACAAACAAAAATTGGATAATCTAAACCAGAAAGTAAAAAAAGAGAGAGACAATAAAGCAATCAAGTCTTTAGCCAAACAAAAATTGAGTAAATAATAACTGAGACAGGTACAAAAAATAGTAAATAAATAAATAAAAAAGAAGTAATAAAAAAAAAACTTAAACGATTTCAGAAATTGACCAAAACAAAAAGATAGCGTTTGGAGCAAGAGCGAGAGCATGAGGTGTTCCCCGGGGTTTGGATTTAAGCCGCTGATTCCTAGAGAGTACTGGTTTTAGTAAAGTAGAAAATAGAAAAGACATAACTTTATGTGTACACTTGCATGATTAGCTTTGGAGTTGGAGAAGTTGAATGCATTTAGTTTTTTTACACACGTTATGACTATGAGGTGGCGCCGGTTGCGCTTAATCTAAAATCGTTTTGTTTCTTGGATATAAGCTCTTGTTCTCTCTTTTATTAATAATATGAGCCGCGACACGACAAAACCAACAATGTGGTTGTGCGCCCAGCGCAGACTCAGATCAACCTGGTCATCAGCCAAATTTGATCAGACTCTTCGTCAAGTGCTCAAAGGGTAGCTTAGGGCCTAAACTACATCCATGCGGACAGCGAAGACTCTGATCAGACTGGGCGGATGCCCAGGCTGATCTGAGTCTGCGCTGGGCGCACAACCACATTGTTGGTTTTGTCGCGTCGCGGCTCATATATAGAAATAGACTTTTCACAATATCTTTTAATTAAATAATGAATTGAAATATTCTTTGTTTCTTCAGCAAAAAGCAATAGAGAGATTTTCTGGAGAAATGAAGAGATTGTGTCATAAAGAAAAGAGAAGTGACTTCGTCTCGGAGGCTTACCTGCTCACATTAGGAAAGTTTATCAATATGTTTGCTGTGCTTGATGAACTCAAGAATATGAAAGCAAGCATAAAGAATGATTATTCTGCTTATAGAAGGTAATTACTCTGCAGTTAGCCTGAAGAGGAATTTTTAGCTCGCCTGAACCAACTTCAAGAAGAGCTATTGCACTACCCCCGGCATCAGCAGTGTTGGTAGCATCGGCAGTAGCAAAATGTTAAAGTTTTAAGTTAAAGTTTTTTATGTGATGGGCAAGGCGTTGTCAGGCAAGCTATCCTGTACCGCGGACAGGTCTTGTTAATAGTAGTCCCTTGATATGAAGTAAATCTGTTCAATGATCTGAAGCTTAGTCATAAATGCTGTATACTATCAGTCCAATTAAGATCTGAATGAAGGAGGTGTTTCTGATTTTAGGGAGAAGTTTCTGCCCATCTTCATCTTTGCCCATGTTCCATACCTTTAAACTTCTCTTTCAGCTCAGAACAGGAAGAAATTCAATCCTGCAAGGAGACAATAAATTTTCACCCTACTTACTTACTTCCTGTTCTTACTGTTGTAGAGATCCTCTATAAGCTTCTGCTTCTCTGATCCATTCTGGTCAGAGCTCTAGATAAGAGGGGTATTTGATGATAATTGAGGGATAATTTTCTTTATTTCTCATTTAAACCATATGGTGTGACCCCTCATCTGAACCGTCTCGTCGAGACGGTTCAGATGAGGGGTCACAACATATGTTTTTATCAAGAATTAACAAAAATTATCCCTAATTATCACCAAATACTCCCTCTTATCTAGGGCTCTGTCTGGTATTATGTACATGTATCTGGTTTGTCGACGCATGTGCAACATAGGTATAGCAGTCTGGCTGAAATTTTATTTTTTGGTTTTTCCAGTGATCGTTGATTCTTGATTTAAACTGGTTAATGGAACTTGACTCTACTACTCTCCCTAGTCTCCCTGTAGATTGATTCTCGATAATTTTTGTGCTAAATCTCAGTATCAATATTTGAAATTTGTAAGCAACTACATATCCAAAACTTAGCATTAGTACATGTACTTTCAAAGTCACTGGCAGTTTCAAAGACTTGTTTTGGTCATGAGAGGAATGCAGGTTTTCATTATGAGGTGTAAATGGAAGGGGTCACTCATAGAGTTAACAGGCATCCCATTAGGGTTCACTAACATAGCAAACAACAGACAGTCTTTTTACTTCTTGAAAATCAGAAAAATTCTGATCATTCCAGAAATTCTCAACTTCATTAAGGTGTATGGGTATGCCTGTATGTTTTTCCACCATTTTTACAAAGGGGAACAACTATTGTGACTTCCTGTTTTCTTCCCGGAAGATGAATCCACGTCTCTTAAATGGGCCCACTCTTAAAGGAAAGAATTTGCTCCAAAAGGAGCAAATTGTTTCCTTTTAAAGTAGACCCCTGTTGAGAACGGAGGCAAAAATGAAAATGACAGAGTTGCTTCCCCTGCATATGTATTTGCTTACTTTAACAGAGCTGCCCAGTTTCTGAAAGTGATGGCGAGTGAGGCTGCACTGGAGGAGTCTCAGAAGCTCTCAATGTTCCTAGCTACACAGAAAATAGTCCGAGATTCTCTCAAAGACGCCTTCATGAAGATACCGGGCTATGAGGAGTTGCTGGCTGATGTCGTCAGTATTTGTGTTCATATGTATGAAAACAAGATGTACCTTGAACCAACTGAGAAATACATGCTTGTGAAGGTGAGTCGTAAAGTTGTGAGTTGGCTTTTTTTTTTTAAGGTCATATGACTTTGTTGGTTTTGGTATCAGCTGCAGCTACCAGAAGCAAAACTTAAGCATAGCTGTCAGGAACTTTTGTTGTTTTCTTGTATAGTGAAGTGAGGTTCAAATTCAGATTGTTATAGTAATTTGTTAAAGTCTGTTAATGAATTTTCAGTAGAAGGAACACTGCCTTCTTTATTTTTGCCTCCCTTCCCAAAGAGAGTCAGCTCTTAAAGGGCAAAGTTGCAAGGGAGGAAATTCTTTCCTTTAAAGGTATACTCCCTCGTATTTCATTACGAAATAATCACAAAATTATGAAACTGGTTAGTTGTATCCAACATAATTAAGACTTGTTCAAAAGATCTTCAGCGAAAACATCTTTGTTACGGAGGCAGAAACGATATATCAATGCGCACTCTTCTTGAATATTCACGAATATTTTGTCGTCATAAATTGATTGACTCCCACAGGCGTTTCTGCAAGCATCTTTTGAATTTTATGATTGGTGGAGTTAATAACTTTACAATAGCATTAACCTCTAATTTGTGCATGTGAGTTCTTTTCAACCAATAATTGTCTGCAGTGATTAAAGAAAGGGCTTAAAATTATTCATGATATAACTTTAACCTGATTAACTATGATTGCTGGGCGTATCCAGTCTTCATTTTTGGCGGGAATGGTGACCCGCTATTGCCGCTCTTTTTGTGTATTTTCTTAAATTCTCCTATTTTCACTGACCATCACAAATCATAAATTTGGCAGATAAATGTACTTTTGATAGCAATCATTATCATGCCTAGGATATAATGTTTTGTAAGAAATTTAAAAGTTAATAGAAATATTGAGGGTGTACATCTTTAAAAGCAGGTCGCATTTTGAAAGGCTGAGTTGTCTAGGCAAGCAAACAGGGTGTTAGAGAAGTCGTTGGACTCAGTAAAAAGTCAGAAAAATGTGTAAAAAGTCAGAAAAATGTGTGTAAAAAAAAAATCAAAAAAATGTGGAGGTGTACCAGTGCATCTATGGCGATGGTTTGAGTGCATATATGTTATCTGTTTTAGGTGATGGCATTTGGTTTGTTTATGATGGACAATAAAGAGAACAGCATCTACAAGATGGACCAGAGGAAAAGAGTGAATATCTCAAAAATAGACAAAATCCTGAAGGTAAGTTACTGTAAATGACTCACCCAGCTTCAGATATAAACAATTCCTCTTGTCCTATTTTTGAGATATCACTGGTGGGATATTTTGAGATATCACTGGTGGGATTCAACCCCTTATGGATGCGAAAATGGCAGGTAGTGCTGCAGTGTCCATCAGCTTTAACCAGAACGCTACTGAGACATCATGGCAATAAGCTCTCGTGCAGTCTTCAGCTTTAACCATAACAACATATTTAACAGCATATAAATCAAGCAGACCAACTGCATGTATACTTACCTATTGCCTGAAAGCTAAATAAGCAAATAGACATGAGGGAAACCGTCAGAGTTCCAGATAAAAAGGGGTATTAAACAGGGAGCATTTAGAGATATTTCTTATTTTTCTATAAAAAACATACATTGTGACCTCTCAGTCCTAATGAGGGGTCACAACATATGTTTTCGTTGAGAAATAAGACAAAATATCTGTGAATTATTCCTTTTACCCCTACCACTGGTAATTTATAAAGCATATCTGAAGGGATGGTTGTAGTCAGACCATGTTGCCAGGAGATTGTTATTCGGAGGTGACCTTAAGCACAGGTTTGACTAATAATATTAGTCAAACCTGTGCTTAAGGTCACCTTCAAATAGTAATATTCTGGTCTCGAGCTCTGTTGATGGTGAAGGCTTTCAAATTGTGTTGAATTTGCAGTCCTAGACTATGTGTCATTAAACCATTATTCGGAAGTGACAAAATTTGCAATATAGTAAGAGGTAAAGGTTTCCCATAGCCTAATAGCCGTAGGGGCAGTGGGGGTTAGAGACCGACTGTCTCTTGGGCACTGCAGATGAAAGGCAGAGTCCATCCCTCTCCTTTCACTGCCTTATCCTTCCCTGATTCGAAAAAGGTACCCATTTACTGCTGGGTTAACAGAGAGAGTTTGCCAGTCGTCGGATGGTGAAATCCAGGCGCGATCTCACAACCTTCCAGCGACTTTCTGCACCATAACCGAGTCACTCAAACCACTCGACTACGGTGCCTTGCAGTATAGTAGATGTTCAAAATTTAAACACCAGTGTCTCTTAAAAATGCATAGTCAAACAGTGTAGACCCAGATCAGACTGCTCCTGAAGGAGCAGTCAGGTCAGGATCTACACTCTTTGCAATTCAACCAACTGTTTTTAAGAAAATATATCTGAAAACAGTCAGTTCCAAAAGGACCATGCTTGTTCCAATGGATGAGGCAGAGCCCTAGATAAGAGGGAGTATTTGATGATAATTAGGGATAATTTTTGTTGATTCTGGATAAAAACATATGTTGTGACCCCTCATCTGAACCGTCTCGTTGACCCCTCATCTGAACCGTCTCAACGAGACGGTTCAGATGAGGGGTCACAACATATGATTTCAATGAAAAATAAAAAATTATCCCTCAATTATCATCAAATACCCCTCTTATCTAGAGCCCTGATGAGGTACATGTATTCAAAATTTCAGAACATTTATAGTCTTCAAAATAAAAAAAGGTATGGTTAATCTATGTTATGCATAAATTTCAGCAACTAGAGATTGTACCACTCTACGGAGACATGCAGGTGGCCCCCTACCAGTACATTAAGAGCAGTGTGAACTTTGACCCCTCAAAATGGCCAGCCTGTGAGTCCAGCCAGGTCAGCCCACAGTCCAACATCCTGGCTAACCTGGACCCTATCAGAGAGGACCATATGTCATACATAAGTCAGCTGGCCCGACACAGTAATGAGGTATAATTGATATATATTTTATTATTTTTTAGAACATCACAGAAATTACAGTGAACCACCTGTCTTGCACTGGCAAATACCGTATACAAGATAATTTTTTGCGGTGTTCCATTTTTCGCAGTATTTAGCGGTCACTTAGAAACTGCGAATATTAAAATCGCGAAATAATTTCCTGTTTCTTACAAAGTATCTTCTGTAGACACAGTGCTTGTATATTTTGTTTCTGTTTGCTTTGGTAAGTACTGGTATTTTCACTTGAGGCACTGTGGCGGCCGTGCGGCAGGTTAATGAACAAACTAGCTCAAGTGAAAAAGAGGCAGTTTTGCTTTTCGCGCATGTTGCTAACGACGAAAATTAGAAATCCCGCAATTAATGTTTATGTTTTTGACCCTTAACAGCAAAAATTTGAACCCACAAAAATTACCGTATATACCGTAATTACTTCCATAGACAATTCAAAATCACAAAAACTTATGTCTGTGAACAGCACAAGCATCAGAGAGCTTTACAGGAACTTTTCTTGCCCTGACCATAAAAAAAATCTAAAATTAGGACACCCAAAATAACTGCTGTAATTGTGCTAAGAATGAAACAGTTTGTTTTCACAATGCAGAGATACAGCCGAAGAATGCAGATGGAATGGCAAACAGTGTAGACCCTGATCAGACTGCTCCTTAAGAGCAGTCTGGTCTGGGTTTGCACTGTTTGTACAGACTTACCTGTCCCAATACTTAGAATTGTTATGTTATTCAGGAAGCATCAGAAAATTGCAGATGTTATTATGGTGAAAGAAAGTTTATGACAGGATTAGGTGTATGACTATTTAAAAAACAGCGTGGATTTAAAGGCCATTCGTCTGCAATGGCACTGTAGTTCATCATCATAGCCCCAGCTCCTACGGACACACATACATGCTGCAGGTGTTCTGTCTCTGTTGACTGAAGAACAAAATACATGTTAATAAAACACCAAATATATTAGAACAGCGGGCTGATAGTTACTGCCATTAGCCATGGCTGGTAGCATGATCACCAAACTATGTACATTTTTGTTTGTTGAGAATCACTATGCTGTTTATGCCAGCTTTGGCATATTGAAAGGAAAAGTCCTTGCATATGAAATAAGATCACTTCATGGTTAACTGACTACAGACTGGTTGTCCAAAAAATACTTTATTTTTACGCATACCGAAGCTATTTAAAGTTGCTTTCATAATAAAAGAAAAGAAGAAGCAAAAAGCATCACTTTTTAAAGAATTAAAAAAAAATTATATCCCAAAAGTAAATGTACAGTAGATAGCATTATTGATAGGCTGGCAAAGTCACTGCAAACATATCCCTTTTTGTGATATATCTGATAGGAAAGTTGTACCTGTGTTTTGATTTTTCAACAGAGAAAGAAGATAAATACATGTAGGATGCCTCATGGGGTAAAAATGGGTTATAATTGTGTATATGTAGCTAATGATTATATTGGTAAAAGATATAGGCTGTGTGGAGTGCAGATAAATCATTTTGGAATGACGAAGCCATGCATATAACAGGCAACATGGTTTATAGCATGACTTACTGGTGCTGGTAGGATGTCTGGATTCTATATACATGTATTTTTGTATTAAGGTGTATGGGTACACAGTCATGTTTTTTCCAACCTTTTTACGGAGGAAGGAAAATACTTTGACTTTTTATTTTGCTTCTCTGGATGATAAAAGCCTTCCAAAAAGGAAATTGACTCTTACCGGAGAGAATTTGCTCCTCTAGGAAGGCAAACAAGAAATTGGCTGAGTTGCTTCCCCTGAAGGTGTGCCCATAATATTGTGTATAACCAAACTTTGTGAAAAATATTCCTTCACTGTTAAAATTATACCATAAAAACGTTGAACTATTTTGCAGACCTGGTTAACTGTGTGCACCCGGTTCCAGCATCAAAGTCTCACTACCATCTGCATTAGTTCTTTTAGCATCAGCCGTTAGTTTTACAAACAGCCCAGGACTAAACAAATTGACTGTTCTGAGCCTCTCCCAGATTGGCACTCAAAATCACATGATAGTATATACATGGTCAATGGGATGACAATTAAGCATGTGACGTAATCCCACAAACAAAATTGCACATGTTGAACCTTACAGTTACTGGTTCAAAATGGTACATTACACCTATTAAAGTATGTAACATATGTGTATTAGTGTGCATTGATTATTAGGTTATCCAGCTTTGTATTATTATCCCCCGACCGAAAGGTTCGGGGGATATAGCGATGAGCTTGGCGTCCGTCCATCCGTCTGTGCATCCGTCTGTCCGTCCATCTGTAAACATTTTCTTGTCCGCTCCATATCTTGAATACCGTTTGGAATATTTTCATGATACTTCACAGTTATGTAGAACAGGTCATGGCAATGTGTCGCTTTGAAGAATGGTAACTCTTGCTTTTGTAATTTATGAATTATTTCCCTTTTGGTGAATTTTTGGCAGATTTGTGTCCGCTCTGTAACTTGAATACCCTTTTGAATATTTTCATGATACTTCATAGATATGTAGAGCAGGTTATGACGATGTGTCACGAACAAGAATGACAACTCTTGCTTTTTTGCTTTTTGAGTTATTTCCCCTTTATGGTTTTAGGTGTGAATTCGTGTCCACTCTTTTGAGTTATTTCCCCTTGATGGTTTTACGTGTGATTTTGTGTCCGCTCCATAACTTGAATACCTTATGAAATATTTTCATGAAACTTCACAGATATGTAGAACAGGTCATGGCGATGTGTTGCGGACAAGAATGACAACTCTTGCTTTCTTGCTTTTTGAGTTATTTCCCCTTGATGGTTTTAGGTGTGAATTTGTGTCCACTCTTTTGAGTTATTTCCCCTTGATGGTTTTAGGTGTGATTTAGTGTCCGCTCAATAATTTGAATATCCTTTGAAATATTTTTATGATACTTCACAGATATGGATATCAGATCATGACAGTTTGTCTCATACAAGAATGACAACTCTTGCTTTCATTCTTTTCCGAGTCCCCCCTCCCTTTCCACCCCCCGCACCCCCCCCCCCCCCCCCCCCCCCCAGAAAAAATATATATATTTTTTTTTTTTTTACAGATTTGGATTCTTTGTCCAAATTCACTTACTAGAGAGCTCAAAATTAGATTCGTAGGACTTGTACTTTAGTTGTTCACACATTTTGAAATGTTGACTGTATCATATGCAATACATTGTTTACATGGTTGCTATTTGAGATTTTACCTCTTTTTAGCAACCTGGCATACTGTTTTGGTCTGAGAGTTTGATAATCATGCATCTGTTAAGCAGATAATGTCAATAAGGAGCATAAAAGAATGACAGTATACTGTTTATATGCGTTTTGATGTGCACCCTGTTTACCAAGGCGCAAGGGGCCTTCGGTCGGGGGATTTGCCATCTCCTCTGATGGCTATTTTTTCCTTGTAAAATATTGTTTGTTGTTTGTATGGTTGATACACTACAAATGTCAGCAAAAGTAAATAAGACTTTGAAAAAAATAGAGCAGTAACGTTACACCAGTTTTGGTTTTGAATTACCTGTATTCAGTACAGTATACATTTCTGAGACAATGGCATAAATTGGAAACTGGGAACAGTTTGTGTTTCCTGTGGTGGTGTCCACACCAATCGCAAAGACTTTTGTCAAGATCTTTGGTTTAACTCTGTTTGTGTGTCAATGCATGTTTGTGTGTCAATGCATGTTTGTGTGTCAATGCATAGACAGGCAAGATGCAGCAGTTAGCAGTATTATTCTTGTTTGTTTGTGAAAATATGTTATTTGTTGAAATACAGTTCAACCTGTATTAAGCAAGCACCCAAGGGATAATCAAAATCTGCTTGCTTAAGACATGGTGCTTGCTTAATACAGGTACATTTCAATGTATTCGCCTGTTTTGGAAACTGAATACATGCTTGCTTAATACAGGTTGCTTGCTTAATAGAGGTGGCGACAGGTTTGACTGTATGTTCTTTGTTTTAATAGCAGCCTTAAAAGTCATGTGAGATGTCATAGGCAGAGGCATTCCTGATGTCCTGTTACAACATGGTTATAGTTGAAGTTTTACGGTGAAAGGAAGCACTTTTAGGGGAAGCAGCTCTGCCATTTTCATTTTTGCCTCCCCTCTCAATGGGGCCAACTCTTAAAAGAGAGAACTTGCTCCATTTGGACCAAATTCTTTCATTTAAGAGTAGATCCCAACTTTGAAGGTTGTGTCATATGGGAAAGCAAACAGAATGAGACAAATATTGTATCCTTTTGAAAATAAAAAAATGGGAAACAGGGTGATTTAGCATTAGATCTAAAGTTTATTTTGAGTATTTCTGTTATTCATAATGCCTTGCATTTTCTATTGTAGGCTATAACTACAACAAGAGAAAGTCCAAAATCTGATGCAGAAAACAAAGATCTTTGTGACCTGGCTTTGAGAGGCCTTCATCTCTTGTCTGCCTGGACACAGCAAGTCATGGAACTGGTAAGACTCTTTATCATGTAACAGTTGTAAAATGTGAATGATAACAGGGGTCTGTTAAATTTTGATGACATCATATTAACATGACAATGGGCCTGTGCAAATGTTTGTTTTGGTTTCTCTCCTTTTGCAAAAGATTGATATCACCAATATAAAACAATCAGTTGTGCAGAATTCTTTATGTGAGTTAAGTGTTTGAAATATCTGTGCTAAACAGTTTTCTTGAGAATATGTAGCTATATGTTACAGTTCTTATTTGGCAATAACCCAGAAGTTCTGTCAGTATTTGAAATGATTTGCTTTAATTTAATGCTGTTTTTGCTATGGATATTTCTAGTATTCATGGAAGTTACTAAATCCAACAGACCCACATCAAAACAACAAGTGTCCAGTAGAAGCTGAGGAATATGAGAGGGTGAGTGAATAAACTATAGTACAACACACCGTTCCAAGCCACACCCAGAATGTCACTCAAAAATTACCTGATACCTGGCCAATGCTACGACAACTTATCATGTTGCATAGTCTCACAAACAAAATCCCACATGTTCAGTGTCCCATTAAATTTATGATTTTACCCTGCGGTTAGTGGAGGGATGTATACCTGTTTAAACTAGGCATGGTTTTTGGAACTGTGAATATGGCAGTGCTTAAGCAAGTCCATAATATGAGCCGTGACACAACAAAACAAAGTGGCTTATTGTGCCCGGCGAAAACTCATATCAGCCTGGGCATCCGCCCAGTCTGATGAGAGTCTTCGCTGTCCTCATAGAGCTAGCGTCAACCCTTAGCTACCCTTAAAGCACACAGCAAAGACTCTTATCAGGCTGGGTGGCTGCCCAGGCTGATCTGAGTCTTCCCTGGGTGCACATGCCACTCTGTTGGTTTTCTCGTGCCACGGCTTATATGTTTTTATGGAAAATTTAGGTGAATGGGTAGACTGCCACATTTTATGCCATTTTTGTGCAGGTAGACAACTTTTTTACAAGGAATTAAATGATTTGAGCATAACTTTTTTTTTTTTTGAGAAAATCTAAAGTTTTTGTTGAAAGAATTTCAGTTTGTAATGTCATTGAAATTGAAAAGTTGGTTGAGCATGGCATACATTGTTTGCCCTGCTCCTGAACCAATGACCTCATTATATCTGTTACCAAAGCAACTCAGTGTTCATATTGATGTCTAAGTGACGTCATTGAGACTTCATCTCCAAGGTACTAAGCACAACAGTTGGTTATTTCATAGTTGCTATGGCAACAGATCTATTGTACCATCTCACTTATAATTTGATAGGAGCATGGCAAACAATGTATGCCATGGTCCTCTCGAATTATGAGTGAGATGCAACCTGACATTCATACTGTGGAAAAGTCGGATTTTCTCAAACATATAATTATTCTCAAGTCATTTAATTCCATGTTTTTTGTGACTTCCTGTCAGGCTTCCCTGGCATTGAAAACCTTCAAAAAGGGATCTACCTGAAAAGAAATAGTTTCCTTTCTTTTAAGAGTTTCCCCAATTGAGGAGGAAAGTAAAAATGAAAAGGGCAGGGCTGGTTTTCCTGTGAGTGTATTCATACACCTCATCAGAAATTATAATTACTGATAGATTCTCCCTTTAGGAAGCAGTCTTACAATAATTCAGTGCTTCAGATGAGAGTGAGTATGTCGTGATAATTAGGGATAATTTTTGTTAACTCTGCATAAAAACGTTAGTTGTGACCCCTCATCTGAACGGTCTAAATAAAAACATAAGTTGTGACCCCTCATCTGAACCTTGTTAAGGAGACGATTCAGATGAAGGGTCACAACATACGGTTTTATGCAGAATTAACAAAAATTGTCCCTTGATTATCATCAATTACTCCTTCTTATCTAGAGCTCTGATAATTCTGTGGCAACATTCTGGTTCTCTTTCATTATAATCAAATTGATATAAATGTCTGCGACACTGCGTGCCTGTCTCAACTTGTCATTGTGGAAGAAAGCACATAACTGAGTGTATTTGTGACTGATATGATAAAGGGAAGCCAGGAGGATTGAAAACGTAGGAGACTTAGGAATTAGAAATATTTGCTTCTTGTGTATGCTTCCGTATTATTTTCTTGTATGGTCTTTATTTTCGTCTGGTTCTCATAATGTTCCCTAGGGGGATAAAGGAATACATCCAGTACTCACACCTCCTGGCACAGAGCTCTCCATGTCCTTTTTGTATAGCTTTAAAATTCTGTATATTTGAGTAAGCTGTTTGAGAAATACTTTCATAGTAAACACAGATGCATCTCGTATATTTTAATTATTTTTTGCATTGTATATTAAAGCTTTTAATCAAGAAATAATTTTGCTTACCCATAAATTATTGCTGAATAACACATGTTGTTTGAGGGCAGATCACGAAATATTAATTCACGACGGCTGCAGGCAAGAGAGAATTAACGCTCATATCTGCCTGACAACATGTGTTAATAAGTGATAATTTACCGCTAATTAACATTATATACAATCAAACTGCATGGATATTGCAACATTTTCTAAAGGACTCTTTTGAGGCGGACTTTGTCAAAAGTTAAATGTTTACGACTGACATCATTGAGGTGCAAAATGTGCATGCCGAGTGTTAGCAACGTGATATAACAAATTTTCACACAATGCTGTTTCCTGTATGTTCGGTGGGGTAAACAGTGACGTCATGTTAGAATACCCTTTCCTTCATTTCAGTCCACACGTTACAACTACAACAATGAAGAAAAGTTTGCCATAATAGAAGTGATTGCAATGATCAAAGGGCTGCAACTCCTGATGCTGCGGATGGAGTCTGTGTTCATGGATGCTATTAGGAGACACATCTATGCAGAGTTACAGGACTTTGTCCAACTGGTGCTCAGAGACCCTGTGAGGAAGGCCATCAAAAAGAAAAATGACATCATTAAATTGTAAATAAATATTTTTCCTGTGTACATTTGAGTCTCGACAAAACAAAACCAACAAACTGGCATATGCACCATGCAAAGACTCAGATCAGCCTGCGCATCTTCTCAGTCTTTCATACTACAATGATGATCATGAATTTGACCTGGAAATGGTTGAAATGATACTGCTGTAAGAATGGAGAAAACTTTGGTAGTACTTTAATAGAAACAAGAATTCTAGTGCACATCCGCATATAAAGCGTTGTCTGAGTGGATAACATCAAACAACCATCCAACAGTGTATCCTGCGATACACTGTCTGAAACCCAAGGCCATTTCTCAATGTCACTTCTTATTGGCTGACATTTGGTTTTACCTAGCTAAAAGCTGCTTGCTTTGGGTCCAAATTAGTAAAATTTTAAAGGTGAAAATGTGAAAACTGCATCAGAATGGGGATAACTGTATTGTAAATTGTGATTTGAAGAGGAAATCTTAAGTTTTATGGTTGCACATTTGTTTTGCGCTCAGCTGATGCATCTCCTTAAAATCAAATTTGTGACTATAAAACAGAAGATTTACCTCCCCAAATGACAATTTTGAGTACAGTTATCTCCAAATTGTTTTAACTCATACCATTGCCAGTTTAAGTGTATGGTAAAACTTTCAGGGGAAGCAATTTTCTACCTTTCTTCTCCATTGGGTCAACTCTGTAAAGAAAGACTGTGCTGCTGTAGGAACAAATTCTTTCTTTTAAGAAATAGTTATTACATGGTTTGTCTGCCTGTATGAGAAGATAATCCAAGAGTTAAGCAGTTGGATTATCTCCAGTACAGGCAGACAAACTATGGTATAACTATCTTATACAACCCTTTTCAGTGTAGTTCTTGCTTGTTGCGAAACATTTCGTGCAAGGCTGGTATAACATTAGATAGATACCTTTGTGCAAAGGTTCAGTCATCCAAGGAAGCAAACAGGAAGTGACAAAAGTTGTCTCCCTTTTCAACAGCTGGAGAAACATGGAGGTGTACTAATGTACTTTAGTCTGTATTAACATCCTTTATTGTCTTTGCCACAGAATCATCATGTCAGTAAAGAACACTTGTGTTGACTGGTTGAGAGGGGTTGAGCCCCATGAAGACCCCGCTATGAGGGGCAAGAAGGATCCTGATGAGGGGTTCTTTATCAAGGTGCCGAGGAGAAATGTTGGACCCTCTACTACTCAGGTTAATTTTTCTGTTTTCATGCTACTGTAAAACACTTATATTTGGCGGCAGCAAAATTTGGCGGTTTTAATAAAGTAACCGTTTGGCGGATATTTATTTTGGCGGTTTTGCGATTTACAAAAAAATAACAAAAAAAAAAGTAAGCAAGACAAAAACAAACGGAAAGAGGTGCCGTAGTCTTATAGCCCATTTGAGTCCTAGTTCTAATTGACATTGTTTAATTAAGTGGCTGATTGCAGTGATTACATTTCAATTATATTATAAACAAAACTGTTTACATGTACATTATACAGGTTATTGTCTTGCTTCTGATTTAATTAAATTGGCTTAGGTACTAAGTAGCATGACATAAACATCGCTACACTCCGTTTCACCCAGGGTGTTTTATTGGACTTCGTTTCTACTAATGCATATGATTTATATTTGCTTTGATAATATAATGGAAGGAATACATCTCTCAATGGTAGAATTTCTCCTTGATCAGCAGTTTAATTGGCGGCATTTTATTTTGGCGATTTTCTTCTTTTCCGCCAATATCGCCAAAATAAAGTGACCGCCAAATATAAGTGTTTTACAGTAACCTGACTAATAAACTGAAATACAATGCAGGTGCACAAAACCATTTGGGTGAAAATTAACCAAGAGAAGACATTCTCTGCATTGTATCCGAAAAATGATGCAATATGAAACAGTTTTGGCAGTATTGAGAATCAGCTGGATTTTGTGAAAAATCTGAAAATTGGGACACCCAAAATAATTACTGTAAATGTCCTAAACATTATACATTTTATAGTGCATCCAAAAGATGAAGAATGGCAAATAGTGTAGACTCTGATCAGACTGCTCCTTTAGGAGCAGTCTGATTTGGGTCTGCACTGTTTGTTCAGTAAGTTCTGTTGCAACACAGAATTTTTGTAGTATCTTGTAGAGGTGATAAGATGGTTTTAATGGGATTGAAACAACTTCAACTGGTGTATGGACCTGAATTTTATATCTAAGGCTACATTGTGGTTGACAGTTAAAGAATTATCTTTATCATTAGTACATGTTAATATAATGCTTGCAATGATAATAATATTTTATTCTTGTAGTTGTACATGGTGCGGACTATGTTAGAATCTCTGATAGCTGAGAAAAGTGGTACAGGAAAGAAAACACTGAGGAAGGATATAGACTATCAACATTTTCTTGCCATTGATAATTTCCACAAGAACTCTTTCTTCTGGAGTTATCTTCTCAACTTCAATGGTAAGTGAGCTTGTACAGTGCTTGTTGCCGCTGACTTCAAATTTCGGAAGTTAATGATTGGTCTGCAGTGTAAAAAGTCACAACATACTCTGACATTTGATCTTAGATTGTTTTAAAACGAAAAGTAGAAGACATGGTATAAATAAGTTTACATGAAAAAAAAAACAAAGTAGACCAAGAATTAAATAAAAGTTTTGAATTCATTAAACATAAATACGGTTGAACTGTTGCACTCACATTCAGCATGGGCTTCACTACCATCTAGATTAAACAGTTTGCTATAAGTTTATAATTGTGTATGAATTCCAAATTCTTTGTTTACTATTCTTGGTGACAGAGAATAAAAATTTCAGTCTTTTGATATATACTGAACGAAAAAAAAAACGTTACATAAATTATTCACAAATTTTAAGCTAAAGAACAATATTTCCAAATATTGCTACATTATTTTCTCGCATGCCCGACTTCAGACAACCTTATGAACAAATCGGTTTTGGATTTGCATCAATTGTTACAGAATTATTCAACTTTGACTGAAAACACCACAGACAATGTGAATCGCTTAATGCGCATGCCCAAGCACTTAATTCTTTACACTTTTGGATTTGCCTTGTAATCGCCAATAAGAAACCCTCTGAACCTTATGACATTTAACCAGCAGTTCAAAGAAATAAGGAGTTAAAGATTTTATGTCTTTGAAATAGTCTCCCTTGCAATTTAAAGTATAGCAAATCAACTACTCTGATTAATCAGTACATTTCAATAATTTTTTCAAGTTTAATTCGTGGATCGTATTCCAGCTTCTCTAGACAATGGTTCATGATGAAAAAAGTATGAAACTGGTTTACTGTCCATGGTATATCACCTTGCACTGTCTATGGGATTTACAGTACATAGCATGTAAGTCAGAGTCAAGTGTCCTGAAAAGTGATATTCCAAGCCTTGTGCTTCACTGATCAACCCTTTAGAAGCAGTGATTGGACCGTTTTAGTAACAACTAGTGCCTGATAAACATCTCAAAAATAACTTCTCACATGGGCTTACAACCTGAATGAAATACGGGCCTTCAAAAAGCACCTCGAAATTGCACTTTCAAATTCTGACACCCCCCCCCCCCCCCCCCTCCCCATCAAATCAGACTGATCTGGAGACATTAATCTCGCAGTTTTTGTTATGATGTTTAATTTCTGAACTCCATACACAGTTTTTCAGAAAGACATAAAATAGAATTGGCAAAATCATAATTCACTTCAAAGAAAACATGCATTGAAAGTACATGTAATGTTTCTTTTTTTGTTCAGTATAGTAGACCCAAATTTGGAAGGTAGTCATCTTCCAAGGTCGCAAACAGGATATCACAAAGTTCCCTTTTGCAAAAAAAGCAGAAAAACATGAATTTGAACCCATTAACCTTAAGATAGGTTACAGTCTTTAATAATGCTAAATTGAGTTTTAGGTGCCTACCATCTGCATTTCTGGGGACATGCAGATATTCTTCAGATCTGAGCAGTTTGAATATGAATATGCATAAGAACTGTATGACTTGGCTTATGGTTTTCATAACAAGTAAAGTTTTCAGGCAAGGCAAAAGATGGGGGCAAACTATTTCCAGTGTCAAGAAAAGTTTGTTTATCAAACTAATTGATCAATGTAAGAAGACTGAAAAGTCTATGAATGACACATTTTATGTTATAGTCTTATGCTTTAGGAACTCAGCTGTTTTTCTGACCTAGTTTGATGATCATGTTTTTCAGAATCTCTTCACAACAGTTGCAATCTCTCTCAACTCTGGTATCGAGAGTTCTTCCTGGAGATGACTATGGGACGTAGGATACAGTTCCCCATTGAGATGTCAATGCCCTGGATTCTCACGGACCATATTCTAGAGACCAAAGAGCCATCTATGATGGAGTAAGTCAGAACACTCATCCCTAGTTTGTGAAAGTTACCCTTCCATCTTTCAGTTTAGATGAGTCTGTTATTTAGGAAAGAGTAAAAAACAATCTTTAACAGTGTAGGTCCAGATGAGATGGCTCATGATGAGCCATCTTATATGGATCTACACTGTTTGCAAAAGATTCTAATGTAATATATCTGGTTGAATTAATTATTATTTCCTATTGAAAGATAGCGCCTTGGATTCTCACCGACCATATTCTAGAGACCAAAGAGCCATCTATGATGGAGTAAGTCATAACACTCGCCCCAGTTTCTGAAATGGACTTTTCCAGCTTTCACTTTGGATGAGTCCATTATTAAAGAAAGGAAGGTGTTTTGAAAATAAAATTGCATGATGAGCCATCTCATATGCATCTACACTTTTTGCAAAAGATTTTAAGTCTGGTTGAATTAATTCTCATTTCCTATTAAGATGTTGATGGCGTTGATTCTCATTGACCATATTCTAGAGACCAAAGAGCCATCTATGATAGAGTATGTAAATGTGTTCACCTCTAAATACATCAAATTGACTTATCCGGCTCTGTATTTAGAAAAGGGTAATTTATCTTGAAAAATCAGTTTCAAAAGAGCAAACAGTGTCAGTCTAGATAATAGGAACAATTTCATGGGATCTGCTCTGCTTTTGAAGGTTTCTTATTTCGTCTACTGGGATGAATAGCTAAAGATACATTATCATAGTCATGGCAGATTGTCAGAAAATTTTGTGATAAAAATATCTTTTGACTGTTGAACAGTAGTCAGATTCAGCTTCATGTAAGTGTTATTGGATTATTTAAGGGATTTGAAAGCTATACCACAAGGTATGTTTTAGAAGAGAAAAAAAAGTTGTAAGCCACAAAATTTTGGCTTAACTTTACCTTCTCCAGACTTACTTCTTCTCAGTTTTGTAACTGTAATTTTCTTTCAGATACATCCTGTACCCATTAGATCTGTACAATGACAGTGCCCACTATGCATTAACACTGTTTCATCAACAGTTTCTGTATGATGAGGTGGAGGCAGAGGTAAGTGACTCAGAGCTAGAAATAAAGGGTGGGAGGGTTGGGGTGGGGTGTCAGCAGTAACATTGTCAGTATGCATTAACACTGTTTCATCAACAGTTCCTGTATGATGAGGTGGAGGCTGAGGTAAGTTTATTCAGGCTGCAAATGAGAAACTACATGTAAAAGGGTTGTACGGTATGGGTGGGGATGAGGTATCCATATCAGGGTTACCACAGTCAGGGAAAAACATTTGGAAAATGATTTTTTTTCCAGATCAGGAAAAGTCAGGGAATTTGTAGTTGGTCAGGGAAATTCAGAAAAGACCTCAAAAGTCAGGGAAAAATCAGGGAATTTAAAAATTAGTGAATACAGCAGTCTTAAGAAAATATACCAATTCTGTTCAAGTGGAAATGATGTTTTTTCTATTGAGATAGTCCAGGAACATCTTCCTCTGCATTTGGGGCTACTCTTAAAGGAAAGAATTTGCTCCCTGGGGAAGAAATTTCTTTTCTTTCAGAGTAACCTCCAATCTCCAAGTATTACAGCTTGCTATATCTCACTGTTAAAGTGTAAAATCAACGTTTGGAAGCCTAAAAGGGTATAGAAAACTGTAAAATATCAGGGAAAAGTGAGGGAATTTACAAGTGGAGGACAAGTAGCAACCTTGATGTACAATGACAGTGCCCACTACGCATTAACACTGTTTCATCAGCAATTCCTGTATGATGAGGTGGAGGGTGAAGTAAGTTAATTCAGGCGTAAATAAAAACTAAAATTGAGCCACGACACGAGAAAACCAACAAAGTGGTTGTGCGCCCAGCGCAGACTCATATCAGCCTGGGCATCAGCCCAGTCTGATCAGACTCTTTGCTAAGCGCTTAAAGGGTAGCCAAGGGTGTAAGCTACCTTCATGCGGACAGCAAAGACTCTGATCAGACTGGGCGGATGCCCAGGCTTATTTGAATCTGCGCTGGACGCACAACCACTTTGTTGGTTTTGTCATGTCACAGCTCAAATTTGTTGTGTGGATGGGGATGAGGTATCAACAGTGATGGTTCCTACTACCCATTTAACTGTTTCAGTAACAGTTCTTGCATGGTAAGATAGAGTTGGAAGTTAGTCTACTCTGTTGAAACACTGTTATTGTATTCAGGTTTGCTGGGATAAAAGTCCATGGTTTTGCAATTTTAGACACATTCATAGGTATTTAAGTTGGTGAATTCATCATGTTTTCCTATTATTTCTTTATAAAATCAGCATGTTTCTGGATATTAAAGTTCACTCCTTTATGTTGACTGTGAAAATTGCAAACATTAGTACACAGTGAACATTTGCACATTTACAATAAGTGTTTGGCAAAATATATTGGCTACAAACTCAAGCTGGCGGACTTCAGTATTAATTCGATGCCAATAATAACAGAAATATTATTGGTCACTTTCATGTGAATATTTGAATTTTTAATGTAAACTTAAATTCCATGAACTGAATTTCAGAATGTACAGGTTACATCAGAACTGAAAGTAAAGTGCATAAGTAATTACAGTTACTTTCCATGGAAGATTCTTTAAGCTTGCCTGATGGTGTTGGCATCCCTTTTACAGTTAAAGTTTTGGATATATAGGATCTTACACAAGTGGTCATTTCATATTAGATTTATGAAACGAGGCTTTGGTGGGTTTTTTAAATTTCATGTGAAATGGTCACGAGTGTAAGATTCTTTTCATCAGATGACCCTTTAATATGGGATTTCATTGCCTTCAGATTGAACATTATTTCAATAAGAAAACACGGTTGTCAATGAGTTACATGTACATACGATTTTTATGACACAATATTATCCCTTGAATAACAGTGACATTGTATGATAAAAGATTTTTTGTAGTACATGTATGGGTAAGGCACTGGGAATTTATTTATCCTGTATGTGGACAGGTCTTGTTGATAATGAGATACTTGCATGAAATTAGTTTTTTCTTCGACCTTTTGATTCTCTCACAGAAAACAGATTTAGAACCACATATTGACTGTAATACTTTTGCATTTCAGGTGAACCTGTGTTTTGACCAGTTTGTCTATAAGCTTAGTGACCAAATCTTTGCTTACTATAAGCATCTAGCTGGCAGGTAAGTCTTCATAATTTATTGAAAACCTTCTGCAGAGGTCTTGAGATTGTCCTTCTTGGCTTGCTTATCAGCCTCAGAAAGCTATCTCATTCTGTCAGTCATTGCTTCATACAGCCCAGTCTTGTTACTGTCGAACACTTAACACTTGCGATATCAAAAATTCGTGGTTTAATAAAAATAATTTATTGGGGCAGATTAATTTTGGTGGTCATGATGTACCATGGCACCAAGGAAAAAAAATTGAAATACATTTGTAATATTTTTTTCTTTTCTCTTAAGCTATACATTGTGGCATCTATTAGAATCACCTCATTGAGGCGATTCAAAGATGATGCCACAATGTATCATTTTATGGAATGGTATAGAAGACATCTCAGATTCTCGTCAGGTACTCTTGTTTTTATCTGAACCTTTGTTACGCTGTGAATAATGTATTGAAAACAAAATATTGGCAGGCATGTATTTTAGCGCTCTTTTCCTTAACCGCCAATATCGCCAGAATTCAATAACAGCCAAATATAAGCATTTTACACTGAACAGTTAATTTCAACAAATACACTTGCAAGAAATACACATGAAAATTGCATTCAGAATGTGAAATTTATAGCCAGCGCTGTGTATTAAATGTCATTTAGATTTCCGATTAGGTATTATGTAAAACGCAGGTGTACATATGTATGATGACTATTTTATTTTCTCAAAATTTTTAAGATAGATTCATTCTCATGCAATGCTACTCAAATTATGGCTGTTCTTTTCAGTATTATGCTAGACAAGAGATTCAGGGCAGAGTGTGCTAGTCTTGGTACAAACATCAATTACCCCACCGCAAACAGATACCATACCTTGTTGAAACAAAGGCATGTCCAGATATTGGGTCGGTCTATAGATCTGAACAGGCTAGTAGGTCAAAGAATTAATGCTGCCTTACAGAAATCAATGGACGTAGCTATCTCAAGGTTTGAAGGTGGAGATATTACTGGTATTGTGGTAAGTATGTTCACTAATTTTAGCTAAAAATATAAAAAATACCACACTTTAAGCTACAGATAAGAAAGAGTAACAGGGATAATTTTATTTATTTTTCCATAAAAACATGCTGTGACCCTTTATAAGAACCCTTTTAGCCGAGACAGTTCTAATTAGAGGTCACAATATACAAAGGCATGTCCAGATATTGGGGCAGTAGGCTAGTTGGCCAGAGAATGAACTCTGTCCTACAGAAATCAGTAGACATAGCTATCTCAAAATTTAAAGGTGGAGATATTACTGGAATTGTGGTAAACTTACTAATTTAAGCTAAATATTGTTTTAACAAGATATTAACATTTTCCCATTCAGCCTATAGGAAATGGCATCATGTGAAAATTTGTGATGATGCTTGGCATGCACATTTTGCACCTTGATGATGTCGGATATAAACATTTATTTTCTGGCAACTTCCGCCTTAAAATAGTCCTTAAGAAAACGTCCCAATATCCTTTCAATAATGTTGGAATCAAAATAATTTTTCCTTACCAGTAAATTATCGCTGATTAACACGTGTTGTTGGGCAGATATGAATATTAATTCACTCTGGCTTAGCCGTCGTGAATATATATTTTGTGATCGGCCATCAAACAACATGTGTTAATCAGGGATTATTCACAGAAAAATTATTTCTTAACTGAAAATAACAAACTCCAGCGCCCCAGATAAATTAGGAGTTATCGGCTGATGCGAAGTGACGGTATTCCAAATGTTCCACATGTAACATGGAATTAAATGACTTGAGAATAATGATTTGTTTGAGGAAATCTGGGAGTCTCTGTTGAAAGAATTTCAGTTTGTTATGTCATTGAAAAATTGGCCGAGCATGGCATACATTGTTTGCCATGCTTCAGAATCAATCACATCAAAATTCTGTTACCATAGCAACTAAGAAGTCATATTGATATCAAAGTGATGTCATCGAGATGTAATTCTGCCAAGGTACTAAGTACAACAGTTAGTTATTAGCTCACCTGAGCCATAGGCTCAGGGTGAGCTATTGTGATCACCTAGTGTTCGTCGTGCGTCGTCCGTCATGCGTCGTCAACAATTTGCTTTAAATGACATCTTCTCTGAAACCGCTAGGCCAAGGGCTTTGATATTTGGTATGAAGCATTGTCTAGTGGTCCTCTACCAAGTTTGTTCAAATGGTGGCCCCAGGGTCCAAAATGGCCCTGAGGCAGGGGGGTCTTGGGTTCGAAACTCAAAAATACTTAAAAATCTTCTCCTCCAGAACTGCTTGCCTCAGATGCTTGAAATTTGGTATGTAGCATTGCCTAGTGGTCCTCTACCAAGTTTGTTCAAATGGTAGCCCCAGGGTCCAAAATGGCCCTGGGGCAGGAGGTCTTGGGTTTGAAACTAAAAAATACTTCAACATCTTGTTCTCCAGAACTGCTTGGCTCAGATGCTTGAAATTCGGTATGTAGCACTGCCTAGTGGTCCTCTATCAAGTTTGTTCAAATGGTGGCCCCAGGGTCCAAAATGGCCCTGGGGCAGGGGGTCTTGGGTTCGAAACTGAAAAAATGCTTAAAAATCTTCTTCACCTGAACTACTTGGCTCAGATGCTTGAAATTTAGTATGTAAAATTGCCTAGTGGTCCTCTACAAAGTTTGTTCAAATGGTGGCCACAGGGTCCAAAATGGCCCTGGGGCAGGGGGTCTTGGGTTCGAAACTAAAAAATACTTCAACATCTTGTTCTCCAGAACTGCTTGGCTCGGATGCTTAAATTTGGTATGTAGCATTGCCTAGTGGTCCTCTATCAAGTTTGTTCAAATGGTGGCCCCAGGGTCAAAATGGCCCTGGGGCAGGGGGTCTTGGGTTTGAAACTAAAAAATACTTAAAAATCTTCTTCTCCAGAACTGCTTGCCTCAGATGCTGAAATTTGGTATGTAGCATTGCCTTGTGGTCCTCTACCAAGTTTGTTCAAATGGTAGCCCCAGGGTCCAAAATGGTCCTGGGGCAGGGGGTCTTGGGTTTGAACCATAGGAATACATAGAAAAATATTTAAAAATCTTCTTTTTCAAAAACGCAATGCTCAGATGCTTGAAAGTTGGTATGTAGCATTGCCTAGTAGTCCTTTACCAAGTTTGTTCAAATGGTGGCCCCAGGGTCCCAAATTGCCCCGCAACAGGGAGTCCTGTGTAATTGTGTAATTGGTGGCCCTGGGATTTTAAAATGGCCCTTGGGCGGGGAGCCTTGATTTGAAATTAAAATGTACTTATAAACCTTCTTCTCCAGAACCCCTTAGTGCAGATGCTTGAAATTTTGTATGATGCATTGCCTAATGGTCCCTTACCAAGTTTGTTCAAATGATGGTGCCAGGGTCAAAAATGGCCCCGCCCCAGGGGGTCCTGGGTTTGAACCATAGAAATACATAGAAAAATATTCAAACATCTTCAGAACCACTTGGCTCAGAGGCTTGAATTTTAACTTTTAGCATTGCCTAGTGGTCCTTTACCAAGATTATTCAAATGATGGCCCCAGGGTCCAAAATGGCCCCGGGGCAGGGAGTCCCTGGTTTGAACCATAGCAATACATAGAAAAACATTCAAAAATCTTCTTCTTCAGAACCATTTGGAAATGGTTGCAAACTATCAGGTTTGTTCAAATTATGACCCTAGTTTGACCTTTAACCTTTTTGCTCAGGTGAGCGATTCAGGGCCTCGTGGCCCTCTTGTTCCATAGTTGCTGTGGTCAGAAATCTATGACGCCATCTCACTTATAATTTGAGAGGAGCATGGCATACACTTTATGCCATGCTCCTCTTGAATTATAACTGAGATGCTACCTAAAATTCAAACAATAGAAAAGTATGATTTTCTCAAACCTTTGATTCATTCTCAAATAAATTCTTTGTTATGTTACAAGGCAAAATGAAAGGAAACCTTTTGGAAACTTTCTTGGTTTGCAATATCAGATTTTTGATTTCAGGAACTGGATGGCCTGATAGAGTGCAATAAACTTACCCACAAGTTACTGGGAGAGTATCTGACCTTGAATGACTTTGACGCAATGTTGAGGGAGGCCAACCACAATGTCTCGGCTCCATATGGCAGAATTACTCTTCACGTCTTCTGGGAACTTAACTATGACTTCTTGCCATTCTACTGCTATAATGCTGCCACAAACAGGTAATGAATACCACAGAGTATAATATTTGTAGTAAATAAACTTTTATTACTATGGCTTGTTTGCATAGATACAGGACATATAATTGTTGTCTACAGACCAACTTGCATCTGCCAGCTAAAAGCATTTATTGACAGTACATGTAGATATAGAAAATCATATACAGTAAGCCTGTTGTAAAGGGTCACTGTATTCAGGAGTCCCCTGAGTTTAGCAGCCACCTGTTTGGGGTCCATTGTTCTGAAATACAGTGCAAATGAACCTTAATTAAGAGGTCATTTGTCTTAAGCAGTCACTTACTGTGTGTTCCCTAGGGTGATCCTTTAAGACAGGTTTGACTGTAATTTGTTCAATGTGAAATGTAAAGTCTCTATAAAATCATGGTTTATACATGAAAGAAATTTATGAGCAAACATTGTGGAACCAGGTCTGACTTGTCGTAAGAATCTGTCGAAAGTGATCTCCTACAAATTAACCCTTTTTAGACCGGATACCCGTTTTGGGGACATTATGCAAACAGTGCAGACCCAGTTCAGACGCCGCAAAACGCGGCGTCTGATCAGGGTCTACATTGTTTGCTTACAGGAATTTCTATGCAAAGTACAATAAAAGTGAAAATATTCACCAGAAACCCCTAAAACTAGTAATGGGATTATCTGAATGATAAGAATGGAGAAGTCCACTGGTCAAAAAAGGGTTAAGAAATTCTGGTTTCTACATGCAAGAAATTTATGAGCAAACATTGTGGAACCAGGTCTGACTTGTTGTAAGAATCTGTCGAAAGTGATCAGCTACAAATTAAGAAATTCTGAATACAGACATGTTCAGATTAAAAATTCAAAAGTGGTACAGTTCAGGGGCGTAACTAGGGGCAATTTCATAATACGCACAACCATGTTTTATTCTCTACTTCTTGAAGGGAAAGCTAGTATTTCAGCCACTTTGGTAATTGGTATTGAAATCTTGTCTAATTTATAAATATTCAGCATGCAAATATGCAGGTGCGTTTTGAAATTTTGTCAATTTTGACAAAATTTCAATACGCACTTGCGTATTTGCCGTATAGGTAGCTACACCCTTGCAGTTATGGAAATTTTTTGTACATGATACTGATTTGTTCTCTTTATTTTAATTCAAGGTTTGTGAAAGCAGAATACACATTTGGAGAGCCCTGCCAAAGAGACAAGCCACCCAACCCCTCACAGTCCTATGTCTGGGGCACAAAGCTATTGAACACCTCATACAGTACTATATTCAGCCAGTATGCAGGGTTTGTGGGAGCCCCACACTTCAGGGCCATGTGCAGACTGCTCGGGTACCAGGGCATTGCTGTAGTTGTGGAAGAGCTGCTGAAAGTTGTCTCAGAACAGGTAAGATATAATGGATCTTACATGAGTGGTCATTTCATTTGAAATTTATGAAACAAGCCTTAGGCTAGTTTCATATATATATGAAATGTCCACTGGTGTAAGATTTTGTTTATCATATGACCCTTTAAAATGGGATTTGAACGCCTTCAAACTATCCCCTCGCACCACGAAGTGGTGAGGGGATATAGGTTTTGTCCCGTACGTAAGTACGTACGTATGTTCACCTTTTGTCATCGCTCTAGCACCTACATTTCTCAATGGATTTTAAAATAACTTCACACAAGTGTAGGGCATGATAATATCTCGAGCAAGTTTGACTTTCAGGGTGCTTCCCCCAAGGTCAAGGTCACTGTAGCTATTAGGTCAAGGTCACTGTAGCTATTTTTAGAAAAACTTTGTCAGCGCTCTAGCGCCTACATTTCTCAATAGATTTTGAAATAAATTCACTCAAATGTAGGGCATGACAATATCTCGAGCAAGTTCGACTTTCAGGATGCTGCGCCCAAGGTCAAGGTCACTGTGGCTATTTTTAGAAAAACTTTGTCAGCGCTCTAGCGCCTACATTTCTCAATGGATTTTGAAATAACTTCACACAAATGTAGGGCATGACAATATCTAGAGCAAGTTCGACTTTCAGGGTGCTGCGCCTAAGGTCAAAGTCACTGTGGCTATTTTAGAAAAATGTCAGCGCTCTAGCGACTACATTTCTCAATAGATTTTGAAATAACTTCACACAAATGTAGGGTATGACAATATCTCGAACAACTAGTCTTGTGCGAGGGGATTTGTATCGCATGCGATGCCTTGTTTCAATAAGAAAACACATTGTTGCCTTGGGCGTTGCCAATGATGTGCCAAAGTGTTATTTACATGTGTGGCCATACAGGTTTTATGACACAACATTATCCACTGAATAACAGGGTTAATATGATTTAGAAGAATTGTAGTGACTGATGAAGTCAAGGTCAGGCCTCATAGTATTGCATCTCTCATGAACGAATCTGGTTACTCAGATACAAGAAGATTAAATCAGAAAGAGAGAAAAAAATGAGTGTTGAAAAAGTTAATCAGTTGCAACAATGAGTAATAGGATTGCAAGGGAATTGCCTAATGTTTACCTCCATTTGTGAGTATACTATTATACATCAGAAATTGGTAAAAACTTACGCTTATGGTGCATTTCTTTTTTGAAAACTTAGGCTTGTTAATAAGCACTGGTCAAAGGCAAAGGTGTAAGTCTTCTTCTTGCACATCATCACTTTAGTCAAGGGAGTTTGCCAGCACAGGCCAACAATTTACAACAATAAAATGACTTTTAACCACCTGTCATGCTTGATAATTACTAAGTCATGTTAGTTGTCTTGCAGGTCCTACATAACATCAGAGAGCTATTTATATGAGTGGCACAGTGCTGTGTACCCCACAAATAGAAGAATGGCCCAATACTGTTCATGCAATACACCAGGGCCTCTCATACAAAGCAGTCATTAAAAACAGTATGAATCATTGTAAAATGCATAGGATTCTTATGGTATGAATTTGCATTTTCATGCTCATCCGAGTTGAGCTGGAAAAAAGCTCAGTAACCTCGGGGTCTGTATTCATTATGTTTGATATCTCTTTTCATTTCCAGTTGAAGGGACAGTTAATGAAGTATGTCAGCACACTGATGAAAGTGATGCCTACCACATGTAGACTGTTGAGATATGATTATGGATCTCCAGGTACAGTAATACTGTAATTGTGCAAATGCGCGTGGTTTACTAAAGTTTGCAATTTTCATGGTCAACATAAATGTGTGAACTTTAATATCTGCAAACATGAATATTTTACAATGGATTTATAGGAAAGCATAACAAATTTGCAAACTTAAATACCCGTGAATGCGGCTAAATTTGCAAAACCACGTTTTGTCCTATTACACCTAAATACAATTACAGTAACCATAAAAATAAGTATTATTAAGGTCAAGAATACGTAAATGACTGGCGCAATTAATTACGTGCGTCGCGAAGGACGTTACGTCACGAAATACTTCCTAGTCAGTGTAGTTTTCAATATGGCGGCCCCATCGGACATTCAATAGTAACGTCAAACATAGGGAAAGCGAAGATGTTATCATTGTTTATTCAAGCCCTTTGCTGCTATTGCAATCTTCTTTTTTTCCCTGTATGTTTGAAGTCATTTTATCAACATAAGTGTGTTCATACAAAATTAATGAGAGAGAGAGAGAGAGAGAGAGAGAGAGAGAGAGACCGACAGACAGACAAAGTTTCATGTGTGTAACAATTTAAGGCTGGTCGGTTACATGTTCCCTCCCTGCTTTTATGGCTCACAGGACTTTTCAGACTCACATATGAAAGGCGGGGCCCATCTTTCTCCTTTCGCTGCGTTATCCTTTCCTGATTTGAAAAAGCTGCTGGCTTGACAAAGAGACTTTTCTAGTCGCTAGCTGGCCGACTCCGGATTCGAACCCGCAACCGTCTGCGTCATAACCGAACGTCCGCGGAGCCGGTGGGATTGCGCATACGAAATAATTAATAAACCAAGTAAATGTATACCAGCTGATTTTAGAGCTTTATGGGATCGGAATGTAGGCTAATAATTATTATAATAATGCCGATTTTTGCGTTTTAATACACATAAGATCACATATCCTTTCTGGACATCGATAATTTTGTTTTGATTACAAAATAAGAATGATACAATATTTCTTCCACTTGTTGTATGCCGTTGCCAAAGATAGAGCGGGCCTCTTACTCACACCGCTCCTACGGCCACTACGCTACAAGAAGTCTTTATCTTTACCTATCCCACCGACGGTGGAGTTGGAAGCTGACCTTGTAACTTACCATTATCTCGATATGACTGAAATACTGTCCAAATGTCAATTTTATCTGACTACCATGAGCCACACCGACAGAACACGAGTTGTCATTAATTATGATACATGCACGTAAATCAGCCTGCGTATATGCAAAGACTAATGTTCCTCACGGAATCATCGCACCAGAAGACAACAAAGGCTCTGGTCAGGTTGAGCGGGTGCGCATACTGATCTGAGCTTCCGCTGACCGTATATGCCCCAAAGAACCCATTTTATTATGACAAGGCGCATTTTGTGATTTAGGGTAAAGCAGTTGTGCGGTTCAGTCGTGTTGGCTGCATTAACCATATTACTGTTAGAAGTATGCTTGCATTTTTCACTAATTTTTGTCTAAGAGAGTCTGAAAAATAATTCTTTTACTTAAGCCTGGTTCACGCCACCAAAGTTTCTTTGTCACAGAATCTTTAACAAAGAACGTTTGCCAAATATTTTGCGTTAACACGGAGCGAATTATTTGTTAAAGAAAAATGTGGCATGGAATCTTTGTCAAATAAACTTTGGCAAGGAAATATTTGCTGCTGTGTTCACACGATCGAACATTATTCGTCAAGGTTACTTTTATTTTATTTATTTTGCCTCATCAAAATGTTTGTAGCTGCGATATGAGGTGGTTGTATGCTGTTGTTTGGAAATTTTACAATTAACTTTTCGTGAAAAGCAGACTGGAAAATGATCGCTGATCGAAATAAACTTTGCCCCTATGAACGGCCAACCATGCCACCTTTTCTTTGTTAAATATACATGATATACTTTGTTCAAAATCAAACCGATTTGATTATGAGCAAAGTTTTCTATGCTTATCTCCATAGCTAGTTTCTCTGTTACATATTCTATGGCAAATTTTCTGTTCACACGGACAAATTTTGTTTGTCATAAAAACTTTACCATATAAATTTGGCAATGAAAATGTGGAATATTTTTTTCATTCACACGAGCAAATTTTACTTTTCCAAACCTACTTTGTCACAGAAACTTTGCCCGTGTGAACGAAACTTAAGGCATTCATCATGAGAACCCTGTTAGTTCATCATAACGCTCTTAGCATGTCTTATTACGTCGCCAGTAAACGACTGCAACGTCGCTTATAAATGACGTCGCGGAATGGCGTAAATTTATACATACCTATGCTTGCTTAGCAAGCGCTACTTGAAAAACGAGCTCGGTAGTCAAGGAATTTTCTTACCTTATTTTAATCGACAGATCCTGTGACATAAAATGTCAGTTTTTGAAAAAAATCTATGTACCTGTAAACAAGGTGTGCACGTTTAAATTTTAAAATCTGAGTTTTTTCATCGCATTGTCATTGCCGTCAATGGAAACGGCCTCAAAATTTCATGTTTTTCAATCTGATCTAGCGACTATTTGAACTCGGTGACCCATCTTTTTTATGGCATAAGTCGATGTAACACATGAAAATGCACCCCTGTGCAAAATTTAAAAAAATTCTATGTATGTGCCATTTACGTATTCTTGACCTTAACATAAAATTGTTAAGAGTAAACAACTTAGACCCAGATCAGACTGCTCCTGAAGGAGCAGTCTGACTGGGGTCTAAATTGTTTGCTGTTCAAACATTCAGTGTATTTTGAAAGACATTCCACAATAGAACAGGCATGTCGAAATTTTCAAAAAAGTGGTTGTCATACATGTACTCGTATCCGAGTAGATCTCATCAGCTAGTAGTTCTCGTCATTCTGCTTAAAACGAGTTTTTCGCGTATTTTTTCTTCACTTCAACTGCCTTAATCCTAAGTTTATGATACATTTGGTCAAACTAGTGCAAAAACTCATAAAGATATCGAGCTGTGTATATATATATGCCGTTTTTTCTCTTTTGGATTAGCAAAGTTGCGTGATTACGTCAGGGGCATTCACGTGAGCACGTTTAAGCCATGTGCTGACCTCTCTTAATAGGGTCAGGTTTTCCAATATTGTGTCTACTTTGCAAACAAATTCCGAATGTAAGTCAACATTGCAGGAAAATACACAAAAATATTAAAATAGAAAACCTGACCCAGTCATCATTTATCGTTTTCAGCAGCCTTGTTAACAAGACAAACTCTTCGTCTCAGTTTTTTGTTTGTTTTCGGTCTGCTGTGACCTCATTAAAAAATTTGAGCGCATTCGGCATACAAACGGACTTTGTTACATGAATAAGATGTCAAAAATCATTATACAGGAACAACAGCAAAATGGGTTTTATATTCATTTTAAAATCGAGCTCAAAAGCAACATGACGAGAACTGCTTCTGGACGTGACGTTGTCTGTGCGTGATATCATATCAAATAATGATCGCTCCCTGAGGTTCGTTTCTATAAATAAATTCGTGACGTGTGTGTCGAAACCAGAGTTATTAGGTACACAATACATAACTACCGCAAACTGAAAGAAAACCTGCTTGTTTGGGAGAAAACAGGAAACTGTTAGATAAAAATGACGAGAACTACTCGGATACGAGTATATGTCCATTACAATAAATAGTAGGCTAAGAATGAAGGTAAAACTTTCCTTGCATACCAGACAGTTCTGTTCTGTTGTAACAACATTCCTCAAGTGGCTCAGCGGCTCATAACCATAGTTGCGCACACCTGGCCCTGAGTGTCCATCCATCCATACCAGACAAGATTTTTGACAGTTATAAATATTTAGTGCTAGAATATCTTACCTTTAAACCTATTTCATTCATGATTTGAAGCTAAAATGGTTCATAAGTGAATAAGATAACGTATAATGAAGAAATACAGTGTGATAGCTGTTCTGTTAAATTCTCTGGTATGAGTTTCTCAATACATCCTAAATACACAAGTGAGAAGGAATTGAACACCATTGTCATAATACATTGGGTTATACCTGTTATTGTGTATTTCATTTAGGTGTGATGGGTTACTACCAAGCTCAGCTAAATGACTTGATACAGTACCCAGATATGAGAACAGAAGTATTCCAAATATTCCGAGAAGTTGGAAATGCCATTGTGTTCTGTATGCTGATTGAACAGGCACTGGTAAGTGTAGATGCTCGGATATTTTCACTGTCTGGTCATGTCCGAGTGGTAAAGGCAAATGGGTACACTTTCAGGGGAAGTTACTCTGCCATTTTCATTTTTACAACCCTTTCCCTAGCATTAAAGTCTACCCTTTAAGAGTGAACACCATTTTGGAAGGGTTTCTGGTCCAAGGGCCGTATTTATAAAACGACTTCAGCAGTTGCTATGCTGTTGCTAAGGCTAAATTTCTATGTTGGAGATTCCCTACAACTATGAAATTTGCTCCGGAGGAACAGTCTGAAAAAGACTTTTTAAAAATGGCAGGGAAACGTACACCATATCACTATGGATTCACAGTATAGAGGTCCCAGATTAATTTTTAGCTCACCTGAGCCAGCGGCTCTGGGGGAGCTTATAGGATGGTAAGGCTCCGTTGTCCGTTGTCCGTCGTCCGTCCGTCCGTCCGTCCGTCGTCCGTCCACACTTTCAAACGACTTCTCCTCTGAAACCGCTGGGCCGATTGTAACTAAATTTCATATAGAGCCTCCTGGGACCTTAGGAACGAAAAGTTGTTCAAACGGTCCTGGTCACATGACCAACATGGCCGCCATGCCCATATATGGTAAAAACCTGAAAAAATCTTCTTCTCCAGAACCAATAGGTCGATGGCCTTGAAACTTGGTATGTAGCATCGGGTACACGAGTACTACCAAGATTGTTCAAATTATGACCTTGGGTTGACCTTGACCTTTTTTACAGTAAGGTCAAATTTGCTTCCTTATGCTTTTATATGGCAAAATGCTGCAACATAAGATGTCTTGGAAACTGTTGAAGATTTTGGCCTAAAAATTGGTACATACAGTCATCTTAATGAGTACATGAAGATTTATGAGTACAAGAGGTCAAGGTCATTCTTTGACCTTTGACCCAGAACTCTCATATTTTGACAATATCAAACAATCTCCTCAAAAACAACTAGGCCAATTGTAACCAAATTTCATATAGATCCTCCAGGGGTTGAGGGAATGAAAATTTGTTCATACGATCCAGGTCACATGACCAACATGGCCACCACGCCCATATATGGTAAAAACCTTTAAAAATCTTCTTCTCCAGAACCAGTAGACCGATTGCCTTGAAAGTTGGTATGTAGCATTGGGTACTCAAGTACTATCAAGATTGTTCAAATTATGACCCTGGGTTGACCTTGACCTTTTTTACGGCAAGGTCAAATATCGGAAAATGCTAGAACATGAGATTTCATGGTAAGTTTTGAAGATTTTGGCCTGAAAATTGGCATATACAATCATCTTAATGAGCACATGAAGATTTGTGAGTACAAGAGGTCAAGGTCATATTTTGACCTTTGACTAAGAAATCTCAGATTTTGACAATTTCAAACTATCTGCTCTAAAACCACTGGGCCAATTGAAACCAAATTTCATACGGGGCCTCGAGGGGTTGAGGGAATGAAAAAATTTTCTAACGGTCCTGGACACATGACCAACATGGCTGCCATGCCCATATATGGTAAACACCTTTAAAAATCTTTTCTCCAGAACCAATTGACCGATGGCCTTGAGACTTTGTATGTAGCATTGGGTACTTGAGTACTTTCAAGATTGTTGAAATTATCACCTTGTGTTGACCTTGACCTTTTACAGCAAGGTCAAATATGGGAAAATGGTAGAACATAAGATTTCATGGAAAGTTTTGAAGATTTTGGCCTAAAAAATTGGTACATACAGTTGTCTTAATGAGTTCATGAAGAATTATGAGTACAAGAGGTCAAGGTCATTTTTTACCTTTGATCCAGATCGCTCATATTTTGACATTTTCAACCATTTCCTCAAAAGCCAAAGGGCCAATTGTGAACACATTTCATATAGAGCCTCCAGGGGTTGATTGAATGAAAATTTGTTCAAACGGTCCAGGACCAACTTGGCCGCCATTACCACTTATGGTATAAATCTTTAATATCTTTCTACTCCAGAACCAATACACCTATGGCCTTGAAACTTGGAAAATAGCATGGAGTACTAGAGTACCACCAAGACTGTTCAAATGATGACCTTGGGTTTACCTTGACCTTTTTTGCGGCATGGACAAATATGGGAAAATGCTAGAACATAAGATTTCATGGAAACTTTTGAAGATTTTGGCCCTAAAAATGGTATATATATGGTTGTCTTAATGAGTACATGAAGATTTATGAGTACAAGTGGTCATGGTCATTCTTTGACTTTTGACCCAAAACTCATAATTTGACAATTTCAGACATGATAAGTAAATGCCACCTTGCCAATTGTTCAGGTGAGCGATTCAGGGCCTCATGGCCCTCTTGTTTATTGATTTAGGTTCATATTCTAGATCATTGCTTTTTATTCATTTGAATTCCTTTTTGATACTAATCAGTCTATGCATTGACTGCCTTATTGAAATCAAGAAATTGCAGTATATTTTCTCTGGCTTTCGTCACCAGATCATGTCAGGGTCACTGATGAGGCATAATCAGCCAAAACTTCAAATTATGGCCCATGTTTCTTCTTTCGAAATGTGTGTAGCTTTTTTTTATGTCAATGAACAGACTGGCAAGACACAACATTCTGATGATTTGAAGAAATTGTTCCTTAATTCTCATCAAATATTTCCCCAGTATATCTGGTCCCGAGGTTATAAAACTTTTTTCGTGCTCAAGTCAGCTGAGCATGAAATTTTCTCTGCTGATAGATATGAAAATACCTACTAATGTTGGCATTTTCATATTCATAAGCAGAGAAAATTTGATACTCAGTTTACTGAGCAAGAAAACAACTATACTAACCAATAATTTGCTATTCATTAGCAGGTATTACAAATTCCATGTTCAGCTCAGTTGAGCATGATAAAAGTTTTATAACCTTTGGGCCTGGTTACTGTATTTCAGACCCAGGAAGAAGTGTGTGACTTAAAACATGCAGCACCTTTCCAGAACATCATCCCTAAACCATTTATACCTGTCAAAGGTGAGTATCTAGATTATGGATTTAGGCTTGTTGTTAGCTGATTGATGGCAAAGCAGCTTAATGTCACAATTTCTCATAAGATTTTATTCTGCAGAAGATAAAAAGCTGTGCCAAGTTGTTCAAAACTAAGGAATCATTAGTTAACGACATATTGGATTTACAAATGTATTATACATTAAAAAACGATGTCATTTTTTTTTACCAAGAAATAAGAGGAGCTTTTGCACTGCGAAAACACACAGTTTTATATGTACTTTAAGATATAATGAATCATTGACTAACCACTTTGTAAAGCTGATGCGGCTTTGAAAAGCTGGACCATTGAGTCATAGAAAAGATGCTTGTCACATTGGAGAGTTTTTGTACGTATAACTGTAGTGTGTAATCAGTGCAATGACTGACATGTCTGTAAGAATTTTATGCCTCTAACTGACGTGAGTGATAAGAACGTTGGTACTTTATATTGACTGTGTGATAGGGAAATATGCAAAAAGCAACCATTAAAGTTTGTCTCCCTTTTCAATTGGGGTCAGCTCTTAAAGGAAAGAATTTGCTCCTGTGGGAAATTGGAGTCATCTGTTCGTCTCTCAAAGGAAAGAATTTGCTCCTGTGGGAAATTGGAGTCGTCTCTCAAAGGAAAGAATTTGCTCCTGTGGGAAATTGGAGTCATCTCTCAAAGGAAAGAATTTGCTCCTGTGGGAAATTGGAGTCATCTCTCAAAGGAAAGAATTTGCTCTTGTGGGAGCAAATTCTTTTCTTTAAGAGTAGACTCCTTTTTAGAAAGGCTTTGTTCAAGGAAGCAAAGAGAAAGTCACAAAAATTGTCTACCCTTGTAGTAATGGCAGAAAATATGGAGATGTGTGCCCATACAATTGAAACTGGCAAATGATTAAAGTTGTTGATTGGTTTAAACAATATTTTATTTATCAAATTTAAGTACATAGTATAGAAAATATTCACCAGCATTTGATTGAAAGCCATAGGCTTATGAGGACCATCTCCTGCTGGTTAAAGTTATTGGTTAAGACGTATCATTTTAACATGACGATAACATTTCCCCCATTGAAGGTATAGGAAGCAACGTAGTTTGAAAATTTATGATAAATCATGTTGCTTACGTTGCAGTGTGCAATTTTCGTGCCTTGATGATGTGGGATGTAAATATGTACTTCTGTTGATGTTCACCTCAAAATATACTCAACCGAAATAAAAACGCAACACCTAATTTTTCCAGTATTTCATAGCTAATGTGATATGCAGATTATTTTCAGTTTAGTTTCTAGAGTCAACAAGGATTAATGCTTATTGTCCCAGAAATTCAGTTATGTTGATGAAATGGTTCACGCTTGAGAGAGCATTACCGATAGCTACCCGATTTTCACAAGTCTCAGCGCGGGTTATGTCTGCCAAGGCGCTTGAAATGTTGCATGCTTATGTAAGCCTGCGGTTGGAAGCCAAACATTTCCATTACCACCCATCAATGAATTTTAGACTTGTAAAAAGAATTTGGCGGAAACTGGAGACCATAGAGTATCTTAGACCCGGCGCTCGGTGTGATGCATATATCTTCTCTCGCGATAGTTCTACTTCTTTTTGAGATTTTTGAAAATCGGGTAGCTATCGGTAGTACTCTCTCAAGCGTGAATCATTTCATCAACAGAACTGAATTTCTGAGACAGTAAACATTAAGACCTGTTGATTTTAGAAATCAAACTGAAATTGATCTGCATATGACATGAGCTTTGAAATATTGGAAAAATTAGGTGTTGCGTTTTTATTTCGGTTGAGTATAGTCCTATAGAAAACATCTTAATATCCTTACTTTTTTATTCTATACAATGCTAGAATTGAAATAACTCTTCCTTACTGGGAAAATTTTGCTGATTAACACTTGTTGTTGGGCAGATATGACTGTTAATTCACTGCGACTTTACCATGATGTTTTAATATTTTGTGATCTGCCCTCCAACATCATGTATTAATAAGTGATCATTCACAGGTAAGGAAAAATTATTTTATAAATATTTATGGTACTTTTTAACTTGTTACAGAAGGTGAGAGTCGTAAGGAAAAGGATCAAGAACTGAAACTGTTGATGAAAAAACTGGAAACTAAATATGCTGCCTTACAAGTTGTACCTGTCATTGACAAGTTAGGAAATCCAAAGGTTGGTTTTAGCATACTGTAGTATTTTGTTTTATCATATGATCTCGCATCTCAGAGTGCCTTGCATTAAAAACAATAACTAGTAGATTAGATATGCATGGGTGAAAGTTTTCAGGATTATTCCTGAATTCAGGATTTTATAGGCCAACTGTGCCCATACAAAGTATAGGAAAACTCCCCATTTCAGGATTATAAACCATTGATTTCAGGATTTTGATATTTTGGAACTTTCACCCATGGATATGCAATTTACATGGTTACATTATGTGTTGACGTGCATAAAAACATCACGTTTTCTAATAGCAAAATTGTGACATTTTAGGGCAAATTTTGCTAATAAAATTCGATTTTAGTGTCATATGATAAATAGAATCTTGCATTAGTGCTCCTGTATTATTGAATTTATTAAACTTATTGGAGAAAAATGATATGCTCGGCATAGCCTCACATCTTATCTATTTTCCCTCGTTTAATAAATTCAATAAAACGTGAGCACTCATGAAAGATCCTCTGTATAAGACAGGTTTCTATCTCATCTGCAACTAGCAGACATGAGGTATAGATATTACTTCTCACAGTGGCAGTTGTGGTGGCAGTGGTGAAAAGTGTGTCAAGTTTCCTGGGTTAGCTCTGCTTTGAGAAAATGTAAATAGAGGATCTTACATGAGTGCTCATGTATTATTGAATTTATTAAACGAGTTGGGGAAAACGATAAGATGCGAGGCTATGCCGAGCATCTTATCGTTTTCCCCAACGAGTTTAATAAATTCAATAATACAGGAGCACGAATGCAAGATTCTATTTATCATGAGACACTTAAATCGCATTTTATCAGCAGAATTTGCACTAAAACGTCACGATTTCACCATTAGAAAACGCGACGCTTTTATGGACGTCAACGTATAACGTTACGACGTAATTTGCATATTTAATCCACTAGTGGATTATCGCATTTAATGCATGGCTTTATTACACTCTCAGATGCGACGTCATATGATAAAGACAGGTAAGACACTGCATTCTTGAATTCTTGTTTCTCTCCAAAACAACCCAAAAACCTAGGTCCATCTTGCAAGATGGATCTTGGGATTTTTTTATATTTTGGGAAAGGAAAATTCCACACTATAGGGGAGTTTCAAAAAAACATAAGACACTTTAGATTGGAGAAAGCTGTTTTGGAATCTCCATGATAGTAATATCCATTCTCTTAATGAACCTTTGTTAATTGTGCATAATGCTACACTATACCATGTGCCACCTTATTTCTATGAATATGATTAGTAATTGATAAGGACCTGACTGATAAGGTCACTGGCGTCGTCGCCATGGACAGTTGACGTTAGTAACAGATCTGGGATTAATGGATTGAGACAGAAGACAGGAAGGCTGTCTTAGTGTCTGTTCAGTAGACTGGTGGCGGCAAGGCTGTTAATATAAAGGATTTGGGACAGCACGGCTGTGTGGGCAAAAGGGTAAAACCACTGGAAATAGCAAGGCTGCTCAGATAGAAGGAAAGCGGATAGAAAGAAGAAACAGAACAGGATCAACAGATCAACATAATAATCACCAGGACTGAAAGGGAAATTTGTAGAAACTAATTTGAATTATCTATAAATGTTTAGTTTATAACATTTTTGCAATTTCTTCCAATGTGGCGAACATACTGTATATTAAATATTTGAAATGTTACATTGTATATTTCCTTTGTAATTTGCCACATTGATTGGATCCGCGAACCTGTCTGATAGCCATGTAAATTGTATACACGCTTTAGAGCAATATATTATTATTTTTTGGCAGAGTATCTGTTGTGACACCTCATCGGCCGTGCGTTATGCATATCTTAAAGCTTTCATGTTATAATTACAACTTGGTAAAATGAAACAAATATACAGTCAAACCTGTGAACAAAGGCCAGCCATGGGAAAAAGCAAAATTGTCGGTTGTTTACAGGTGGCCGTTGTTCAAAGATTCAATAATTTCACGATTTTGATCGACTGATAAATGTAAATTTCGTCGTCGATTTTTTCGCTCGCCTTTGTTTGCAGGCAAGCGTTAATATTTCCCGCGTTTTTTGCATGTGCGCAAAATCAATATTCAAAGTGCATATATACCATTGAAATACTCCAGAAAATAAATTTGCGAGATAGGTTTATATTCTGTAATAATTTGTTTTCAAAATACACACATGTATTGATAAAAAGACTTTTGCTTTCACGGTTGACACACACGACCTTTCGGCAATATGTTCGATTGACTGATTAAATCAGTTACAGATGATTAATTATCGGTTGGTTGAGCATACTGTATAAGACATGATTAGCCGAATAAAACTGACCTAAATTACCTTACAGAAATTAACACTTATAGAATCAAACGCATTATGCGCTTTCAAATTGCGTAGAATACAATTTGTTACATAAATTATACTGCACCCGAAAATCAATAACCAGTCTAGTGCTTAAAATAGATTAGGCAATTCACAAACATGTGTGTCTGAAAGTGAAACTGTGTTTTGACACAAGGACTGACAGTTATTGGGAGAAATTAGTGTGTCTCGGGATGGATTGGGATGACCATTGACCGTAGTTTGCAGTGGACCGCTATTCCCAGGTAATTTAACCAGGAAATTCGACGAGAGGAATCCGAACCGACCGTTGTTTTCAGGAGACCGTTATTCGGAGGTGACTGTAAGCACAGGTTCGACTGTATATACATTGTTGTTATATTAATATTTGTATATAAGATAAAAAAGACAACATAAATTGTATAACCAGACTAAACTTAACCATCATATTCTCTACTTATTTCAGCAAATAGACATAGCCCATGAAGGTGACCTACTGACTAGAGAGAGGTTGTGCTGTGGTCTCTCAATGTTTGAAGTCATCCTCACAAGAATAAAGTCCTTCCTCGAGGATCCAGTGTGGCAGGGCTTAGCGCCTACTAATGGCCTCATGAATATTGATGAATGTACGGAGTTTCACAGACTTTGGAGTGCAGTGCAGTTTGTGTTCTGTATCCCAGTCGGGGAAAATGAATTTACTGTAGAGTAAGTAGAGATCTTTTTTTAAGACATATAGCTGCTCTTCCAGGGAAAGTAAACCTCTTGCTAATATCATTTTTGCCTCACCTCTTATTTGGGGTCAAATCTTAAATGAAAGAATTTGCTACTAGAAGTCTTTAAGAGAAGACACCTGTTTCAAAAGGACTTGTCATATGAGGAAGCAGACAGGAAGTCACCAAAGTTGTTTCTCTTTGTAGAAATGGGAGAAAAATGAGATGTAAAAATGAGGTGTACCCATACACTTTACACACATAAAAAAAATATTAAAATCACATATTACTAGGACTTTCTACCCATTTATAAACATTCTATCAACAAAAAATAAGCTAATGTTTTAGCAAGAAAATAATAAGTTAATAACAGAAAATAATAAATTAATAACGTGATTTGGAGACTTGCTGTTCATAGCAACTCAATGCATGTGCAACTTATCTGCAGTTTAGATAAGAAGTTACTTTCATGAGCAGCCATTCAACAAAGCCTTTTAGATAGTTTCCCTTGACATGGAGATACTGTTATTGCGCTGACATGCAGTCTTCTGTATGATCTTTTATGACACTTTGTAGAAAATCGCATTCTCACCCACGCTACCAGAAGGGAGACGTAGGTATCACACTTGATGGAGATGTTGGCATTGACGACAGCATTATTTTTTAGCATGTTTTCTGGTTTAGCTGTGTTCTGTGACAATTCCCAGACAGAGAAGACATTACCTTCTGCAGAATTCTGGTTTCATCTTCTGCTACTTTTTTAGCTCACCTGAGCCTTTAGGCTCATAGGTGAGCTTATAGTATAGCCAGGCATCCGTCGTCCGTCCGTCCGTCGTCCGTCGTCAACATTTTCAAACATCTTCTCCTCTGAAACCACTGGGCCGATTGAAGCCATATTTCATGTGGAGCTACCTAGGTCGGGGGAACAAAATTTTGTTTCGGGTATCTGGGTCACATGACCAAGATGGCTGCCACGCCAATATATGGTAAAAACCCTTAAAAAATCTTCTTCTCCAGAACCAATAGGCCTGTGACCTTGAAACTTGGTATGTAGCATCGGGCATGCGGGCCCATCATAGTTTGTACAAATGATGACCTTGCAGTGACCTTGACCTAATTTATGACACGGTCAACTTTGGAACGTTAGGCTTTTATATGAGAAAATGCTTAAACGGTGGCTTTATCAAAAACTATTTAAGTCTAAGGTACAATACTTGGTATACATGGTCAACTAAATGAGCAAATGAAGATATTATGTCACTAAAGGTCAAGGCCATTCCTTCGGTCCATCCGTCGTCAACATTTTCTAACATTTTCTTCTCTGAAACCACTGGGCCGATTGAAGCCAAATTTCATATGGAGTCTCAGTGGGGTGGAAAAACAAAAGTTTCTACCCGGGGTCTGGGTCACATGACCAAGATGGCCGCCACGCCCATATATGGTAAAAACACTTCAAAAATCTTCTTCTCCAGAACCAAAAGGCCTATGACCTTGAAACTTGGTATGTAGCATCGAGCATGCGGGCCCATCATAGTTTGTACAAATGATGACCTTGCGGTGACCTTGACCTAATTTATGACACGGTCAACTTTGGAACGTTAGGCTTTTATATGAGAAAATGCTTAATCAGTGGATTTCTCAGGAACTAATTAAGTACAAGGTACAATATTTGGTATACATGGTCAACTAAATGAGCTAATGAAGATATTATGTCACTCAAGGTCAAGGTCATTCCGTCGGTCCATCCGTTGTCAACGTTTTCAAACATCTTCTTCTCTGAAACCACTTGGCCGATTGAAGCCAAATTTCATATGCAACCCAATGGGGTGAGGGAACAAAAGTTCCTAGCCCGGGTCTGGGTCACATGACCAAGATGGCTGCCACACCCATATATGGTAAAAACCCTTAAAAAATCTTCTTCTTCAGAACCAACAGGCCTATGACCTTGAAACTTGGTATGTGGCATCGGGCATTCGGGCCCATCATAGTTTGTACAAATGATGACGTGCGGTGCCCTTGACCTAATTTATGACACGGTCAACTTCGGTACCTTAGGCTTTTATATGGGAAAACGCCTAAACAGTGGATTTCTCAGAAACTGTTTAAGTCTAAGGTACAATATTTGGTATATGTGGTCAACTAAATGAACAGATGAAGATATTATGTCACTAAAGGTCAAGGTCATTCTGTCAGCCCGTCCATCGTCAAGATTTTCAACCATCTTCTCCTCTGACACCACTGGGCCGATTGAAGTCAAATTTTATATGGAGCCTTCCTAGGTTGGGGGAACGAAAGATTGTTGGGGGTATCCGGGTCACATGACCAAGATGGCCGCCACTCCCATATATGGTAAAAACCCTTCAAAAGTCTTCTTCTCCAGAACAAAAAGGCCTATGACCTTGAAACTTGGTATGTAGCATCGGGCATACGGGCCCATTATAGATTATACAAATGATGACCTTGCAGTGACCTTGACCTAATTTATGACACTGTCAACTTCGGTACCTTAGGCTATTATATGGGAAAAGGCCTAAAGAGTGGATTTCTCAGGAACTATTTAAGTATAAGGTACAATATTTGGTGTATATATTGTCAAGTAAATGAAGAGCTGAAGATATTATGTCACTAAAGGTCAAGGTCATTCCGTCGGTCCATCCGTCGTCAAGATTTTCAAACAAAAAGTCTTCTCTGAAACCACTGGGCCGATTGAAGCCAAATTTCATATGGAGTCTCAGTGTGGTGGTGAACGAAAGTTCATACCCTGGGTCAACTTCGGTACCTTAGGCTTTAATATGGGATAACGCCTAAACAGTTGATTTCTCAGAAACTGTTTAAGTCTAAGGTACAATATATGGTCAGCTAAATGAACAGCTGTAGATATTATGTCACTAAAGGTCAAGGTCATTCTGTCAGCCCGTCCATCGTCAAGATTTTCAAACATCCTTTCCTCAGAAACCACTGGGCTGACTGAAGCTAAATTTAATATGGAGTCTCAGCGAAATGGGGCAACGAAAGATTGTTACCAGGATCTGGGTCACATGACCAAGATGGCCACCACATCCATATATGGTAAAAAACTTTCAAAAATCTTCTTCTTTAGAACCAGAAGGCCTATGACCTTGAAACTTGGTACGTAGCATTGGGCACTCGGGCCCATCATAGTATATACAAATGATGACCGTGCGTTGACCTTGATCTAATTTATGACACTGTCAACTTTGGTATGTTAGGCTCTTATATGGGAAAATGCTTAAACAGTGGATTTTTCAGAAACTATTCAAGGCTAAGGTACGATATTTGCAATATATGGTGTATTTGTTGTCAAGATTTTCAAACATCTTCTCCTCTGAAACCACTTCCCTGATTGAAGCCAAAGTTCATATGGAGTCTTTGTGGGATGGGGGAATGAAAGTAGGTTTCCAGGATGTGGGTCTCATGATCAAGATGGCCGCCATGTCCATATATTGTAAAACCCCTTCAAAAATCTTCTTCTCCAGAACTAAAAGGCCTATGACCTTGAAACTTGGTATGTAGCATTTGGAAGTTGGGCCCATCATAATTTATACAAATCAGGACTGTGCATTGACTGTGACCTAATTTATGGCAAGGTCGAGTTTGACGCATTGGAAAATGCTGAAGCAGTGGATTTCTCAGAAACCATTCAAGTGTACGACATGCCCATATATGGTAAAACTCCTTCAAAAATCTACTTCTACAGAACCAAAGGCACAAGGACCTCGTGGCATGGTATGTAGCATTGAGGACTCGGGCCCATCATAGTTTGTACAAATCATGACGGCGCATTGACCTTGACCTAATTTACGGCAAGGTCAACTTTGGTATGTTATGCTTTTATGTGGGAAAATGCTTAAACAGTTGATGTTACGGAATTTTTTTAAGCCTAGATATAATAATTGGAAAATATGGTTAACTAAATGAATACATGAAGACAAGGTCATCAAAGGTCAAGGTCATTTTTTGAACTTTGCTCAAGGTCACTGAGATTTTTAAATTAAAATATGCACACCTTTTAAGCTACTGGTTTCAAATTTATAACAAATGAGCGAAATGACAAATTGTGTCTATTGACAGAAGGTGTCAGGTGAGCTACAGGACCATTGGTCCTCTTTTTTTTCACCAGGCAGCTGTTTGGAGAGGGCCTGAACTGGGCAGGCTGTGCCCTGATAGTATTACTTGGCCAACAGAGGAGGTTTGAGGCCTTAGACTTCTGTTATCACATACTGAAGGTCAACAGGGTAGATATGAAGGATGAAAATGTTAAAGGCATTGTAAGTAGACACGTTTCTGGAACTTATTCAGCTGAGCAGAGGAGTCTATAAACAAAAAGAAAAAAATAAAAGATTGATTTAATACAGAAATGTAGTCTTCCAATACCTTAATGGAGGCAGAAAGTGTTTAGATTTCTGTTATGTTCAAATGCTTACAGTATATTGAACTTTTGAAGCTCCATGCAATGTATGCCCATGTTACCATATGCTGCATCTGAAATACATGGCATTTTTAAAAATTACATGGAAAAATACCATAATTTGTGCATATATTGGGACACTTCAAAATAATGACTTTTCCATTTGGGACAAATGGAAAATTTATTATTTCAGGTGTCCCAATTCTTAACCATATTAGGTAGTACAGAAGTGTTTAAAGAGAAAATTTAAAAAAACATGACCATTCATGTTCTTTAGTATTTTAAATACATGGGAAAATAGTACAGAAGTGTTTTAAGAGAAAATTCATAAACATGCAATCATTCATATTCTTTAGTATCTAAGAACTGAAGTATTTTTTTAAGTGTGCTCAGATGTACTAGCATAGTATTGGTTACATCCATTTGAAGAAGAGTAAAGACAGTATAAATATAAGTGCTTGAAAGTTACAACAAATTTTATCCATGCTAGGTGTCTCACACCACATCCATTTGAAGAAGAGTAAAGACTATAAATATAAGTGCTTGAAAGTTACAACAAATTTTATCCATGCTAGGTGTCTCACACCCATTTGATATCCTGTTTATTGTGTTGTTTCAAAGATGATGTATTTCTTTGCTTCAGCCATATCATATGTTTTTGAATATCCATTATAAATTTGTTGGACAGAAAAAATATGCAGGTGTGGAAAACATGGTGTCAAATTTTGTCTCTCAAACATATTATCTCAATAGTTTAAAAGTCAGTCCTTTGAGACAATGAGCAGAATATAGAAAAATAATATAACAGAAATATGACCAAACCTGCCACAAATTTTGCATTACTGTATAAAGGCGTAACTCAAATATCTGTGTGATAACAGGATGAAGTATACAGAAAATTTTTACCTTTGACTGAATTTTCATAAATTTACAGTGACATGATGGATATTAAGAGATATCACTGACTGAGATTGAATTACTAGGATTTATATTGAGCTCATATTTTTTTTACAGCAATTGAAGAGAATGGTGGACAGGATTAGGAAATTCCAGATTCTCAACAACCAGATCTTTGCAGTGTTAAACAAGTATTTAAAATCTAGTGACAGTGACTATTTGCCTGTAGAACATGTACGCTGCTTCCAACCTCCGATACACCAGTCATTGGCAACTACCATCTGAGAGATTAATGTGTTGCAGGAAATATACCAGTGCTGCAGATTAAAGAAAGGCTGAATGGGATAATATAGGGATAATCCTCCATATTTCTACATAAAAGCATATGTTGTGACCATTCATTGGAACCGTCTCTCCGAAATGGTTCTAATGAATGGTCACAACATATGCTTTTGTTCAGAAATAACGAAAATTATATCAAAGAAGGGCTGACAGGGATAATATAGGGATAATTTTCCATATTTCTATATAAAAACATATGTTGTGACCACTCATTAGAACCATCTCTCTGAGACGGTTCTATTGAATGGTCACAACATATATTTTTGTTCAGAAATAAAGAAAATTGTATCAAAGTAGGGCTGACAGGGATAATATAGGGATAATCCTCCATATTTCTATATAAAAACATATGTTTTGACCACTCATTAGAGCCAACTCTCTGAGACGGTTCTATTTAATGGTCACAACATATATTTTTATTCAGAAATGAAGAAAATTACATCAAAGTAGGGCTGACAGGGATAATCTAGGAATAATCCTCCATTTTCCAACATAAAAGCATATGTTGTAACCACTCACTAGAGCCATCTCTCCGAGACAGTTTTATTGAATGGTCACAACATATATTTTTATTCAGAAATAAAGAAAATTATATCAAAGTAGGGCTGACAGGGATAATCTAGGGATAATCCTCCATTTTCCAACATAAAAGCATATGTTGTAACCACTCATTAGAGCCATCTCTCTGAGACGGTTCTGTTGAATGGTCACAACATATATTTTTATTCAGAAATAAAAAAAATTATATCAAACTAGGGCTGACAGGGATAATCTTCCATATTTCTGTATAAAAACATATGTTGTGACCACTCATTAGAACCGTCTCTCTGAGACGGTTCTATTGAATGATCACAACATATATTTTTATTCAGAAATAAAGAAAATTATATCAAAGTAGGGTTGACAGAGATAATCTAGGGATAATCCTCCATTTTCCAACATAAAAGCATATGTTGTAACCACTCATTAGAGCCATCTCTCCGAGACGGTTCTAATGAATGGTCACAACATATGTTTTTGAAGCATATGTTGTGACCACTCATTAGCACCGTCTCGGTTAGCACCGTCTTAGCACTGTCTTACCGAGACGGTTCTTTTGAATGATCAGTATGTTTTTAATCAGAAATAAAGAAAATTATCTCAGAATTATCCTCAAAACTCCATCTTATATGCAGCTCTGACATAGAATTTAGAAATTAGCTCATTGCAGTGTTGCTGCCTGCATGAAGCTGCGGGAGTATAGAATTAGCAATAATAGTTCGACATTGTGTGTTTGGTGGGGTAAATTATGAAAATACATGTACAGAGCTTCCAGTTAGCTATCATTTTCGAGGGGTAAATTGATTTTTTTTTTTGTTTTTATTTATCCACAAGAACATATATTTTGGCCGTCATTAGATTTGCCATCTCGAAGCAGCTTTAATGGGATTCCACAATGTGTAATAGCTGTGTAATTTGAAAAGGTAGCTTAATGTAACTGAAAAGAGAGAAGGCTCATGTTGATCAATGAATGTATTAAAGCCTTCATTTAGTGCCTGTAGATTCCTAGGGTTCCATACATGGCCTTTGCATCTGATCAGACTATGCAGTAGATTCCTAGGGTTCCATACATGGCCTTTGCGTCTGATCAGACTATGCAGATGCAAAGTCTGGCCCTGAGGTTATAAAACTTGAGTACATTCTCAAACTCAAAATAAAGCACACGGACTGGCTGCTTCCGAGCACATGCTCGGAAGCTGCCAATCAGTGTGCTACTTTTACACATCATGGAAAAGTCGTCTCTCTTTGTATAAAGGACAAAAATACATAAGAAGTACTCATACAGTTTAGGTATCCTTACTGATAATTACAATATACTGAATTCTTTTAACCTGCATTTACCATTTAAGCTAAGAGATCAAACTGCCTTGTGAACAAACATCAGTGACACCTTGTGTATTACATGAGTTGACTTCACAATATCTCGAATCCTGATATCTCAAAGTACCCTCTTATATTAAAGAATATATTCAGATTAATTTCCTACTTTTTTTTCTTTTTTATATTTCAACTCTGATGTCTCAAACTACTGATATCGCAAATTAAATTTTCTGGGACCAGAAAATTTACTTTGCTATATCAGTAGTTTACTTTGAGATATCAGTAGTTTTGGATAAACTTTGACTTTAAGATATTGAGAGTTGACTGTATTTTCACTTGATGACTAGACTTATGCATGTCATTACCTCAGTTTGGGTTGGGTCCAACAAATTCAGAGGCAAGGTCTGTAATCGATGTTGACCGGAATGTTAGACCACAACACGCTCCCTTATTACTACCCTAATGTGCTTAACTATTGGATCACCTAAACCTAATAATTTTCCATTTGGGACAAATGGAAAATTAATGGTTTTAGGTGTCCCAATACTTAAGCTTATTAGGGTAGATATTGGAATGTGCTGATAATAATCTTGAATATTTAGTATTTCTTCATAAAAAACATACATGTATGCTTCTCATTGAAATTGCTTTAAAGCGGTGGATCTGTGGAGGGGCACATTTTTCTCATAGGAAAGTCACTGCGATTGTTTCACAATTATTATCAGTTTTTCCAGTTATTGGGTGCTGCATATTTGAAAATCCGGGCCCAGTTGTTAAAGACATTGTAAATCTAAAGAAGTTGTTTGTCAAAGATTAGTTTAATTTTCTAGCACTCATAAAATCAAGTTTGCTAATTTTTTTTTTTTTTTTTGGCCAAAAAATTGTTAGGAACTTTTGCACTTTCAAAGGTCCTCCACCATTTCAAAAAACAGTTGTGTTTTTCAATACTTTAATAAAACTAGTAGTGTTTTGCAAATAGTTTATTTAAAAGAAAACGTCAAATCAACTAAGAAAGTAATCAGTTTCTAACAACTGGGTCCGTGTATCTAAAGTGCATGCTGTATAGATGTTGTGTGCTCAGTACAAAGTGTGTAAAAAGAATATTATAACATTTAAATCATATTTTTTTCAGTTTTTGTAACGTCTAGTCCAATTTGCATGTAACAAATATTAAAAGTCTGATTAATATTCATCCTGTAATATTATCTTATCATTTAATAATAGTTTTTATCATTTAATACCAGGCTGGGTTCAAAACTAAAGATGTCGTTAGTTAACGAGACGTTAGAATTTCAAACCAATTGTATGCAAAAACACTGCCATTTTTGCTGAAAAAATGTGAGGAGCTTTTGGAGTACATAAGCTCTGATTTTTTTCAGCAAAAAATATTAGCATACTGATTTTATGTGAAGTGGAAGACTTAATGAAACCTCAACTTAATGAATTTGTTAACCCTTAATGCGCCAAAAAGCAGACGACAAAATTTACGTCTGCAGAAATTTCAGAAAAAGTTTTGTCCAAGCTATATCATATTGAGATTCAAAGACTTAAGGGCAAACAGTGTAGAACCTCATCTGGATCTACACTGTTTGCAAATTCAACAATTTTTCATTTTTGGCACTTTAAGGGTTAAGCTAACAATGCTTCTGAGTTATAGGAAAGACAAAGATGAAAGAATTTTGAGTTACGACAAGCAAACAGGGAGCTTTACGCATGTGCAAACAGCAGTGGCTCAGACTAGGTTGTGCATAGTGAAGTCTGGCCATAATAAGAAAAGTGACAGTATTGAGGTTATCTGGGGTAAAGGTCTGGTAGGTGAACCATATTTTTACCGTAATAGTTATTTTGTGCATTCCTTCAGACCCAGCAAATGTTAATGCTCGCAAAATCCTATGCTGCCTGTGTACTCTTTTAGACCCTTTAGACTTGTGACATGACATGAGCCTCAACAAAACAAAACCAACAAAGTGGCATGTGCACCCAGTGAAGACTCAGATCAGCTTGGGCATCCACCCAGTCTGATCTGAGCCTTTGCTGTGTGCTGAAAGGGTAGCTAAGGGTCTAAGCTTCCTCAGTGCTGACAGCAAAGACTCTGATCAAAATGGGCAGATTCACAAGCTAAACTGAGTCTGCGCTGGGCACACATACCACTTAAATTAGTTTTGTCAAGTCACGGCTCACATAGTGATAATGTGGAAAGATGTTTTAGTTGTTGTTTCATGTTAGTAAGTGTTTCTAGGCTTGAACAGGGTTAAACACAATAGTAGTTTCTAGTGTTACCACAAAAATTCGAAAAATTGGGACATCTAAAATAAATTACCATAACTGTCCTAAAATTGGAACAGTTTGGTTTTACAGTACATTTAATGCATCCAAAAGATGCAGATGGAATGGCAAACAGTGTAGACCCTGATCAGACTGCTCCTTTTGGAGCAGTCTGATTTGGATCTGCACTGGTTGCTCAGATCTGTCTTTCCTAATATTTAGAATTTTGAGGGTGTTAAAAGTTGTGGCATTAAAATAAGATCTCAGCTAGATAGCCTGTGTGCACATCATATAATTGTAAGGCTTCAGTCACATGGTAACAAAGTTGGTTTGGTAAAGTAAAATATTCTTATGTGAATGAAAATATAATTTTGTCGTATTTTCATTGCCAAATTTATATGGTAAAGTTTATTTGACAAACAAAATTAGTCCATGTGAATTGAAAGTTTTCCATAGAATATATAACAAAGAAACTAGCTTTGAAGTAAACTTAATCAATTTGATGATTTTCAACAAAGAGAGATTAAAAAAGAAAAAATGGCATGGTTGGTCGCTACACTTGTACAGTTTATTTGTCTAGGTAATGGTAACTATGACGAGAAATCTTTGCTTTTGTGAAAGCTGCTGCATATGTTTTAGTGCCAAAGTTTATTTGTAAAAGATTCTTTGTTACATTTTTTTGTGACAAATAATTTGCTCTGGGTGAATGCAAAATGTTTGGCAAACTTTCTTTGCTATAGTTTGTGACAAGTAAACTATGCTTGTGTGAACTGGTTACTTTGAACAAAATACAGGCATTCTGGTAAGCTTTTCACAGTGTTTATAGACAAGAATTTCAACATGAAAAATCAGTTATAATTTCCTTCACATGGGAAACATTACAAATACCCACTGTGGCCAGGCATGCTCAGTTTGTATAATGAAATTAGAGTATCCGGTTATAGACTGGATGAACTGTGCTACAGCCAGACTGTAGGTATGCGAAGCAAGAGTCTTTGCATAGCAGTATCTGCAGCTAATATTTTGTTTAGGATGTTACAGTTTTCAAGCTTTCTGCAGCTCTCTAATTATAATTCTCCAAGCTCTTGAGAAAGCCATTTTAATTATACACAAGCTGACACTATACAATTATTGACTTCTGTTGAGGTAGCATGAAGTGTTATTGAACAGTAAACAATTCATATTGACCAGCCCTTCTCATAGGTCAATATGAAGTTTACATTCAGTAACAATTCATGTCCACCTTGACAAAAGTCATTAAATGTATATTAACAGGACATGTTCATAGTGATGTCAGTTTGACAGCAGATGACATCAGTCTGTGCTATTTTGAAATAGTACAATTTATATGGTACATTGTATTATGTTGGAACGTTTCTTGTGTACAGGTTCTCACAGTATTTATTTAAACCATTATCATTTTGAAAACCATGAAATCATTGCTGTAATCATGTAACAACTTGTACATTGACATATTGCATGCAAATCAAAATAATAAAATGCATGAAAAACTGAACTTAGTTGTTGTTTTGTTGATGTTTTGTTGACGTTTTGTTGCTTTACATCTACGGCAAATAGCTATGGTCTTGTCAGGATGATAACTTATCCTTATCACACTATTTCTGGGCAGGCTTAGATCTCTTAAGCGGTTAACCAGTACTAACTGCGCATACGTTCGCCAGTAATTGACAACTGCCCTTCTTGAATCAGCAGAAGGAGGAACTAAAGTATGTGAACTTATTTTGTTAGCATTACCAAGGGCATAGCAAGGGGTGATTACATGATATGCACAATTATGTTTTATACCCCTCGTGGGAATGTCTATGGGCTAGCCACCAGGATATTTCATATTGTCATGTCTGTGGGCAGTTGGTATTAAAATATTGTCCAAATACAAAATTTCAGTATGCAAATACATAGGAACATGTTGAAATTTTGTCACTTTGTGGATAATGTTGTGTCATCAAAATTGTATGACCACACGTGTAATAACATTTTGCCACGTACACATAACGCCATGAACAACGGCCACATCAAAAATGCGTTTTCTTATTGACAATGTTCAGTTTGAAGGACTGGTGTTAAAATCTCATTTGTAAGGGTCATATGATAAGCAGACTTAAACTCGTGGTCATTTCATACAAAAATGCAACAAGCCTTTGGTGAGTTTCATAAATTTCATATGAAATGACCACTCGTGTAAAATCCTCTATATATAAAACACTCTTGGTCATTTCATGTAAAATTTATGAAACTTGCCAAAGGTTTGTTTCATAAATTTTATATAAAATGACCACTGGTGTAAGATCCTCTATATTTAAAACACTCGTGGTCATTTCATATAAAATTAATGAAACTCGCCAAAGGCTGGTTTCATAAATTTCAAATGAAATGACCTCTCGTGTAAGATCCTCTATATATAAAACACTCATGGTCATTTCATATAGAATTTATGAAACTCGCTGAAGGCTCGTTTCATAAATTTCATATGAAATGACCACTCTTGTAAGATCCTCTATATATAAAACACTCGTGGTCATTTCATATAAAAGTTATGAAACTCGCCAAAGGCACGTTTCATAAATTTCATATGAAATGACCACTTGTGTAAGATCTTCTATATATAAAACACTTCATCATCAAAACTGAGCTGTGACGCGAGAAAACCAACAAAGTGGTTTTGCGCCCAGCACAGACTCTGATCAGCAGGGTATTATTATATAGTGCTTCTTTAGGGGGTTTTTGTACAGTGTATTTTTGGCAGGTAAATTGAGACTAAGGAAAATTTCAGATTGAAATGAGATTCAGTTAGATTGGCAAAACTTTTCCTCTTATGATAAATACACTTAACTATTGCAGTAACTTGATCTGAAACTCTGTATCACGTCAAGTGGATGTGCCCAGATTACAGGATTACACGAGATGCTTGGATTGACAGTAGTCCAGAGATTCTGTAGTCCAGAGATTCGGGCACATTAAAAGACTCTATACACAGGATCAGACCAAGTTATTGTAGGGACGATATGTTTATTAGCTCACCTGAGCGGAAGGCTCCGGGGGAGCTGATAGGATATGCATTCTCTGTCGTCCACGTTTTAAACTGCCTCTGAAACCACTAGGCAGATTGTTACCCAATTCCACATAGAGCCTCCAGGGCTTGCGGTACTGAAATGTTCAAATGATCTGAACAGTGTTGGAAACGGCCAGTGGCCCGGTGGCCAAATGCGCCTAAATTTTGTCTGGGGCCACCAAAAATCTTCAAATTATGGACTTCAGTGGCCCAAATTTTTCTGTCTGGCAATAGTAAATCCATTAGATACTTAGCTAATGAATAATTTGGGCCACTGAGAATTTGGCCTGCTAAACTTTTGGGCCACCACATTAATCTTGGGAGCGTCCAGCACTGTCTGAATGTGCATGTCCACCACACCCATATATGCTGCATGTAGAAGCATTTAAAAATATTCTCCAGATCCAACTGGCCAATTAGTACGGCAGATAGGCAGCCTATGAAGGTGCTACTGGTAAGGTTCTGCAAACATTTTGAGTTATATATCAGATTAATTGTTAGAATCTCTAGTTTACAAAACCGGCTGATGACACCTCTGATTCTGAGTACTAAGCGAGTTATCTCCCCTTGAATAACCCCACCCATTTAATTGGGTAAAATGATCCTAACTGGAAAAGAGTAAAAAAATCATTTATGAGATGGTACTTTGTACGATTTTTTATTTGTATTCAGTTTGTAGCTTATTTACCGTATATGCGGTACTTATTATTTACTTTAGTTTTCATTTTGTGGCGTTGTGATATCGGGTTTACGTTGAAATTTGTGTTGTAAATAATTTTTTAAATTTCAGTTTACAATGTTTAATGTTGACTCCATCAGTCAAGATTTTGAAACAATATTTGCAATAAAATAGCAAGTCTAGAACCTTTGCTTTATATATAGATTATCAGAACTCAAGATCTCAGTACAGAGACAAAGAAACTCTAAGAAACATGAGCAAATACCCCACCCATCTAAATATGCATTGCAAAACTGGAAATCTTTCAGGCTCTTGCGGTTCAAAAAAGTAAGGTTAGGTCATATTGTAACATAATATACGTGACATTATAGGGCTGCACATCTATGCTAGTGCAAATGAAATTACTTCTAGCAATCCTTCACGCTTCAGTGAGCAAGAATTAATTTACTTGAAACAGTATTATACAGACAGTACTTCTACAAACCTACTTACACAGAGGACATGTTCACAATATTTTATCACATACCATTTTTTTCGCAACACTTCTAACTAGCAATGGGAATGCGAAATATATCTCCAGATGTTGTAAATAAGTGATTGTTTTCCTTATAACTTATTTATTTGTTAATTACATTTTCAAGTGACTTTACTGTATGCAACACTTTGTTACTTTGTTATTTTTCTTTGCAAGCGTATACATATTCATTGTTGTTTTGATGAACTACCGGCATAGTTTTGACATCTTCAAGATTCAAGACATTGCAAAAGAACAGTTTATCTTAAAACAGAATAAAAAGAAAAATTACACACTCACTAAAATGCATTAGAACCTGTAACCTAGTTATACCAGCCGCTAAATAAATGTAGGCCAGGCCAGTAGGATGTTGCCCGGCCACCCGACGAAGTTGAATAGACCTCATTTTTCTAAGTGTCCTATAAAAGAAGAATTTTTGGCCTCTTTCTTGCTGCCTACTTAGTGTGGCGATTGAGAGTTCAGACTGTTAAATACGTTACCAATAGAAAGTTTACAAAAATTTCTATGTTTTTAAATAAAAATGAAAGTCAGTAAAGACTCAGTATTCTATCTATAAATCGATATAAATTATCTATTTTTAAATTAAGTGATGTAAAAACATTTTTAAATTTTAAACTTTTATTATTTTGCTTAATTTTTCTACAGTAAATAAGGCTGTAATCTAAGTTACCATTAGATAAGAATTTCAGACAAATAAAACTAGAGATGGCAGTAAGCATGGCTTACTAAATACACCCCTCCCCTCCCCCCCCCCCCCCCCCCCCCCCCCCCCGCATTTAACAGTTAAGCATGGACCTTCGTCATCTAAGTTTTACAAAGCTATACAAAGCATACATGTTATGACAAGTACAAACAAATATAGCTCATCCTATGATCCTATCAAGGTAACTGAACATGTCTACTTTTATCTAATATTGGCTCTCGAGAGCAAAGCTGGAATAACCTAGTAGAAAAAATCAAGAAAAACGGTCAAGCAGTCTAGAAGGAGTAGTGATAACAAACTTTTATTACAAAAATTACAAAGGGGAATAACTCAGCCGGCAAACACTTCTGGGAAGAAATGGAAAACACGGGTCAACTTTTTTCAAACCAAATTTGAATACAATCAAAGCAAAAATGACTATATCCGCCCCCCCCCCCCCAAAAAAAAAATTTAGATAAAAAATATCAAAAAAGGGGCATTACTCAAGAAAGAGGGGTCAGATTTCACAGTGGAAACCATAACGCACATCTTCATAACTATATGTGTTCACATACTTAATTTCAAGAAAATCTGTCAAGCGGTCTAGGAGGAGTTGCGATAACAAACTTTTTTTACAAAAAAATATAAAGGGGCATAACTCAGCAGGATAACACTTTCGGGAAAAACTGGAAAACACGTGTCAACTATTTTCTTATGATGCATCAATGAACCAAATTTGAATAAAATCAAAGAAAAAACGACTAAACCCCCCCCCCCCCCCCCCAAATTAGGGCCAAAAATATCAAAAAGGGGCATAACTCAAGAAATAGGGGTCAGATTTCAAAATGGAAACCTTACTGCACATCTTCATACCAATATGTGTTCACATACTTAATTTCAAGAAAATCTGTCAAGCGGTCTAGGAGGAGTTGCGATAACAAACTTTTTTTACAAAAAATATAAAGGGGCATGACTCAGCAGGAAAACACTTCCGGGAAAAACTGGAAAACACTTGTCAACTATTTTCTTATGATGCATCAATGAACCAAATTTGAATAAAATCAAAGCAAAGATGACTAAAACCCCCCAAAATTAGGGCCAAAAATATCAAAAAGGGGCATAACTCAAGAAATAGGGGTCAGATTTCAAAATGGAAACCTTAATGCACATCTTCATACCAATATGTGTTCACCTACTTAATTTCAAGAAAATCGGTCAAGCGGTCTAGGAGGAGTTGCGATAACAAACTTTTTTTTTACGAAAAATATAAAGGGGCATAACTCAGCAGGAAAACACTTCCGGGAAAAACTGAAAAATACGTATCAACTCTTTTCACATGCTGCATCCATGGACAAAATTTGAAACAAATTGGAGCAAATGTTGCGGACGGACGGACAGACAACGTGAAAACAGTATACCCCCTCAAACAAGTTTGCGGGGGGTATAACTATACAAGACAAAATTAAAATTGATAAATTGCATTAGTATTAGTGTATTACTATTTAGGTCTAGAGACTATCTTTATAGTGGAAAAAAGTGGTTTCATTAAACTTTGTAGTTTACCATACAGAAACTGTTTAATACGTGTAATATAATTTTTAATGCAAATTTTGAAAAACATTATAATGATTTGAAATGGCGCTTACATGTTGAGATTCAAAACATTTCTCAAAGTATGACACTCTACGAGTATCTTACAGAATCAATATTAATCAAATTGATGTAACTAACGTAAAAACATGTAGCTTATGAGACTGTGATTTATGTTTTCACAGAGAACAAGATTTACAGCACATAAAACAATAACTAACAAGTCAGAATTGGAAAATAAAATATACTTTCAACCCTTTTAGGGTATAATTCTAGCACAGCTTTTATAAAGAAAAGTTAGGTGTGATTCATCTTGTGAAGACTACGAGACAGAAACTTTTCAGAGTTGTTGCATGAGTTCTAATGCAGTTTCATAGTCACCTTAATATGTGAAATAATATTGACACATAAATAGGGAAATATGTTAAAATAATGACAAAAACATGAAACAGAAAACAGATTACTCGGGTGTATCTAGTTTGCTCACTAAAGCTGAAATTATTCAGATTTATGTAGTTTGCTCACTTAAGCTGTATATGCACCCTAGATTTTATTCACTGTTACATTTATAGAAAAAATAGTATCATTGGATAACCATACAACCTAAATGTACATGATAATATTTTTCTCTGGCCTATTTAAAAAACGTAGAATAAACTAGAGATAATGACAAGATTATGACTTCAACACTTTTAAAATGTGTTTCACGCATAAAATATTTATGAGCATGCTGTGAGTTACTTTTCTTGTTTCTTCTTGTAATATTAAATCTATACACTCAAGTCATGAAACTGAACACTGTCTGGCGACAGTTTTAAGTAACTGACGTGCTTTTGACTCAAAAATGGCATTGGTGTAATTCAGAGTTCAAACACGACAGTATCACATTATATATGTATCAGTCTTACAATATTTGATGTAATATACGTTAAGCGAGACTAGTATAGGGGAGAGTATGTGGTAACAAATTCTGAAAATAGTTATCCTGATTGCTCATCAAAAACTGGGAGGCAGTTCTAATATACATTCACAGTATATCATTTTATGGAGGACTGAGAGAGAGAGAGAGAGAGAGAGAGAGAGAGCAAAACCCCAAAATTATCCTTAAATTATCTTCTACCCCTCCATCCATATATAAATAGTGTACACACACTATAAAAGTACTCTGATCAGTAACTCCTTGTGTGACAGTGATACTGTGTCAGACTACAAGTCCTCTAGGCAACCATATAATTACTTAATTTATAATATTGTTCCACCATAGAATGCTAAAAGACCACTTTAGCAATAACAGTTTCTGTAGTGCAAAATACCATTTTGGATGCATTTCATTGTTACTCATTTTCGGTAACGTATATGACAGTGCAAAGTTTTGCAAATTTGATAGCATTTGTTTTTATTTAACTAAATGCATTAGTGTTCTTCATTGATTGTATTTACATGCTCATTCTAATCAAACAAAGTAGTTTGTCCATTCTTGGTAACATAGACAACAGTACGGTTTCTAACGCTCCAGAAGACAATATTGTTTTAATTCAGAGGCTTCCAAGCATATTTTCTACAACACTAAAATCTATGTCTGTTATTGTGTTTATTTGGATGAGAATATGCAAATGTCATTAAAATGATAAGGTCACGTATATAACATGGGAGAAACAGCCAAACTACCCAATACTCAGACAGCAGAAAGCAGGGAAATACTTTGTAGACGTTGGGCTTTCAGAAAAAAGAACATGTTGAAAAAGTATCTCATAAAAGAAGAGGGAGATATTGGAGCTTAAAAATCTACTATTATTTATTGATGTATCATTTGATCAATTTCAACCGACAGATGGACCGATGAACAAATGGATGAACTGACAAGGACAGACGGTCCGAAGACAATCTTAAAGTACCGGATTGGATTGAAAATGACACCAGAGTATGCAACTACAACGCTTGTATAATCAGCGGCTAGTTTTGACCACTGTTAAGCTTGTCATTTTTGAGCAGATGACTGCCAAAACAGTGGTGAACACATGCTATTGACAAACCGACGTACAGACGGATGGAAAAATAAATATATAGAGCACATATTATCTAAATGAATGCAAGTTAATAGAAGTTACACATATATACTGTTTTCCAAGCATTTAGCCCATTTAGCTGGTCTTAAAGTAGTAATTTAAGTAGATTTTCATCATTTATGTACGTTTTCTGTTTGACCGTGACCTTGACCTTTTGTACATGTTGAAGTATATCTAGATAATTAATTCAACAATGAAATACCCTGTAAATTAGCTTCTGCATAAGACTTGACATATTTATTGTCGTGGGAGAGGAGGTGGTGTGTTTTTGCTGGTGTCCAATCAGTTTGACAGCTTCGAACCAGAGGAGTTGAAGGCTGGAGAAGAATGTGAACTGGTGTGGGCCAAACTTAAAGTACAGGGATCCAAGGATTTATATATTGGTTCTTTTTACAGACCGCCAGATAACCATAACCCTGAATATTTGGACCATTTGAAAAAGTTCATATCCCGTATACCAACCCAGAATGGTGCCCATCTCTGGATAGGAGGTGACTTCAATCTAGCAGATATTGACTGGACTGATGAGTGCGTGGAACCTTATCCTATGCATGGTGCACAGTGTCAGCAGTTACTAACAATTGCTAAAGATGCCTTCCTTAGCCAGATGGTCACTGAGCCTACGAGGATTACCGAGACAAATTCTAGCACCCTGGACCTATTCTTCACAAGTAATGACACATTGGTAAACCAGACCCGTGTCATCCCTGGTATCTCAGATCATGAGGCAGTTTTTGTTGAGTCCAGCCTTAGACCAATCAAAAAACCCTCCTGTCCTAGACGTCTCTACAAGTACCACAAAGCTGAATATGATGGTCTCAAGAGGGAGCTGCAAGAATTTACCATCTCTTTTCTCGGAAAGGCAAACTCCATGGACATTAACACTCTTTGGTTGGAATTTAAGACCACCATTCATCGTCTGATGGAGAAATATATACCAAGCAAGACCATAAGGGGAGACAAAAAGCCCAAACCATGGATGACAAGAACAACCAAAGCCCTTCACAGAAAAAAGAACAGACTATTCAAGAAACAGAAGGTCACCAAGAAAGCTAAAGATGTGGAACAGTACAAGAGCTTGAAAGCAAAGATACAAAGAGCAGAGCGGCAAGCCTACTGGCAGTATGTGGAGAACCTGATTGACATCGGTGACCCAGACCATGACCAGAAGCAAGGGAAACAAAAGAGATTCTGGTCCTATATCAAGTCTCTCCGGAAAGACAACAGTGGAGTTGCGCCACTCAAAGAGAATGGGAAGATGCACGCCGACCCAGTGGACAAATCAAATATCCTGAACAGGCAGTACGAATCAACATTCACAAGGGAAGATGAAACAGACATACCAAAGTTAGAAGGACAGCCCTACCCAGCAATGCCAGAAATTGAGGTCAGCTCAGACGGAGTATTGAAACTACTTCAGAAGATCAACCCAAGTAAGGCAGGAGGCCCAGATTTGATCCCAGCAAGAATACTCAAAGACCTGACAGAAGAGCTTGCTCCCCTTCTCACTGTCATCTTCCAGAGAACATTATCCCTTGGCGAAGTACCTGCGGATTGGCGTTCAGCTAATGTTACTGCTATCTTCAAAAAGGGCGACAGATTCGAAGCTAGCAATTACAGACCAGTCTCCTTGACAAGCCTGTGTTGCAAACTACAGGAACACATCCTCGTCAGCAACATCATGAGTCACCTGGAGCAGCATAAGATTCTGACAGATTGTCAACATGGCTTCAGAGCACGTCGGAGTTGCGAGACACAGTTGGTCACTCTCTGTCACGAGCTTGCTGACTCCCTTGACAAGAACCTACAAACAGACCTAATTATCCTGGATTTCTCTAAAGCTTTTGATAGAGTACCCCATCAGCGGTTATTAGGAAAGCTCCAACATTATGGAATCCGAGGAAATACCTACAGTTGGGTCAAGTCATTCTTGGCATTGCGGAATCAACAAGTGGTAGTAGATGGAGCAACATCAGATAAAGTCCCAGTTGTTAGCGGTGTACCCCAAGGTACAGTCTTGGGACCAGTGCTCTTTCTTCTATTTATTAATGACCTACCAGACACTGTGCAATCCAAAACGAGGCTGTTTGCAGATGACTGTATACTTTATAGAAGAGTGAAGGTTGGGGGTAAAAAGGGTAACCGAACCGAACCGAACCGAACCATCGGATTATACCGGACGGAGTTTACGGAAAATTCCGATTGTCACAGTACCGGCTTTTACCGCCGTCACCGAACTGAACCAGCGAATGCGATATCTACTGTCTATTTATTGTAATTTCTTTTAGTATTTCATTAAATTGATTAATTAAGTTTCTAGATTTTACCTATTTAAGTATAATTCAATATATCTGGATAGTTGGATAGTTAAATAACGAAACATAATTTTAGAAAACGTTAAAAAAGGGCCAGGGGCAGCCCAAATGCAATGTTGGACTGTTTTTTTTTTAGTCAAAACACTTTTTCCTAGTTCTTTTTGACTAAGCTAATCATTTTAAGCATTTAATTCAAGAATTAAATTATTATTAATAATACTATCATTTTAATCATACATGTTCATCACTCCGGATTGACTGAATGCATTGCAATGCTGATTGTAGGCAGTGTGGGAAGTATGATCGGTGTTAAAGGCTTCAGTCCAGTCAGTTTGGCCAATACAAGTGACGTGTAACGATCTGAAGCACTGAATCCCATGATGAATATATTCGTTTTCTTGTGTATGGGTGTGTGTGTGCGGGGGGGGGGGGGGGGGGGGGGGGGGGCAGGGCAGGTAAGAAAGCGGCTGAGAGGTGCTAATGATTTTTACAAGTGATATTTGTGAGAGATAAGTTTTTTTGTGTGTTTTCATGCCCCCAATTTCGGAGAAGCCCCCTTCGGAGAAGTTGCGGGGGCATACTGGTTTGGGCCTGTCCGTCCGTTTGTCCATCCGTCCGTCTATCCGTAATGCTTTTAGGCAGCTGGGAAACTCAAGGCGCCCTAACGCTAGGATCTTGAAATTTTATATGTGGTATGCTCATGAAAAATAAGTGGACCCGTATTTTTTCTTTTTTTTCGCCGGTCACGTAAATCCAGAGCTGTGTCCCTTTTTGGACTTAGTCTTTGGAACCTTGCGAACATAATATCTCAAGAACCCCTGATGCTAGGATCATGACTTTTTTGCAGGATAACATTGCTCAAGGTGTAGATGACCTAATTAACTTTTGAAAAAGAAACGTAAATTTTTGACCGAGTTATGCCCCCTTTTCGACTTAGTGCATTGTGAGCTTATGGAACCTTGTGAACAAAATATCTCTGCAGGAAGACATTGCCCAAGGTATAGATGGCCTGGTTAACTTTTGAAAAAAAAATCGTAAACTTTTGACTAAGTTACGCCCCTTTTTCGACTTAGTGCATTGTAAGCCTATGGAACCTCTCGAACAAAATATCTCGACAACCCCTGATGCTAGGATCGTGTTTTTTTTGCAGGAAGACATTGCCCAAGGTGTAGATGACCTGATTAACTTTTAAAAGTTATTGGTGAATTTTTGACTGAGTTATGTCCCTTTTTCGACTTAGTGCATTGTAAGCATATGGAACATTGTGAACAAAATATCTCAAGAACCCCTAATGCTAGGATCGTGTTTCTTTGCAAGAAGACATTGCCCAAGGTGAAAATGGCCTGCTTAACTTTTGATAATTATTGGTGAATTTTGACCGAGTTATGCCCCTTTTTCAACTTATAGCAGTGTAAGCCTATGGAACCTCGTGAACAAAATATCTCGACAACCCCTGATGCTAGGATCGTGTTTTTGCAGGAAGACATTGCCCAAGGTGTAGACTCCCTGATTAACTTTTGAAAGACACTGGTGAATTTTTGACTGATTTATGCCCCATTTTCGACTAAGTGCATTGAAGCCTATGGTACAAAGGTACCCTTACAGTCAAGAACTGTAAGATATAGGAATATACAGTTACAGGCTAAGATGTAGATGAACAGTGTAAAACCCTTTCCTGACCTTCATATCATGGGATGAACCTTCTTGAGAGGCAAGCATACGGTTGGGGGCATAGTGTTTCATAAACACATTTTATAGTGTTTTTTTTTTTTTTTTGTTTGTTTGTTTGTTTGTTTGTTTGTTTGTTTTTCGCTCTCTACGTCAGATAGCGGAAAAGATTGTTGTATATTTTCACGGTGGGCTTGTGAAAGTTCATTATATATTTCAGAGTTATTCAGCAGACACGATTTGTGACAGACAGAGAGACAAACAACTATGGGAAAAACAATTTTATGATATCACTATTTCGATTTATTGAAATAAGTGATATCACAGACACAAAACAGGAGATTTATAGCAAAACGGCACCTCATAGAAAATGACGCTATAGGTACATCTTTTCCAAGGGCTCCATGTTGGGCAATTTTACGCTTTGCTGATGTTCAGTATTCTCAGTTGAGTTTCTAAACAAACCACTACACTTTTTTACACGTTCGCAATGCTCTCAGTGGCAGACAGAAATTAGCCATTTATAGCGAGCACTCGATCCAAAGCTCCGTAGGAGCTTTTGAAAGGGCTGGAGCTCTATGCTAAGGCATGTTTTTACCTAAAAAACACATTACTTTCAATGGGATTTCTTCCGTAACGGTTTCGTAACGGCACCGGACGGCAGTCATTATACAAATTAGACTGGTTTGGATAGAAATTAACGAAACGATAAGAAATAGAGGTCGAACAGTCTTTCTGTCACTAAATTACGTAATGACGTCAGTCGTTCCGTCTGAAAAAAAGAGGTGGCGTCAACGTTAACCGCTTCTGTGGGTAGATCACTACATGGTCAGTACACAAAAAGCAAGGAGGTTGGGTGTTTGGTGAAAATTTCAAGGAAATAAAAAGCGCCGTAGGAAAAAAATAAAGAAAAAAAAATAGCCTGTTTTCCGAAGGAACAGATTTCTAGAGGGGAAGCTGTTCTCTGACAGTTTCTAATCAGTTTGTCAGATGGAGTTCGCAGCTGTTGAGTTAGAACATTCAAACAACAAAAAAGCGTTGTGCCCTTCGGAAATTGAACCCAGAATCGTATAATGAGTAGTCAGATCAGGGTACACTTCGACCATGCAGGTTTGTCCGAATCCTTAGAGTCAACATGGTAGCAGCCATAGAGAGGTTTTATCATACCACCAACACACTGTGAAGAGCGATGTGCTCGCCTATAGGCAGTGATTATTTTCATAGGGTCAGCGCGTCAGTTTCGTGAGATTTGGAATATGTTCGATTTCGTCTACAAATAAGTAGTTGTTTTGAACATTTGTTGTTTACATATGACAAGAATTTTGTATATTGTTTTTAAAAGACAATTTTAGTTGGTCCCATGAGTAGTCCGTGTCACCGAATGATTTCAAATCTCCACATCCCCATTCCACTTCGTTGTATGAGCTTGTTTTATACTACTATGATTTTATAAACGCACGAACGCTCGCGCGGCTGTGCATGTACACTCACAGATGTGCGTCTCATCGACAATAAACAGTAAAATGAGTGATTATATATTGGCTGGTATGGCCATTCGCGTGGTCTTTCCCTTCGCCGCACCCATCCCCCCCCCCCCCCCCCCCCACACACACACACACCTTTCCCTCCACCACCACCAACCCCCTCCCCACCCCTCCCTCAGTTGATTGTGTATCTTATCTCTAGCAAACACATTGAAACCCATCAGATACTCTTCTTTTACCCGCTGCGTACAAAAATTTAACAGTCACACAAAATGATTTTAGCAGTCTGATCAGCATTTTGAAGTGTTGAATCAAGCTAACGTCGTGATCATTTATTAATCTCCCCAAAAAATACTGACTTGTAAAAATAACACCCCAACCCCCATCTCCAAGAAATAAATCAGATATAATAAATGAAATTATACCTTGAATTAATAGATTAAATCATAAACAATATTTAATCAAATCAGAAAAATATATGACTATAATAATTAGTTTCAGCAGGAGCAGGTTCCAGAATACATATACATCCCGGCGGCATGTCGTTTTCAAATTTATCGTTTTATATTTCATTATTTAATTATCAACCTATCCAGATATTTTGAATTATACATAAGAAGGTATAATATAGAAACGTAAGTAATTAATTTAATGAAATACTAAAAGAAATTGTGTTAAATAGGCAGTACATGTCGCATTCACTGGTTCGGTTCGGTGACGGCGGTAAAATCCAGTACCGCAACAATCGGAAATTTCCGTAAGCTCCGGCCGGTATAATCCAGTGGTTCGGTTCGGTTCGGTTCGGTTACCCTTTTTACCCCCAACCAAGAGTGAAGACTTTACAGGACTCCATGGAACTCCAGAATGATTTGGACAAGTTGGCACAGTGGAAGAGAAAGTGGGGAATGGCCTTTCATCCTGACAAGTGCAACATTCTGAGAGTAACAAGGGCAAGAAAACCAATTGAAGCCAAGTATATCCTGAAAGGTCAAGAACTCGAGGCTGTCCACACTGCAAAATACCTAGGGGTGGATCTCTCCGACAACCTACAGTGGAATCACCATATTGACCGAACAGTCAAGAAGGCTAACAGCATGTTGGGTTTTCTTCGGAGAAACCTTCGTGTTAACAGCAGTGACACCAAGGCAGCTGCATACAAGACCTTAGTTCGGCCAAACCTAGAATACTGCTCATCAGTGTGGAGCCCTCATACAGTCTCTGGAAAGTCCAAAATAGAGATGGTGCAGAGGCGAGCTGCAAGGTACGCTACCAGTCGCTACCATAACACCAGCAGTGTAACCGAGATGCTGCAGGACTTAGACTGGGAGTCACTAGAATCAAGGAGAGTTAAGATCCAGTTGACCTTACTCTACAAAGTGATCAATGACCTAGTGGACGTTCCTGCCTCAGCGTACCTCTCTCCAGTCAACACACGGACAAGAGCTAATCACACCAAGAAGCTAAGACAAGTTCCATCTAAAACAGATGTCTTCAAATATAGCTTCTTTCCACGGACCATCCCAGTTTGGAACTCGTTGCCAGCCTCTGTGGCTGAGGCCCCTGACTTGGTACTCTTCAAGCAGGGGCTTTCCACTCTTACATTCTAGGTAGGGGGCAACCTGCAAGTAGGGTTGGAGGGTTTTTGGAGCTGTGCCGGTTGGGTGCTATACCCAGGGGCCGCTACGGTAGCCGGAGTGGTCTGATTACCCAATGATGACCTGAAAATGCAGATTGCGAACTTTTCTTTACTTCCTATCTGTCTATCAACTGTTTTCTGGCTTTCCTATCTTTCCTACTTTTTCTTTTTCTACCGCCACAGAGACATAGTGATCAAGTGTGATTGAAGTCTCTTGAAGAACAGATACAGATACAGATACTAGTAATAAAACAGACAAATTCTAATATAGATGTCAAATATTGTCAACCTTTGGTAATCAACGGTAATTAACAAACAGACGCACGGACAAACACTGTTCAAGAAGCCAAATTCGTTAAAAGCTTCTATGTTTAGTTCATTCCAATTGTTTTCCGTACGTACTACTTGAAAATGACAAACACTTGCCTTTAGTTGAAATAAATGGACATTTTTGACGTACATCAACAAAAATTGTGTAATTTTGCTGTTTATGGGTACGTAAGTTTCAAGGGCCATAACTCTGTTAGTACTCAGCAGCGGTGATGTCATCAGCCGGATCCATACACTAGACATGCTGACAAACAATTTGGTATATAACACTTGATGTTTGCAGAACCTTACCAGTAAAGTCCTTAAGCAGAGCACTTTTGGGTCTCCGTCTGCTCTACTAAATGGCCTTGAAATTTGGCATGTTACTGTATTGATATAGCATCGGTTACTCAAAAACTACCAGGAATATTCAAATGATGACCTTGGGTTGACCTTTACTTTTACGCAAGGTCAAATTCGTTTTCTGATGCTTTTATATGGGAAAATGTTAGAACATAAAAGTTCATGAAAATTATAGAAGGCTTGAATAGCCGAAACTTCGAAGTATGGTCCAAGTTCGATCTTTCGAATGTGTACCTTGCTCTCGAAGGAACTCTCAAGATTTTAATTTGGCATAAAACTTGCTAATAACATACACATTCATCAGACGTGTGCATTTTTAGCATGTTTTCTTGTTATTGTGACCTTGACCTTGATAAGAGAAACAAAAAAAATCTTGATAGTTTGTAAAAGATTAATTTATTGTCGAATCAGTTTAAAAATCAAGAAACAAAGTTGTTCATAAAATAAGACGATTTGACATTATAAGGATTATACCACTAAACACTTTTTTTTTTTTTTTTTTTTTTTTTTCAACGGTCCACTTATTGTTGCTCTGGTAACGCTTCAGAAAGGTTACTCGGACAAAACGGACCATGGACAAAACGGACCAGACCACGTTTCAGGACAAAACGGACCACGTTTCAGGACCAGACGGACCACGCTAGAAGACATACCAGACCATTAATTGGTGTCAGTTAAAAGATTATGGAGTATATAATGACCAAAGACAATGTTAAATGGTCACAATTATTTGACTACTGTTCATGATCTCAACTATCTAATTAATTTAATGGTAAGATCTTTATCTTTAACGCATGCAGATTTCATTATTAGTGTTGCAACATGCTTTCTCAAGATTAACGGAAGGTCTGAACGTGGTCCGTTTTGACCTTAAACGTGGTCCGTTTTGTCCTGAACGTGGTCCGTTTCGTCCTGAACGTGGTCCGTTTTGTCCCAAGCGTGGTCCGTTATGTCCGTGGTCCGTTTTGTCCGTGGTCCGTTATGTCCCTAATTCTCAGAAAGTATACTCATTCTCAGAACAATGTTTTGTAGATGGAAGGTTCACACCTATGTTGACGAGGCCGCATAAACTCTAGAAATGTCCTTAAATATGTGGATTTGGAAATTGGATTTTGGCCGTATATGGAACTCCCCACCCACTTCGCTTGAGCCTGTTGACAACACGTTTCCCAAATGTTTTTTAATTTTCTTTTTCTTTTTTTTTTTTTGAGTTAGTGTGAACGAGTAACTTGTAGGTGGAAAGAATTTAGAGCCAGCCATGCATTTGAAAGTAAATAATATTTGTAGAAAAATTGCCCAGCTTAGGATATTTGATTTTGTGTCACAATACGTAATATAGGAATGATTGAGCAAAATCGGTGACTATGCGTGACACGGCCCTATTTTTATTTTAAGTCATTATGTACAGAGAATGGCTCTTAAGGAAAACGCCCTCTAACGAAATCGGCGTACACTGTGATGTTCTTAGAATACAGTTAGATGCTATCAGCATTCCAAAACCACACAATGAAGAACAAGGAAGACTTAGACAACTGAATCAAAAACATTTATTGTTAAATATTTTCGTATTCAAAATGGGTATAAAGAAAACCAACCCACACAATTCTGCAATGCGGAACGAGGAAAATTTTGACCGCTGATACAAATCAAACTGGCATTGAATAGAATTTTCGTAGACGCAATCTGAGAGCCACATCAAATCATCAACAATACGCCTACCCGTGACACTGTATTCTTTTTTTTCTTCTTCTTTGTAAGTGTACCAGACCCTAGGTACAAGCCAGGGCCGTAAGTGGGAGCAATTTCGTGTCACGCACAATCATGTTTTATTCTTTATCCGGCCGGGGCGTCACTAGGAGCAATCATTCATATTACGCACAGTCAGCTTTTAAAGTTTAATCCTTGCTGGGATATGTAGTATTTCAGCCACTTTGGCAGTTGGTATTGAAATCTTGTCTAATTCATGAAAAATCAGCATGCAAATATGCAGGTGCGTTTTGAAATTTTCTCTATTTTGACAAAATTTCAATACGCACCCGCATATTTGCCGTATAGGTAGCTACGCCCTTGCAAGCGGTGGTCCGTTATCGTAATGGCACCACTGGTTAACTATGTATAGGCCTATACAAGGACTGTTACGACACAAAAAAAAAAGATCTGTTACGAAACTAAAAAGAGTCGTAGTTACCAAGCGACCTGATGATCAGGTCGTTTGGTAACTGATTTTTTCGTTTCGTAACAGCTCTTTTCGTTTCGTAACATCATTGAAAACATAGTTAAGCGGGTGTGAATGGTATGAACGACGCGCCGCGAAGTCAGCCAGAGTGTGCCGTGCCTATACCCAAACGTTTAAATATTTTCACTAGTCAGTTGTTTCAGCTTGTAAACGCATCGACGTCATTTCGACGTCCCGGTATACGTTATTATGGCAAATGATGATGGCAACACGCGAGACACGAAGGCACGAAGTTTTAGCATGCCCCCCCCCCCCCCCCCCCCCCGAAAAAATAACTCTGTGTGATTTGCATTCCCCCCCCCCACCACCACCACCACCACCACCACCACACACCCTAAAAAACTCGGTGTGGTTTGCATTTGCATTTTCCAGCCGCGTATTCGGATTCATTTTAGAAACGAGATATCGAGCTGTGTATATATAAATGCCGTCTTTTCTCTTTTGGATTCGCAAAGTCGCGTGATTACGTCAGGGGCATTCACGTGAGCACGTTCAGGCCACGTGCTGACCTCTCTTAATTGGGTCAGGTTTTCCAATATTGTGTCTACTTTGCAAACAAATTACGAATGTAAGTCAACATTGCAGGAAAAATACAAAAATATTAAAATAGCAAACCTGACCCAGTCATCATTTATCGTTTTCAGCAGCCTCGTGAACAAGACAAACTCTTCGTCTCAGTTTGATGTTTGTTTTCGTCTGCTGTGACCTCATTAAAAAAATGAGCGCATTCGGCATACGAACGGACTTTGTTACATGAATAAGATGTCAAAAATCATTATATAGGAAGAACAGCAAAATGGGTTTTATATTTATTTTAAAATCGAGCTCAAAAGCAACATGACGAGAACTGCTTCTGGACGTGACGTTGTCTGTGCGTGATAGCATATCAAATAATGATCGCTCCCTGAGGTTCGTTTCTGTAAATAAATTCATGACGTGTGTGTCGAAACCAGAGTTATTTGGTACACAGTACACAACTACCGCAAATTGAAAGAAAACCTGCTTGTTTGGGAGAAAACAGGAAACTGTTAGAAAAAAAAATGACGAGAACTACTCGGATACGAGTACATTTATTAATTTCTGTTGCTTCTGAAAATATACTCGAAAAAAATATTAAAGGGTCAAACTTTTACCCTGCGATTTCTAGAACATTTCAAACATTTGGTAAATAAATCATTTCTATCTTCCAGTTTATTCACTTTGCAAGTTTTATACACATGAAGCTTGAACCTATAGCCTTTGTCTTGACCAAGTCCAAGCTTTAAGTCAAACTACCCCTACAATGAAAGTGGTTTGAATTCCCATAGAGAATTGATAGTGTGTCAGTTTAGTCGGGCATAATTTCTAAAATTGCTATGAGTTTTAAACTTCTTATAGCTTGCTGAACTTAACAATGATTAAATTTGAATGACTATCGAGGATTTTTTAAAAAAAATCATGATTTTGCGAAATCGAAAATTTTGGTGAGTTTGTTCCTTATGGACTTCTGACAGCTTTGGTTTTGAGGGTAGCGTGAATTGAAGTCTGGACTTGGTTCAGATAAAGGCTTTAGTTTCAAACTTCATGTATATGAATGAAATGGAAGGTAGAAATGATTTATTTTACCAAATGTTTGAGATGTTTCAGATATCGCAGGGTAAAAGTTGGAGTATAATATCGGTTTATAAAATGTAGACACAGTTTAGGGACGAGTCATTTATAGTCAGGTGGGGGGGCCGGGTACATTTAGGGGGGTCGGAATTTTTTTTTGTGATGTACTGGGGGGGGGGGGGGGTCGGAAATAAAAAAGCCATGGAGCAGGGGGGGTCATATATTTTATTCGGCATATTGTGGGGGTCAGAATTCTTCCATCAGTCTTCTTTTTTTTAAAGAGTCTCAGCTTCTGGGGGGCAAAGCCCCCCAGACCCCCCATTACTTATATTCTTGTAAACTTAAACTCAATCTTAGAGACATTTATAGAATTGACACACAAAACTTAGGCACTTCATATAAAAAAAAAGATATTTTTTCATAAATTTGCTAGTAAGACAGTATGCAATTGTCTATAAAATCATGTCGAGCAGATGATTTTGTTCTGGATTAAATTTAATGCCTGCATTTGTGATATCAGCTCTCCAGTTGCCTCGTCATCAGCAAAGCTATTATGGCTTCTGGGGGCTGCGCCCCCAGACCCCCCATTCATTACTATTATTAACAGTCTTATTGAACATTCAAAAACAGATTTCTGGATGGCCATATGCAAGAAGGAAAGTGAAAAATATCAAAATATGCTGACAAAATTTACAGACAATTAACCTGCATGATTTATTAACCTGTCAAAGTAAGAAAATGTTCTTTGTGTTTCATACAGGTTGGATTAAGGTCAGTCTGACTTAAAAAAAAGTAATACAGTATGTGGGTGAAGGGTAGCTGGGGAGTTGGGATGGTGTGGGGGGGTCATTAACTTTTTTGTCACCTATCTGGGGGGGTCGGAAAAAAAATTCTGGTGAGACTGGGGGGGGGTCGGAAAAATTTTGGGGACTCATATGAAAATGTACCCGACCCCCCCACCTGATAATAAATGACTCGTCCCTTAGTCAAATAGTAAACAACAATAGTGTTGAGCTCATGATTCAATATAAAAGGGACATACACTAAAATATCAATGAAGATAAGTTTTTTGTTAAACATATAATTCTATTTATGTTTATATGCATTGCACTGCTTAACTGTCCTTTCACTATTTTTTTGTGTCGCCTTATTAAACTACGAGGGTTATTCAATAAGCTATTATAATGGTTATACAACAGATACTCTATAACAAATAGGGGCATGTCTTATTTACAATTTACATCCCTTCAAAGTAGTTGTACACTCACTTAAATGGCTGCATTCGATCGATTCGGGAGATACATGATTCCCGTTGCTAGGCAACCAAGTGTGATATGGTGAAGGTCCGTGGCCACGGCAACTTCGAGTTCATCTAGATCTTCAAATCTCACCTCCCGAAGTGACATTTTTAGTTTCGGGAACAAGTCGTAGACTTAGATCAGGAGACTAAGATGGGTGCGACAATATTTCCCTGTTATAACGGTCAATTACTGTCCTAACGGGGTTAGATTTATGTGGCGTTGTGTTGTCGTGAATTAGCACAACACCTGCGTCAAGGCGCACGGGTGGCTTTCGTATAGTTGGTGTCAATTGTTTCTTTAAAACATAAGTTGGAAACTCTGCAAAATACGTGCCGTTAACAGTCTCTCCATAGGGAACAAAATCCGTCGATAGTACACCTCATCCAAAAACAAAAGCATGTTATCCTGACCTGTTTCTGCATTTAAATACTGAGGTTCAGAATCTTGAGGTTTGATGCATAACTTGACAGTTGTGTGACAGTTCTTGCATGGACACTGACACACTACACAGAAATTTGATGCCCCTATCACGTTTCCCATCTCATCCAATGGCTATGGGTTTCTGTTTTGTCCAGTCGTGCTTGTTTAGCGACGCCATAGCCCTGAAACAGACACATTACCTAGGTGCGTATTGAGTTTTGTGTTGTTACGACATGGCAGTGGTTGGTTGGTTGGTTGATTTGGGTTTAACGGCCCTTTGAGACAGTATTTCAGTCTATATCGGGCCGTCTCCCAAAGAGAGGGAGAAAGGAGAGAGAAATAATAGACGAGAGAAAAAACGTCAAAACAGCCCCCTATCCGCACCTACTGCAAGCACAGTAAGCCCTTGCCCTACTCCTAGTCAAATAAGTAGGACGCCCCGGTACACGCAGCACCTTTGCACCACCCAACCACCCCCATTGGCAGTGGTAACAAGAAAGATGGAAGTTAACCAGCAACAAGCCTGTTTTAAAACTTAACAAATTTATTCACATGTATATCAAAATAAAACAGTCATTAATCAATCATGAAAAATGTAATTTACAACACCTTGTTTATTCTGAATGTCCCTCAGAATATTTAAACACAAGTCTTTTAACAGTTTCAGATCCCAGAAGATAGACAGTTTTATATACACAAATTTTCAATCTGAAATAAATCCAAGAAGAAAGTCACAAAGTAATCCAATATATTCAAAATCCAGTTTAAACTTATTTAACTACAGACTGGCGAAAGTTTACAAAGAGGACTAAATGAAAATTTGTGCTCTTTATATGTTATCTAGGAATATTCAGGGATTAACCAAAGATATATTTTACCAGAAAATACTCAATTCTGACATAACTTTATACCAGAAGATTCTAAATGTTTACAACAGAAATTTCTACAATTTTCTTCAGTACTAATATTAAATATTCTAGAAAATTCTCGAAATATCCTGAAAGTTTTCTAAATTTCCTGAAGCTTCAACAGCATTCTTGTGACAATGGGGAGCAAATTCCAGAACTTTCTAGACATTTTTTTCTGTTTCGGGAACATTCTAAAGTTTCCCCAATTTTCCGGAATGTTCTGAAAAAAGTAAAAAGTATGCAAAGACCAGGAACTGAAACAATCAAAATCCAAATCCAGCCCTCAAACCATAGTTGGAAACAACTAAGATTACAAATAATCAAGATACAGAGAACATATGGCCAACCGAGTGAGCAGCTTGTTCCCAAAAGGTGGCCACTCAGCAACCCAAACCGAACCAAAAATAATAATAACATACATAAAGTAAAACATCACAGAAACTCTGACACCAAAAACAGGCAACAAAGAACCACAACAGAACTACCGCCTTGGAACGGTCAGTAATGAATTACTGGGGGGCTTAAATCGATTTTACAGGCCCAACCTCACCCTCAGTTTCTGAAGTGGTACAAAACATTTAGTTGGTTGTTCGGTTCGCATGATAACCCTCTAACTCGTCAATGAATCATCACGGTAAACACATAAATCAAATTTCAACACCATGAAGAAGCAAAGACGAGGACTCAACAGATACAACGGGCCGTCTGACAGGTGGAGATCCCTGTCCTGCCAAACAACCCCACTGGAAATCTGAAGCAAAAGAAGGTCACCAGTTGAGCCCCGGTGGACCAAGCAACAGACAAAAAGGCTGAAGTACAATGTAAACAACTTGTTTATTTCAAACCTAGTAAACATCAAAAATCTGCCAAATCCTATAAAACATCTAAAAACTGCCAAATCATGGTTAAAGAAATATTTACTCCATTCTGACACCATATACATACACTTACCCTCTTCAAGGAAAAGAAAGTTTTATGAAATAAAACTTTCCTTTTTCATTTGACCTATCATTATGAAACAAAACTATATTGAAAACCTATATAAACCAGCATACAGAATGATTCAGACATCACGTAGAAACAGCCAAATTTAAGCTCTTGTGTATCTGGGATAATACTGTCTTTCCCTTTGATATATCTGATGTCTAGAATGTACTCCTTCAACATGAGACTCCACCAGAGTAATCGATAATTCTTGTTCTTCATCTCATGAATGAAGGCTAGTGGTTTGTGATCCCTAAAGACAATAATCGGTGTGACTGAAGAAGTTAATCGACTTCAAAATGCTGAAGAGCAAGGATGAGAGATCAACACCCTTTCTGAATAGTAGAGTAATTTCTCTGATACTTGTTACTTTTCTCACAGTGAAGTTTTGTGCTAAAAGAAGAAATGCATTTAACTTAATGGTTAGTCACACATTCAGTCTACAAACTTTTAATGAATTCACATTGGTTTGAGCATTCACTGTAGACAGATACATTACTTGAAGCTCTCTCTTTGCATGTTTCAGTTGGATTAACAGCTTTTCTTTTATACTTTTCCATGAATTACCGGTATAGAGATTTCTCGGTGAAATCAAAACTGATAATCTCACTTGTATAGAGATTTCTCGGTGAAATCAAAACTGATAATCTATAGAGATTTCTCGGTGAAATCGAAACTGATAATCTCATGTGAGATTATCAGTTTCGATTTCACTGAAAAATCTCAATAATTCATTGAAAAGTATAAAAAAAAACAATCTTACACTGAAAAAGTCAAATATCCTCTATAAACTGTGTCGTATCAAAAGGAAATTTGTAGAATGGCTACAGTGAAACCTGCTTATGTGGTCACCTCTATTAAGCAGCCACCTTTTCCAAGTCCCTTGAACCAGAATGCAGTACAAATGAACCTCTATTAAGGGGTTACCTGTCTTAGGCAGCCAATTTTTTAACTTCCCTTGGGTGACCCTTTAAGACAGATTTGACTATATTTCAGTAGATTTTTTTTTTGCATATGCTGACTATGATTTTTCCTATCATTACTGCCGCTGCAATTTATTAAGCTGAAGTACTTTATAGTTTTGAAACTCATATATTTTCGCGGGAGTTAATTTTCTACTTTGGCAAAAAAGGAAGCCCACATGAACACAAATCATAATCTTTGTAACAAAGTTTTCTGGTGACATAGATGTACACCAGGGCTGTGGAAATACTATGCCGGACTTGTCCTACTTGTCCCGTTTCACTCTGTACAAGTGAGAAATTTCAGTTTACTTGCCTTGGGACAAGTATTCAAATTGTCATCGGTGGAAGTATTTTAGGATAGTTCTGAGATATTTTTCATATTTTCTCATGAAAACATATTTTGTGGGTTCCTGTTAGAATTGCCTCATCGAGGCAATTCTAACAGGAACCCACAACATCTGTTTTCATTCAAAACTTTGTGACAGCCAAAACTATCATCAAGTTCAACCCTTCCTCTATTAATTATCTATTATTCTTTCCTTATATCATGCGTACTTTTTCTGGGAAATAAATATTTGTTTGGACAAGTTAATTTTGTCTATTTACTTGACCCCATGGACAAGTAGAAAATTTTGGTATTTCCACAGCCCTGTGTAAGCAGCAGTTTCTGCTGACAATAGATAAGAAAGGTGACAATATTGAGATTATCTGGGGTAAAGGTCTGGTATGTGAACCATACTTGTACTGTGCATTCGTGTGGACCCATCAAATGTAAATGCTAACAAGATCCTATGTTGACTGTGTACTCCTTTAGACCCTTTAGGCCTCAACATAACAAAACCAACAAAGTGGCATGAGGGCCCAGTGAAGACTCAGATCAGCCTGGGCATCCATCCAGTCTAATCAGAGTCTTTGCTTGTCCTTAAAGGGTAGCTAAGGGTCTAAGCTTCCTCCGTGCTGACAGCAAAGACTCTTATCAAAATGGGCAGATTCACAAGCTAAACTGAGTCTGCGCTGGGCACACATACCACTTAAATTGGTTTTGTCAAGTGGCGGCTCACATAGTGATAATGTGGAAAGATGTTTTAGTTGTTGTTTCATGTTAGTGAGTGTTTCATGGCTTGAACAGGGTTAAACACAATGGTAGTTTCTAGGCTTGAACAGGGTTAAACACAATAGTAGTTTCTACTGTTATCCCCAAAATGCTAAAAATTGGGACACCTAAAATAAATTACCATAACTGTCCTAAATATGGAACAGTTTGGTTTTACAGTGCATTTAATGCATCCAAAAGATGTAGATGGAATGACAAACAGTGTAGACCCTGATCAGACTGCTCCTTTGGGAGCAGTCTGATTTGGGTCTGCACTGGTTGCTCAGATCTGTCTTTCCTAATATTTAGAATTTTGAGGGTGTTAAAAGTTGTGGCATTAAAATAAGATCTCAGCTAGATAACCTGTGTGCACATCATATAATTGTAAGGCTTCAGTCACATGGTAACAAAGTTGGTTTGGTAAAGTAAAATATTCTTATGTGAATGAAAATATAATTTTGTCGTATTTTCATTGCCAAATTTATATGGTAAAGTTTATTTGACAAACAAAATTAGTCCATGTGAATTGAAAGTTTTCCATAGAATATATAACAAAGAAACTAGCTTTGAAGTAAACTTAATCAATTTGATGATTTTCAACAAAGAGAGATTAAAAAAGAAAAAATGGCATGGTTGGTCGCTACACTTGTACAGTTTATTTGTCTAGATAATGGTAACTATGATGAGAAATCTTTGCTTTTGTGAACGCTGCTGCATATGTTTTAGTGCCAGAGTTTATTTGTAAAAGATTCTTTGTTACATTTTTTGTGACAAATAATTTGCTCTGGGTGAATGCAAAATGTTTGGCAAACTTTCTTTGCTATAGTTTGTGACAAGTAAACTATGCTTGTGTGAACTGGTTACTTTGAACAAAATACAGGCATTCTGGTAAGCTTTTCACAGTGTTTATAGACAAGAATTTCAACATGAAAAATCAGTTATAATTTCCTTCACATGGGAAACATTACAAATACTCACTGTGGCCAGGGCATGCTCAGTTTGTATAATGAAATTAGAGTATCCGGTTATAGACTGGATGAACTGTGCTACAGCCAGACTGTAGGTATGCAAAGCAAGAGTCTTTGCATAGCAGTATCTGCAGCTAATATTTTGTTTAGGATGTTACAGTTTTCAAGCTTTCTGCAGCTCTCTAATTATAATGCTCCAAGCCACAGACACTTGGGGTCAGTAGGTGCATTTGGTCGAAAATTGATCTCCTGCAGCTTTTTTCTCACTTATTTTTACAATTTAGTATACCTGAACACCTTAACTGAGATAAATGGCTTGGTCATGTATAGAAAACGTTTGCAATTATCGATATTTGCTCCCTTGGCTTAAAAAAACACAAGATATTGAACTCTGTGCTCATCAATCTTGACCCCTCTCTCGGTAAACAGTGCTGTGCCTTCCGAATTCAACGGAATCATCTAAGATACTTACGTCCCTCAGTTCGCCAGACATTGGCCTTTACGTGGACACCGGCATCATTTCAAACTTCTCTCAAATTCTTACTATTTCTCACCGAATTTGTAGAAAAATAAGGACAAAAATCTTGATTAGCAGCGCCGGGGACAATGGTTCCATGCCCTAATATCTAGTCACAAATATTGATAGGACAACTTGGGACCAGTTTATGAACCGCAGTTGCCCATGACAGGAGACTGGTTCTCTTTGGAATTACTATATGAGAACTACCGAATGCCTACGGAATTTGAAATTCAGTCTACCTGTCGCGCGCATATGTGTAAACATTGTCCCCGGCGCTGCTAATCAAGATTTTTGTCCTTATTTTTCTACAAATTCGGTGAGAAATAGCAAGAATTTGAGAGAAGTTTGAAATGATGCCGGTGTCAACGTAAAGGCCAATGTCTGGCAAACTGAGGGACGTAAGTATCTTAGATGATTCCGTTGAATTCGGAAGGCGCAGCACTGTTTACCGAGAGAGGGGTCAAGATTGATGAGCACATAGTTCAATATCTTGTGTTTTTTTAAGCCAAGGGAGCAAATATCTATAATTGCAAACGTTTTCTATACATGACCAAGCCATTTATCTCAGTTAAGGAGGTGTTCAGGTATACTAAATTGTAAAAATATGTGAGAAAAAAGCTGCAGGAGATCAATTTTTGACCAAATGCACCTACTGACCCCAAGTGTCTGTGCTCCAAGCTCTTGAGGAAGCCATTTTAATTATACACAAGCTGACACTATACAATTATTGACTTCTGTTGAGGTAGCATGAAGTATTATTGAACAGTAAACAATTCATATTGACCAGCCCTTCTCATAGGTCAATATAAAGTTTACATTCAGTAACAATTCATGTCCACCTTGACAAAAGTCATTAAATGTATATTAACAGGACATGTTCATAGTGATGTCAGTTTGACAGCAGATGACATCAGTCTGTGCTATTTTGAAATAGCAGGATTTATATGGTACATTGTATTATGTTGGAACGTTTCTTGTGTACAGGTTCTCACAGTATTTATTTAAACCATTATCATTTTGAAAACCATGAAATCATTGCTGTAATCATGTAACAACTTGTACATTGGCATATTGCATGCAAATCAAAATAATAAAATGCCTGAAAAACTTAATTTAGTTGTTGTTTTGTTGTTTTCCATCTATGGAGGATCACTTATCCTAACCACACTATTCCTGGGCAGGCTTAGATCTCCTAAGTGGTTAACCAGAACTAAGTGCACATACTGACAACTGCCCTTCTTGAATCAGCAGAAGGAGAAACAAAAGTATGTGAACTTATTTCATTAGCATTACCACACCGAGCTAAGAAATCTCACACCAATCCAAGATAAGCATGAAATCAACCGATCCTAGAAAATGGTATGATACCTGTGTTCCAAGAGCATAGCAAGGGGTGGTTACATGATATACACAATTATGTATTATACCCCTTGTGGGAAAGTCTAGGGGCTAGCCCCTAAGATATTTCATATTGTCATGTCTGTTGGCAGTTGGTATTAAAAAATTGGCCAAATACAAAATTTCTATATGCAAATACACAGGTACGTGTTCAAATTTTGTCACTTGGTGGATAATGCTGTGTCATAAAAATTGTATGACAACACGTGTAATAACACTTTGCCACGTACACATAACGCCATTAACAACGGCCACATCAAAAATGCGTTTTTTAATAGACAATGTTCAGTTTGAAGGACTGGTGTTAAAATCTCCTTTGAAAGGGTCATATGATAAACGGAATCTTTCATTCGTGATCATTTCATATGAAATCCGCCCAGTCTGATCAGAGTCTTCCCTGTCCACATGGGGGTAGCTTAGACCCTTAGCTACCCTTTAAGCCATTAGCGAAGTCTGATCAGACTGGGTAGAACCCAGGCTGATCTGAGTCTGCCCTGGGTGCACAACCACTTTGTTGGTTTTCTCATGTCGCGGCTCAACTACTAAAAAGGTTAGACCTCAGAGTATACAAATAGACACTGATGTCTAACCTATTCATTAGCTTTGATAATGAAGAGTTTTATATAGAGACTTACGGATATTATATACCGTGCTTCTTTAAATTTTTTGTGCAGTGTAGTTTTTGGCTGGTAAACTGAGACATGGGAAAATTTCAGATTGAAATTGGGATTCAGTTAGATTGGCAAAACTTTTCCTCATTTGATGAATGCACTCAACTACTAGATATACATAGGGTTAGATCAAGTTACTGTAGTACGCGGTAATGATGTATTTATTGGCTCACCTGAGCCAAAAGCTCCAGGGGAGCTAATAGGATAGGCAGCACCGTTGTCCACAGTTTCAAACCTCTAAAACCACTGTCACATATCAGATTATTACCCTTTTTCATATAGAGCCTCCAGGGCTTGCAGTAACGAAATGTTGTACAAATGGTCTGGGTCATAGGACTAACAGGTCCGCCACACCCATATATGGTAAAAGCATTTAAAAATCTTCTCCAGATCCAATTGACCAATGGCCTTGAAATTTGGCATATAGCATTACTACCAAGATTGTTCAAATGAGGACCTTGGGTTAACCTTTACTTTAGGAGAAGAACTAAATAAGCAAGTTGCTTTCGTTCCAATCCTAGTACATTTTGTATGTTGTAATATATATATGTTATGAAAAAAGAGAAATAAATATGTTTAAACCAACCTTTACTTTAATGGCAAGTTTAAATTTTTGTTTTCTGATGCTTGTATATGGGAAATGCTAGAACATAAAAATTCATGTAATTTATAGAAGATTTGACCTACAAATTAGTATACACAGTCAACAGACATGTGCACTTTTAGATTTTTTTCTTGTTTTTGTGACCTTGACCTTGAAAAGAGAAACCAAAAGATATCGATAGTTTATAAAAGCTTAATTAGGGCCCCGCCAGACGAAGTCGGCAGAGGCCCTATAGTAATCACCTTGTACGTCCCCTCTGTCCGTCCGTCCGTCTGTCTGTCCATCAGCTGTTCGTGTCCGGGCCATAACTCTGAAACGGTTTGAGATATTTTTACGAAACTTTGTACAACTATAAAACATCATCAGACAATGTGCAGAGAACAAGAACCATAACTCCACCTACATTTTTTTCGGAATTATGCCCCTTTATTGTCCATCCGTCAGCTTTTCGTGCCCGGGCCATAATTCTGAAACGGTTTGAGATATTTTCTCGAAACTTTGTACAAATACAAAACATCATCAGACGATGTGCAGAGAATGAGAACCATAGCTCCACCTACGTTTTTTATGGAATTATGCCCCTTTGTAATTTTCAGTATGGAAATCTTGTCCGGTCCGTAACTTTGAAACCGTTTGAGAAATTTTCTCGAAACTTAGTACAGCTATAAAGTATCATCAGACGATGTGCAGAGGATAAGAACCATAACTCCACCTAATTTTTTTACGGAATTATGCCCCTTTGTAATTTTCAGTATGGAAATTGTGTCCGGTCCGTAACCCTTTGTTGTCCATCCGTCAGCTTTTCGTGTCCGGGCCATAACTCTGAAATGGTTTGAGATAATTTCTCGAAACTTTGTACAAATATAAAGCATCATCAGACGATGTGCAGAGAACAAGAACAATAACTCAACCTACATTTTTTATGCCACTTTGTAATTTTTATTATGGAAATCGTGTCCTGTCTGTAACTCTGAAACCTTTTGAGATATTTTCTCTGAACTTGGTACAGTTATAAAGCAGTATCAGACGATGTTCAGAAAACTAGAACAATAACTCCATCTACATTATTTATGGAATTATGCCCCTTTAAGATTTTAAGTAAGGAAATTGTGTTCAGTCCGTAACTCTGAAACCGTTTGAGATATTTTCTTGAAACTTGGTAGACATAAAGCATCATCAGACGATGTGCAGAGGATAAGAACCATAACTCCACCTTCTTTTTTTACGGAATTATGCCCCTTTATAATTTTAAGTACGGAAATTGTGTCCGGGCCGTAACTCTGAAACCGTTTGAGATATTTCTTGAAACTTGGTACAGCTATAAAGCATCATCAGACGATGTGCAGAGGACAAGAAATATAACCTCATCTACATTTTTTTACAGAATTATTCCCCTTTGTAATTTATTTCTGGAAATCGTGTCCTGTCTGTAACTCTGAAACCTTTTGAGATTTTTTCTCGAAACTTGGTACAGTTATAAAGCAGTATCAGACGATGTTCAGAAAACAAGAACAATAACTCCACCTACATTCTTTACGGAATTATGCCCCTTAATAATTTTAAGTAAGGAAATTGTGTTCGGGCCGTAACTCTGAAACCGTTTGAGATATTTTCTCGAAACTTGGTACTGACATAAAGCATCATCAAACCATGTGTAGAGAAAAAGAACCATAACTCCACCTACTTTTTTACGGAATTATGCCCCTTTATAATTTTAAGTACGGAAATTGTGTCCGGGCCGTAACTCTGAAACCGTTTGAGATATTTCTTGAAACTTGGTACAGATATAAAGCATCATCAAACGATTAGCAGAGAATAAGAATCATAACTGCACCCACATGTTTCCAGAATTATGCCCCTTTGTAATTTTAAGTAAGAAATTGTGTCAGGTCTGTAAATCTGAAACCTTTTGAGATAATTTCTCGAAACTTGGTACAGATATAAAGCGTCATCATACGATGTGCAGAGAAGAAGAACCATAGCTCCACCTACGTTTTTTATGGAATTATGCCCCTTTGTAAATTTAAATTTCGAAATTGAGTACGCTCTATAACTTTGAAACCGTTTGAGATATTTTCACGAAACTTAATACATGTACAAGTATAGTGCATCATCAGACGATGTGCCGAGATCAAGAACTGTAACTCTACCTACATTTTCTATGGAATTCGATCCTGTACTTTTTAGTATGGAACTCATGTCTGCTTTATAACTTTAAAACTCACAAAGATATGTTCATGAATACTTTGCACAGATATAAAGCATTTAACAGATGATGTGCAGAGAATAAGAATCATAACTCCATCTACATTTTTACAGAGTTATACCCCTTTGTAATTTTCTATATAGAAATTGTGTCGGCTCTATAACCTTAAAACTGTTGAAGATACTTTCACTAAACTTGGTACAAATATGAAACATTATAAGACAATATGCAGAGGACAGGAACTATAACTCAGCCTATATTTTTTGCAGAATTATGCCCCTTTGTAATTTTGTGTATGAAAATTGTGTCCACCCACTCTGTAGTTTAAAACAGCAAAATATATTTTCACAGAAGTTGTTACGAATATAAAGCATATCAGACAATCTGCAGAGAGTAAGAATTGTAACTCCATCTACATTTTTTTACAGAATTAGGCCCTTAGTAATTTTTAGTGTAGAAACTGTAGCCAGTCTATAACTTTAAGGTGAGGTGGGAGTAATTGACAAAACACATGATTTTATTCATACTTTACTATATTGTACATTTTTAGCTCCTCTTTTAGAAAATGTAATAAAAAGGGGGTGTCGCCGTTGTCGTTTCCAAGATATCTGACCTCGAAAACGTCAATTTTTCTTCATTTTCGACACGACGTTACAATGGCGTTCTATGGAAAACGTACTTTTTTGCACGTCTCTCTTGGATAAAACCTTCATTCTGAGAAAACAAAACACTTTTTTTTTCTATAAAAACTAACACAGTATGGCCAGATGATAGAAGTGTACATTAAAGCAATAAAAATAGTAGGTCGCCGACTTAACTTTTGAGCTAAAGTGCATAAAATGCCCAGCGTGCTGTCTCTTTAGACTGAAATGTTAACGTCGCGCATGGTGACGTTTTTCGCGCCACGTATCAACCGTCGCTTATTGATGTGAGTGAAGTTAGCAGTACAGCAGTACAGCAGTATGAAGTTAGCAGTAACAGTACAGCAGTACAGCAGTATGAAGTTAGCAGTAACAGTACAGCAGTACAGCAGTATGAAGTTAGCATTACAACAGTACAGCAGTACAACAGTACAGCAGTACAACAGTACAGCAGTATAGCAGTACGACAGTGCAGCAGTACAACAGTACAACAGTACAGCAGTACAACAGTGCAGCAGTACAACAGTACAGCAGTATAGCAGTACAACAGTACAGCAATACAACAGTACAACAGTACAGCAGTATAGCAGTACAACAGTACAGCAGTATTGTAGACACAAGTGATTGTAGACGTTGTAGTACAGCAGTAACTGTCATGATAGGAGTATAGTAGATTAGTAGCGTAGCACTACAGCGAGGTAGCAGGCTAGCAGCACAGGAGTAATGTGTCAAAGGATGAACGTAGTACAGCAGTCACGCAGAGCAGTAACGCGCTAACTTAAGATAAGGAAGCGAACTGCGCTCCTGCTCAGATATCCCTCTGAAGCTATGTTTATTAATGTGAAGAATTAACGAAATAACCAAATACCTAGGGTTGAGTTGGCAAAAATATGTCCTGGGAACACATCATGGGCCTATATATACATTTTGACAAGCAAAAACGTAAAGAAAGGCAATACTACATTCGCCGAAATTTGCGCATTAACCTAGTCATGAATAGGTGAAAATTGCTGCATATAAACGTTTCCCTATTCCAGCTACTTTAGAATATTGTGCTACTGTCAGGAGCCCTTAGCAGAAGGAACTGTCACAAAAGCTGAATCAGAATTGTTTACTGGTCTGAGGACATTCATTTCACCAGGAAATGGAAATGGTATAAAGGAGAGCGATATTAAAGGCATGCAGTAGGTGTGTCTGTATGAGGCGCCGTTTTATTATTAAATCCCTATTTTGTGATATCACAAATTCTATTTTGTGATATTTTGTGATATCACAATTTCAATTTTGTGATATCACAAAATATTTTGTGGTATCACCAAATAGAATTTGTGATATCACAAAATTAAATTTGTGATGTCACAAAATTGAATTTGTGATATCAAAAATCATCTAAGTTCTACAGTCCTGTTTAGGAATTTCTTTGCCGTGGCAACGACGCCTTAAACTTATAAGGGTTTATTTTCTAAATTTTTGCATATTTCCATGTATATTTGCTTCTGATTAGTGACAAAGAGTGGAAATTAGTTCATGGTTGTGTAATGGTTTGATGCAAGCCTCAGATACTAGCAGAAATGTATAGTAACTTATTACTTGCTCTCAAATCTGGCAAAAATACAATCGATCGAGTAAATTTCAACGCTTTTCGCTTATTTTAAGACAGAGGGCCCAGATTTGTGACGTCATTGCACTTTAACGAGCAGAGTCATGGGAGAATGGTATAGCAGAAAGAACCAAAATTATCCGGTACTTGATAACGGATCAATAAACTTTAGCATAATACTGGAAATAACAAAATAAAATGTGAAACTGCAGATTTCGGAACATTTCAAATAACAATTATTATATGTGTGTTTCTAAAGCCAAAACCTAACGTAAAAGGAAGGTGCTCCTAATTTTTTTTAATTTCTCTTTACATATGGTACATAATAAGCGTAATACAAGCACCTGATTACCAACATGACGTCGAAAAAAATCACACGCGTTACCTGACATGAACGTGACGTCATATATTGCTATGGTAACACGTTAAAATTTCAATTTGAAACATGGATTCGAAAGCTCAAAAGACAGTCTTTGGTGGTATGAAGTATACTTATTTCTGTATATAAGTATACTTATTTCTGTATATAATCAACCAATCTACGAAGGTGTTTCCATTATTTAATGATCACCCCACGTAAAACCATATGTGAGCCAATGAAAAACTTTTCTAAATGACATTGGGAATGGGGGTCAAAGTTATGTCCATATCGTCACAGTGAACGTTCCCGACCCCAACTGCCAGGAACTTGCCTTAGGAAAACTATTTTGCAGTACGCAGAAGACAAAATATGGGACAAAGTAAACAGAGCAAAGTAAACAATACACAGTTTACACAATACACAGTAGTCTTAAACAGTACACAGTTTAGGGTATAAAGGAAACAGGCAAACAGTATACAGCCAGTATGTGTGCATGCAATAATGCATTTATAAATAGGTAGTGCAAGGAAACAGTGCATAGAAGAAGTTGCATATATACATCCCTGCAAATGATAAATCACTGAAGTGATTAGGACACCGAAATTTTAACGCCGCGATCGGGATAATGAGTATAACCCTCTAGCACCCTACGTATCATACATGATACATTGTGTGAAATGGTGCCGATGGCTGGGTAACCTGTTCATATGAATTTCTATCTTGTAAAACTATTCTGATATTGCATTATGAGATTTTAAAGCCTTTGCAATCATGTAGCAGGCCTAACATGCTCATACTATAAAACACGAAAGAATGCAACCCTTAGCCTTAAATTCAAAGTCGGCCATGTATCACATGAGACATGGCGTATCTTGGATTTCAATTTTATATTTTCAGCTTTGAAAACTATGCAAAATGTAATGGTGTTCGGGCACAAACTGGTATCACCAAGTTTTATATGTGATATTGATGCTCAACTGCCAAATGTATGATACATGTATATGATACATGACCTTTCCGATGACCTAGACTTTGGAAAAATATAAAATCACCAGAATTTTTATCGGTTGCCTCATACCTTGCAAAATATGTCAAAATCAAAGTTTTATACAACACAATATAAGTGACAATATAAGTGGCGCCTATTTTATATTAATATATACTGACTCAAACAAGTTCCGGTACATGAATATATTTTGTTACCATGCTTACGACAAGAGCAAAAGCCCAAGATTTTCATTTTTCAAGAAAGAATACCCATTTGTCTTTGCTACAGCCCAGTTTGTTTTGTTGTTCTTACACTCGGTATGTTACAAGAATGATTTAAACATTACAGGGTCATCCATCGTTTTCTTAGAACAAAACACTGAAATTGCTGGATTTTGAAGTCAAACATGTTCTCTACAACTACAAATTTTCCCAAGCTGTACTATGCTACATTGCGATAGATGTTTGAGCTGTTCTGTTGGACTGCAAAGCATTTGTGAAATTTAATCGCTTCACGAAGAAGAATAAGATCCACGACGTAAGCTCCTTTATGTAAAACAAGAATTCCGCGGAATGCTATGTCGCACCTGCATTGTGCTTCTACAGTAGTAGAGGTCATGGAGAGAAGAAACAGAGGTCATGGTGAGAAAAAAGTGAAAGCAAAATCTGAAAATTAGAAAACCTAAATAGCTTTATGCAAGAATCATTCTGACACAAGAGTGGTCCAATTCCATTCATGGATTCCTGAGATATTGTCATTTGCATGTTTTTGCTATTTTTAGTAACAACAGCTGGTGGTCATCTTGGATGGTATGTTCTCACAAATTTGAAAAAAAAAATCTTCAGGAATCATTCAGATTAAATTTGAGCAAAATCCATTTAATGGTCTTGAAGAATTGGGCTCATTAACCAAAAGTAGGTCACTGTGACCTAATTCCACTATAATTTTTTGTTCATATTTATTATTTTCAAAAACAAGGTCCTACTAATGTTTCATGCCAAATTTCAGCCAATTATACCTAGTGGTTCCAGAGAAATTGTTGATTTTATTGTTTTGCTATTTTTAGCAATGGTGGCCATCTTGAATTCTCAACCAGACCAAATTTCTCTAAACTGAAGCTGTGTAGTCTGGTTATATTCTATATGAAATCTGAGAACCATGGGTGGAGTGGTTTTGGAGAAATTAACTTCACAAATCTTAACGCCAGGGTCGACGTAAATTGTGAATGTTGATTTTTTTTTTGTGCTATTTTTAGCCATGGCGGCCATCTTGAATTCTCGACCAGACCGAATTTCCCTAAACTGAAGCCGTGTAGTCTGGTTATATTCTATATGAAATTTGAGAACCATGGGTGCTGTGGTTTTGGAGAAATTAACTTCGCAAATCTTAACGCCAGGGTCGACGTAAATTGTGAACGGACGGACGTACGTACGGACGGACGGTCTGACGGACGGACGGACGGACGGACGGACGGAAAACCGGACGCCTATATCGCACCTTGCTAAAGCAGGTGCGACAAAAAAAACTGTGTTTAATGTCACTTACAATCGCCTCAGCCAAGATCAGATGAAATTTTATGTTTCACCAGAGGTGATTTTTCAAGGATTTCTGAATGACTTAATTCTTATATTTCTGAAATCTACAGATGTTGCAGTCTCAGAAAATGTAAATGCCACGTATAACATTTTATACTCTGGTATTCATTTTTGTTAAAAAGTCTGTATTTGACTCATAAAAAAACACAGATTCCATTATTTTAATATTTTGATTTTAAATTTAAAACAAGAATAAATTTGAATGATTTATTATGAATAACAACAGCATACCAACGGTGAAAATTTTATGTGGGAAAAAGCTAAAAATACTATTGTTTTCCTTTTATTTCATGTTTCATTTAATGAAAGTGTTTTCATAAATAGGGGGTATACCTTGTATTGATTGGTCCTATTTCTCTGTGGGTCACCTGATTTTCAAATGATTTACTGTTTTGAAAACTTAAGTCTATGGATGTCAGATGGTGTGCCATTTATGTATGTTTGCAAAATGAAATGCAAGATAAATGCGAGGATATGAATTTGCCCAAATTAACTTAAAATATCTACGGACAGGACACTTTTGACTTGTACATAAAATACGGTAAATATATTATAGAACTGCTGTAGAATAGACCAGTAAATGAAAAGTCAATATTATTTACTTCATATAGTCACCAAAAGACCTGTGTGTTGAATATGAAAAATAAATCACAAAGTTGTGTTTTGTGTATCTTGTTATGTGTTCTGAACTCACTTTTCCTTTAATAAGAAGAAAATAGAACGACAATACCAACAGAGAATAATACTGTAATGTCAAAACCCTTAACAAACTGACAAAAAAGACTGGTCAAAATACACTGACAATTGAAACAATAACACAGATAATTATTTCTGATACCACAGCGTGTATACGGACGAGACATATGTCAAGTAAAAACTGTAACTGCAAGGATTTCATTTTTTCACTTTTAACTGGGTTTAATAGGTTTATAATGCCAGAACACTCATAAAATGTGAACATTAATGTAAATAATTTCTAACAATACAGCATGTCTACGTATGGCGGCCCTTTTGAGTTTTTTACCCATGTAATGCAGATATCTGAATTTCAAATACAGGTATCTCTGTTACTGAATATATACATCTGTATTTTTGTAATTATATATATTTCTCATTGAAATGCAGATCTCTGTAATCGACATAGAGATATCTCAAACTGAAAAATGCAGAAAAATCTGTATTTTCATCATAATATAGATATCTTCATTTTAGAGATATCTCTAACTTTGCTGAAATTCAGCTATCTGCAGTTGAGATACAGAAATCTGTAACTGACTTGCACATATCTGTATTTGAAATTCAGCTATCTGAATTTCTTTACTAAAAACATATATCTAAATCTTAAATACAGATATCTGCATTTCAACAGAAATCTGTGTTAATTGTCGAAATAGATAAATCGTCATTTACTGCGCTATACATAAATGATCCTATCTTATGTCCAGTTCTATCAAAAAGCCAGGCCAAATATAATGAGTCAGGTAGCTAAGCTAGATGCAAGTTCGACTGGCAATGAGGACGCTGGTTGGATCCCACTCCAGTCCGGCAACTAGGAAAGTTTGTCCCTACCTCTTATTTAAGTAGAACAGGTGTCAGTGAGTGGTGGAATGATGGGCCTGCCCAGGAAAAGTGTGGTTAGATTCACTAGGCCTCTTACCATAACTCTGATGACCATAGCTGTTTTACTGGGATGTTAAACACTTAGACAACCAACCAACAGGGTTCGATAGCTCATTTGGCTGCGTGTTTGACTGTTGATCAGCAGGAAGCGGGTTTTATCCTGCTCCAGTCAGGCAACTTTAAGCATGTCAAAACCTTGACCAAGGGAGTATTGATTATTTGTTGAAATTAAATTAGAAATACTACCGTAATCAGGTTAAAAAATAGAGATATTTGCATTTAAAAGATAATTATCGATATCTGTATTTTAATTAGAGATATCTTTTTTTTGGTTAGACATATCTATATTTCAAATACAGATATCTGTGTTTCTGAGAAATGCTGATATCTCTGATATAAAAAAAGATATTTCAAATGCAGATGTATATACTTTAAATGCAGATGTCTCTAATTCAAATTCAGATATCTCTATTTAATATCCAAGTAGAGACATCTGTATGTAAATGGAGATATCTGCATCTTAAATGTAGATATCTTTATTGAATGGATATAAACCCAAAGGGGCAGCCATACATGTCTATGGACAAGACATATTTGAGACAACGTTCGTAATTATCATAACAGGGAAAGCTGTTTGAGTAAATAGAAATAAAAAAAGCTTCTGCTGCAGAGGTTTGGATGGTATCAAATTTCTTCGAACTGTTTTGCAGTAGACGGCATAAGAGAAAAAGGAAGCGATTTAAACTGAATTAGGTAAAATCTAGTTACAGGAAACCTATCCTCGACCAATTATCCAGCCTTTAGTGGCTCACCTACCTTGCAGGAATTCAGATATCATTTTCCAAAGAATTAGGCACTTTCATATAAATTTTACAAATGGCCGCTAAAATCCGAAGTAGACAAGATTCTTCACGCCATGGTATATTTAAAAAATGAGGAGCTGAATATAAATGGCGAATGTGGGCATATGATGGTGGATTATAAGGTGGGAGGTATGACGCTAAAACAGCATTCAGAAAGAGACAATAAGGCTTTCCCTTCTTACAGACACTGTTTCCATAACAAAGAAAATATTCTGTAAGCAATAATATACCATTAAACCATAAACGGTACATCCTGTTCAATGTGTCTTGTCCGTAGATCAACATGATACTTGGAATGCAGGTATAATGCAAACTTAAAAGACAGTTAATGTTTAAAGTTAACTTTTCATAGTTGTGAAAAATAAGCAGACGGATTTTATAAGGCTATTTTATACATTTTTCATAAATTGCTTTCTAAATGTTTTCAGAAAGAGAACTTTGCTTTCTCTGTTTATGACAAACTGGATATCTGGGGTGTAAGGAAATGCACTTATCCTCCAAGAAATAATTTAGGTTTAGTTAAATAGTCGTCTATAGAATCATTTTAACCATCAAAATGCGTAGCAGCTGGAAAATTGGTGGTTACCAGTCATAGTTTATCCGACTACTGTTGATCTACGGACAGGACAAAATCTACGGACGAGACAAAAATAACATTTTTTCCTTATTGCTGCTCTGTCTTGGGTGGTGGTATTATGTTTTATATGGAACAATCAACAGTAGTAAAGAGTCCATTCTATAATGAAAATTCTCTTCCAGACATATGCTACCTCATAGAGAAAAGGGTGTCTACGGACAGGACACTTTTTTCGTGACATTTCACATGGTTATTTGAAATAGAATTTTTTACTCAATGATAATTTCTATTCATAACATTGGTCATTTTTACACTTAAAGAATGTCTGTGGATTGTTTATAGTACATTAAAAGTACAGGGGATAGCAGTTTTAATTATCTGGCAGATCAGCTCCTGTTGATATTTTAAACTACACAAGAGCGTCACACTTCAGCAGCTTAAGTATTTTTGCTATAACTCCAAGACGATATGTCTTAGCCCATTCAAATAAACTGCGTAATTAAGGGTACAGAATTTGCTTTCTAACAAATGTTTCTCTGGCTGTGCATGACATATGGATTAAAATTGTCTCCGTCATAAAAAGTATGTTTTTTCAAGTGAAACAGCATAACACCTGGTTTTTGGCTATTTTTGGCTATTTAAGTTATAATTGTAAAGAAATGGCTATTCCGATCAACATGAAATTTTTAGGCCAGTGAGAGATGCTTGTTTCTGACATTCTACAATGTAGTTCATGTATCTCAGTCCTGTAAAATTTGATATGCAGGTGCATAACATAAATTGAATTATAAAATGCCATCTGATCTTGGCTGAGGCGTATAGAAACTCCATAGAAAATTAAAATCGTCAGTAGTCTGAGGAGTGTGACTTTTCTTCAGTACTTATCATTTTGCCATATGGGGGCAATGATTATAAAGCAGTTTCGAACCAGTTACAAATCAACTATGACAGGCACAGAAAGCATGTCAGTTTTAAAATCTCTATATGTTTAATTCAAAGGGAAAAAAATGGAAAGTTTCAGAAATTTAAATCTCGCCTGTAGTATCTAATTAGAAGACGTTGAAAAATGTGAGCGTTTTCTGTGGTCCACTCCTAATGACTGTATTTTGCAGTAAAGATTTTACATATGCGCATTCGCATTTTCATCTTACTACCCAAAACACTCCAGATAAATATTGCAAAATAACTCGTAAACGGAAAGATTTGGTTTCAAGACTTTTCTGCGGTCGGTAGTTGAATGTCTGTTTGATGCGTCAAAAGTCGTTTTTCTGTTCAACTATCACCAGGTGACTGTCAAATTTACTCCGAAGTTGGTATCGTTTTTATTTTGAGTCAGTATATATTTAAGTACTCAGTTTTTCATCACCAGAAACGTTTTTTTACGTTTGACTAGTACCCATGACATAATTTAAGGGCTGTTTTTAAGCTGAATTATATGTTGTTGTATTAAAATTATATGGTTAATGTAAAAACAAAATGTTCAATTTGCTGATTTTTCTATAAATGTATTTTCTGCTAAAATTTATGTTGTAGGTAATTACCTACATTAGTTAACACTGAGACGCATACACCTGCATTATTCTATGTCCATCCTATCTTCATGCTATTTACAATATAACCTGCACTAAGCCTTATTCCTCCAGTACATACATACAATTGGCTGCTTTCCTTACATGTGCTACATATTGCACTTAGACGCTCTGGTATCAAACCCTATATATGTGCTTCCCTATACGTATTTGGTATCCAACCCTATATATATATATGCTTCCCTACACGTATTTCTACTGCCATGCTTGCTACTTTTCGAAAGCCTGTACTTGTATTTCTAAATATAGACGATGAAAGTTTTTCATCAATTGGTGGCGCACTTCTATTGACGTGACAGTGTTTTGGTACGGTGTAAAATAGTTCCTAAGAAACACGAAAGAGCCTGATTTGAGTCTATGGCATGTGAGAGTGAGAGTTATAAGATATGTGACGCCAATGCTTTAGGTTAAAACTGCCACTCATTTATATTAGCAAACACATAAGCTTTTTAGTTTGTCTATGACCTAAGCGGCCTGTTGCGAAGTACGCCAATTTTGAACAGGTAGAATGTTTTCCGTTTTCTATGCAGAGAAATGCTTTTAAATCTACATTTTATTATAAATTAATATCATTTAATCACAACTAGTTTAGGAAAACTACTTGATAAACACTGACAATGAATTTACCTAAGAATCGGCGAAAAGAAAAGCGCATTGTCTCCTATCACGGTAGTATAGCGAAACACCGGAATCGAGTGATGGGTTTTACCAATATACAAGATACAAGAGTTATGTTCAATAGTGGTCGGACACCAGCCCATGCGGGGTACCAGTCCCGAGTAGTATAAATACCGCTTCACAGCGGGTTTAGTCAGATTGCGGTTTGCTTTCGGAGAAGCAAGATCTACATGTACAAGCAGGCATATTAAATTAATTAAATAAAAGCCCTTGCACTGTGTGCGCTGTAGATTATTATCTTAGTAGAGATTGGCACAGAGAAGTGAACAGTGAATCTAATTCATCCTAGTAGCTCTCTGTATTGCTGGTCTTGAACAGTAATAATATGAAATAGGTGTTACCTAAATTCGTGCAAAAGCAGATTTTTTTCTTACAAAGCTGAGGGCATATAGGAGGTTTTAGCGATTTCCATTATGACGTAAATCTGGCGCATGCGCACAGAGCTGCTGATGGCCGTCAATTCATCGGCCAGTACTATGTTTCACAGACACAGTGTAAAAAGGCTGATTTTTATTATGCAAAACTCAGTTTTTCAGTGTTAGTAAATCGTAGTTTTCGAAAAAATAATGTGTGCCCGATTTGTAGGCTCCCAGAATGGAATTTCATGCATACACAGAGGTACATACCATGTCTGCACACAACTTTTATTCAACGTTTTGTGTGCGATGTGTAGGCCCCCAGAATGGGGGTGTCATCTTACAAAGAGTACATATCCTGCAGGAACACAACGGTAATTCAACGTTGTGTACCCGATGTGTAGGCTCCTAGAATGGAAGTGTCATGCATGCAAAGAGATAATTATCCTGTAGGCACATAAAATTGATTCAACGTTGAGTGTCCGATGCATGGGAATGATGGGATGTCATCTTTCAAAGGGTGCATATCCAGCAGACACACAACGCTGATTCAATGTTGTAGGTCCGATTTGCAGGCTCCCAGGGATGTCATGCATACAAAGGGGTACACTGCAAGCACACAAACGTAGAATCAGTGTTTAATCAACGTCGTTCAACGTCGCTAGCCCGATGTGTAGGCTTCTGGAAATCCAAGAATGTTTCGTCCAACAGATTGTCAAATCGGGCCACAAGTTTTATGAAAAGTCCTTAGATGATGGTGCGTTGCCCGCGTTGTCTTATGACGTCATCATGTCGTGACACACTTCAAAACAATGGTCAACGCCGTGTTTGTAAACATACTTTGACGATGCCAACGGGAAAGTGAAGCAAGTTTTTTTAAAGGAAAATACCAAGCTTTAGATAATTTACAACTACTGGATGACATATGAATGGCTAAAGGTTCTTGCTCTGCATGGAAGTCATTGCACATCGAGGTATTTGGTTCTTATCACGAATTTCCGTGTCCTTCGTATTCTACATCGACCATGTTGTCTTTAAAATAGTCGCCTTTCAAAATATCGAGGTCAATTCTAATAGATGGCGGCCATCATATCCAATCGAATCGACGCACGAGATTAATGGCATGTGATTTATGACGTAGTGTCCCCTATTGTTTGTTTATTTATCCTTTTGCTGATACACAGTTAAATCAGTTACCGTTTACTTATTTGGACTTCTAAGTTGGATTGACCGCCTTTAAAAATAAAACAAAAAGAAATAGATGTTGAAGAAAACTTTTTTTGGTCACTCTCTCAGAAGCGGGACTTCGTCAAGGAAGGGCATGTGATCGAGGATGGCTCTCGGCTCAGTGTTACTTTGCATTACAAAAACGGGACAAAGCCAATGTAAACAGCCTAAGAGCGCAGCCATATTTGTCCAAAAGTTTTAAGCTGGAAGGTGTTGGATTTGCTCTTTGTGGAAGTAGCTTTTTTTAATGATGCATGTTATCTATAGGCGTGCAGCAGCACGGACGCGCTTCGCGCGCCCGCGCGCGTGAGCTTTGCTCACGCGCGTTGCTTTTGCACGTAATAACAGGCATTCAGACGGGACTTGAATTAGTTTATGCTGTATGCTGGTGAAGCTTGGGTATAGGCTGAGCTAAGTGAAAATTGCTGATTCTCATAGTATTTATTTGGTTAATTCTCCGTGATTATTGTTGTTCATCTAATCATTTTTAAATCATTTGATCATTTGTTTTTCGAATCATCGGACAAGGTAGTCCCAAGGAAAATTTTATATATAGGTCTTGAAGAGTTTTCAAGCTATTGCATTTTTATTGTTAGACAAGCACTGTCTGACAGGTAGTACGTCGGAGGCACGTTACAATTTTTGGCGCCCAACGTGGGGCTAGTTAATCTATTACTCTTAACTAATAGACTTACCCAATACTTTGTTATTTTACCATCATGGCTGATCAAAGTATTAATGAGCTTGAAAGCTTATACAAACAGATTGAGGAGCTCAAAAGGCAAAATGATATATTAAAGATGGAAAGTGAAATTACGGGTTTTGAGAAAGAGCTTGGAGAATATGCAGGTCAGATGCAGATTTCCACCCCCATGCCAGGGAAAGCTGAACAGTCGCTGAGACCCAACCAAACTAAGTTAGGGATACCAGCTGGTAGACCAGACGATGCCAAACAGGCTGATGCTGGGTTGGATGAGCTGACCACCCCAGACAAAGATGATCAACCGGATAAGTTTGTGACATACAGGAAAAATAAAACAAGCTCAACAACCACGGTTAGGGAAGTAATGATGAAACCAGCTACATTTGATGGTACCGCAGCTTGGATGGACTACAAAGCTCACTTTGAAGCTTGTGCAGAACTGAATAATTGGACGAACGAGCAGAAAGGCCTTTATTTGTCAGTATCTCTTCGGGGGCAGGCACAAGGAGTGTTTGGAAATCTTGGGACAGGCAAACACACATACGATGAGTTAGTCACTGCTCTTGAGGAAAGATTTGCACCCCCAAACCAAACCGAACTCTATAGGGTACAGCTTCGTGAGCGGCGACAGAAGGCTTCAGAAACCATGGCTGAACTTGGTCAAGACATCAGACGTCTAACTAATTTAGCATACCCAAAAGCCCCAACTGATGTTCGGGAAACACTCGCAAAGGAACAATTTGTGGATGCATTAGCTAGTTCAGAAATGCGGTTAAAAATCAAACAAGCCCGACCAGCAGATCTGAATGATGCAGTAAGACACGCTGTCGAGTTGGAAGCCTTCTATCGAGCTGAAAATAAGCAGCTTGGACAAGGGGTAATACAGGTTACAACCACCACTGAACCATCCCATGATATGAAGTGGAAAGAAGCGTTCTCATCACTTCAAAACTCGATGGACCAAATGACCAAGGCCATGACCAAGCTGCTGTCTCAGCAACAAAGAGGTGTAAATGCTGGAATGCAGGGCCGGACATATGACAGAAATAACAACAGGTTTTCTGGGCGACCTAGTGCTCAGAACAATGTCAACAGACAAGCACGAAAGTGTTTTATTTGCAAGTCAGACAAGCATCTGAAAAAGGATTGTCCTCAGCGGAAAGACCGTGAAACAGACAAAAAGGATCAAGAGAAGTCACAGCAGAAGGCTAATGTGTGCGTGACTGGCACTAACCATGCAGGGTTATTTGTTCGTGCTAAGCTAGGAGAGTATGCTGTGGATTGCCTTGTGGATACCGGAGCAACACTCTCGCTAGTATCATCTAAAGTTTGGTCCACAATTAAGGGTACAAAAGTGCTTGACGAATTCAACAAAGAGATTATATCTGCTTCTGGAAATGTGCTTGACACTAAGGGCAAAACAAAAGTATGTTTTGATATCAATGATACCAGCTGTGTCGTGGATGTTGTGATTGTAGAAATGGATGTTGATGCCATAATAGGACTTGATTTTATGTTCGCTCATCACGTGACTGTTGATCTTCAAGGTATGGTCATGAACATTAAGGGTCAAGCATGTCCGTTAGTGAAGATAGGAAAGCTTGGTTGCTATAGAGTCGTTGTTTCAGAGAAAGTACCGGTGCCTGGTAGGTCAGAAGTAATTTTGGAAGGTAAATTAATAGACTGGAACAAGAGAGAGACTGAAATAGGTATGTTGGAATCGTCAGAGAAATTTCTAAACACAAACAGGGGACTTGTAGCAAGAACGCTTGTTGAAGCTGGAGACAAAGTGCCTGTCAGATATGCTAATTTTTCAAATGAGACAAAAATACTATATCCTGGTACTAACATTGCAAATTTTAGTCCCGTTCAGGTTGTAAAAAGTGTTGAAACACCAAAGTCAAAACCACCAAGCAATCTACCGAGTCATTTGATAGAACTTTATGAAAGGTCATCATTAGGCATGTCATCAGCACAAAAGAAACAGATTGCAAATCTTCTGAAAAAGTATGGAAACACGTTTTCCGCATCAGATAATGACTTGGGTCGGACAGGAATAATCAAACACAGAATTACAACTGGAAACACTCCTCCAATTAAACAGCCAATGCGCCGTGTACCAGTTCATATGCAAGATGAAGTAGATAAACAGATTGACGAGATGCTGGACAATGATATCATTCAACCCTCAACAAGTCCTTGGGCAAGTGGGGTCGTACTAGTGAAGAAGAAAGATGGAACAAAACGGTTTTGTATTGACTACAGGCGACTGAATGATGTGACAGTCAAGGATGCTTACCCGTTGCCCAGAATAGACGAATCACTAGATCAACTTGCGGGGTCAAAATGGTTCTCGTGTTTAGACTTAAGTGCGGGGTATTGGCAAGTTGAGGTTGAACCCGATGACAAACAGAAGACTGCTTTCGTCACCAGGCGTGGATTGTTTGAGTTTAACGCAATGCCGTTCGGGTTATGCAACGCCCCGGCTACGTTTGAGAGACTGATGGAGACGGTACTGTCGGGTCTGCACTGGCAAATTTGTCTCATCTACCTGGATGATATAATTGTCTTTGGAAAAACATTTGCCGAGATGATCAAAAACCTGGATCTGGTTCTGCAAAGGTTCTCAGAAGCTGGCTTAAAATTAAAACCCAAAAAGTGTCAGCTCTTTAAAAAAGAAGTTGAGTTCTTGGGACATATCATAAACGAACATGGAGTTAGTACTGATCCAAGCAAGATTGAGAGCATTAAAAATTGGCCATTGCCTAAAACCGTCAAAGAAGTACGCTCTTTTCTTGGACTATGCAGTTACTACAGACGCTTTATTGCCAATTTTTCTCATGTAGCAAAACCGCTGACCAGACTCACTGAAAAGAATCAGAAATTCGTCTGGACAGCAGAATGTTCAGAAGCTTTTGAGAAACTGAAAAACTTACTTGTTACCTCTCCTATACTCACACATCCTGATTTTTCAAAATCCTTTGTCCTCGATACCGATGCGAGTGATCAGGCGATTGCGGCTGTACTGTCTCAGAAGGTTGGCAAGACAGAAAAAGTGGTGGCTTATGCGAGTAGGACTTTAACAAAAGCTGAGCAAAAGTACTGCGTTACCAGGAAAGAGCTACTGGCTCTTGTGTACTTCGTCAAATACTTCCGCCATTACCTTTATGGAAGAAAATTTACAGCCAGAACAGATCATGGTTCACTGCGTTGGATTATGAACTTCAAGAATCCAGAAGGTCAGGTAGCACGTTGGTTGGAAGTCCTCTCAACGTTTTCGATGAACATTGAACACCGAGCTGGACGATTACACGGCAATGCTGATGGACTAAGCAGGAAGCCATGTAACCAGTGTGGATTGCAAGATGCAGAAAAACAAGCTGTAGTTGAAGAAGAGTCTACCCATGAATGTATGCAAATAGGCAGCTCAGTTACAGGAAATAACGAAGAAGATGAAAACGATCTTGAATCCCTTCAGAAAGAGGATGACGAGTTGTCTGAAGTTCGGATATGGGTCCAAAATCATGAAAGGCCAAAGTCAAAGGACATTGCCTCTGGAAGCTATGCATTGAAGTCGCTCTGGAATCAGTTTCCACGCCTAGAAATGCATGATGGACTACTGGTAAGAAGATGGGATAATTTTGATAGTGGAGCGGTGAGCTATCAGGCTATTGTCCCAAGAAATACCAGAAGATCAGTTTTACAATGTTGTCATGATATGAAAACTGCAGGACATTTAGGAATAAAGAAGACAATAAGTAAAGTCAGACAAAAGTTTTATTGGCCAGGGTTGCAATCAGATGTCCGAAGCTATATTGCAGGTTGTGAAACTTGTAGCAAGAGAAAGGAACCTATTCCGACAAAAAGGGCACCCATGCAGATTGTAAGAAGTGGATATCCAATGGAGAGATTAGCCATAGACATTCTCGGAGAACTACCACAGACAAATAGGGGCAATAAATACATCCTGGTCATCTCAGATTACTTCACCAAATGGACAGAAGCACTACCTATGCCGAACATGGAGGCATGTACAGTGGCTAAGATATTAGTGGAAGAGATAGTATGTCGTTTCGGAACACCCCAGAAGATACATTCTGATCAGGGTCGTCAATTCGAAAGTAAGCTATTTCAAGAAATGTGCAAAATGTTGGGAATTGACAAAACCCGAACTACACCGTATCACCCTCAAAGTGACGGTATGGTTGAGCGTTTCAACCGCACGCTTGCGACAATGTTAAGTGCGTATGTAAGTAAGAATCAGAAAGATTGGGACGACCAGTTACCGTATGTAATGATGGCATATCGTAGCGCTGACCATGAAACAACCGGCATGAGTCCAAATATGTTAATGTTTGGTCGCGAAGTTTCAACTCCGCTAGATTTGATGTTCGAAATGCCATCATTGATAAGGCCTATACCAAGTAATCAGTGGGTCTGGGAGTTACGAGATAAGATTGAGTCCGCACATGCTACAGTTAGACAGTTTACTCAACAGTCAATGCACAGGCAAAAAGCACTACACGATACGCGAATGTCTTATGAAAAGTTCGAAATAGGAGACCAGGTGTTTGTATATTTTCCAGTGAAGCAGATAGGTACATCTTCAAAACTAACTCCCTTTTGGAGGGGACCATATCTCATCACTGGAAAATTGTCTGACGTATTATATAAGGTTAACTGTGGTCGAAACAAAACAGACCAAGTCATTCATTGTGATAGAATAAGATCTTGTAAGAAACAGATCTTGAGAGGTGAAATTGAAGTTGTCCCTACTGAAATAAACTCTGATAACGTCAGCGATCAGGGTAATGGGGTCACGACTGACGTAGTGGATCAGCCCAATATTAATCGTGAGGAAAGTGAACAGGAAGAACTAGTGTCTGATACAAAGAGAACACGTAGAAAACCAGTTTGGGCTAAGGATTATGTTTTCAATTGCAGGTCTAAAATGGCGAAGACTAAAACCACTCCAAGAGCACAAACTGTATGTCCAGTCTGCAAGGAGGCCATAAAGCCAGATGAAAAGTTTCAAGATCATGTTATCAAGTGTTCACAGAACAGGCCAGAATGTTCAGAGTGTGGACGAAGTTTCAAGAAGAGGGCCTATCTTGTTAAACATCAGCAAACTGTCCATAAGCCAAGTTCAGCTGCTATGGACGAAGGTGCATCCACTGAAAAGAGTGACAGTAGTGCTAGTAGAAAGGATGATAGTGCTGAAGACTCAGACTGGGCAGATGATGAGCCCGATATCTCGATAGGCGGTACCGAGTCAGAAAGTGAGCCGGGGGAGCCTAAAGCTCCTGCTTCCAGTACAGACTCTGAGCTAATAAAAGGCAGAATAATCAGGAAAGCCACAACCCCAGCAGCTCCAATAGCACCTAAGAAATTTAAGTCTAATATTGAACAAGCTAAGCCAGATAGGAAAAATGAAGCTATGGAACGACCTAGCACATCCAAGGGAGCTGTAGTTGATACAGTACATAGAATAGATACTGTGAAAACTGACAAAGCTAAGGAAAAGGACATAAGGGTCTTGTACTCCATTAAGTCTGCTGAAAGGTCTCAAGAACAGGAGACGGAAGTGACCGAAGACGGTGAAAGTGTCTATAAAGACACATTTGTTAGAAAGAAACAAAAGAAGGATCACGTTAAAGTGAACATTGGTGATCTAATTCCAGAAGGAAGTATCAAGTCTTCTGACATTGAACTCATGGTCAAAGGGGAAGCTCAGGTTGAGCTTAGATTTAGATATAGCCCAGAAGATGACGAGGATCAATAAGCTACATTTGAAATGTTTGAACTCATAATATTCCTCTGATAATCACTTCAAAACTTGTTTTTCCTTTCGTTTACATGTCAAGGCTGACATTGCAACACATGATACTATAGATATTTTTTTTTCTCAGGAACAGAGATTAAGATGTTCATGATTGTCATTATCATTAAACAGATTGTTTGCTCTATGGATGTTTAGTTTGATTTTGGTCATATTTTGTATTCATGCGGGACGCATGAACCCGAAGGCGTGGGTAATGTGACGCCAATGCTTTAGGTTAAAACTGCCACTCATTTATATTAGCAAACACATAAGCTTTTTAGTTTGTCTATGACCTAAGCGGCCTGTTGCGAAGTACGCCAATTTTGAACAGGTAGAATGTTTTCCGTTTTCTATGCAGAGAAATGCTTTTAAATCTACATTTTATTATAAATTAATATCATTTAATCACAACTAGTTTAGGAAAACTACTTGATAAACACTGACAATGAATTTACCTAAGAATCGGCGAAAAGAAAAGCGCATTGTCTCCTATCACGGTAGTATAGCGAAACACCGGAATCGAGTGATGGGTTTTACCAATATACAAGATACAAGAGTTATGTTCAATAGTGGTCGGACACCAGCCCATGCGGGGTACCAGTCCCGAGTAGTATAAATACCGCTTCACAGCGGGTTTAGTCAGATATTGGACGGACACCCGGCGCCAGGTGTGTGCAACTATGGTTACGTACCGTTGAGCCACTTGGGTAACGTCGATACGAGAATTGAACAGAACAGAACAGTTTAGTCAGATTGCGGTTTGCTTTCGGAGAAGCAAGATCTACATGTACAAGCAGGCATATTAAATTAATTAAATAAAAGCCCTTGCACTGTGTGCGCTGTAGATTATTATCTTAGTAGAGATTGGCACAGAGAAGTGAACAGTGAATCTAATTCATCCTAGTAGCTCTCTGTATTGCTGGTCTTGAACAGTAATAATAACAGGCATTCAGACGGGACTTGAATTAGTTTATGCTGTATGCTGGTGAAGCTTGGGTATAGGCTGAGCTAAGTGAAAATTGCTGATTCTCATAGTATTTATTTGGTTAATTCTCCGTGATTATTGTTGTTCATCTAATCATTTTTAAATCATTTGATCATTTGTTTTTCGAATCATCGGACAAGGTAGTCCCAAGGAAAATTTTATATATAGGTCTTGAAGAGTTTTCAAGCTATTGCATTTTTATTGTTAGACAAGCACTGTCTGACAGGTAGTACGTCGGAGGCACGTTACAGATATATGAATGTTCTGCCTGTTTCAGGTAGAACTGGAGGTCAGAGACCACAATCTATGATGTTTTAACCTAATAAAAGTGGACCTATTTTGTGTGCCAGAAAGAGACAACAACCTAGGGGGTTTCCAAAGACAGACAGCCTTGAAATTAGACGAAATGACCCCTGACTCAGAAAAAAGCATCAGTGATTTTAAATTGAGAAATATTTACGAAAACAGGGCAAACGATACCTAAAGTCCAAGGGCCTGCGTCCAGGTCTGCTGGATGCTGGCGGTCTTGAAATTATAAGATCTTTTCAGAAGCATGCGAGAGAGGAATAGTGAATGTTCCCGACCCCAACTTCGGGGCTCCGCCTCTGGAATTTCGACGTTGTTGGAGGTAACCGAGGTTGTGGCCACGCACACGCGTCAGAGCTGTACACTGCCTACTAGGTGCACCCCCGTGGCAATGGGTTTGGAGGGGTCAAGATGGCGGTCAAAGTTTTGGCCATAGGGCTATTGTGCGCGTGGGGTACCTACTTCGGGGCTCCGCCTCTGGAATTTTCGACGTTGTTCGAGGTAACCGAGCCTTGCACAACACGCGCACATAAGAGCTCTACATGGCCCACTAGGTGCACCCCGGTGGCAATCGGTTTGGAGGGGTGAAAACGTGGGTCAAAGTTAGGTCCATATCGTCATAGTGAGTGTTCCCGACCCCAACTTCGGGGCTCCGCCTCTGGAATTTCGACGTTGTTGGAGGTAACCGAGGTTGTGGCCACGCACACGCGTCAGAGCTGTACACTGCCTACTAGGTGCACCCCCGTGGCAATGGGTTTGGAGGGGTCAAGATGGCGGTCAAAGTTTTGGCCATAGGGCTATTGTGCGCGTGGGGTACCTACTTCGGGGCTCCGCCTCTGGAATTTTCGACGTTGTTCGAGGTAACCGAGCCTTGCACAACACGCGCACATAAGAGCTCTACATGGCCCACTAGGTGCACCCCGGTGGCAATCGGTTTGGAGGGGTGAAAACGTGGGTCAAAGTTAGGTCCATATCGTCATAGTGAGTGTTCCCGACCCCAACTTCGGGGCTCCGCCTCTGGAATTTCGACGTTGTTGGAGGTAACCGAGGTTGTGGCCACGCACACGCGTCAGAGCTGTACACTGCCTACTAGGTGCACCCCCGTGGCAATGGGTTTGGAGGGGTCAAGATGGCGGTCAAAGTTTTGGCCATAGGGCTATTGTGCGCGTGGGGTACCTACTTCGGGGCTCCGCCTCTGGAATTTTCGACGTTGTTCGAGGTAACCGAGCCTTGCACAACACGCGCACATAAGAGCTCTACATGGCCCACTAGGTGCACCCCGGTGGCAATCGGTTTGGAGGGGTGAAAACGTGGGTCAAAGTTAGGTCCATATCGTCATAGTGAGTGTTCCCGACCCCAACTTCGGGGCTCCGCCTCTGGAATTTCGACGTTGTTGGAGGTAACCGAGGTTGTGGCCACGCACACGCGTCAGAGCTGTACACTGCCTACTAGGTGCACCCCCGTGGCAATGGGTTTGGAGGGGTCAAGATGGCGGTCAAAGTTTTGGCCATAGGGCTATTGTGCGCGTGGGGTACCTACTTCGGGGCTCCGCCTCTGGAATTTTCGACGTTGTTCGAGGTAACCGAGCCTTGCACAACACGCGCACATAAGAGCTCTACATGGCCCACTAGGTGCACCCCGGTGGCAATCGGTTTGGAGGGGTGAAAACGTGGGTCAAAGTTAGGTCCATATCGTCATAGTGAGTGTTCCCGACCCCAACTTCGGGGCTCCGCCTCTGGAATTTCGACGTTGTTGGAGGTAACCGAGGTTGTGGCCACGCACACGCGTCAGAGCTGTACACTGCCTACTAGGTGCACCCCCGTGGCAATGGGTTTGGAGGGGTCAAGATGGCGGTCAAAGTTTTGGCCATAGGGCTATTGTGCGCGTGGGGTACCTACTTCGGGGCTCCGCCTCTGGAATTTTCGACGTTGTTCGAGGTAACCGAGCCTTGCACAACACGCGCACATAAGAGCTCTACATGGCCCACTAGGTGCACCCCGGTGGCAATCGGTTTGGAGGGGTGAAAACGTGGGTCAAAGTTAGGTCCATATCGTCATAGTGAGTGTTCCCGACCCCAACTTCGGGGCTCCGCCTCTGGAATTTCGACGTTGTTGGAGGTAACCGAGGTTGTGGCCACGCACACGCGTCAGAGCTGTACACTGCCTACTAGGTGCACCCCCGTGGCAATGGGTTTGGAGGGGTCAAGATGGCGGTCAAAGTTTTGGCCATAGGGCTATTGTGCGCGTGGGGTACCTACTTCGGGGCTCCGCCTCTGGAATTTTCGACGTTGTTCGAGGTAACCGAGCCTTGCACAACACGCGCACATAAGAGCTCTACATGGCCCACTAGGTGCACCCCGGTGGCAATCGGTTTGGAGGGGTGAAAACGTGGGTCAAAGTTAGGTCCATATCGTCATAGTGAGTGTTCCCGACCCCAACTTCGGGGCTCCGCCTCTGGAATTTCGACGTTGTTGGAGGTAACCGAGGTTGTGGCCACGCACACGCGTCAGAGCTGTACACTGCCTACTAGGTGCACCCCCGTGGCAATGGGTTTGGAGGGGTCAAGATGGCGGTCAAAGTTTTGGCCATAGGGCTATTGTGCGCGTGGGGTACCTACTTCGGGGCTCCGCCTCTGGAATTTTCGACGTTGTTCGAGGTAACCGAGCCTTGCACAACACGCGCACATAAGAGCTCTACATGGCCCACTAGGTGCACCCCGGTGGCAATCGGTTTGGAGGGGTGAAAACGTGGGTCAAAGTTAGGTCCATATCGTCATAGTGAGTGTTCCCGACCCCAACTTCGGGGCTCCGCCTCTGGAATTTCGACGTTGTTGGAGGTAACCGAGGTTGTGGCCACGCACACGCGTCAGAGCTGTACACTGCCTACTAGGTGCACCCCCGTGGCAATGGGTTTGGAGGGGTCAAGATGGCGGTCAAAGTTTTGGCCATAGGGCTATTGTGCGCGTGGGGTACCTACTTCGGGGCTCCGCCTCTGGAATTTTCGACGTTGTTCGAGGTAACCGAGCCTTGCACAACACGCGCACATAAGAGCTCTACATGGCCCACTAGGTGCACCCCGGTGGCAATCGGTTTGGAGGGGTGAAAACGTGGGTCAAAGTTAGGTCCATATCGTCATAGTGAGTGTTCCCGACCCCAACTTCGGGGCTCCGCCTCTGGAATTTCGACGTTGTTGGAGGTAACCGAGGTTGTGGCCACGCACACGCGTCAGAGCTGTACACTGCCTACTAGGTGCACCCCCGTGGCAATGGGTTTGGAGGGGTCAAGATGGCGGTCAAAGTTTTGGCCATAGGGCTATTGTGCGCGTGGGGTACCTACTTCGGGGCTCCGCCTCTGGAATTTTCGACGTTGTTCGAGGTAACCGAGCCTTGCACAACACGCGCACATAAGAGCTCTACATGGCCCACTAGGTGCACCCCGGTGGCAATCGGTTTGGAGGGGTGAAAACGTGGGTCAAAGTTAGGTCCATATCGTCATAGTGAGTGTTCCCGACCCCAACTTCGGGGCTCCGCCTCTGGAATTTCGACGTTGTTGGAGGTAACCGAGGTTGTGGCCACGCACACGCGTCAGAGCTGTACACTGCCTACTAGGTGCACCCCCGTGGCAATGGGTTTGGAGGGGTCAAGATGGCGGTCAAAGTTTTGGCCATAGGGCTATTGTGCGCGTGGGGTACCTACTTCGGGGCTCCGCCTCTGGAATTTTCGACGTTGTTCGAGGTAACCGAGCCTTGCACAACACGCGCACATAAGAGCTCTACATGGCCCACTAGGTGCACCCCGGTGGCAATCGGTTTGGAGGGGTGAAAACGTGGGTCAAAGTTAGGTCCATATCGTCATAGTGAGTGTTCCCGACCCCAAATTCGGGGCTCCGCCTCTGGAATTTTCGACGTTGTTGGAGGTAACCGAGGGTGTGGCCACGTACACGCGCCCGAGCTGTACACTGCCTACTAGGTGCACCCCCGTGGCAATGGGTTTGGAGGGGTCAAGATGGCGGTCAAAGTTTTGGCCATAGGGCTATTGTGCGCGTGGGGTACCTACTTCGGGGCTCCGCCTCTGGAATTTTCGACGTTGTTCGAGGTAACCGAGCCTTGCACAACACGCGCACATAAGAGCTCTACATGGCCCACTAGGTGCACCCCGGTGGCAATCGGTTTGGAGGGGTGAAAACGTGGGTCAAAGTTAGGTCCATATCGTCATAGTGAGTGTTCCCGACCCCAACTTCGGGGCTCCGCCTCTGGAATTTCGACGTTGTTGGAGGTAACCGAGGTTGTGGCCACGCACACGCGTCAGAGCTGTACACTGCCTACTAGGTGCACCCCCGTGGCAATGGGTTTGGAGGGGTCAAGATGGCGGTCAAAGTTTTGGCCATAGGGCTATTGTGCGCGTGGGGTACCTACTTCGGGGCTCCGCCTCTGGAATTTTCGACGTTGTTCGAGGTAACCGAGCCTTGCACAACACGCGCACATAAGAGCTCTACATGGCCCACTAGGTGCACCCCGGTGGCAATCGGTTTGGAGGGGTGAAAACGTGGGTCAAAGTTAGGTCCATATCGTCATAGTGAGTGTTCCCGACCCCAACTTCGGGGCTCCGCCTCTGGAATTTCGACGTTGTTGGAGGTAACCGAGGTTGTGGCCACGCACACGCGTCAGAGCTGTACACTGCCTACTAGGTGCACCCCCGTGGCAATGGGTTTGGAGGGGTCAAGATGGCGGTCAAAGTTTTGGCCATAGGGCTATTGTGCGCGTGGGGTACCTACTTCGGGGCTCCGCCTCTGGAATTTTCGACGTTGTTCGAGGTAACCGAGCCTTGCACAACACGCGCACATAAGAGCTCTACATGGCCCACTAGGTGCACCCCGGTGGCAATCGGTTTGGAGGGGTGAAAACGTGGGTCAAAGTTAGGTCCATATCGTCATAGTGAGTGTTCCCGACCCCAACTTCGGGGCTCCGCCTCTGGAATTTCGACGTTGTTGGAGGTAACCGAGGTTGTGGCCACGCACACGCGTCAGAGCTGTACACTGCCTACTAGGTGCACCCCCGTGGCAATGGGTTTGGAGGGGTCAAGATGGCGGTCAAAGTTTTGGCCATAGGGCTATTGTGCGCGTGGGGTACCTACTTCGGGGCTCCGCCTCTGGAATTTTCGACGTTGTTCGAGGTAACCGAGCCTTGCACAACACGCGCACATAAGAGCTCTACATGGCCCACTAGGTGCACCCCGGTGGCAATCGGTTTGGAGGGGTGAAAACGTGGGTCAAAGTTAGGTCCATATCGTCATAGTGAGTGTTCCCGACCCCAACTTCGGGGCTCCGCCTCTGGAATTTCGACGTTGTTGGAGGTAACCGAGGTTGTGGCCACGCACACGCGTCAGAGCTGTACACTGCCTACTAGGTGCACCCCCGTGGCAATGGGTTTGGAGGGGTCAAGATGGCGGTCAAAGTTTTGGCCATAGGGCTATTGTGCGCGTGGGGTACCTACTTCGGGGCTCCGCCTCTGGAATTTTCGACGTTGTTCGAGGTAACCGAGCCTTGCACAACACGCGCACATAAGAGCTCTACATGGCCCACTAGGTGCACCCCGGTGGCAATCGGTTTGGAGGGGTGAAAACGTGGGTCAAAGTTAGGTCCATATCGTCATAGTGAGTGTTCCCGACCCCAACTTCGGGGCTCCGCCTCTGGAATTTCGACGTTGTTGGAGGTAACCGAGGTTGTGGCCACGCACACGCGTCAGAGCTGTACACTGCCTACTAGGTGCACCCCCGTGGCAATGGGTTTGGAGGGGTCAAGATGGCGGTCAAAGTTTTGGCCATAGGGCTATTGTGCGCGTGGGGTACCTACTTCGGGGCTCCGCCTCTGGAATTTTCGACGTTGTTCGAGGTAACCGAGCCTTGCACAACACGCGCACATAAGAGCTCTACATGGCCCACTAGGTGCACCCCGGTGGCAATCGGTTTGGAGGGGTGAAAACGTGGGTCAAAGTTAGGTCCATATCGTCATAGTGAGTGTTCCCGACCCCAACTTCGGGGCTCCGCCTCTGGAATTTCGACGTTGTTGGAGGTAACCGAGGTTGTGGCCACGCACACGCGTCAGAGCTGTACACTGCCTACTAGGTGCACCCCCGTGGCAATGGGTTTGGAGGGGTCAAGATGGCGGTCAAAGTTTTGGCCATAGGGCTATTGTGCGCGTGGGGTACCTACTTCGGGGCTCCGCCTCTGGAATTTTCGACGTTGTTCGAGGTAACCGAGCCTTGCACAACACGCGCACATAAGAGCTCTACATGGCCCACTAGGTGCACCCCGGTGGCAATCGGTTTGGAGGGGTGAAAACGTGGGTCAAAGTTAGGTCCATATCGTCATAGTGAGTGTTCCCGACCCCAACTTCGGGGCTCCGCCTCTGGAATTTCGACGTTGTTGGAGGTAACCGAGGTTGTGGCCACGCACACGCGTCAGAGCTGTACACTGCCTACCAGGTGCACCCCCGTGGCAATGGGTTTGGAGGGGTCAAGATGGCGGTCAAAGTTTTGGCCATAGGGCTATTGTGCGCGTGGGGTACCTACTTCGGGGCTCCGCCTCTGGAATTTTCGACGTTGTTCGAGGTAACCGAGCCTTGCACAACACGCGCACATAAGAGCTCTACATGGCCCACTAGGTGCACCCCGGTGGCAATCGGTTTGGAGGGGTGAAAACGTGGGTCAAAGTTAGGTCCATATCGTCATAGTGAGTGTTCCCGACCCCAACTTCGGGGCTCCGCCTCTGGAATTTCGACGTTGTTGGAGGTAACCGAGGTTGTGGCCACGCACACGCGTCAGAGCTGTACACTGCCTACTAGGTGCACCCCCGTGGCAATGGGTTTGGAGGGGTCAAGATGGCGGTCAAAGTTTTGGCCATAGGGCTATTGTGCGCGTGGGGTACCTACTTCGGGGCTCCGCCTCTGGAATTTTCGACGTTGTTCGAGGTAACCGAGCCTTGCACAACACGCGCACATAAGAGCTCTACATGGCCCACTAGGTGCACCCCGGTGGCAATCGGTTTGGAGGGGTGAAAACGTGGGTCAAAGTTAGGTCCATATCGTCATAGTGAGTGTTCCCGACCCCAACTTCGGGGCTCCGCCTCTGGAATTTCGACGTTGTTGGAGGTAACCGAGGTTGTGGCCACGCACACGCGTCAGAGCTGTACACTGCCTACTAGGTGCACCCCCGTGGCAATGGGTTTGGAGGGGTCAAGATGGCGGTCAAAGTTTTGGCCATAGGGCTATTGTGCGCGTGGGGTACCTACTTCGGGGCTCCGCCTCTGGAATTTTCGACGTTGTTCGAGGTAACCGAGCCTTGCACAACACGCGCACATAAGAGCTCTACATGGCCCACTAGGTGCACCCCGGTGGCAATCGGTTTGGAGGGGTGAAAACGTGGGTCAAAGTTAGGTCCATATCGTCATAGTGAGTGTTCCCGACCCCAAATTCGGGGCTCCGCCTCTGGAATTTTCGACGTTGTTGGAGGTAACCGAGGGTGTGGCCACGTACACGCGCCCGAGCTGTACACTGCCTACTAGGTGCACCCCCGTGGCAATGGGTTTGGAGGGGTCAAGATGGCGGTCAAAGTTTTGGCCATAGGGCTATTGTGCGCGTGGGGTACCTACTTCGGGGCTCCGCCTCTGGAATTTTCGACGTTGTTCGAGGTAACCGAGCCTTGCACAACACGCGCACATAAGAGCTCTACATGGCCCACTAGGTGCACCCCGGTGGCAATCGGTTTGGAGGGGTGAAAACGTGGGTCAAAGTTAGGTCCATATCGTCATAGTGAGTGTTCCCGACCCCAACTTCGGGGCTCCGCCTCTGGAATTTCGACGTTGTTGGAGGTAACCGAGGTTGTGGCCACGCACACGCGTCAGAGCTGTACACTGCCTACTAGGTGCACCCCCGTGGCAATGGGTTTGGAGGGGTCAAGATGGCGGTCAAAGTTTTGGCCATAGGGCTATTGTGCGCGTGGGGTACCTACTTCGGGGCTCCGCCTCTGGAATTTTCGACGTTGTTCGAGGTAACCGAGCCTTGCACAACACGCGCACATAAAAGCTCTACATGGCCCACTAGGTGCACCCCGGTGGCAATCGGTTTGGAGGGGTGAAAACGTGGGTCAAAGTTAGGTCCATATCGTCATAGTGAGTGTTCCCGACCCCAACTTCGGGGCTCCGCCTCTGGAATTTCGACGTTGTTGGAGGTAACCGAGGTTGTGGCCACGCACACGCGTCAGAGCTGTACACTGCCTACTAGGTGCACCCCCGTGGCAATGGGTTTGGAGGGGTCAAGATGGCGGTCAAAGTTTTGGCCATAGGGCTATTGTGCGCGTGGGGTACCTACTTCGGGGCTCCGCCTCTGGAATTTTCGACGTTGTTCGAGGTAACCGAGCCTTGCACAACACGCGCACATAAGAGCTCTACATGGCCCACTAGGTGCACCCCGGTGGCAATCGGTTTGGAGGGGTGAAAACGTGGGTCAAAGTTAGGTCCATATCGTCATAGTGAGTGTTCCCGACCCCAACTTCGGGGCTCCGCCTCTGGAATTTCGACGTTGTTGGAGGTAACCGAGGTTGTGGCCACGCACACGCGTCAGAGCTGTACACTGCCTACTAGGTGCACCCCCGTGGCAATGGGTTTGGAGGGGTCAAGATGGCGGTCAAAGTTTTGGCCATAGGGCTATTGTGCGCGTGGGGTACCTACTTCGGGGCTCCGCCTCTTGAATTTTCGACGTTGTTCGAGGTAACCGAGCCTTGCACAACACGCGCACATAAGAGCTCTACATGGCCCACTAGGTGCACCCCGGTGGCAATCGGTTTGGAGGGGTGAAAACGTGGGTCAAAGTTAGGTCCATATCGTCATAGTGAGTGTTCCCGACCCCAACTTCGGGGCTCCGCCTCTGGAATTTCGACGTTGTTGGAGGTAACCGAGGTTGTGGCCGAGCACACGCGTCAGAGCTGTACACTGCCTACTAGGTGCACCCCCGTGGCAATGGGTTTGGAGGGGTCAAGATGGCGGTCAAAGTTTTGGCCATAGGGCTATTGTGCGCGTGGGGTACCTACTTCGGGGCTCCGCCTCTGGAATTTTCGACGTTGTTCGAGGTAACCGAGCCTTGCACAACACGCGCACATAAGAGCTCTACATGGCCCACTAGGTGCACCCCGGTGGCAATCGGTTTGGAGGGGTGAAAACGTGGGTCAAAGTTAGGTCCATATCGTCATAGTGAGTGTTCCCGACCCCAAATTCGGGGCTCCGCCTCTGGAATTTTCGACGTTGTTGGAGGTAACCGAGGGTGTGGCCACGTACACGCGCCCGAGCTGTACACTGCCTACTAGGTGCACCCCCGTGGCAATGGGTTTGGAGGGGTCAAGATGGCGGTCAAAGTTTTGGCCATAGGGCTATTGTGCGCGTGGGGTACCTACTTCGGGGCTCCGCCTCTGGAATTTTCGACGTTGTTCGAGGTAACCGAGCCTTGCACAACACGCGCACATAAGAGCTCTACATGGCCCACTAGGTGCACCCCGGTGGCAATCGGTTTGGAGGGGTGAAAACGTGGGTCAAAGTTAGGTCCATATCGTCATAGTGAGTGTTCCCGACCCCAAATTCGGGGCTCCGCCTCTGGAATTTTCGACGTTGTTGGAGGTAACCGAGGGCGTGGCCACGTACACGCGCCCGAGCTGTACACTGCCTACTAGGTGCACCCCCGTGGCAATGGGTTTGGAGGGGTCAAGATGGCGGTCAAAGTTTTGGCCATAGGGCTATTGTGCGCGTGGGGTACCTACTTCGGGGCTCCGCCTCTGGAATTTTCGACGTTGTTCGAGGTAACCGAGCCTTGCACAACACGCGCACATAAGAGCTCTACATGGCCCACTAGGTGCACCCCGGTGGCAATCGGTTTGGAGGGGTGAAAACGTGGGTCAAAGTTAGCATATCGTCATAGTGAGTGTTCCCGACCCCAAATTCGGGGCTCCGCCTCTGGAATTTTCGACGTTGTTGGAGGTAACCGAGGGTGTGGCCACGTACACGCGCCCGAGCTGTACACTGCCTACTAGGTGCACCCCCGTGGCAATGGGTTTGGAGGGGTCAAGATGGCGGTCAAAGTTTTGGCCATAGGGCTATTGTGCGCGTGGGGTACCTACTTCGGGGCTCCGCCTCTGGAATTTTCGACGTTGTTCGAGGTAACCGAGCCTTGCACAACACGCGCACATAAGAGCTCTACATGGCCCACTAGGTGCACCCCGGTGGCAATCGGTTTGGAGGGGTGAAAACGTGGGTCAAAGTTAGGTCCATATCGTCATAGTGAGTGTTCCCGACCCCAAATTCGGGGCTCCGCCTCTGGAATTTTCGACGTTGTTGGAGGTAACCGAGGGTGTGGCCACGTACACGCGCCCGAGCTGTACACTGCCTACTAGGTGCACCCCCGTGGCAATGGGTTTGGAGGGGTCAAGATGGCGGTCAAAGTTTTGGCCATAGGGCTATTGTGCGCGTGGGGTACCTACTTCGGGGCTCCGCCTCTGGAATTTTCGACGTTGTTCGAGGTAACCGAGCCTTGCACAACACGCGCACATAAGAGCTCTACATGGCCCACTAGGTGCACCCCGGTGGCAATCGGTTTGGAGGGGTGAAAACGTGGGTCAAAGTTAGGTCCATATCGTCATAGTGAGTGTTCCCGACCCCAAATTCGGGGCTCCGCCTCTGGAATTTTCGACGTTGTTGGAGGTAACCGAGGGTGTGGCCACGTACACGCGCCCGAGCTGTACACTGCCTACTAGGTGCACCCCCGTGGCAATGGGTTTGGAGGGGTCAAGATGGCGGTCAAAGTTTTGGCCATAGGGCTATTGTGCGCGTGGGGTACCTACTTCGGGGCTCCGCCTCTGGAATTTTCGACGTTGTTCGAGGTAACCGAGCCTTGCACAACACGCGCACATAAGAGCTCTACATGGCCCACTAGGTGCACCCCGGTGGCAATCGGTTTGGAGGGGTGAAAACGTGGGTCAAAAGTAGGTCCATATCGTCATAGTGAGTGTTCCCGACCCCAAATTCGGGGCTCCGCCTCTGGAATTTTCGACGTTGTTGGAGGTAATCGAGGGTGTGGCCACGTACACGCGCCCGAGCTGTACACTGCCTACTAGGTGCACCCCCGTGGCAATGGGTTTGGAGGGGTCAAGATGGCGGTCAAAGTTTTGGCCATAGGGCTATTGTGCGCGTGGGGTACCTACTTCGGGGCTCCGCCTCTGGAATTTTCGACGTTGTTCGAGGTAACCGAGCCTTGCACAACACGCGCACATAAGAGCTCTACATGGCCCACTAGGTGCACCCCGGTGGCAATCGGTTTGGAGGGGTGAAAACGTGGGTCAAAGTTAGGTCCATATCGTCATAGTGAGTGTTCCCGACCCCAAATTCGGGGCTCCGCCTCTGGAATTTTCGACGTTGTTGGAGGTAACCGAGGGCGTGGCCACGTACACGCGCCCGAGCTGTACACTGCCTACTAGGTGCACCCCCGTGGCAATGGGTTTGGAGGGGTCAAGATGGCGGTCAAAGTTTTGGCCATAGGGCTATTGTGCGCGTGGGGTACCTACTTCGGGGCTCCGCCTCTGGAATTTTCGACGTTGTTCGAGGTAACCGAGCCTTGCACAACACGCGCACATAAGAGCTCTACATGGCCCACTAGGTGCACCCCGGTGGCAATCGGTTTGGAGGGGTGAAAACGTGGGTCAAAGTTAGGTCCATATCGTCATAGTGAGTGTTCCCGACCCCAAATTCGGGGCTCCGCCTCTGGAATTTTCGACGTTGTTGGAGGTAACCGAGGGTGTGGCCACGTACACGCGCCCGAGCTGTACACTGCCTACTAGGTGAACCCCCGTGGCAATGGGTTTGGAGGGGTCAAGATGGCGGTCAAAGTTTTGGCCATAGGGCTATTGTGCGCGTGGGGTACCTACTTCGGGGCTCCGCCTCTGGAATTTTCGACGTTGTTCGAGGTAACCGAGCCTTGCACAACACGCGCACATAAGAGCTCTACATGGCCCACTAGGTGCACCCCGGTGGCAATCGGTTTGGAGGGGTGAAAACGTGGGTCAAAGTTAGGTCCATATCGTCATAGTGAGTGTTCCCGACCCCAAATTCGGGGCTCCGCCTCTGGAATTTTCGACGTTGTTGGAGGTAACCGAGGGTGTGGCCACGTACACGCGCCCGAGCTGTACACTGCCTACTAGGTGCACCCCCGTGGCAATGGGTTTGGAGGGGTCAAGATGGCGGTCAAAGTTTTGGCCATAGGGCTATTGTGCGCGTGGGGTACCTACTTCGGGGCTCCGCCTCTGGAATTTTCGACGTTGTTCGAGGTAACCGAGCCTTGCACAACACGCGCACATAAGAGCTCTACATGGCCCACTAGGTGCACCCCGGTGGCAATCGGTTTGGAGGGGTGAAAACGTGGGTCAAAGTTAGGTCCATATCGTCATAGTGAGTGTTCCCGACCCCAAATTCGGGGCTCCGCCTCTGGAATTTTCGACGTTGTTGGAGGTAACCGAGGGTGTGGCCACGTACACGCTCCCGAGCTGTACACTGCCTACTAGGTGCACCCCCGTGGCAATGGGTTTGGAGGGGTCAAGATGGCGGTCAAAGTTTTGGCCATAGGGCTATTGTGCGCGTGGGGTACCTACTTCGGGGCTCCGCCTCTGGAATTTTCGACGTTGTTCGAGGTAACCGAGCCTTGCACAACACGCGCACATAAGAGCTCTACATGGCCCACTAGGTGCACCCCGGTGGCAATCGGTTTGGAGGGGTGAAAACGTGGGTCAAAGTTAGGTCCATATCGTCATAGTGAGTGTTCCCGACCCCAAATTCGGGGCTCCGCCTCTGGAATTTTCGCCCGAGCTGTACACTGCCTACTAGGTGCACCCCCGTGGCAATGGGTTTGGAGGGGTCAAGATGGCGGTCAAAGTTTTGGCCATAGGGCTATTGTGCGCGTGGGGTACCTACTTCGGGGCTCCGCCTCTGGAATTTTCGACGTTGTTCGAGGTAACCGAGCCTTGCACAACACGCGCACATAAGAGCTCTACATGGCCCACTAGGTGCACCCCGGTGGCAATCGGTTTGGAGGGGTGAAAACGTGGGTCAAAGTTAGGTCCATATCGTCATAGTGAGTGTTCCCGACCCCAAATTCGGGGCTCCGCCTCTGGAATTTTCGACGTTGTTGGAGGTAACCGAGGGCGTGGCCACGTACACGCGCCCGAGCTGTACACTGCCTACTAGGTGCACCCCCGTGGCAATGGGTTTGGAGGGGTCAAGATGGCGGTCAAAGTTTTGGCCATAGGGCTATTGTGCGCGTGGGGTACCTACTTCGGGGCTCCGCCTCTGGAATTTTCGACGTTGTTCGAGGTAACCGAGCCTTGCACAACACGCGCACATAAGAGCTCTACATGGCCCACTAGGTGCACCCCGGTGGCAATCGGTTTGGAGGGGTGAAAACGTGGGTCAAAGTTAGGTCCATATCGTCATAGTGAGTGTTCCCGACCCCAAATTCGGGGCTCCGCCTCTGGAATTTTCGACGTTGTTGGAGGTAACCGAGGGCGTGGCCACGTACACGCGCCCGAGCTGTACACTGCCTACTAGGTGCACCCCCGTGGCAATGGGTTTGGAGGGGTCAAGATGGCGGTCAAAGTTTTGGCCATAGGGCTATTGTGCGCGTGGGGTACCTACTTCGGGGCTCCGCCTCTGGAATTTTCGACGTTGTTCGAGGTAACCGAGCCTTGCACAACACGCGCACATAAGAGCTCTACATGGCCCACTAGGTGCACCCCGGTGGCAATCGGTTTGGAGGGGTGAAAACGTGGGTCAAAGTTAGGTCCATATCGTCATAGTGAGTGTTCCCGACCCCAAATTCGGGGCTCCGCCTCTGGAATTTTCGACGTTGTTGGAGGTAACCGAGGGTGTGGCCACGTACACGCGCCCGAGCTGTACACTGCCTACTAGGTGCACCCCCGTGGCAATGGGTTTGGAGGGGTCAAGATGGCGGTCAAAGTTTTGGCCATAGGGCTATTGTGCGCGTGGGGTACCTACTTCGGGGCTCCGCCTCTGGAATTTTCGACGTTGTTCGAGGTAACCGAGCCTTGCACAACACGCGCACATAAGCGCTCTACATGGCCCACTAGGTGCACCCCGGTGGCAATCGGTTTGGAGGGGTGAAAACGTGGGTCAAAGTTAGGTCCGTATCGTCATAGTGAGTGTTCCCGACCCCAAATTCGGGGCTCCGCCTCTGGAATTTTCGACGTTGTTGGAGGTAACCGAGGGTGTGGCCACGTACACGCGCCCGAGCTGTACACTGCCTACTAGGTGCACCCCCGTGGCAATGGGTTTGGAGGGGTCAAGATGGCGGTCAAAGTTTTGGCCATAGGGCTATTGTGCGCGTGGGGTACCTACTTCGGGGCTCCGCCTCTGGAATTTTCGACGTTGTTCGAGGTAACCGAGCCTTGCACAACACGCGCACATAAGAGCTCTACATGGCCCACTAGGTGCACCCCGGTGGCAATCGGTTTGGAGGGGTGAAAACGTTGGTCAAAGTTAGGTCCATATCGTCATAGTGAGTGTTCCCGACCCCAAATTCGGGGCTCCGCCTCTGGAATTTTCGACGTTGTTGGAGGTAACCGAGGGCGTGGCCACTTACACGCGCCCGAGCTGTACACTGCCTACTAGGTGCACCCCCGTGGCAATGGGTTTGGAGGGGTCAAGATGGCGGTCAAAGTTTTGGCCATAGGGCTATTGTGCGCGTGGGGTACCTACTTCGGGGCTCCGCCTCTGGAATTTTCGACGTTGTTCGAGGTAACCGAGCCTTGCACAACACGCGCACATAAGAGCTCTACATGGCCCACTAGGTGCACCCCGGTGGCAATCGGTTTGGAGGGGTGAAAACGTGGGTCAAAGTTAGGTCCATATCGTCATAGTGAGTGTTCCCGACCCCAAATTCGGGGCTCCGCCTCTGGAATTTTCGACGTTGTTGGAGGTAACCGAGGGTGTGGCCACGTACACGCGCCCGAGCTGTACACTGCCTACTAGGTGCACCCCCGTGGCAATGGGTTTGGAGGGGTCAAGATGGCGGTCAAAGTTTTGGCCATAGGGCTATTGTGCGCGTGGGGTACCTACTTCGGGGCTCCGCCTCTGGAATTTTCGACGTTGTTCGAGGTAACCGAGCCTTGCACAACACGCGCACATAAGAGCTCTACATGGCCCACTAGGTGCACCCCGGTGGCAATCGGTTTGGAGGGGTGAAAACGTGGGTCAAAGTTAGGTCCATATCGTCATAGTGAGTGTTCCCGACCCCAAATTCGGGGCTCCGCCTCTGGAATTTTCGACGTTGTTGGAGGTAACCGAGGGTGTGGCCACGTACACGCGCCCGAGCTGTACACTGCCTACTAGGTGCACCCCCATGGCAATGGGTTTGGAGGGGTCAAGATGGCGGTCAAAGTTTTGGCCATAGGGCTATTGTGCGCGTGGGGTACCTACTTCGGGGCTCCGCCTCTGGAATTTTCGACGTTGTTCGAGGTAACCGAGCCTTGCACAACACGCGCACATAAGAGCTCTACATGGCCCACTAGGTGCACCCCGGTGGCAATCGGTTTGGAGGGGTGAAAACGTGGGTCAAAGTTAGGTCCATATCGTCATAGTGAGTGTTCCCGACCCCAAATTCGGGGCTCCGCCTCTGGAATTTTCGACGTTGTTGGAGGTAACCGAGGGTGTGGCCACGTACACGCGCCCGAGCTGTACACTGCCTACTAGGTGCACCCCCGTGGCAATGGGTTTGGAGGGGTCAAGATGGCGGTCAAAGTTTTGGCCATAGGGCTATTGTGCGCGTGGGGTACCTACTTCGGGGCTCCGCCTCTGGAATTTTCGACGTTGTTCGAGGTAACCGAGCCTTGCACAACACGCGCACATAAGAGCTCTACATGGCCCACTAGGTGCACCCCGGTGGCAATCGGTTTGGAGGGGTGAAAACGTGGGTCAAAGTTAGGTCCATATCGTCATAGTGAGTGTTCCCGACCCCAAATTCGGGGCTCCGCCTCTGGAATTTTCGACGTTGTTGGAGGTAACCGAGGGCGTGGCCACGTACACGCGCCCGAGCTGTACACTGCCTACTAGGTGCACCCCCGTGGCAATGGGTTTGGAGGGGTCAAGATGGCGGTCAAAGTTTTGGCCATAGGGCTATTGTGCGCGTGGGGTACCTACTTCGGGGCTCCGCCTCTGGAATTTTCGACGTTGTTCGAGGTAACCGAGCCTTGCATTACACGCGCACATAAGAGCTCTACATGGCCCACTAGGTGCACCCCGGTGGCAATCGGTTTGGAGGGGTGAAAACGTGGGTCAAAGTTAGGTCCATATCGTCATAGTGAGTGTTCCCGACCCCAAATTCGGGGCTCCGCCTCTGGAATTTTCGACGTCGTTGGAGGTAACCGAGGGTGTGGCCACGTACACGCGCCCGAGCTGTACACTGCCGACTAGGTGCACCCCCGTGGCAATGGGTTTGGAGGGGTCAGGATGGCGGTCAAAGTTTTGGCCATAGGGCTATTGTGCGCGTGGGGTACCTACTTCGGGGCTCCGCCTCTGGAATTTTCGACGTTGTTCGAGGTAACCGAGCCTTGCACAACACGCGCACATAAGAGCTCTACATGGCCCACTAGGTGCACCCCGGTGGCAATCGGTTTGGAGGGGTGAAAACGTGGGTCAAAGTTAGCATATCGTCATAGTGAGTGTTCCCGACCCCAAATTCGGGGCTCCGCCTCTGGAATTTTCGACGTTGTTGGAGGTAACCGAGGGTGTGGCCACGTACACGCGCCCGAGCTGTACACTGCCTACTAGGTGCACCCCCGTGGCAATGGGTTTGGAGGGGTCAAGATGGCGGTCAAAGTTTTGGCCATAGGGCTATTGTGCGCGTGGGGTACCTACTTCGGGGCTCCGCCTCTGGAATTTTCGACGTTGTTCGAGGTAACCGAGCCTTGCACAACACGCGCACATAAGAGCTCTACATGGCCCACTAGGTGCACCCCGGTGGCAATCGGTTTGGAGGGGTGAAAACGTGGGTCAAAGTTAGGTCCATATCGTCATAGTGAGTGTTCCCGACCCCAAATTCGGGGCTCCGCCTCTGGAATTTTCGACGTTGTTGGAGGTAACCGAGGGTGTGGCCACGTACACGCGCCCGAGCTGTACACTGCCTACTAGGTGCACCCCCGTGGCAATGGGTTTGGAGGGGTCAAGATGGCGGTCAAAGTTTTGGCCATAGGGCTATTGTGCGCGTGGGGTACCTACTTCGGGGCTCCGCCTCTGGAATTTTCGACGTTGTTCGAGGTAACCGAGCCTTGCACAACACGCGCACATAAGAGCTCTACATGGCCCACTAGGTGCACCCCGGTGGCAATCGGTTTGGAGGGGTGAAAACGTGGGTCAAAGTTAGGTCCATATCGTCATAGTGAGTGTTCCCGACCCCAAATTCGGGGCTCCGCCTCTGGAATTTTCGACGTTGTTGGAGGTAACCGAGGGTGTGGCCACGTACACGCGCCCGAGCTGTACACTGCCTACTAGGTGCACCCCCGTGGCAATGGGTTTGGAGGGGTCAAGATGGCGGTCAAAGTTTTGGCCATAGGGCTATTGTGCGCGTGGGGTACCTACTTCGGGGCTCCGCCTCTGGAATTTTCGACGTTGTTTGAGGTAACCGAGCCTTGCACAACATGCTATTGTGTGCGTGGGGTACCTGCTTTGGGGTACTTACTGTTGTACTGTTATACTGTTGTACTGCAATACTGCTGCTATACTGCTGTACTGGTAACTTCATACTGCTTTACTGCTGTACTGTTACTGCTAACTTCATACTGCTATACTGCTATACTGCTAACTTCACAGACGTCGCTTATTGTAGGATCCCGGGAAAATTTGTCTAGGACTTTCGTTACTCAAGGATGATTGTCATCCCTGGGAAAGCGGATGTAGTACATGTACATTTTCTCTCAATGCATTAACCGTCTTTGCTAACTTTTCTTTGATAATGACAAAAAAAAGGAATCGAAAACATTGCCATTATGCCTTCCACACAATTTACGCGCACCTGAGTTGACAAACTCTCTGCGGCAACAACTTTAGGTTTGGCGTCCTTGTGTTATGACATTTGAACAGTGCTCTTCTCCCTTGTAGTTTGTACAGTGTTAGCGAGTCAAGTTGTCCAGTACATGAACCGACCAAGAAAGGAACCTATAATATTTCGCACTGCGACTGGACCTTGGCGAATCTCTCTCTCTCTCTCTCTCTCTCTCTCTCTCTCTCTCTCTCTCTCTCTCTGAAAATGACTGAAAACGCAGCTTGAATCCACTTAGCGTCTAGGAGATTCAATGATTCGATTCTTTGATATACACATGAAAAAAAACATGAAGAAATGATAGACAGAAAAATGAAAGAAAGGCAAGAAAAAAAAAAGAAACGCCACATTTTTTCAGCTTATTGACAGAAAAGAGCGTTAAAGTACCGTATCAACCTTGATAAAAGGTCTTGCTGATATTGCATCGACGTTGATACGGCTGCCTGGCGTTGTTCAAACGCTAGGGACAGTCTAAAAAATAATATCACTGCAATGTGGCCTAATTCTAACTGATTAGTATTTTAAGGGTGGGTGGTATGATAACGATTACACCTCATTGCACACAACATTTCATTTTCACATTACCATGGTCCTGATATGACTGAATTACTATTAAAAAGGACGTAAAATCTCCATCCACCAATCACCCATCCATCCAGCCCTCCATGCCGATCTATCTGGTAACACCCGAGGAGCCCCGGTAGCTCAGTAGGTTCAGCGCTGGCCTACTGATCTAGCGGTTTCGGATTCGAGAACCGCTGGAGGCGGAAATCTAAAATGCGCGGTCGAAGTGTAGAGTGTGATCTGACTTCTTATTTCAATTTCATGAGGCTGTGTCGTATCAAATTTGTAATAAAATTATTGCAACAGCAGTTGCGAACTCCATCTAACAAGCTGATGAGAAACCGCCAGAGACAAGCATTCCCGCTAGTAACAACTAGGCCTAGCTATATTTTTGGTAGTTTCTTCTACACGACACTTTCTATTGCCTTTTAATTTCAGCCTCTTTGTATTTTGTAATCAGACCATGTACTGGTAGTACATGTAATCACAGAAGCGGATAATGTTGACGCCATCTTGTTTTTCTCAGACGGGACGTTTGACGTCATTACGTAACGTTGCGACAGAAACTGCCGCATGGCGGCGCTGAATTACTCCCTTCTCATCTTAAAACTGAGAGTTTTTATTGTTATTTCCAGTTGGTGACATGACTTAATGCCATCAATAGTCCCATATAAAGGCGGGGCCCTATTAGTTAACATGTTTCTAGTTTATATTGTCGAATGGGTTTCAAAATTGGGAAATAAAGGACCTGGTATGATAAGGCCCATATTTGGCCCCCAGAAAACTCATTTTTCAAAAGTTCCGATAACAAAAATGCATTCACAGGAAAGTTCTAACCTAAAATGTAGCAGCAAATACAAAATCCACCAGTTCTTGCATAAAATATTTGTGTTCTTAATCTTGAACATACCCATACCCCCAGCGGATTCTGACGAAAATGCCAAATTTGGTAGCATTTGCGGCTTTCAAAATATGTGAGCCCGGCCTCCAGCACATTCTATATTTTATATGCAGATATTACTTGTCATGAAAATATTAAAGGGCTCTATGTTTATTTTTAACTTTTTGTTACCAAACTGGCAGCGTTTGGAGAATTTTCCTGTTTTCTCAACACAAAAACGCTCATATCTCCGTTCATAGACAAAATAAACATATGTTGTGGTATTCATTTTCTTAGTTAGAACACAAGGAATAATTTGGTACATTTTTCATTTTGATCCGTTGGAATTTTTTTGGTTTGCGTCTCTGGACGAGCAAACTTGTGTGGGTGGGGTACCTTTACAGGCCTTGTGCAGTGCACAGGTAAGTAGGCGTGGTACCCAACGTATAAGCATTTCATCAAAAGCCTATTTATCAAGAGCTTTCTAAAGCTATTGTAAATGACTGATTTCTTTAAAGGAAAAATTATTGAACTCAGCTTTTCTTGTAATTTTCCTTCATAATATTGAACCAACATAGGCATGCCAGAAATCATCTTATTTTGAGAATTAACAAAAGTGAAACATATTATTTCTGTTTGTTCCTATACGCACAAATGATAAGCAATAGAAACCATGCAATTTTAAGAGAATTTGAATGGGGGCCAAAATGGCCTTTATCATACCAGGTCCTTTGTCCATAAAATAAGATGATTTGACATTATAAGGATTATACCCCTAAAACTTGCTTTTTATAAGGATTATACCCCTAAAACTTGCTTTTTTGCAACGGTCTACTTATTGTTGCTATGGTAACGCTTCAGGAAGTATACTTTCCCACGCACGTTCTTCCAGAAACTCATTCCCAGAACAATGTTTTGTAGGTGGAAGGTTCACACCTATGTTGACGAAGCCGCATAAACTCTAGAAATGCCCTTCAATATGTGAATTTGGAAACTGGATTTTTGCCGTAAATGGAACTCCCACCCACTTCGCTTGAGCCTGATGATAACACGTTTCCAAAATATATTTTTTAAATTTCTCTCTCTTTTTTTGTAAGTTAGTGTGAACAAGTAATTTGTAGGTGAAAAGAATCTAGAACCTGTCCTGCCGTTGAAGGAAATATATTTGTAGAAAAACGGCCGAGCTTAGGATATCTTTTATCATATTTTTCCCCCAAAATGTTCAGCTGCTGTTGCCATGTCAACGGACCTGCTTTAGAATGAAACTGGCGTTATTTTCTTGTTTTTGTGTCACAATAAGTAATATAGGAATGACTGAGCAAAATCGGTGACTATGCATGCCACGGCCCTATTATAATTTTTAGTCTTTATGTACAGAGACTGGCTCTTAAGGCAAAATGCGCTCATACGAAATCGGCGTACACTATGGCGCTCTTAGATTACATTAAAATGCTATTAACATTGCAAAAAATCCATTTTAAAACGAGAAACAAGGAAAACTTTGACCTATGAGGCAGACACATTTATTTCATAAATATTTTCGTATTTAAAATGGGTATCAACATGATTAAGCAAACCAACCCACACAGCAAACCAACCCACGCATTTCTGCAATGCGGAACAAGGAAAAGTATGGCCGCCGATGCATATCAATCTGACATTGAATAGAATTTTCGTAGGCGCAACCTGAGCGCAATAACGACGCCTACCCGTGACACTGTAAATGTACCGGACGCCAGCCACAAGCGGTGGTCGGTTATCGTAATGGTATGCACGGAGCTCCAAGGAAGTCAACCAGAGTGTGCCGTGCCTATAAACAAACGTTTATATTAATGAGCCGCGACACGACAAAACCAACAATGTGGTTGTGCGCCCAGCGCAGACTCAGATCAGCCTGGGCATCCGCCCAGTCTGATCAGAGTCTTCACTAAGCGCTTAAAGGGTAGCTAAGGGTCTAAGCTACCTCCATGCGGACAGCGAAGAATCTGATCAGACTGGGAGCACAACCATATTGTTGGTTTTGTCGTGTCGCGGCTCATTTTTCACTGGTCAGTTGTTTCAGGCTGTAAACGCATCGACGTCATTTCGACATCATGTGCCTGCTGGGAGGCGGCTCGGTATACGTTATTATGGTAAATGATGATGGCAACACGTGAGCTTCGAAGATAAGAAGCTTTGGTTAAACAGGTCGGGGAATATTGCCCCCCTCCCCAACCCCCAAACAAACAATTTCACTCCTGGGGTTGATTGCTTTTGCATTTTCCAAACGCGTATTCGGGCTCATTTTAGACGCACTGTTTTATAAAATAGATATACGTGTCAGTAAGTTTACGTTCTTACACATGTATTTCTGCTTAGCAACAATTATTAGATCCCAGTAGGCACATGACATCAAAATGACGTCAAACTGATGTCGATGCGACGTCATTACGTCGCATCGACGTCAGTACAACGTCTTTTCAACGTCATATGCCTGCTGGGATCCGACTTAGTTCTTTCAGTTCTGTGACTGGCATATGCGCGTGGTCCGAAAGTTAGCTGATCTAGGTAAAATATGCATCAAAGGTACAAACGGTGGCACCAACCTCTGCTAGGAGGATCTGAGATTATGCTTGCCCTAAAACAATATAGGTAATGCAGAATTGTCATTGTCTACGCCCATGGGTGTAGACTATCTAGTAATTGCTTTTGACACAGAAGCACAGCCATTTGGTTGGTTGGTTGATTTGATGCTTAACGTCCACGGTAAACAACTAAGGTCATGTCGGGACGGTCAGTTAACCTAACCACACTATTCCTGGGCAGGCTTAGACCTCCTAAGCGGTTAACCAGTACTAAGTGCACATACTTTCACCAGTAACTGAGAACTGCCCTTCTTGAATCAGCGGAAGGAGAAACGAAAGTATGTGGCCAGACCGGGCGCACAGCCATAATTTACCCACAACAATGCAGCTTGGCCTTTATTCAATTGTTCGCATATATGGCATGAGCGCTATTCGTATAGATAAGATAAATAAAGTAGAGAAGCCATTTTGTTTGAGCCGTACGTTTAAATGTAACGCAAACGTAGATCTAGTAATCAATATTTTTGACTATTTTTGACGATTTCTTCTGTTTTTTTTGTTTTTTTTTTTTGTTTTTTTCTTACATAAATGACATACTCTCGATATCAAACCTGTTAAAAATGGTAAAACTACAATGTACAGGCATGGGACCACATTTACTGTCCCATTTTATTTGTATTGCACCCCTGGTTGGGGAACCAGGAAATGAAACTATTTACATGAAGTAATCCTATCTTTAATCTCGTAACCACCTTTTATTCAACATAGCATAACTTTACAAATAAATTATCTGAGAGCTTTGAAATCTGTCAAACCAAAGAAAATGGTCTTGCACGCAAACTTGGAACATTGTTGTCTACTTTCGGATATTTACTAGGTTATGAAAATCAGAAAACCGCTTTTTCTTTATTATTATTTTATAAACTCCAATGTCATAGCGATTAATATCTGTCCTCGAAATTTGGAAATTGTCGCCAGAAGTCAGGAAAGCTAAAAACACTCAAAATAACATATTAAGCTCCAACATCTTAAACTCTTCAGTTGTGTAAAACCTAAAACACCAAAGCCTAAACCCAAAGCAAACGAAAACTCTTTTTGGCACACGGTATCCACTTTTAAAGCTATACTCCCTTTATAATAATAACAAAAATATTTTGATGAAATATTTCATGCAATACCTCCGACATGGTCTAACTATACATTTGAATTAGAGTTTAGATAATAATATTTGCGTTTGATAAAAGTGACTTTAAACAAAAAATAAGATAAATTTTTATACAATCGCGGACCGCGGTTGAAATCGCATTATTGGACAAAAATAATTTATTCATACGTCACAATCACGTGCACGAATAAAAAATACCTCTACCTGATCACATGACACACGTGGTAAAAATCGATATTCTTACAGGCCGTGAAGAAATGGGTAATTTGCATTTTAATTTGAAGATTATTTTTCATTCCACATTTATCGAATAAATATGCATTTTCTCAAAATTTTTACGGTTAATTATGAGACTATTACATATTGTCTAACGAAATTTTGTTAAAATATTTGTTTCTGAAAACATGAAATAAACGAGGGAGACAATCTTTAAGTAATAATATAAGCGGCCAATGAAAAACCGTAGTGATAAATTTATGACATATCGATATGGAAAGTGTCGACTGTGTGCAACAATGAGATGTGATGTAAATAATTATCTTTATAAGAGTCTATCTCTTACTCTTATTATTTTCAACCTCTCTGAAAACGTTCTCAGCTACGAATCTAACAGCTCATAGGCTGAACTGATTTTCAAGTACTTTGAATTAAAATAATAATAATAATAATAATATGAAATCCCACTGAATAGCAAATGAACAAGCTAAAAATCTTGAAAGTTTACTCCCTCGTTATCATTTTGAAATAACCACAAAAGAACGAAACGGATTAGTTATATGCAACACAAATAATACTTGTGCAAAAAGTCTTCAGCAAAAATATCTTCATGATATATCAGTGCGAACCTTTTTTTGAATACTCAAGAATATGTTGTCGTCATAAACAGATTGACTCCCACATAGAAATAAAAAGGCGTTTCTGCAAGCATAATTTGAATACTAGAAATGTTTTTCAGAGAAAACTGATGTCCCCCCACCAGCCCATTTCCCATCCTCTCTAATGAATAAAAAGCCTGTACAAATAAAAGATCTATGCAAGTCTACTGAAAATCCATCCTCAGATTCTAAAGGTATCCTACATGGAAAACTATGTCCTTGACAAATGGGTGAAGGTCACCAACTACATGTACTAAACATGTTTTAAACCTGTCACAACAATAAATTCATGCAAGTCTGATGAATATCCATCAACTGGTTCAAGATAAAACTCATTTTTAAGAGAAAAAAGGGATTTGTAAGTTAGCTTTTGACTGTGAAAATAGGGTCAAAGTAATCAATGAGATTGTCCCAAAGGTATATCTATGAAAGAAAGATGGAAATCAAGCCAAAGGCTAGTGAGATATTATCAATTTAAGTGAAATTTTCACTTATCTAAGTCCTCTTGTGGCCTTAAAAAAAGGAGGTCAAGGTCACCAAACTCTGATCAGCTCTTACGCTAGTCAAAGTAATGTATCCATGCAAGTCTGGTAAAATTCCATCCACTGGTTCATGAGATATGGTAGGTACAAGAAATTATTATCTAAGTCCTCTAGTGACCCTGAAAATGAGGTCAAAGTCACCAAACTTTTGATCAGCTCTTAAGCTTGCCCCTTTGATGTATCCATGCAAGTTTGGTGAAATTCCATCCACGGGTTAAGGAGATATAGTGCATACAAGAAATTGTCATATAAGTCCCCAAGTGATTGAAAATGAGATCTAGGTCAACAAAATCTAATCAGCTCTTAGAATTGTCCCAATGATTTATCTACGCAAGTTTGATGACATTCCATCCATTGGTTCGGGAGAAATAGTGCACACAAGAAATTGTCATCTAAGTCCTCCAGTGACCTTGAATTTATTTTCAAGGTCACCAAAATCTAATCAGCTCTTAAACTTGTCCCAATGATATATTTGTGCAAGTTTGGTGAAATTCCATCTGTTGGTTCAAGAGATATTGCATATACAAGAAATTGTCATCCGAGACCTCCAGTGACCTTGAAAAGGAGGTCAAGGTCACCAAAATCTAATCAGCTCTTAAACTTGTCCCAATGATATATCCATGCAAGTTTGGTGAAATTCCATTGATTGGGTCAAGAGATATCGCGCATACAAGAATCTGTCACACCGATACCCAATGACCTTGGAAATGAGGTCAAGGTCACCAAAATCTAATCACCTCTTAAACTTGTCCAGATGATATATCCATGCAAGTTTGGTGAAATTCCATCAGTTGGTTCAAGAGATATTGCGCATACAAGAAATTGTCATCTAAGCCCTCCAGTGACCTTGAAAAGGAGGTCAAGGTCACCAAAATCTAATCAGCTCTTAAACATGTCCCAATGATATATCCATGCAAGTTTGGTGAAATTCCATCCATTGGTTCAAGAGATATCGCGCATACAAGAAATCTGTCACGCCGACGCCGACGGGATCCGCACTGAAACCAATATGTCCCCCCTCACCTTTGGTGGGGGGGATATAATAAATTCTCCTACTTCTAGTGACCATCACAGATTATAAATCCACGCTGAACAGCTATGGTCATGTCGGGACGGTCATTTAACATTAGGTACCGCACTATTCCGGAGCAGGCTTAGACGTCCTAAGCCGTTAACCAGTACTAAGTGCACGTACTTTCGCCAGTAACTGACAACTGTTCTTCAATAAGCGGGAGACACAAAAGTGGCCAGACCAGAAATCGAACCTAGGACCTCTGGCTTATAAGTCGGGTGCCCTACCGACTGCGCTGCACGGCCCGGCGAAATTTAATAGAAACAAATGAGAGCGTATATCTTTAAATTCGACTCGTAGAATTCATCCTGGATGGGACACGAAACACGACCATAAATCGGAATGTATTAAAAACAAAGAGAAAGCCTGCTCTGCCCCTGAAACGAGGCTTACCTGACAAAAGAACCGCTGCAGTCTGCTGAAGACTGCTCTTGGCATGTATTACATCCATAGTCAAAAGGAAATGTATGTGTTTCTTTGTCGCTGGCTTTGGCTCGAATGATTCAGTACTATAATTCAACTTGTTTTTCACGTGAAAATTGCCATCATGTGATTACCTACCTTGACAAAACCAGTTTATGACTTAGTATAGGCCATTTGCTGTCTATAAAACAGGTCATTTTGCAGATTTTCTCTTTTATTACTGGTGATAAAATTGATTTTTTATCTCCACTGGTATTGTCAAACTAATACATAACTGGAAACTGACTTTCAGAATTTTATCTTGTCAATTTTTTGCTTTTGCCTATTAAATCCCGTACAAAAATTTACAAAATTTTCAGCTTAAGTAAGGGGGAGTACTATAATTTATTGTAATAGCTTTAAGCAATGCCCATATATGCATCACAAACAAGAAATGTTTCTATAGATGAATTGCCAATCAATTTTCTGTCCAACCAATAGATTTTTACTCAGGTGAAAAGATTAACAGGTATACAGGTGCCATTGAGTAACTCTGAACAATTAGCTAACAATTGACATAGGTAAATATTGACCATTCAAAGGCTGTTACATAAATAAACTTACTCCCCTGTAAAATACAAGTAAAATATGCTCTAAAATGGGCAGTTTTCAAAAGAAACTTTTTAGTTTCAAAATATAATTTTAAGGAAAATTATAAATTAGTTATGTATAAGATAGACATTAAAGATGCTCTTTACTTCACAGTGATCGCTGTGGTAGTTTTAGAGATATTCAGCAAAAGGACCTGTTTTATAGACAGCAAACGGCCTATAAAGAGCCTACAAAATATTATACCGTATACCCTTTAATAAACTCTGATACTACCACGATTACATACACAAAAATTTCAAGAGCAAACAAATATAAATTTCATTAACGCTAGCTATAGGAGCATTAATTTCTAAGTAAACAATGAAAAACCAATTCAAACCCATCCTAAGTAGTCATCTGATCAGAGTCTGTTCAAAACAAAAAACAAACAAGCTCATTGACAAAGGTGCTCTAATACATAGGATAATTACGGTAAGTGGCGCCTAGTACAAGCATACGTTAGTAGAAACGGCTGAAACAAAGTAGGACTAATTTATCCCGACTGAGCGATAGCGGACTGATCGGTTTTTAATGTTACCAGGCACCGGCTGAAGGAAATGGAACAGATGCATTTTACGGCATAAATCGCATAGTTAATCAGGTTGACGAGGGATGTAATCCGTGCGTTTTATTCCGTAAAATAAATAGCAACCAAATTTATTATACTAACAATTACTACTTTAAGAAACCAGAAGGGTTGCAGGAGGTGCCTAGGAGCTATTCCCTTTCGCAAAATACCAATAGACAGACACCGTAGAGACCTGGAGGCCACGCCGGTCGGACCGGATTAGGTTTTTAGCTCACGATTAGCTTTGGGCGAGGCTCGATCATCAAATTCTGATTCGGGCTTCGCGCTCGGACACCGTGCGGGATAGAGTGTGAGCTAACTGTTAGTTACTGGTATTTTGAACGTTCGGTCGAAAGTGATCTTAGTTGCCAAATGTCTTAGGCACCAATGCTTGCCGTAGTAAGCTGATATGTCAGGGAGTTGCAGGCTAGCAGGCCAAAAGCGGTCGAGAGGCAGCCCCACAGCTAAGGATTCCACTAGTCCTACAGCTGCCGTAGACATCCAGACCATCCCAAGATCAAGAGGTCTGGTCAGATCCGTGCTGATAGTCGCCACCCGCACACAAGCAGGCAAGTAAGCAGTTTGAAAAGAAAATAGATAATTAAAAAAATGAAACACACACACAGGTCTAAAAACTAACAAACCACTTGCAACCACACTAGGCTACAAAAAATGCAAATCAAACTGGTCATCCAAAAAGGCTTTTTAAGGGACTTTTAGGATCAAATCATGTTTAGGGGATAATTCACCTGTTTGCCCACTGCTCGGCCTATAAATGTACGCGTAATCTACAGTTCGAAAACAGATAGGTAATTTAACCAAGACCAAAAAAAAAAAAAAAAAAAAGAAATTGGAACAAGAATACGCGTTTAAACGAAATATTATCTAGAATGTTCAACATAATTACGGGCTCCTTTTGGCTGTTTGTAATGTTTCCGCCATTTTATGCAATGGACAAATAACAATACAGTATCTCATTTACACTTTAACTTGTTAAAATGATATGAGCCGCGACACGAGAAAACCAACAGTGTGGTTGTGTACCCAGGTCAGACTCAGACCAGCCTGGGCATCCGCCCAGTCTGATCAGACTCTTTGCTAAGCGCTTAAAGGGTAGCTAAGGGTCTTAGTTACCTTCATGCGGACAGCGAAGACTCTGATAAGACTGGGCGGACGCCCAGGCTGATCTGAGTCTGTGCTGGGCGCACAACCACTTTGTTGGTTTAGTCGTGTCGCGGCTCATATTATGCCTATTTTAAAGATAAATATGTCGTTTGTTTGATCGAGATATTTGTTCTTTGAGTTTCTTTTCTAAATTTCTAATTTCATTGTATTTTCTGATACGGAAAAGAAAGCAAATGTCTCTCCCGGGCATTCGTAGCTTTCGGCTTCTTACGTTACACTAAATGAGGATAATTTCTCAAGGTAATACTGTGGGTTGAGGCGGGTGATGCGGAACTCATTTGAGCCGCGACACGAGAAAACCAACAAAGTGGTTGTGCGCCAAGCGCAGACTCAGATCAGCCTGGGCATCCGCCCAGTCAGATCAGACATAGTGAAGAAACTGCGTACTTGTACTTCCACAGGTGTGAACCAATTTGGTATACACGGCTTATATGGGGAAATTTCGTTATCCCTTAATAACTTTTATTATTCTAAATATATTTTTACATCACAAACGGTATCAGAAAGTAAAATTCTTCATCTTTAATATCGTGTTTTAATTTTGATTCTAGCACTAGTACAAAATGGTCTTTTTTGGGTGATTATCTAGAGGTATATAATTTAATTAAACAAATAACAAAATCTCCGTAAAACAACTAGGGCACACAAATTCGACCGCTTATTTAGAATCAAATTGATACAAAATGTTATGCATCACAAATGGATCAGAAGAGAAGAAAGAATATATTTTTATCTGATGTAATTTTTATTAGTCTAGCTAAATGATAAAATGGTCTTTTTTCATTATTTGTTCAAATTTTAATTAATGATTTTTGTATGCCGGTCGTTTCCGTGCGTTTCCGTCAAAACTTCGGCGAAAGACGACGCGGCTTTAGGTAATAGCCTTGGGCGCAGATTAAATGTATGAAGAGTATGATACACAATTTATGACTGGATATTGTCAAGTAGCTAAATTATGCAAATGTATGTTCATTCAGCCTGCTTGAAACTAAAAGGTGAAAGAATATTTTTGTTCTGGTCCAGAGCTGCCCTATAATGTAGACCAAAGTTTTCTGGTGTAAGAATGAAATTGAAGCCGTGCGTCCGAAAAATAATTGATGCAAACATATTCAAATTTCAGTCTTCGATCCGGTCTAATTAGCTTTACATGAAGACGAAACTTCTTTTAAGTTGTGAAATAATTTATATCACTGGTGCCGAATTGAAAGACAATTATCTTATGATTGTCTAATGCCAATTAGTAAACTAATGTCGGTGTGTTTCGAAATTGAGCTTTTGCTCAGTAGTTGCTCATTAACGATTGTTTTTGCGAGACAAAGAGACACACTAAGTATCTCTCTCTCTCTCTGTATCTCTCTCTCTCTCTCTCTCCACGTATCTGTAATCATTTGTCTGAATTCGCCTTAAAATCAGTAGTATGTTAGCAAAACAGTTTTACTACTTCTGTTTATTATGAACTTTATGAAATTGTATTATCTAGTTGTCTTTACATTAACAAGCTAATAATTTACTTATTGTCATTTTTATCTTTTTTTATTTCTTATTTTTTTTTTATTTTTGTAATGTTATTTTTCAGTATCTTTTTTTTAAATTTATTTCTCAGTTTCTTTGCAAGGGATGCCTGCTTTGGAACATAAGAAAAACTTTGTTTTTGCTTATTTGTTGTTTGGGTTTGAAAATAAACATTCGGCGGACTTTGGATGAAGTAGAGTTTGTAAGAACCAGAAAACTGCATACTTTTGTAGCGTTAAGTTATTTTTGTTTGTTGGTGTTTTTTTTTTTTTTTTTTTTTTTTTTTTTTTCACAGACGGTCTTCATGTTAACACTTTTTTGTTTTCTCATATGTTTAAAGTGAAAATACTTCAACAAGGCTCAAATTCGATTATTTCTCTTCGTCGATTTATGTAACTGGGGTATTCATCGTTAAATAAACAATACAAATGACACGGCACGCGTCCACAGTACCGTGTCGCAATAAATGAGCCATGACATGACAAAACAAACAAAGTGACATGTGCGACCAGCGAAGACTCAGATCCGCCTGGACCTTCGCCCATTCTGATTAGAGTCTCCGCTATGCGCTTAAAAGGTAGCTTAGGGTCTCGGCTACCTACATGCCGACAGCGAGGACTCATCATACTTTGCGGATGCCCAGACTGATCTGAGTCTTCGCTTAGCGCACATGCCACTTTGTATAAATGTGTTTTGTCGCGGTCAAATATATATTGTCTAAAGACGACGAAGGCAATATGGGAAAAGACCTTTTTCACATTGTTTCCGCCCATGCGCCTAACGCTCAAGTAACGCGTCTTATCTCGATAAATGGCGAGATTTGATTATTACATTGAAATTAATAGTGTGAATGGCTCGAGATTAATATACAATACTCAAAACTATATGTCAGAGCGCGTTGAAAAAATCATGAGATAACTGATGATGGTTGGATGGTTTGTGATTTTACGTCCTGTTCTTCAGTATTTCAGTCATATCAAGACGACGGCAGAGTGATTATGAAAGGCTGTGTGCAATTGAACCCCTTTTACGGTAGAAAAGATTCTCGCCTCATGCGGGGCTCAAACCCGGATCCGCTTGATCAGTAAGCAAGCGCCTAACCCACTGAGCAACCAAGACTACTCTGAAATAGCTGTTTTAAGTTGAAATGAAGGAATTAAAATACAGAATTTTCATCTATTTACTTTGAAATTAAGACATCAAATGAAGAACAATTCTTTATTTCGTTGATTAACCCATTTTTGCCCAGTGGAATGTTCTATCCCTATCAAATGAATGTGTCCATTTGTCAACTAAGGGGTGTCTGACTTAGTTTATTCTGATCATTTTTATAATAGAAATACCCATTTGTGTAATACAAACAGTGTAGAGTCTGTTAAGACGGCGTGTTTTCCTGCGTCTGATCTTGGTCTACACTGTTTGTCTATGGTCTTTATATAAGACGCAAGGCCTTAATAGGTTAATTCGTTTATGACCTGGTTACTTTCATATACTCTTCGACTTATTTCTTTATTTTTTTCACCGAAGTACAAACTTAAAGAAATCATATTGTTGGTTGTTTGTTCGGTCGGTTTGAAGTTTCACCTACGATACGAAATAGAGACTCAAATAATGAACTAATCCTTTAAGTTGTCTTCTATCGTATAGTTTTAGAATTATCTCTCCCCTGCCCCCGCCCCCACCCCCCCCCCCCCCCCTCCCTCCAAAAAAAAAAAAAAAGAAGTTGAGTTGTAAGACTGACTCATGTATTATACCTATCCATTCTACCGAAATTAGATTTTTCATCAACTGACTCGGGAATGAAATTCAGTTAAAGCCATAAAGTTCAAATTTTTATCATGACGGAGATAAGAGTATTTAGCCTTAGGGATTAATTTGACACCTGTGATTATCGCCTGTTGTCGTCTAGTTTCGGAAAACTGCCGAAGGATATCCGGAGATTCTACCTGTATAGCGGTAAGAAATCAATGGTCAGTATCAAATACGAATATTCTGCCAGATGAGTCTTCGCTTTCCGCATGGAGGTAGCTTAAACCCTTAGCTACCCTTTAAGCCCTTAGCGAAGGGTCTGATCAGACTGGGTACATGCACAGGCTGATCGGAGTCTGCGCTTGGCGCACAACCACATAGTTGTTTTTTTCGTGTCGCGGAACTCATTTCCTATTCATCAATCACATTTAAAAGACGACGACTTGGGTTCGTAGATTTCATTTCACAACTGACTCTTAACCCAAACAAGGAAAATCGTTTATAGTCAAGAAATGGCTGTGGCAGGGCTAGATGCGTCAGTAAACCTATTGGAAAGTGTTTCTGCAGGCTGTGACAATTTTGATTCGTTAAAACGAGCGGCCGGTATTCTAAAGAACGGTGCTAATGGATTACTCTTTGTCGGGTCAGTCCTTTCCTTAGCAGAAGCATTTGTACCAGATGAAAAACACGAGGCTATCATGCGAGAATTCTCTAAATTGCACGACAACATTGACAAAGTTCATAACGACATTAAAGATCTCGAGAAGACCGTGGAATGGGAATCGACAGAACTATCATATACAGAGAGCGTCAGCAGGATCGAACAGGCCATGCTGTTTGTCAATGAAATAACGGAGGCTAGAAAGGAGTCTGACCCTGATAAGGTGAAATACTTTGAGTCGAAACTGGGAGGTTTGAGCGCCGAAGAACTTTTACGAGTGTTGGATGACTTATTTGACGGTGTTATTGGGCAAGGTAACTTTGGCAGTAAACCCATCCTTTCCCGGATCTACACTAAAACTGGCGGTGACAGAGTTAAACTTAAGAAATTGTCCGGACGTCTCTTACAGCTTTTGACCGGTGGGATCACTTCCCTTATGGTTGTGGAGTCAAGGGAACACAAAAACTCCCCTCAGTACGTAAATGACTTGTACGAAGAAAAACTGAAAGAGGCAGCTAAAGCTATTGATAAAATACTTGACCTTTGTGTAACAGAAGCTAAATCGAATATGCAAGCAGATCTGCAAAGAACTGTGGCGGACAGGAGTAGGAATGGCAGTTCAAACAGAGCAATCGTCAATGCTCTCTGTGATAAACTGATTGGTAAATACGACTGGCTTCTCTTTTTCTGCGTGGTGTATGACGATATGATTGGTTATAAGAATCATCACATCTCTTGGAACATGGGTGTGGTCAAGCTCCATTTTCATGGCAAATGTGCCATAGCTTTCTATACCGACAATGAACCATTTCGACAAGCTGCATATGTTAGCATGGTTGAACGCATGATTTCTGACGCGCAGTTTACAACATATACATACACATCTTGGTGGAGAACAAAAACACGTAAAGTCTCTGTAACTAAAGCTGACACGGTAATGGGAAAACTAAAAGACAGTCTGAAAAACGCAGGTGTAAAGTGGAGGGGAATCGCAATCAGCAAACGATATCACGCACTTGAAGCCAAATATAACGCTGGAGACAGAGCGATCTTTATAGTGGGTGACCGTTTCAACTTCGCTGTCCTATTATACTGATATTTCAAAGTGTTATATTTAAATTTCCAGTGCGAACTTTAGATTTGCAAAAAGGTTTATGATCAGATGAACGTCCAAGTTTAACTGACAGCTAGCTCTGGCCCCGATGTTATAAAACTTTCTTCATTCTCATCGCAGATGAGCATGAAATTTTATCTGGTAATAAATAGCAATAGGTGCAATCGTTTTCTTGCTCAATTTAGCTGAGTATGAAATTTTCTCTGCTAATGAATATGAAAATGCCAACATTAGTTGGCATTTTTATATTTATCAGCAGAGAAAATTTCATGCTCAGCTGATCTGAGCACGGAAAAAGTTTTATAACCTCGGGGCCTGGTCACTTAAACGTTCAGTGTACATCAAAATTCGGTTTCTGTTCGAAGTGTCACACTGCGGCACTGCGAGTCACACATGTTTCGCACGTGCAAAACAAGCTGCGTGTGTGTTTTATTGGTTATTCGTGGCCTTGTTAGCTGTTCCGCTGTTATATATTACAGTGGAATCAATATCGTAAAAAAGTAAATGGTGTTTATTTAATTTCAGAACCGTATTAATCCTAATAAACGCCGCCCTGCCTCTGAAATTCCTGTTTGCTTCTCTAGATGACGTAGCTCTTTAAAATGGAGTCTATCTTTAATGAAAGAATTTGCTCCTATTTTGGGGAGCAAAATCTTTCCATTAAGAGCTGACCCCTACTGAGAAGGGAGACATAAAAGTAGACTTCCTCTGAAAGTACATCCATTCACCTCTAGGACCTATAATGTTCATTAGAAACAATTTGGCAGTGGCTGATGTACTACACTTTAGACTCTAAATAAAGCCCCCCTCCCCCCCCCCCCCGCCCCCGTTACGTATAATGCAACCCCCCTTCCCATCCCCCTCTGGGATTTAATATAATAATACGGTATATTTTACTAAAAGTTACCCCCCCCCCCCGTTACGTAAAATGCAACCCCCCTTCCCATCCCCCTCTGGGATTTAATATGATAATACGGTATATTTTACTAAAAGTTTATGTATATTTTACTAAAAGTTTATGTAAAAATATTTTAAAAAATCATGTTGTCAATATAAGTAATACATCTGATTTTTTTCCAATATTCATCGAAGTATGAACGCAATGGGTCCCATGCAAACTTAACATGACAGTAAACGAAGTGCTGCATGGATTTTTCAATGTACTTTAGCAGAAAGCAGTTTTCTATCACATTTATGACTGAAATGATTTTCATGATGGACTATGCTCTAAGAAAAAAGTTTTTCTTCTTCAAAAGCCAAGAAATAGTTTACTCTATAGTCAAGTAAATGAGTGAAAACAAATATTTTATTATTAGTTCTTTTATTTGAGGAAACATTTTCTTCAAACTGAAAACTTCGCATCAAGATATCACCTTGCACACATCAATAAATCTTGATATTGATGTCCTCAAACATGTCAAACAACAATGATTATGTAATATGCATGTACATGTATATACAGGAATTAGTAAACAAAGTGCTGTATGAGTTTTTTTCATGTGAGCCGCGACACGACAAAACCAACAATGTGGTTGTGCGCCCAGCGCAGACTCAGATCAGCCTGGGCATCCGCCTAGTCTGATCAGAGTCTTCGCTGTCCACATGGAGGTGGCTTAGACCCTCAGCTAGCATTTAAGCGCAGAGCGAAAACTCTGATCGAACTGGGTGGCTGCCTGGACTGATCTGAGTCTGCGCTGGGCGCGCGCACAACCACATTGTTGGTTTTCTCGTGTCGCGGCTCATGTACTTTAGCAGAAAGCTTTTTCCTGTATGACTGAAAAGATTTTCATGATGGATTGTACTCCAAGAAGACTATTTTCTTTTAGACATAGACATAGATAACTTTATTCACTCAAGACATAGAATTAGAATTAGAATACAATTAGAATATCTTTTATTTCCATATCGGGCCCATATAGGCATAACAACAGACATGACCAAATAACTACTATGAACTACATATACATTAAAATATACATATACGGACACCTCTAACACCTCTAATATATACATATACTGGCACCATATACGAAATAATTGAGCCGCGACGTGAGAAAACCAACAATGTGGTTGTGCGCCGAGCGCAGACTCAGATCAGCCGGGGCATCCGCTTAGTCTGAACAGAGTCTTTGCTAAGGACTTATAGGTAGCTAAGGGTCTAAGCTACCTATATGCGGGCAGCGAAGACTCTGATCAGACTGGGCGGATGCCCAGGCTGATATGAGTCTGCACTGGGCGCACAACCACATTGTTGGTTTTCTCGCGTCGCGGCTCAATTATGAGGATTTATGCAGAAAAAATACACATCATTTTGAAAGCATTAGGTAGACTGATGTAGGCAATTCTAATAGGTGAAAGCCCTCGGTAGGCGAGGGATCTGGGTTATGAATAATAATCATAATAATGATAATAATACAAAAAGTGTAATCCCATTACCCCAGTCGGATACTAAGTGAATCTCACCCCATAACAAAGAATAAATATTCATGATTACAAGATTCTCAACCCAAATTCCTCGCCTACCAAGGGCTACCACGGTTTTTCTTAGATAACAAATGAGAACAATAGACAGAATAGTGAGAAAAGTTTGCAGGGGGTTGGCAGGGGGGGGGGGGCATACATATATAAACCCAAGACATAAGATACAATTTGACTAAAACAGTAACTAAAACTGTTGACCTAGCGCGGAGGCAAATACAAAAATACCCTTAAATAGTCCAAGAAACAATTTTCTTTATAGTCAAGTAAATGATTGAAGATTCAAATTTCATATTCATTCTTGTCATCGAAAAAGAAAAACAATTTCTTAAAACTGGAAATTTTGCTTCAGCCAATATTACCTTTCACACATCAAAAAACATTGGTATTTCAGCCTTCAAACAACAATAATTATATAATACATACATTTTGTATACAGGAATAGTTTAACAACATATACTGTAGCAGAAAACATTTTTACAGTCACGTGTATGACTGAAATATTTTTCATGATGGAGCTTGTGCACTAAGAAAGTTTTTTTTTCTTCTTAAATAGTCCAATAAATAGGGTTTTCCATAAGTAAGTCGTGAATGATTGGAAGCTTAAAGGACCTCTGGCAGTTTCAATGCAAATTTGCCTATTTTTCAACAAATTACTGCAACTTCCATAGGAAGCCAATGTTGATGATTTTGCATTAACATGTAGTCTTATGCATTATAAAGAAGTTTTCATATTGATTTTGAAAAAATATCATGTCTGCAGACTAACTCTCACTGACTTTCTCAAGATGGGTAAGTGGAATTTTCGGTCTACCAAAATACATCAAATTTTCGACTTTACTTATTTCCTAAAAATTATTTTGTTAAACATGCTCAAAATAAAGTAAACACTACAACTGCATATAGCATGTAATTATATGTAAATAAAAAGTATGCTAGCCTGATTTTTAGATGCAATGGGTCTAATTACCCCACCCACTTTTCAGTTTTTCAGCTGTAGACTATCATTCCCCCCCCCCGTGCCTCAGCTTGCCAATCATATATAATGTGTATATTGACAGAACACACATACATGCAAAGTGGCTAGCTGAGGCACGTGTGGGGGGGTATCTTTATAAAACTTTTCCTATTTTCCATACATTTAATTATAAAAACATGCTTTTTGCACCAAAAATATCAGTCTATGTGTTTAATAATCGAAAAATTGTTTTTGTGCCAATTAAAGGGAGTTCCGAGGAATACGTTTCAGTGAAAATTTTGAAGTATACCAAAAGTTCATTTTTGACCACTTTTATTACAACTGTCAGAGGTCCTTTGTATTTTTGCCATTGGATAAAACATGTGTTTCAAGGCGAACTATTCGTGTCTACCAATATGTACTTACACACATCAATAACTCTTGATAACAATTATAAAGATATATGAGCCGCGACACGACAAAACCAACAATGTGGTTGTGCGCCCAGCGCAGACTCAGATCAGCCTGGGCATCCGCCCAGTCTGATCAGAGTCTTCGCTGTCCGCATGGAGGTAGCTTAGATCCTTAGCTATGTTTTAAGCGCAAAGCGAAGACTCTAATCAGACTGGGCGAGTGCCCAGGCTGATCTGAGTCTGCACTGGGCGCACAACCACATTGTTGGTTTTCTCGTGTCGCGGCTCATATATGCATGTTTATATAGGATGGATGGATGACTTGCGATTCTACGTCCTTTTCAACAACATGTCAGTCATATCAGGACAATGCTAGGTGATAATGAAAGACTGTAGGAAAGGGGACCCTGTTTACGATTCAAACAAATCCCGACTTCAGCGGTCAGGAACCCGCGGGATCGCTGTCTCAGCAAAATAGCGCTTAACCTACTGAGCTACCGGGGCGTTTGTGTATCTATAGGAAGAAATTAACATGTTGTTTTTCGTGTACTTTAGCAGAAAACATTTTCCTGCCACGTTTATGACTGAAATGATTTTCACGATGGGTATGTGCACTAAGAAAAATGTTTTCTCCTATAATTTAGTCGTGAATAATTGGAAGAGTTAATACATGTATATATAATGTATTTTTGTCAATATTTTTCTTGAGTATGGGGCGCTGATATAAAACTCCATTCCGACGGTCTTTGATCGGCATCAACTGGCTTGCCGAGTGATGCCGTAAAATGATTCCGAGGGAGAGAATTATCCATCAGCATCGGAATAGCAATTGACATTATTTTCTTGCAAGGGACCTTATTTGACCATTTGACACTCCATACACTTGAGCTTAAACATGTCTAGGAAAGCATTATAGGAATGAGTTACATTTTTTTGTGGATTTTATCGATGTGTAAATGCCGGCAAATTACTCAAAAGCTAAATAGAGCCAAATGGGCTTTATGTTAAGTTTGTGAATATTTCGCCGGCGTTTACACATCGATAAAATCCGCAAACATAAATTTTGTTTCTTATTATTCCAAGTCGGACATCTGTATCTGAAAATTGTCGGTTAAATTGCGCACTTTAGAAATCGCCGAAAAAAAAGTTCCAAGCTTCTTTCGATGTAGTAAAGCCGTTTTCCTCTTGCTCTTTACCGGTCAAACTGCACTGAATTAAATTTTAAGACAGTCTGTAAATTTAAAGACGGTCTTTAAATTTAAAGACATTTCAGTCTGCAGACTTACAGACTTGGACAATGAATAAAAATTGCATTCCAATATCTGGTAAACTGTACATGTTGAGTGGAATAACATGAAACGTGTGTATGCGAGTGATTTACATGTCGATCATGCGAACAAAACATCTTGAAAGTTTAGCCCTTTCTTCATTATAGTAATTCGTTCGGACTGTGATTAGAATGAATAAAATAGTGCGTGCTAAACCGAGATCATCCAGTTCAGAACGATCTCTCATAAATTAAAATACATCTACGACTTAATAAGCAACAGTCACTATTGGACGAATCGCCTCTGGAATGAAACGTCTCGACACCGATGATATTTTTATCCTTAAAATCGATATTTGAGCCGCGACACGACAAAGCCAACAATGTGGTTCTGCGACCAGCGCAGACTCAGATCAGCCTGGACATCCGCCCAGTTTGATCAGACTCTTCGTTAAGTGCTCAAATGGTAGCTAAGGGTCTAAGCTACCTCCATGCGGACAGCGAAGACTCTGATCAGACTGGGCGGATGCCCAGGCTGATCTGAGTCTGCGCTGGGCGCACAACCACATTTTGGCTTTTATCGTGTCGCGGCTCATTTGTGGTCACAGGGAAAGAACTATGCCTAGCCGAGCAATTGGAGAACAAAAACAACCTTTTGCAAAATATTGATCATAATATGTCAAAAACCGAAACATTAGCTGGCAGTTGCGGAATGGAATAATTTTCAAAAGCTTATTTGTACAAGTCTTTAAATTTACAGACTCTTTAGATCAAATGCTTTCCCAGCCCTGTTAAATCATGTGCTGTTTTATCAGTTCCAAGCAAAAATATCTAAATTTACACATGTTTGTGCATGTATATCAATTATAAACTTATGTATTATATAATAAACTTACATATATAAAGTATCTGCGTTTATTTATATATAGAAGTGGGGATTTCCAACCAGATCAAGGATATAAGTAAGATGTAAACATACTCGCAATCTCCCAGCGGGCACATTATGTTGAAACGACGTCTAGCTGACGTCGTTGTGAAGTGATGAAGTCGCATCGACGTTAGTACGACGTCATTACGACGTTATTTGCCTGCTGGTCTTGTTTTATATGTTGAAAACATGAACACTTTTCTGTCCATTTTGTTACATCAAATCTAAGTTTATCAGGAATTTTCTTTCTCCTCAAAGTCAAATTGTCATATTTGTTATTCATATTGCAATAGATGTCTCTAAGATAGGAAAAACATCCCAGCAGAACATATTTTATGTTAAAATAACGTCGTATCACCATAGATACGACAATGTTTCGGTGTTGTGTGCACGCTGGAATTCTTGCATAGAGCTCCAGATAGGGTAGCAAGCAGTGGTCCGATAAGAAAAGCTAACATGGATAATTTAGATATAATATACCACAGTTAATTTTCTTCATAATTACATATGTTGTTAACCCTCATTAGAACCGTCTAGACGGTTCTAATGAGGGGTCGCAACATATTTTCATCGCTAAAGAAGAAATATTGTCCACAACTAGAAAACAATGTAGGACCTGATTAAGCAGCTGATTTGCGACACTGTTTGCTTAGACCCATCTGTCCTAGCACTTAGAATTTCAATTTATTTCTTCAGGCGGCCTTGTCAATGTGTCTTTTCCTGCGCCTTTGTAGCAAGCTAAGGTCCATTTTGTTCTAGCTGCTTATCTTGAGCAGCTGGCCGCGTGAATCTGATCTGCTGCTTTTGCAAAATGGCTTTATTAAATGAGCCGCGACACGAGAAAATCAACAAAGTGGTTGTGCTCCCAGCGCCCAGTCTGATCAGAGTCTTCGCTGTCCGCATGGAAACCCTTAGCTACCCTTTAAGCGCTTAGCGAAGAGTCTGATCAGACTGGGCGGATGCCCAGGTTGAGCTGAGTCTGCGCTGGGCACACAACCACTTTTTTGGTTTTCTCGTGTCGCGGCTCAAATAAACATAAAAATGCATCCACCCAGGCTTCCATAGCAACGACAGATGGGCCTAAGCAAACTATGTTCCAAATCAGCAGCTTTATCAACGTTATTCTTATATGGGTTCACCTGCAATGTATTTTGAAATAAAAAGCAAAGTTTACGTTCGGCGGTGTTGAATTCAGGCCAGGAAAAAGATACACATTAGCCTGGTTTCGGTGTTCACCAGTCAAGCAGTTGTTTTCATTATGCAAAGTTTTGTTGTTGTTGTTGTTGTTTTTCTTCAGGAATATAAGAAAATGTGGGTCAAAAATGGAGTCTCCGTTTCGTTTTGATTATCATTGCACCATACTAGAGAGAACCGCAAATGCTGAAAATACAAGCAGAAAGTATAAAAAAAAAACATATGTTGTGACCCCATGAGTAGAACTGTCTTACCAAATTATCCTCGAAACCCCACTTTATCTGTAGCTCTGGAAGTAGGTATTACATGCATACTTACATTTTCTTGTCGCTGTTGTATATATATGCATTCTAAATGCCTATTTATATTTCTGTTACGCACATGTACATTACAACTCTACCAGGACTGTTAATCTAAAATGTTCTGTAAGCATAGCATGTGAAATACAGGCCTGCCGATTGAAAAATAATGATAAAAAACAGGACACATTTTCTTTGACACCGCGCAACATATAACTTAATTATTTCGAGCTGCCCCCCCCCCCCCCCCCCCCCCCCCATTCCAACCACGCCATCTTGGTTTCGTTACGAATTCAGTTTTCTTTAAATGAAGACCAGCTGTGAGGCCCTCCCAGACGTTTTGGGGAGCTGAGGAGAAAGGCCATTTATTTTCAGGAAGCTAGGGAGCACTAGCAATTATTTTCAGGGAGCTAGGGAGCAACTTCTTAATTTTGGGGAGCTGGGGAGCACAGTCAGAATGTGATTTTCTAAATTGTTTTGGGCTTCTCGGGGGCAGTCCCTCAGACCCCCCCCCCCATTTCTACATATCAATAAAACCATTTTAGTCATTCTTTGACTTCTGGTGGGCATTCAGACTTGCCGCTGCTAGCATTTGAGGTTCAATTCAGGTTGGGGGCAGAAATGATTGCCAAACAATTATAGGGAGCGGGCATGAATATTTCAAGGGAGCTGGGGAGCAGCTGAATTACTTTTAGGGATTTGGGGAGCAGTAGCAAAATAGTTTTAGGGAGCACAAGAAAATATTTTAAGGGAGCTGGGGAGATTTGGGCATTATTTTCAGGGTGCAAGGGAGCACTGACCCCCCTCCCCCGCCCCCGGGAGGGCCTCAGTTGTCAGCATGTACCAAAAACGTTAAGCGTAACGTTTCTGTCCCCGGTCTATTCAGTGTTTGCCCCAGATAATAAACCAATCAGATCACCAGAATTATCAATTTTTCAGTAGATTTGTCTGTGAAAACTCATCATATCCATGGAGAGAGTCTTCACCATTAAATCTACTGAAGACTTGAATATTCAAGTGATCAGAAATGTATAGTCTTCTGTAGCTTGAGCTTCAACATGGCAGGTCCAATTGATTTAGAAGTAGATTTCTTGAATGAGTGATATTTCCCCACTACAGACAGTAAATTACAGAGGAACAGATGAAGGGGGTGTTTGGCAGTATTTTCCATAAAACGTATTTTATGGTTACATATTAGAACCATCACGACGAGGCAGATCTGTTGGTACCCACAACATAGTTTAAAAGCATGTTGTGGACAATATTTGTTAGAATAACCTTGACAAGGCAGTTCTAAGGAGTATCCACAACATATGTTTTATGGACAAATAAGAAAAATATTCCCAAATTATTACAGCATACCACTCTTATCTGTTCCTCTGTGAATTGCAACTCATTTCTTTTTCTTTTTTTTTAATGATTTTTCTTGTTTATATTATCATTATTATTTTTTTATTTTCATTTTCTTATACAAAATTTCTCTAAAACACGGACAATCTGTTGGAAAGCAGGGCAGCCCAGGATCAGTTATCTGGGGCAAACACTAAGCCGAAACTTTGGAATGTGGATATTTGTGCAAATTGTCTGATGCCGTGACACTTTCTTTTCTTATCTCCTACTTTCTTTACTCTTTTCTTCTCTTAACAACTTTCTTCTCTATTTGTATGAACCTACACAATATGGATATTCTGATCTAATTACATCTGATAATTTGTTAGATCATTTAGCTTCCAAAATGTTCATTATACTGCATAGTTAGAAAATAATTCAAAGTCATCTGAAAGTAAAAATGACTGATTGACGTCGCATGGGGGTATCTCGTGGTGTGTGCACATTTGTGAGGACTCGGATCAGCTTGCGCGTGAGCGCAGTCTGGTTGGAGTCTTCCCCTTTTGCATACATTGTCTACGAATCCTAGGAAATCTAAAGTGAAGGTAGGAACTCTAGCCGGCCTGTGCGGATGTGGAGGCTGCTTTGGGTGTTCCCTAATTGCACATATCTTGAGCTCCCCTTTCATGCGACGCCATTCAAATTCATGGTTTGGTAGACAGATTCTAAATAAGTCAACGACTTACTTCTGTATCCTTTTCATACTGTATGTTTGTATGTTATAAAAAGATTGCTATATGTATGCACATATATGTACAGTATATTGAATAAAATATTGTTTAAACCAAACACTAAGCCGATTAGAAGCTAGGAAGAGAAATCTTCGCATTTAAGAACCCTCCGCTCACTACGCTCGCTTCAGGTTCATATTATAATTGCGAACATTTCTCTTCCTAGCCTCTAATAACCTATTACATAAAAGATATATAAGCCGCGACACGATAAACCCAACAAAGTGGCTTGTGCGCAACGTGAAGAGTCAGATCAACCACCTGGTCATCTGCCCAGTCTGAGCAGAGTCTAAGTTGTGTATCGTAGTTAAGGGTATTTGCTAGCTCTGTATGGGTACCGAGGACTCTGATCAGACTGGGCGGATGCCCAGGCTGATCTAAGTCTTCGGTGTGCGCACACGACACTTTGTTGTTTTATCATGATGGATTGTGCTCCAAGAAGACTATTTTCTTTTAGACATAGACATAGATAACTTTATTCACTCAAGACATAGAATTAGAATTAGAATAGAATTAGAATATCTTTTATTTCCATATCGGGCCCATATAGGCATAACAACAGACATGACCAAATAACTACTATGAACTACATATACATTAAAATATACATATACGGACACCTCTAACACCTCTAATATATACATACACTGGCACCATATACGACATATGAGCCGCGACGTGAGAAAAACAACAATGTGGTTGTGCGCCGAGCGCAGACTCAGATCAGCCGGGGCATCCGCTTAGTCTGAACAGAGTCTTTGCTAGGGACTTATAGGTCGCTAAGGGTCTAAGCTACCTATATGCGGGCAGCGAAGACTCTGATCAGACTGGGCGGATGCCCAGGCTGATCCGAGTCTGCGCTGGGCGCACAACCACATTGTTGGTTTTCTCGCGTCGCGGCTCAATTATGAGGATTTATACAGAAAAAAACACACATCATTTTGAAAGCATTAGGTAGACTGATGTAGGCAATTCTAATAGGTGAAAGGCCCTCGGTAGGCGAGAGATCTGGGTTATGAATAATAATTATAATAATGATAATAATACAAAAAGTGTAATCCCATTACCCCAGTCGGATACTAAGTGAATCTCACCCCATAACAAAGAATAAATATTCATGATTACAAGATTCTCAACCCAAATTCCTCGCCCACCAAGGGCTACCACGGTTTTTCTTAGATAACAAATGAGAACAACAGACAGAAAAGTGAGAAAAGTTTGCAGGGGGTTGGCAGGGGGGGGGGGGGGGGGGGGACATACATATATAAACCCAAGACATAAGATACAATTTGACTAAAACAGTAACTAAAACTGTTGTACCTAGCCCGGAGGCAAATACAAAAACACCCTTAAATAGTCCAAAAAACAATTTTCTTTATAGTCAAGTAAATGATTGAAGATTTAAATTTCATATTCATTCTTGTCATCGAAAAAGAAAAACAATTTCTTAAAACTGGAAATTTTGCTTCAGCCAATATTACCTTTCACACATCAATAAACATTGGTATTTCAGCCTTCAAACAACAATAATTATATAATACATACATTTTATGTACAGGAATAGTTTAACAACATATACTGTAGCAGAAAGCATTTTTACAGTCACGTGTATGACTGAAATGTTTTTCATGATGGAGACTGTGCACTAAGAAAGTTTTTTTCTTCTTCTCAAATAGTCCAATAAATAGGTTTTTCCATAAGTAAGTCGTGAATGATTGGAAGCTTAAGGGACCTCTGGCAGTTTCAATGCAAATTTGCCTATTTTTCAACAAATTACTGCAGCTTCCATAGGAAACCAATGTTGATGATTTTGCATTAACATGTAGTCTTATGCATTATAAAGAAGTTTTCATATTGATTTTGAAAAAATATCATGTCTGCAGACTAACTCTCACTGACTTTCTCAAGAGGGGTAAGTGGAATTTTCGGTCTACCAAAATACATCAAATTTTCGACTTTACTTATTTCCTAAAAATTATTTTGTTAAACATGTTCAAAATAAAGTAAACACTACAACTGCATATAGCATGTAATTATATGTAAATAAAAAGTATGCTAGCCTGATTTTTAGATGCAATGGGTCTAATTACCCCACCCACTTTTCAGTTTTTCAGCTGTAGACTATCATCCCCCCCCCCCCGTGCCTCAGCTTGCCAATCATATATAATGTGTATATTGACAGAACACACATACATGCAAAGTGGCTAGCTGAGGCACGTGTGGGGGGGTATCTTTATAAAACTTTTCCTATTTTCCATACATTTAATTATAAAAACATGCTTTTTGCACCAAAAATATCAGTCTATGTGTTTAATAATCGAAAAATTGTTTTTGTGCCAATTAAAGGGAGTTCCGAGGAATACGTTTCAGTGAAAATTTTGAAGTATACCAAAAGTTCATTTTTGACCACTTTTATTACAACTGTCAGAGGTCCTTTGTATTTTTGCCATTGGATAAAACATGTGTTTCAAGGCGAACTATTCGTGTCTACCAATATGTACTTACACACATCAATAACTCTTGATAACAATTATAAAGATATATGAGCCGCGACACGACAAAACCAACAATGTGGTTGTGCGCCCAGCGCAGAGTCAGATCAGCCTGGGCATCCGCCCAGTCTGATCAGAGTCTTCGCTGTCCGCATGGAGGTAGCTTAGATCCTTAGCTATGTTTTAAGCGCAAAGCGAAGACTCTAATCAGACTGGGCGAGTGCCCAGGCTGATCTGAGTCTGCACTGGGCGCACAACCACATTGTTGGTTTTCTCGTGTCGCGGCTCATATATGCATGTTTTATATAGGATGGATGGATGACTTGCGATTCTACGTCCTTTTCAACAACATTTCAGTCATATCAGGACAATGCTAGGTGATAATGAAAGACTGTAGGAAAGGGGACCCTGTTTACGATTCAAACAAATCCCGACTTCAGCGGTCAGGAACCCGCGGGATCGCTGTCTCAGCAAAATAGCGCTTAACCTACTGAGCTACCGGGGCGTTTGTGTATCTATAGGAAGAAATTAAGAGCCATTCTCTGTAATGACTTAAATTTTTACATAGGGCCGTGGCACGCATAGTCACCGATTTTGCTCAAACTTTCCTATATTACTTATTGTGACACAAAAACAAGAAAACAACATCAGTTTCATTCCAAAGCATGTCCGTTGCCATGGCAACAGCAGCTATACATTTTGGGAAAAAATGTGCTAAAAAATGTCCTAAAATGGGCAATTTTTCAACAAATATATTATTTTTCAAATGCATGACAAGCTCTAATTTCTTTCTACCTACAAATACCTTGTTCACACTAACTTTAAAAAAGAAGTTAAAAAAAATATTTGGAAAACCTCTGTGGTCATCCGGCTCAAGTAAAGTGGGTGGGGGTTTCCATATATGACAAAAATCCAATTTCACACATCTTTAAGGACATTTCTAGAGTTCTTGCAGCCTCGTCAATATATATGTGCACCGTCGTCCTACAGAACAGTGTTCTGTAAATATGTTTCTGGAAAAACATGCTTGGGAAAGTATACTTCCTGAAGCGTTACCATAGCAACAATAAGTGTACCGTTGCAAAAAGCAAGTTCTTAGGGGTACAGTCCTTGTAATGTCAAATCATCATAGTTTATGATCATATTTGTCTCTTAATTTTGAAACTCATTTTACAATATATTTATCTTCTATAAACTATGGACATTTTTGTTGGTTTGTCTTATCAAGGTCAAGGTCAAGGTCACAGAAACAATAAAAACTGCTAAAAAATGCATATTTTTTTCATCTTATGTGTTCTGTATCAACCATATATTGCAGCAATGGCTTTGAACCTGGTCATTATCTGACACATTACAGAAGCTTTCAAATACACATGTAGTTGGGTTTACTCAGGAAGCTCCAAGGTCAAGGTCAAGGTCACACAAACAAGAACAAATGCTACAAATACATGTTTTTTTAAACATTTTGTGTCCTATATGAACAATAAATTGCAGCAATGTCTTTCTAGTTGGAATTTATTTAATATATAACAAAAGCTTTCAAACAACCAACTTTAATCCCGAAGCAACCAAGTTCAAGGTCAAGGTCAAGGGCACAGAAACAAGAAAAATACGAAAAGTGCATATTTTTCTCATATTTTGTGTTCTGTATCAACAATATATTGCAGCAATGTCTTTGTACCTGGTCTTTATCTAACACATTAAAACAGCTTTCAAATACACATATAGCTTGTTTCATTCAGGAACCTCCAAGGTCAAGGTGAAGGTCATAAAACAAGAAAAAATGCTAAAAATGCACATATTTGCAAAATTTTGTGTCATATATCAACAATATACTGCAACAGTGCCTTTGCAGTTGGCATACATTTAATATGTTACAAAAGCTCTCAAACAAACAACTTTTCTTCAGTAGCCTCTAAGGTCAATGTCAAGGTCAAGGTCAGAGAAAGAAGGAAAAAAATGCTAAAAGTGCATATTTTTCTCTCATTTTTTAATGTTCTGTACCAAAATATATTGCAGAAATGTCTTTGTACCTAGTCTTTATCTACTATATTACAATAGCTTTCAAATACACATACAGCTGGTTTCCTTCAATAAACTCCCAGGTCAAGGTCAAGGTCACAAAAACAAGCGAAAATGCTAAAATGCACAGCATTTCGGTATTTGTGTCCTATATCAACAATACATTGCAGCCATGTCTTTGTAGTTGGTCACTATTTAGTATATTACAAAAGCTTTCGAACAAACAACTTTCTTTCATTGGACCCAAAGGGTGAGGTCAAGGTCACAGAAACAAGAGGCCATAAGGCCCTTAATCGCTCACCTAAGCAATTGGCCAAGTGGCTCTTACTTCTGTCTGAAATTGTCAAAATATGAGTCTTGGGTCAAAAGTCAAAGAATGACCATGACTCATAAATCTCCATGTACTCATTGAGACACCATTTATACCATTTTTAGGCCAAAATCTTCAAAACTTTCCATGAAATCTTATGTTCTACCATATTCCCATATTTGACCATGCCGCAGAAAAGGTCAAGGTAAACCAAAGGTTATTATTTGAACAGAATTGGTAATACTCCAGTACTCCATGCGACTTACCAAGTTTCAAGGTCATCGGTCTATTGGTTCTTGAGAAAAAAGTATTAAAGTTTTATATGATAAATGGGTATGGCGGCTCTGTTCATCGTGTGATCTGGACCGTTTGAACAAATTTTCATTCCCTCAACCCCTGGAGACTCAAAATGAAAATTGGTTGAAAATTGACTTTTGAGGTAATGTTTGAAAATGTCAAAATATGAGAGACATGGGTCAAAAGTCAAAAACTGACCTTGACCTCTTGTACTCATAATTCTTCATGACCTCATTAAGATGAGTGTATATACCAACTTTTAGGCCAAAACCTTCAAAATTTCCCATAAAATCCATGTTCTAGCAATTTCCCATATTTGAACTTGCTGTAGAAAAGGACAAGGTCAATTAAAGGTCATAATTTGAACAACCTTGGAAGAACTTGAGTACCCGACGCTACTTATCAAGTTTGAAGGTCATTGGTCAATTGGTTCTTACGAAGAATTGTTTTAAAGGTCTTTGCCATATATGGGCATGGTGGCCATGTTGATTATGTGACCTGGATCGTTTGAACAACTTTTTGTTCCCTCAAGCCCTGGAGGCTCACAAATGAATTCTGGTTACAATTGGCCCAGTGGCTTTTGAGATGTTTGAAAATGTCAAAATATAAGAGACCTGGGTCAAAGGTCAAAGAATGACCTTGACTTTTCGTACTCCTAAATTTTCATGTTCTCATTAAAATGACTGTATTTACGAATTTTTAGGCCAAAATCTTCAAAACTTACCATGAAACGTTATGTTCTAGCATTTCCACATATTTGACATTGCCATAAGAAAGGTCAAGGTCAACATAACTTCATCATTTGAACAATCTTGGTAGTACTTGAGTACTTTATGCTACATACCAAGTTTCTAGGCCATTGGTCTATTGGTTCTGCAAAAGATGTTTGAAGCTTTTTACCATATATGTGTGTGGCGGCCATGTTGGTCATACGACCTGGACCGTTTAAACAAATTTTTTATCAATCAACCCCTGGAGACTCTATGTGAAATTTGGTTGGCTTTTGAGGAGATGTTTAAAATTGTTGAAACATGAGAGAAAGAATGACCTTGATCTCTTGTACTCATACATCTTCATGTACTCAGTAAGATGGCTGTACACACCAATTTCAGCCCAAAATCTTCTACGGTTTCCAAGATATCATATGTTCTAGTATTTTTCCATATAAAAGCACAAGGACGCAAATTTGACCTTACCGTAAAAAACAGTCAAAATCGGCCCTAGGTCATAATTTAAACAATCTTGGTAGTACTCGCTTACCCGATGCTCGATACCAAGTTTCAAGGCCATCTGCCTATTGGTTCTGGTGAAGATTTTTAAGGGTTTTTATCATATATGGGCGTGGTGGCCATGTTGGTCATGTGACCAGGATGTTTGAACAAATTATCGTTCCTAAGACTCCTGGAGCCTGCATATGAAATTTGGCTACAATCGGCCCAGGGTTTCAGAGGAGAAGTCATTTGAAATTGTGGAAGGACGACAGACGTACGAGGGACAACGAATCCTACCAATACTATAATCTCCCCTGGAGCCTCTGGCTCAGGTGAGCTAACCACCGGACCGTTGGTTCTGTAGCTCACCTGAGTCCATTCACCCTCAGCACTCAGGGGTAAGTAACTGAAAGGTAAATTTTACAATATGGCCTAATTTCAACTTTGACTGAGTTGTTCTGCTTGTCCTAGCTAATATAAGCAAAATTGATGAAGTTACAATAAAAAAACATGTTTGTAAAACTTTATGCCTAAATATTGCAGTAACACAGAAATAAATGCCAATTTGCACTTTTCCCAATGCAAGTCTATAGAAACTTTAAAATGCCATAGCAATGAAACCACGTGAGCAACAATAAAAAAAGAACAATATTTATGTAGTGGCTAATGTCAAAAACATGTATGCAGAGAATCAGCTTCATCCCCCCTAAAAATTTTTGTGGGAAAGATTTTTGAATATTGTTTCAATTTTTTTTCCTTCATGTTGCCATGGCAACGAATCGAATTCAGTGATTTGGACAAAATTTACATGAATCATAGAGGACTACTCAAGAAACCTTTCTGTAGAAAAAAATCCAAATAACTGCAGTGAGGTAGCAAAAATTTGCCAATTTCCATTTTCCCCATTATAAGTCAATGGAAACTATAAGTTGCCATAGCAACCTAACTGCTGAAGCAATTCCCACGATAAAACACTAATTCTATAGAGGCTAGTACTAAGATCCTTTCTGTAAAGTTTGAGCTTTATTGGTCACATAGTTTCTGCAAAAATGAAATTTTAATATCTTTTCTATTTTTAACCATTTGGTTGCAATGGCAATCAGCCAAATAGTGCAATTTGCATAAATTGAATGAGGGTGGTGGAAGACTACTCTGGGAACATTTCTATAAAATTTGTCAAAATACCTGCAGTGACATAGCAATAAATGCAAATTTACTATTTTCACATTATAAGTCAATGGCAATTTTAAGCTGCCATAGCAACCAAACTGCTGAAGCAATTGCCAAGAAAAACAGTACTTTTAAAGAGGGAAGTACTAAGACCCTTTCTGTGAAGTTTCAGCCTTATTGGTTGCATTGTTTCTGAAAAGATGATGTTTGAGTATTTTTTTTTCTATTTTTAACCATTCGGTTGTTATGGAAACCAGCCAAATTGTGCAATTAACATAAATTTCATGTTATTGATAGAGAGCTACTTAAGGAACATTTCCGTAAAAGATTTGTCAAATCATCTGCAGAGAAATAGCAATAAATGCAAATTTTCAATTTTTCCCATACAAGTCAATGGAAACTGTAAGTTGCTATAGCAACCAAAGTTCTGAAGCGATTTGGATGAAAAACAGTATTATTGGTTCCCCCTGCCTATAGATGCTAGATATGGAATTTGGTAAGAATGAGCCCTGTCGTTTAAGAGGAGATGTATACTAAATAAAGACCAAGCACAAATACATTTTCTACATTTAATTTTGATACCGAACACAAAATATTAACAAAAGGTGCATTTTAGTATTTTCTTGTTTTTATGGCCTTGACCTTGACCTTGGAAGTTTCTGGAGGAAACGAACTGTACATGTATTTGAAAGCTATTATTATATTCCAAATAAAGACAAAGTATAAATACACATTCTGTATTTACTGTTGATACGGAACACAAAATATGAATGAAAGGTGCATTTTAGCATTTTTCTCGTTTTTGTGACCTTGACCTTGACATTGTTGGTTAATGGAAGAAACAAGCTATATGTGCATTTGAATGCTATAGTAATATATTAAATAAAGGCCAATTCCAAAGACATTTGCTCTATTAAGTGTTGATAAAGAACATAAAATGTGAAAAAAAAGTGCATTTTAGCATTTTTCTTGTGTTTGTTACCTTGACCTTGACCTTGGAAGCTACTGTAGGAAACAAGCTTTATGTGCTTTACAAAATTATTGAAATATATTAGATAAAGACCAAGTACAAATACATTTTCTGTATCTACAGTTGATACAGAACATAAAATATGAACAAAATGTGCATTTGTAGCATTTTTCTTGTTTTTGTGACCTTGACCTTGACCTTGGAGGTTACTGGAGAAAACAAGCTATATGTGCATTTGAAAGCTATTGATATATACTAAATAAAGGCCAGGTAGAAAGACATTACATAAATTTACTGTTGATACAGAGAAAAACATATTAACACAAATGTGCATTTTTTAGCATTTTTCTTGTATTTGTGACCTTGACCTTGACCTTGGCTGTTACTGGAGAAAGCCAGCTATATGTGTATTTTAAAGTTCTTGTCATTCACTAAATAAACTCCAAGTACAAAGACAATGCTGCAATATTTTGTTGCTAGAGAACACAAAAGTATAAGAAAAAAAACGCATTTTAGCCATCTTTTCGTGCTTCTGTGACCTTGACCTTGACCTTGAACAGAGAAACTAGCAATATGTTGATATTTTATAAAAGACCAGTGTATTTAAAAATTTAGGAACACATATATCTATAAGATATGATGATTTGTCATTATAAGTAATATTACCCTACATTTTGGAATTTTGCGACGGTCCACTTATTGTTGCTATGGTAACGCTTCAGGAAGTATACTTTCCCAGGCATGTTTTTCCAGAAACTTATTCTTGGAATGTTGCTTTGTTAGATGAAGCTGCACACATATGCCAGTATGGCTGCAAGAATTCTACAAATATCCTTAAAACTGCCTTAAAATAGCCTTTCGCAATATAGCACTACCCCCACCCACTTTGCCCAAGCCTGATGACATTACAAGCATTCCAAATACAATTCAAAGTTTTGGTGTCCACTCAAGGTGAACAAGACATTTACATATGAGAAGCATTCAGAGTATGTCATTCTTTTTCTGATAATAAATTTGTTAGAAATGTGTCTATTTTAGTACAATTTTTACCTCAATTTCTGACAAAATATTCAACAGCCGTTGCCATGGCAACGGGCACATGTAGGAATGAAATCGACATAGTTTTCTTGCTTTGGTGTCACAATAAGTAAATTAGGAAAGTTTGAGCAAAATCGATGACTATGCGTGGCGCGACTTTTTAAGTGGTTACAGAGAATGGCTCTTAACATGTTGTTTTTCGTGTACTTTAGCAGAAAACATTTTCCTGCCACGTTTATGACTGAAATGATTTTCACGATGGGTATGTGCACTAAGAAAAATGTTTTCTCCTATAATTTAGTCGTGAATAATTGGAAGAGTTAATACATGTATATATAATGTATTTTTGTCAATATTTTTCTTGAGTATGGGGCGCTGATATAAAACTCCATTCCGACGGTCTTTGATCGGCATCAACTGGCTTGCCGAGTGATGCCGTAAAATGATTCCGAGGGAGAGAATTATCCATCAGCATCGGAATAGCAATTGACATTATTTTCTTGCAAGGGACCTTATTTGACCATTTGACACTCCATACACTTGAGCTTAAACATGTCTAGGAAAGCATTATAGGAATGAGTTACATTTTTTTGTGGATTTTATCGATGTGTAAATGCCGGCAAATTACTCAAAAGCTAAATAGAGCCAAATGGGCTTTATGTTAAGTTTGTGAATATTTCGCCGGCGTTTACACATCGATAAAATCCGCAAACATAAATTTTGTTTCTTATTATTCCAAGTCGGACATCTGTATCTGAAAATTGTCGGTTAAATTGCGCACTTTAGAACGATCTCTCATAAATTAAAATACATCTACGACTTAATAAGCAACAGTCACTATTGGACGAATCGCCTCAAAAATGAAACGTCTCGACACCGATGATATTTTTATCCTTAAAATCGATATTTGAGCCGCGACACGACAAAGCCAACAATGTGGTTCTACGACCAGCGCAGACTCAGATCAGCCTGGACATCCGCCCAGTTTAATCAGACTCTTCGTTAAGTGCTCAAATGGTAGCTAAGGGTCTAAGCTACCTCCATGCGGACAGAGAAGACTCTGATCAGACTGGGCGGATACCCAGGCTGATCTGAGTCTGCGCTGGGCGCACAACCACATTTTGGCTTTTATCGTGTCGCGGCTCATTTGTGGTCACAGGGAAAGAACTATGCCTAGCCGAGCAATTGGAGAACAAAAAAAACCTTTTGCAAAATATTGATCATATAACATATATAAAGTATCTGCGTTTATTTATATATAGAAGTGGGGATTTCCAACCAGATCAAGGATATAAGTAAGATGTAAACATACTCGCAATCTCCCAGCGGGCACATTATGTTGAAACGACGTCTAGCTGACGTCGTTGTGAAGTGATGAAGTCGCATCGACGTTAGTACGACGTCATTACGACGTTATTTGCCTGCTGGTCTTGTTTTATATGTTGAAAACATGAACACTTTTCTGTCCATTTTGTTACATCAAATCTAAGTTTATCAGGAATTTTCTTTCTCCTCAAAGTCAAATTGTCATATTTGTTATTCATATTGCAATAGATGTCTCTAAGATAGGAAAAACATCCCAGCAGAACATATTTTATGTTAAAATAACGTCGTATCACCATAGATACGACAATGTTTCGGTGTTGTGTGCACGCTGGAATTCTTGCATAGAGCTCCAGATAGGGTAGCAAGCAGTGGTCCGATAAGAAAAGCTAACATGGATAATTTAGATATAATATACCACAATTAATTTTCTTCATAATTACATATGTTGTTAACCCTCATTAGAACCGTCTAGACGGTTCTAATGAGGGGTCGCAACATATTTTCATCGCTAAAGAAGAAATATTGTCCACAACTAGAAAACAATGTAGGACCTGATTAAGCAGCTGATTTGCGACACTGTTTGCTTAGACCCATCTGTCCCAGCACTTAGAATTTCAATTTATTTCTTCAGGCGGCCTTGTCAATGTGTCTTTTCCTGCGCCTTTGTAGCAAGCTAAGGTCCATTTTGTTCTAGCTGCTTATCTTGAGCAGCTGGCCGCGTGAATCTGATCTGCTGCTTTTGCAAAATGGCTTTATTAAATGAGCCGCGACACGAGAAAATCAACAAAGTGGTTGTGCTCCCAGCGCCCAGTCTGATCAGAGTCTTCGCTGTCCGCATGGAAACCCTTAGCTACCCTTTAAGCGCTTAGCGAAGAGTCTGATCAGACTGGGCGGATGCCCAGGTTGAGCTGAGTCTGCGCTGGGCACACAACCACTTTTTTGGTTTTCTCGTGTCGCGGCTCAAATAAACATAAAAATGCATCCACCCAGGCTTCCATAGCAACGACAGATGGGCCTAAGCAAACTATGTTCCAAATCAGCAGCTTTATCAACGTTATTCTTATATGGGTTCACCTGCAATGTATTTTGAAATAAAAAGCAAAGTTTACGTTCGGCGGTGTTGAATTCAGGCCAGGAAAAAGATACACATTAGCCTGGTTTCGGTGTTCACCAGTCAAGCAGTTGTTTTCATTATGCAAAGTTTTGTTGTTGTTGTTTTTCTTCAGGAATATAAGAAAATGTGGGTCAAAAATGGAGTCTCCGTTTCGTTTTGATTATCATTGCACCATACTAGAGAGAACCGCAAATGCTGAAAATACAAGCAGAAAGTATAAAAAAAAAACATATGTTGTGACCGCATGAGTAGAACTGTCTTACCAAATTATCCTCGAAACCCCACTTTATCTGTAGCTCTGGAAGTTGGTATTACATGCATACTTACATTTTCTTGTCGCTGTTGTATATATATGCATTCTAAATGCCTATTTATATTTCTGTTACGCACATGTACATTACAACTCTACCAGGACTGTTAATCTAAAATGTTCTGTATGCATAGCATGTGAAATACAGGCCTGCCGATTGAAAAATAATGATAAAAAACAGGACGCATTTTCTTTGACACCGCGCAACATATAACTTAATTATTTCGAGCTGCCCCCCCCCCCCCCCCCCCCCCCCCCCATTCCAACCACGCCATCTTGGTTTCGTTACGAATTCAGTTTTCTTTAAATGAAGACCAGCTGTGAGGCTCTCCCAGACGTTTTGGGGAGCTGAGGAGAAAGGCCATTTATTTTCAGGAAGCTAGGGAGCACTAGCAATTATTTTCAGGGAGCTAGGGAGCAACTTCTTAATTTTGGGGAGCTGGGGAGCACAGTCAGAATGTGATTTTCTAAATTGTTTTGTGCTTCTCGGGGGCAGTCCTGTGCGCCGAGCGCAGACTCAGATCAGCCGGGGCATCCGCTTAGTCTGAACAGAGTCTTTGCTAAGGACTTATAGGTCGCTAAGGGTCTAAGCTACCTATATGCGGGCAGCGAAGACTCTGATCAGACTGGGCGGATGCCCAGGCTGATCCGAGTCTGCGCTGGGCGCACAACCACATTGTTGGTTTTCTCGCGTCGCGGCTCAATTATGAGGATTTATACAGAAAAAAACACACATCATTTTGAAAGCATTAGGTAGACTGATGTAGGCAATTCTAATAGGTGAAAGGCCCTCGGTAGGCGAGAGATCTGGGTTATGAATAATAATTATAATAATGATAATAATACAAAAAGTGTAATCCCATTACCCCAGTCGGATACTAAGTGAATCTCACCCCATAACAAAGAATAAATATTCATGCTGACAAGATTCTCAACCCAAATTCCTCGCCCACCAAGGGCTACCACGGTTTTTCTTAGACAACAAATGAGAACAACAGACAGAATAGTGAGAAAAGTTTGCAGGGGGTTGGCAGGGGGGGGGGGACATACATATATAAACCCAAGACATAAGATACAATTTGACTAAAACAGTAACTAAAACTGTTGTTAGGAATGAGTTACACTTTTTTGTGGATTTTATCGATGTGTAAACGCCGGCAAATTACTCAAAAGCTGAATAGAGCCAAATGGGCTGTATGTTAAGTTTGTGAATAATTCGCCGGCGTTTACACATCGATAAAATCCGCAAACATAAATTTCGTTTCTTATTATTCCAAGTCGGACATCTGTATCTGAAAATTGTCGGTTAAATTGCGCACTTTAGAAATCGCCGAAAAAAAAAGTTCCAAGCTTCTTTCGATGTAGTAAAGCCGTTTTCCTCTTGCTCTTTACCGGTCAAACTGCACTGAATTAAATTTTAAGACAGTCTGTAAATTTAAAGACGGTCTTTAAATTTAAAGACATTTCAGTCTGTAGACTTACAGACTTGGACAATGAATAAAAATTGCATTCCAATATCTGGTAAACTGTACATGTTGAGTGGAATAACATGAAACGTGTGTATGCAAGTGATTTACATGTCGATCATGCGAACAAAACATCTTGAAAGTTTAGCCTTCTTCATTATAGTAATTCGTTCGGACTGTGATTAGAATGAATAAAATAGTGCGTGCTAAACCGAGATCATCCAGTTCAGAACGATCTCTCATAAATTAAAATACATCTACGACTTAATAAGCAACAGTCACTATTGGACGAATCGCCTCTGGAATGAAACGTCTCGACACCGATGACATTTTTATCCTTAAAATCGATATTTGAGCCGCGACACGACAAAGCCAACAATGTGGTTCTGCGACCAGCGCAGACTCAGATCAGCCTGGACATCCGCCCAGTTTGATCAAACTCTTCGTTAAGTGCTCAAATGGTAGCTAAGGGCCTAAGCTACCTCCATGCGGACAGCGAAGACTCTGATCAGACTGGGCGGATACCCAGGCTGATCTGAGTCTGCGCTGGGCGCACAACCACATTTTGGCTTTTATCGTGTCGCGGCTCATTTGTGGTCACAGGGAAAGAACTATGCCTAGCCGAGCAATTGGAGAACAAAAACAACCTTTTGCAAAATATTGATCATAATATGTCAAAAACCGAAACATTAGCTGGCAGTTGCGGAATGGAATAATTTTCAAAAGCTTATTTGTACAAGTCTTTAAATTTACAGACTCTTTAGATTAAATGCTTTCCCAGCCCTGTTAAATCATGTGCTGTTTTATCAGTTCCAAGCAAAAATATCTAAATTTACACATCTTTGTGCATGTATATCAATTATAAACTTATGTATTATATAATAAACTTACATATATAAAGTATCTGCGTTTATTTATATATAGAAGTGGGGATTTCCAACCAGATCAAGGATATAAGTAAGATGTAAACATACTCGCAATCTCCCAGCGGGCACATTATGTTGAAACGACGCCTAGCTGACGTCGTTGTGAAGTGATGAAGTCGCATCGACGTTAGTACGACGTCATTACGACGTTATTTGCCTGCTGGTCTTGTTTTATATGTTGAAAACATGAACACTTTTCTGTCCATTTTGTTACATCAAATCTAAGTTTATCAGGAATTTTCTTTCTCCTCAAAGTCAAATTGTCATATTTGTTATTCATATTGCAATAGATGTCTCTAAGATAGGAAAAACATCCCAGCAGAACATATTTTATGTTAAAATAACGTCGTATCACCATAGATACGACAATGTTTCGGTGTTGTGTGCACGCTGGAATTCTTGCATAGAGCTCCAGATAGGGTAGCAAGCAGTGGTCCGATAAGAAGAGCTTACATGGATAATTTAGATATAATATACCACAATTAATTTTCTTCATAATTACATATGTTGTTAAACCTCATTAGAACCGTCTAGACGGTTCTAATGAGGGGTCGCAACATATTTTTATCGCTAAAGAAGAAATATTGTCCACAACTAGAAAACAATGTAGGACCTGATTAAGCAGCTGATTTGCGACACTGTTTGCTTAGACCCATCTGTCCCAGCACTTAGAATTTCAATTTATTTCTTCAGGCGGCCTTGTCAATGTGTCTTTTCCTGCGCCTTTGTAGCAAGCTAAGGTCCATTTTGTTCTAGCTGCTTATCTTGAGCAGCTGGCCGCGTGAATCTGATCTGCTGCTTTTGCAAAATGGCTTTATTAAATGAGCCGCGACACGAGAAAATCAACAAAGTGGTTGTGCTCCCAGCGCCCAGTCTGATCAGAGTCTTCGCTGTCCGCATGGAAACCCTTACCTACCCTTTAAGCGCTTAGCGAAGAGTCTGATCAGACTGGGCGGATGCCCAGGTTGAGCTGAGTCTGCGCTGGGCACACAACCACTTTTTTGGTTTTCTCGTGTCGCGGCTCAAATAAACATAAAAATGCATCCACCCAGACTTCCATAGCAACGACAGATGGGCCTAAGCAAACTGTGTTCAAAATCAGCAGCTTTATCAACGTTATTCTTATATGGGTTCACCTGCAATGTATTTTGAAATAAAAAGCAAAGTTTACGTTCGGCGGTGTTGAATTCAGGCCAGGAAAAAGATACACATTAGCCTGGTTTCGGTGTTCACCAGTCAAGCAGTTGTTTTCATTATGCAAAGTTTTGTTGTTGTTGTTGTTGTTTTTCTTCAGGAATATAAGAAAATGTGGGTCAAAAATGGAGTCTCCGTTTCGTTTTGATTATCATTGCACCATACTAGAGAGAACCGCAAATGCTGAAAATACAAACAGAAAGTATAAAAAAAAACATATGTTGTGACCCCATGAGTAGAACTGTCTTACCAAATTATCCTCAAAACTCCACTTTATCTCTAGCTCTGGAAATAGGTATTACATGCATACTTACATTTTCTTGTCGCTGTTGTATATATATGCATTCTAAATGCCTATTTATATTTCTGTTACGCACATGTACATTACAACTCTACCAGGACTGTTAATCTAAAATGTTCTGTAAGCATAGCATGTGAAATACAGGCCTGCCGATTGAAAAATAATGATAAAAAACAGGACACATTTTCTTTGACACCGCGCAACATATAACTTAATTATTTCGAGCTGCCCCCCCCCCCCCCCACAACCCACCCACCCATTCCAACCACGCCATCTTGGTTTCGTTACGAATTCAGTTTTCTTTAAATGAAGACCAACTGTGAGGTCCTCCCAGACGTTTTGGGGAGCTGAGGAGAAAGGCCATTTATTTTCAGGAAGCTAGGGAGCACTAGCAATTATTTTCAGGGAGCTATGGAGCAACTTCTTAATTTTGGGGAGCTGGGGAGCACAGTCAAAATGTGATTTTCTAAATTGTTTTGGGCTTCTCGGGGGCAGTCCCTCAGACCCCCCCCCATTTCTACATATCAATAAAACCATTTTAGTCATTCTTTGACTTCTGGTGGGCATTCAGACTTGCCGCTGCTAGCATTTGAGGTTCAATTCAGGTTGGGGGCAGAAATGATTGCCAAACAATTATAGGGAGCGGGCATGAATATTTCAAGGGAGCTGGGGAGCAGCTGAATTACTTTTAGGGATTTGGGGAGCAGTAGCAAAATAGTTTTAGGGAGCACAAGAAAATATTTTAAGGGAGCTGGGGAGATTTGGGCATTATTTTCAGGGTGCAAGGGAGCACTGACCCCCCCCCCCCCCACCCCACCCCGAAGGGCCTCAGTTGTCAGCATGTACCAAAAACGTTAAGCGTAACGTTTCTGTCCCCGGTCTATTCAGTGTTTGTCCCAGATAATAAACCAATCAGATCACCAGATTTATCAATTTTTCAGTAGATTTGTCTGTGAAAACTCATCATATCCATGGAGAGAGTCTTCACCATTAAATCTACTGAAGACTTGAATATTCAAGTGATCAGAAATGTATAGTCATCTGTAGCTTGAGCTTCAACATGGCAGGTCCAATTGATTTAGAAGTAGATTTCTTGAATGAGTGATATTTCCCCACTACAGACAGTAAATTACAGAGGAACAGATGAAGGGGGTGTTTGGCAGTATTTTCCATAAAACGTATTTTATGGTTACATATTAGAACCATCACGACGAGGCAGTTCTGTTGGTACCCACAACATAGTTTAAAAGCATGTTGTGGACAATATTTGTTAGAATAACCTTGACAAGGCAGTTCTAAGGAGTATCCACAACATATGTTTTATGGACAAATAAGAAAAATATTCCCAAATTATTACAGCATACCAAACTTATCTGTTCCTCTGTGAATTGCAACTCATTTCTTTTTCTTTTTTTTAATGATTTTTCTTGTTTGTATTATCATTATTATTTTTTTTATTTTCATTTTTTACACAAAATTTCTCTAAAACACGGACAATCTGTTGGAAAGCAGGGCAGCCCAGGATCAGTTATCTGGGGCAAACACTAAGCCGAAACTTTTGGAATGTGGATATTTGTGCAAATTGTCTGATGCCGTGACACTTTCTTTTCTTATCTCCTACTTTCTTTACTCTTTTCTTCTCTTAACAACTTTCTTCTCTATTTGTATGAACCTACACAATATGGATATTCTGATCTAATTACATCTGATAATTTGTTAGATCATTTAGCTTCCATAATGTTCATTATACTGCATAGTTAGAAAATAATTCAAAGTCATCTGAAAGTAAAAATGACTGATTGACGTCGCATGGGGGTATCTCGTGGTGTGTGCACATTTGTGAGGACTCGGATCAGCTTGCGCGTGAGCGCAGTCTGGTTGGAGTCTTCCCCTTTCGCATACATTGTCTACGAATCCTAGGAAATCTAAAGTGAAGGTAGGAACTCTAGCCGGCCTGTGCGGATGTGGAGGCTGCTTTGGGTGTTCCCTAATTGCACATATCTTGAGCTCCCCTTTCATGCGACGCCATTCAAATTCATGGTTTGGGAGACAGATTCTAAATAAGTCAACGACTTACTTCTGTATCCTTTTCATACTGTATGTTTGTATGAAAAAAAAAGATTGCTATATGTATGCACATATGTGTACAGTATATTGAATAAAATATTGTTTAAACCAAACACTAAGCCGATTAGAAGCTAGGAAGAGAAATCTTCGCATTTAAGAACCCTCCGCTCACTACGCTCGCTTCAGGTTCATATTATAATTGCGAACATTTCTCTTCCTAGCCTCTAATAACCTATTACATAAAAGATATATAAGCCGCGACACGATAAACCCAACAAAGTGGCTTGTGCGCAACGTGAAGAGTCAGATCAACCACCTGGTCATCTGCCCAGTCTGAGCAGAGTCTAAGTTGTGTAGCGTAGTTAAGGGTATTTGCTAGCTCTGTATGGGTACCGAGGACTCTGATCAGACTGGGCGGATGCCCAGGCTGATCTAAGTCTTCGGTGTGCGCACACGACACTTTGTTGTTTTATCGCGTCGCGGCTCATATAACAACAGATCCGAGTCTAAGTTTTGAACTTAAATCGTAGCTTAGGGTCTATGCTAGCTCTATGCGGGTACCGAGGACTTTGATCAGACTGGGCGGATGCCCAGGCTGATCTAAGTCTTCGGTGGGCGCACACGACACTTTGTTGGTTTTATCGCGTCGCGGCTCATATAGCAACAGATCCGAACAGCTAAGACTCAGACCAGACTACGAATACAAGTCTGGGCAGATTGTTTCACTGTTCGCATCAACAATCTATAAACCACGTCGGAAGAAAGTAGAATGTCTGATCCGTTTAACCTGGGCTGAGGTTTTGCGATTTTCCCATCCCGTTAGATACATTTTCGTGTGAAACATCTCAGTTACATGTAAACGCAATCAAAATTGTTTCTCGGTAATCTTGACGCAAGCATCCTGCTTCCTGTTAGTATTCCTGAAAATTATTGAGAATAAATTTAGCCGCGACATGAGAAAACCAACAAAGTGGTTGTGCGCCCAGCACAGACTCAGATCAGCATCGGCATCCGCCTAGTCTGCGCAGAGTCTTCCCTAAGCGCTTAAAGGATAGCTAAAGGTCTAAGCTACCTCCATGCGGACAGCGAAGACTCTGATCAGACTGGGCGGATGCCCAGGCTGATCTGAGTCTGCGCTGGGCGCACAACCACATTGTTGGTTTTCTCGCGTTGCGGCTCAATTAAGCATTGAGAGTTTAAAAAAAAAGAGGATTTTCTGAGTTACTATTAATAGCACAGCTGCGTGTCATTAACAGAGCACATGGCTCCCTGGAGGTAATAAAATGTAAACACAGCTGATAAGCCTATAGAGTTTACATGGAACTCAACACCCTCTTATTAATTATTGGCTTTTAATGAAGCAATGAAAGCTTTTTAATAAGTATGATTTCAAAACTGATACAGGCTGAAGATGCAATTTTACTACATGCTTAATATACAATACATGGATCCTGTAAGAAATGAATAATGAGCTAGGATTTGCAGGGAAAAAAGTAAAATTTTCAGTGAATTAAATCAAGTATCTAAAGACAAATGGGATGTAAAATCAACCTCATTATTACAACTATGCTAAAGAGCAACACTCATTTTGCCAAAACAAGAGAAATTGATGTGCCATATTTGCTTATGTTTTACAAAAACATCCGAAAACAAGTTTAAATTACATACATTAAACTCCTTGATTAAAAGAAAATAATGATAGGAATAAATTGTATTAGCTAACCATTCAAGGACCCTAAAGTTCACCTGGCAGGCATTTGAAGTCTTATTTTAGCAAATATATTACTACTGACAGATACCAGAGGAAGAAGTGTTGACCCATATCAGACTGCTCCTTTCATGATCTGCTATTTTTTGCCGTATAGCCAACCTGGTTATAAAACAACCCCTGATTTGAAAGAGTATTTCATATGTGATGGAACAGACCATGACATTAATTGGGTAGTTAAAATCTCTTTATTCTACCAGCATGCACTATTTTATCAGGAGGCATCGCTGCACGCGTCTCATTGAACATGACTGTGATTAGCCACCTTTAAACAAATAAAACAAAACAAAAAACAAAATTTTCGAAAAATGATTCAGGTAATTTTAGTTGGCAAATAAAACAGCAACTAAAATGACCTACTAGTACTTTTGACGTAACACACTTTAATAAAATGGTAAAAATACAATGTACAAGCGTGGAGTCACATTCATTGTTCCACCTTTTCTGACATGCCATCGCTTGACAGGAAACCAGAAAAGGAAAATTGTATTTTTGAGGGCGCGTTGTCATTTTTCAAAAACATGTCCCCCCATTTTTGCCAGTTACATGACTCATGTCAACCCACAGTTTATCACCAAACGAGAAGGCTGATATGAAAGATCAGTCAGAGAACTGACAGCTTAACTGATGACACATTTTACATTTGAGGTGCAATGAACAATTTTATGTGCAACAATAAAGAAGAATTTAAAACAATGGGGAGCCACATATAATATCTAGAACTTCATCCTGAGGAGCATTGAGTATAATGCTATTTCCTTTATAAATCTCCTTGTGTTATATGAGTTGCATCATTGCATCATAAATAATCATTCTTGTTAAACATAAATTATCAACTTCCGAGCATTCGACATTTACTACTGTTGCAAAAACAAAGCATCATCATATCAGTTTTACTGTGTGTACCAAGGGAGGCTTGCAGTCTTTTACCTCCACTTAATTATTCATGAGGAACAGCTGTGTGTAATCGCTAGCAGCTTTGCTTACTTAGTTAACAACGTCCGTCCGTGAAATTTAAGCACACAAATATTACTAATATGTTTGAGCCACAAATGTTTCTCCCCTTGAATTGAGCCACCAAGACATTTTTTGCCCGACTGGAAAATTATGTACCTTTACCAAATAGATTCAATATTCACGGTAAACAAAATGAAAAATCAAGTGATTTCGGAATGATTCTTATCTAGTGTAGCGTATGGCGGCTCGTTTGGGTTTTATACCCATTTAATACAGATATCTACATTTAAAATGGAGATATCTGAATTTAAATAGAGATATCTGCATTTTAATACAAATATCTACATTTAAATGCAGATATCTGACTTTAAATTTGAAATAGCTGTATTTAGATTACAGAAATTTGCATTTAAAATGCAGATATCTGTATTTAAATTAGAAATGTCAGTATTTTTAAGAAATTTAGATATCTGTATCTAAAATACAGATATCTCTATAATTGAAATGCAGATATCTGAATTTGAAAAATACAGATATCTATAATTATCATTTAAATAGAGGACCTAACACGAGTAGTCATTTCATATGAAATTTATGAAACGAGCCTTCGGCGAGTTTCATAAAATTTCATATGAAATGACCATGGGTGTAAGATTCTGTTCATATGACCCTTTAACATCAATTCTCTGTAAGCACTAGAATATTTTGTCCACGCACCGAAAGGGATTTTGATGACACTTATTTCAAATGAAAGGGTGTATCAAAAAACGAAAAAGTTATACTTAGTTTTGCGATTCTTCTTTCCGTCGTCATGGAAACGGCAGATGAAAATAGAAAATGTTGAAACTGGTGGGAAATTACAGTAGGTGGATATCTGAAGATTTTAAACATTCATACTTTGTCTGAAACTGATTAATTTTGCAGTTTTTGTATAAAGTAGACAACAAATAAATAATTCAAAGTGGGAAGTGTATATTCTGAAACTGCTGTTTGCTCCAGTTATCACTTAAATGTGAAATTTTAGGTTTTCTTGGTGTACCATGGTCTCCTATTTAAGAGGGCAATGTGCAAAACGCAGTCTGATACAGACAGTGTGCCATATTCTAGTATATAAAGAAAAGCCTATAATACAAATTTCATAAAAAATCTGAGTGGGGTAAAGTAGTTTTCTGCATTAATTCTGGAGGTGGTTGGACCCCAAATCCTGAATTTTCTTCAATTCTATTCTGTTTTGGTTGTTACGCAGTAACTTCCCTTGTTAGCTCTTCAAAGTAAAACAGAGAAACATGTAAACAATTACACTATAATTAAAGGCGGGTATTCCACAAGTTTGACAGAACTTTGTGAATTTGTATGCTGAGTTTTTATTCAGTTATTCATTGTAGCACCGTCTATAGATAATGTTACACAATTCTGAGGTCACTTTTATCAGATTTACCTCTTGATTGTTGGAGAAAGTGAAGTGCTGTAGAGTGATATGTTGCAGATTCGTACAGCTTGCAGATTCGTACACTGGGAGTTTAAGGGTTTCTGCTGCATGCATCATATCAATTAAAGACAAATTAATTTCTTGACTATTAAACAAACAATCATGCCAGTCATTTCCAGTGCATGCTTGTGTGTGCCTTGTAGATTCATTCGTTGTAGAGATTGTTATTTTCGACTCCGCTACAGCCTCTCTTATACAGCAGTTGATTTAAGGCCAACAATAAGACAAATAATATGTGGTGGCCCTCGATATTTGTTAAGTCATACACAAGAAAGGCAAGTGCCTCGTGGAGATGGGAATCACAGAAGAGACAATGTACAAATCAATGATGTTTCTGGTGTTGTTCTTCCAGTTGCCATATGTAAGTAAAGGAGGCTCAGTAGCTGCTAGCGGCCGCAGTCCCGCTCCAGCTCTAGCCCTAAATTATTTCAGAAAAAGTTTCTAGTTTTTAAAAAATGAAAACGGTTTCTAGGTATTTTCAAGCCCACGGCTGGGCTACTAGTAATGGTCAAGAATTTTTCCATTAACAACAAACCTTATCAAATTCTGTGGAGCCAATTGCCAATGGAGGGTTTTATCAACAAGGGGCACACACACTTCTTATATATAAATATATATATATATATATTTTTTTTTAATAAACAGTGTACGTGGTGTATTGTTGCAAAATGGACACTGCAATTTTAATGTTTTTCTAATATTAGAGTGCCCATTGTGCAACAATACACTGTTTATTCTAGAATTGTGTTTTAGAAATAAACACAGTCCATCTAGGACAATGGAACTGTTTGTAGTGTATGGGTACAAAACGATGTATTCTGCCATTTTTACAAAGGGAAACAACTTCTGTGATGTCCTCTTTTCTTTCCTGAATGAAGACGCCCTTCCATAATGGGGTCTATTCAGAAAGGTAAAAATCTGGTCAGGGGAGGGGTGGGGTGCAAATTCTTTCCTTTATGATAATTGAGGGATATTTTTTTCTTATTTTTCATTGAAACCATATGTTGTGATCTCTCATCTGAACCGTCTTGTCGAGACAGTCCAGATGAGGGGTCACAACATATGTTTTTATGCAGAAATAACAAAAGTTATCCTTAACTATCACCAAATACTCCCTCTTACATTGTATCAAGAGCTCTGTGTTATGATTATGCATACTTTACATTATACATGTATATGAACAAACGGAAAATCTTTTTATCTATTTTTAGGGACTGAAACATATGAAGAAAATGTAGTTGATTATGCCAGTGAAAGGTTAATCTGATGGTAGACAGAAATACCAATAACAATGTACTTTTGAGAATGAAAGAAATGAATCCAAAATACGCAATGTGTGCCACCTCAGCAACATGCTTGTGGGAGCAGAGAAACTTGAAATATGCCTGAAGAATGCTGTCCAAATGTCTGCTGTAGGTATACTTTTAATGGCGTTGCATTAAATAGAGGATCTTGTAGGAGTGATCATTTCATATGAAATTTATGAAACAAGCCTTTGGCGAGTTTCATAAATTTCATATGAAATGACCACGAGTGTAAGATTCTGTTTATCATATTGCCCTTTAAAATGAGATTTTAACGTCTTCAAATTGAACATTAATTCAATAGTAAACGCATTGTTGACGCGTACGTTGTCAATGACGTTACTTAAGAATTGAAATTTGATTTTTCAGCGTTCATCGTGTGATGAAGCCAGTGGGCGGAGCTAAAATTTCATGAAGCGCGAAGCGCTTCTTGTAGAATTTTAGCGACGACCACTGGCTTCTTCACACGATGAACGCTGAAAAATCAAATTTTTATTCTTATATTTACACTTTATTTGTGAACCTCTCTGTGCCGTTTTCGTGGTAATTTAGTGTAGAATAGGCAAAATATGGATCGAAGAAAAGTATAGTCACGACGTGTTCGGCCATAACGTTAAACAGCCGTCGCCCTGACGTGGCGTCAATCGAACGTTACAAGAACCAATCAAGACGTTTGTTTACACAGGACGTCGCTTGACGACAACGTCACATGATCAATTGGCCTTCATCAGTGTATGAAGCCAGTTGCTCTTAAGGGTTCATCTATGGGAAGTCAGTGGCAAGTGTAAATATATGTATGTGCCAAAGTGTTATTACACGTGTGGCCATACAATTTTTATAACAGGACGTTATCCACTGAATAACAGTGATGTCATATGAAACAGACTTAAAGGAACCTGATGACTTATATCAGCTAGCTGCCTGCACATTTGTTGAGTCTTACCAGATTTCTAAATTCACTGTTTTTCATTTGCAGTCTGAATCTTTAAAGTGAAATGTAGAAACTGATATGTCTGCACAAATGTGCAGCACGATGTGATTATTTTTGTATGCATTGGTTGGTTGGTTGTTATGGGTTTAATGGCCCTTTGAGGCAGTATTTTAGTCTGTATCAGACCATCTCCCAGAGAGAGGGAGAAAGAAGAGAGAAATGATTGAAAGAATTTAAAACAATGCCCGCCTGCACCTACTGCAAGCACAGTAGGCCCTTGTCTTACTTTCTGTATTCACTTACCTTTAAAAGGAAAGTGTTGGGTTATTTCTTTTTCATATTATATGCTGTGCCCAAGATACAGTAGGGCTCTAACAGCCTTCTTCCCCTACGACCACAAGACTCTGGAAAACCTTTTACCTTTACTTTCATAAATAATGGTTCCTTTCATACAATCTTTATAATTATTTATGTATTTTTTGGGACACATTAAATGCATAGCTCCAAAATATACAAGTCTCACTCACTGGCACTGCCCTTTTTAGCTCACCTGAACGAAGTTCAGGAAGAGCTATTGTACTACCTCCGGCGTTGGCGTTATCTGCAACGGCGTTAGCAAAATGTTTAAGTTTTACATTAAAGTTTTTTAGGTGACGGGCAAGGCACTGTCAGGCGAGCTATCCTGTCCCGGTGACAGGTCTTGTTAAAATTTACATTGGACTATTGTATTGCTAGTCTGGACTAGTCTGACAAAGGTGGTAGAATAGAAAAATATTGACATTCTGTGCACTGATACTCAGTCAGTGAGACCAGGTGCTCTAAAAAAAATCAAGCATTTGTACTGATTTCTTCTATTCCAAGGAAGTGCTGATTTGCAAATGATTTTGAAGAGGTTTTTTTGTCTAATAAGCAGGAAGGAGACTCTATGATTGGTTACTTATACACAGACTGTACCAGAGATGGTGGTTACTTAATAATTATACAAAGACTGTACCAGAGATGGCTCCCTGTTACTGTGTTACCAAACTAGAGACAGCCAGTATGGTGATCATGATGTCTGTTGGTTGGCCTACCAGAAAGTATGATAGAAAGAACCCAGACCTTTGATCTATGCAAATAACTTCTAAGCAAGTTCTGCAGGTAGTTATTCACTATTGAACAGGATCTCAGCCAAGGTTGATAATGGATCATATTTGACCATTAACACCAGTTATTGTCCCCCGCCTTTTCAAACAAGAGCGGAGGGACATAGTTTTCGGCATTCCGTCCATCCGTCCTACTCCTTCCGTCTTTCCGTCCCCCTAAAGTAGTTGGTACCTTGTGTGTGCAACTCCTCCTACAGTTTTATGCTGATTCTTTCGAAACTTTACAGATGTATTTGTCATGGTCTGAAGATATGCATGTGGTTTGGATACAATCCTGAGATTATTTTTGTTACTTTTTCTACAAGTTGAACTTAGTCATTTTTAGGCCTTTTTACTATCAAAGTGACTAGATAGTTGGTACCTTGTGTGCGCAACTCCTCCAACAGTTTTATGCCGATGCCTTTGAAACGTTACAGGTGTTTTGGTCATGGTCTGAAGATATGCATGTTGTTTGGATATTATCCTCATATAATGTTTAGTTACTTTTTCTACAAGTTGAACTTTAATCATTTTTTAGGCGTTTTTACTATCATAGTGACTAGATAGTGGGTACCTTGTGTGCGCAACTCCTCCAACAGTTTTATGCCGATTCCTTTGAAACTTCACAGGTATTTTGGTCATAGTCTGACAATATGTATGTGGTTTAGATATAACCCTCACATTATTTTTTATTACTTTTTTTCGCATATTGAACTTAGCCATTTTTCATACGTTTTTACTATCAATTCTTTCCTTGGGGTGTAGACCTCAATTAAAAGGCTACATTTTCCAGAGAGGCATACAGGAAGGCATTATCCTTTGTAAAATTGTTGGAGCTCAAGTTAACTTTGACAGAAGTATGGCCTTTTGAACTTGGCCCAACGGTTATAAAACTTGTTTCATGCTCAACTCAGCTGAGCATGAAATTTTACCTGCTAATAAATAGCAAAGTACTGATATGTACAGTTGTTTTCTTGTTGAGTTTAGCTGAGTATCAAATTTTCTCTGCTGAAAAATATGAAAATGCCAACATAAGTTGGCATTTTCATATTTATCAGCTGAGGTAATTTCATGCTCAGCTGATTTGAGCACGAGAAATGTTTTATAACCTTGGGGCTTGGTCATTTCAGGCAAATGTTTGCAATGTTGGGTAGATATTTTGTGTAATCAGCTCCTCAAACAATTTTCAGTGGCTGTTTTTCAGACATTGTATACTTGTGAACATAATGAAGATGTGCATGTGGGTTTTTGATGGAGAAAAATTTAAGTTTGAAGGAATTTTGCCCTTTTAAACTCATCATTTCGGTGGCATTTTTGCACTTTTGGGTAAGAAGCTTTTGTGTAGTGTTTCTAGTGGATTCTCTTTGCAGACAGTGTTTGTGCTTAACACGTGCTTTAGGGATGTACTCATGTCCTGTGACAGGCGCTGCATGGGGGCATCATTAGTGTCTTACAGACACCATTTTTGTCTCGATTGCGAAGCATAGGCGAGACTATATGTATTGCTTTTCCGGTGTCGGCGGCGGCGTAAACTTTGTCGAGTTTTCGCGTTTAGGTCATTTTCTTAGAAACTATAAGGGCTAGAGCCATGAAATTTAGTTCATGCATACATCTGGAAGAGTAGATCTCAAAGCCATTATCAATATTGAGTCTTGACCTACATTTTACGGTTGACTGACTTTGCAATTTTTTGTCGAGTTTTCGCATTTAGGTCATTTTCTCTGAAACTATATGGGCTAGAGCCATGAAACTTGATTCATGCGTACATCTGGAAAAGTAGATCTCAAAGCCATCATCAATATTGAGTCTTGACCTACATTTTACGGTTGACTGACTTTGCAAGTTTTTGTCGAGTTTTCGCGTTCAGGTCATTTTCTAAGAAACTATAAGGGCTACAGCCATGAAACTTGGTTCATGCGTACTTCTGGAAGAGCAGATCTCAAAGCCATCATCAATATTGAGTCTTGACCTATATTTTACGGTTGACTGCGAGTTTTCATGTTTATGTCATTTTCTCAGAAACCAGAAGGGCTACAGCCATGAAACTTGGTTCATGCATACATCTGGATGAGTAAATCTCAAAGCCATCATCATTATTGAGTCTTGACCTACAGTTTACGGTTGACTGACTTAGCAATTTTTGTTGAGTTTTCGCATTTAGGTCTGTTTCTCCGCAACTATAAGGGCTAGAGCCATGAAACTTGGGTCATGCATACATCTGGAAGAGAAGAGCTTAAACTCATAATCAATATTGAGTCTTGACCAACATTTTACGGTTGACTGACTTTGCAATTGTTGAGTTTTTGCATTTAGGTCTGTTTCTCAGAAACTGTAAGGGCTAGAGCCAAGAAACTTGGTTCATGCATACATCTTTGCTGATTTAGCTCTGTTTTGTGACAAAGCGCCACCAGGCGAGACACCGCATTCCGCGGAATTCTTGTCTAGTTATTTTATGCTCAGCAGTGAATTCAATGCATATCTAGAAAAAATAAAGGTGATATTGTCTGCAGAAAAATATGTTGTATCATTTCACTAGTGACTGATATGATTCATTATTCCCCCTACATACAAAGAATGTCAGGGGGTATATAGTTGTTGTCATTCCATCCGTTTGTCTGTTTGTTTGTTTGTTTTTTCGTTCGTCTGTCTGTTCGTCGACTTTACATCAAAGTTTTGCATTCAACCTTTATGGGTTGCTCATATCTCTAACCACACATCAGATTCTTTTCATATTTGATTCATATCTCTATAGCATTACTTTTGATGTGAATTAGCTAAACCCCTGGGTCTGGTCCCAGGGTGGGACCAGGGGTCAATAATTAGGACTTAGGCATTTTCATTATGTCAAAGTTTTGCCTTAAACCTATCTGATTGCTTATATCTATGTAACTGCATTGAAGATTTCTTCCATATTTGGTTCATGATATACCTGCATCATTGCTTTCTTTATGGACTACCTAAGCTGCAGGGTCCGGTTCATGAATGGGGCCAGGGGTCAGTAACTAGGACTTAGCCATATGCTGTATTTAATTGGCAAATAGTTACAATATACTTCAGTGGCTTCTAATGATACATGAAAGGTTTTATTATTGGTTTACATCATACTGGTTTACATCATGTGGATGCTGCAGCTGTCTTAGGGCCAAGGCCACAGACTTAGAATTTTGTATGACATTTGCATTGAAGTTATGTGTTAAAGTATGCTTTCATTAGGCGGTGGCATTGGTCATAGGTATACATGAGCCTCTGCTCACTTGCTCTAGTAATTTTTCACTGCAGTAAACTGCAGCTGCTTTTGACAATTTTGGACTTAATTTCTTTCCGAAAAAGTCTGAAATGTAGCATTCTGACATTATGCTACAGATGTTAGCATGCCAAATCAAGTATTGATGTCACATTTGATTTCAGGTTTTGAGCCGGAGTATAACTAGTTTGCATGCGACATCAGTCTGACGGCAGCTGCAAACGGCTTTCTTAAATTGCCAATTTCTTTTTATTCGTTCTTTCGGATGGCCTTATTAGCCATTTTCTAGGTGCAAACTATAGTTTCACCCAATATTATATCCACTAAATGTGCTAAGACAAGCAAAATTAACATGAAATGACTATGAAAAAAAGTTATTTTTATTTTCCAAACAGAAAAAATGAAAAGAAAATTCTATTTTCGATAAATACCAAAAATATTTCATGTGTTGAAAATATTAGAATTTCACTCATGCTACGCACTCGTGAAATTTTGTATATTTTGAGCATATTCCATGAAATATATTTGGTATTTACCTTAAAAAGTGTTGTTGTGTTATTGTTTAATGCCCACAGTAAACAGCTATGGTTGGGTTCATTTTCATGCGTTTTCTAATTTTTTTTTGCTTTTTCGTCAAAAATGCAGAGTTATTGCCCTTTAGCATCACACACATTGATAAATTTTTAATTAAGTTCAGTTTAACAAAATGCTGAATGGATATTTACACAGTTAAAGTCATTTATTAAAGACTCTTCCTTTTACGGTTGATATTTTGCTTTTGTTTATTTCCCCTACCCCCTGTTTTCGACATATTTTCCACTTAGAACGCGTAAAATATGCATTTTCTTTGGAGACAAGGAAATATTTGATACAAATTCAATAAAAACTGACCTGTAGTCATAAATTATCAGCAACAATATATGCATAACTTACTACAATGCTAACATAGAGCCAAAATGTTGCTTACCTGCTCAAAACCATTTTTTTAAATTTCTGTAACGGTGCAAATTTAGTATGCTTATTTTTCCAAGAAGATGCTCTTACCCCACTCAGTTTTTTTCATAGTTACAATCATGATACTTAGTTAATTCAAGAGTAGCTATGTAAATTATTCGTAGAGGCCTGCATTTTTTTTTTACCTCTTGAAATATTGTCATTTTTTGCATTTTTCACTTTTAATGAAATTCGCCAGAGTATGTATTGTCCACAATGAAGGTACTATTAGCGACATTAATTTATTCTTAAAGTCTGTTGTGAAACATGTTAAATAAAACTCAAATATTTTACAGGTTTAATTGTTTCTCCTGTCCACCTGTTGATTATTATGATTTTTTAAAGGTGAAAATATGCCATTTTTAATATAAATCACAAGAATTTCAGTCCAAATTTCGCTGAAATCGACACTGGCGGTTACCATGGCAACGGAAATAGATGTCAAAGTTTGAAAGGTTATTTTCTTATACCTGAGTGGTAAGGACCATTGTGTGAAAATTTCAGCCAATTCTGAGACGGTGCGTGGAACGCCCCCATTCAAAAATTCTGGTGCTTACAGAGAATTGATGTTAAAACGGGATTTTATCGCCTTCAAAATGAACATTATTTCAAAAAGAAAAAGCAATGTTGACATGGAAGTTGTCAATGACGTTACCGATACCCGCCAAAGTGTTATTACACGTGTGTCATACGATTTTTATGCCACGACGTTTTCCACTGAATAACAGCGACGTCATATGATAAATAAAAATATCTGCGATTCAAATGCCGATATCTCTATTTAAATGCAGATATCTGTATTTTAAATGTAGATATCTGTATTAAATTGATATAAATCCAAACGGGCCGCCATTTATAGAGTTATAGAAAATACAGGTGTCTCTAATTTGAATACAGATATCTGTTTTTGAAATAAACATATCTCTTTTTATGAACCTGATTATTTTCAATTTTAATTTTCAACAATAATCATTACTCCCTTGCTCAAGGTTTTTTATATTCTTGAAGTAGCCTGACCGGAGCGAGATTGAACCCGCTTCTTCCTGATCTACTGCTGTGCGTATCCGAGTTAGCTCTCAGGCCCGGTTCCTTGGTTGTATAAGTGTTTAACGCCACAGTAAAATCAGCTATGAACATCACTGTCATGGCAAGACGGCCGGTGAACCTAACCACACTATTTTGGGCAGGCTGTGACGTTCTAAGCTAAAACCACTACTGCCCATCCTTCCGCTAGCCAATGACACCTGCCCTACTTGAGTCAGAGACAGGGAGAAACTTTCCCATAGACAGATGTTGCCGGACCGGATTTGAATCGAAGTAAAGTCTTGATCGCACCAGCATCTGACTGAGCTACCAGGTTCAACTTATCGGGCATGGTTTTTGATAGAACCGGACTGGATAGGATCATTTTAGTATATTTTGCGGATAGGCCTACTAGGGCTTCCTGCAGCAAAGAAGAAAGCAGGGTAGCTCAGTGGCGAGTACAATGGCCTCAAGTGCTAAGATACTGAGTTCGATCCCTGGCATTGGCGAGAAAATTGAAACACGAGGACGCTTTCCTTTGTCATTTGCAGGGACTACAGTGTGCCATTCTTCGGATCGGGACATTAACTGGAGCCCCCCTCCACCCCTCTTTTTCCCCGTCCCCTGGCCTGTGCATTGAAATTCAACTACCCATGTGCAGGTTAAGCCCTCCACCCCTCTTTTTCCCCGTCCCCTGGCCTGTGCATTGAAATTCAACTACCTATGTGCAGGTTAAGCCCTCCACCCCTCTTTTTCCCCGCCCCCCTGGCCTGTGCATTGAAATTCAACTACCCATGTGCAGGTTAAAGAGCCATACATTAATCTGAGTACTGCAACCCAAGGTCTACAAAGTATATCTGCCTAGAGTGACTTTGCTCAAGGTCACAGAGATTTTAAAATTAAAATATGCCCTCCTTATAAGCCATTGTTTTCAGATTTGTAAAAATGAGCCAAATGACAAATTCTTTCTGTTGACAGAGGTGTCAGATGATCTACAGGACCATTGGTCCTCTGTTCTTGTTTTTATGACCTTGACCTTGATAAGAGAAACCAACAAATATTGATAGTTTGTAAAAGATTGATTTATTGTCGAATGGGTTTCGAAATTAAGAAACAAATTTATTCATAAAATATGACGATTTGACATTATAAGGATTACACCCCTAAAAACTTGCTTTGTGCAACGGTCCACTTATTGTTGCTATTGTAACGCTTCAGGAAGTATACTTTCCCGCGCATGTTCTTCCAGAAACTCATTCGCAGAACAATGTTTTGTAGGCAGAAGGTGCTTATGTTGACGAGGCCTTATAAACTCTAGGAATGTTCTTAAATATGTGGATTTGGAAACTGGATTTTTGCCGTATATGAAACCCCCACCCACTTCGCTTGAGCCTGATGACAACACGTTTCCCAAATATTTTTTTTTCAAATTTCTCTCTCTTTTTTGGTAAGTTAGTGTGAACAAGTAATTTGTAGGTGAAAAGAATCTAGAGCCTGTCATGCCGTTGAAGGAAATATATTTGTAGAAAAACGGCAGAGCTTAGGATATCTTTTATTACATTTTTTCCCAAAATGTTCAGCTGCTGTTGCCATGTCAACGGGTCTGCTTTAGAATGAAACTGGCGTTATTTTCTTGTTTTTGTGTCACAATAAGTAATATAGGAATGACTGAGCAAAATCGGTGACTATGCATGCCACGGCCCTATTATAATTTTTAGTCTTTATGTACAGAGACTGGCTCTTAAGGCAAAATGCGCTCATACGAAATCGGCGTACACTATGGCGCTCTTAGATTACATTAAAATGCTATTAACATTGCAAAAAATCCATTTTAAAACGAGAAACAAGAAAAACTTTGACCTATGAGGCAGACACATTTATTTCATAAATATTTTCGTATTTAAAATGGGTATCAACATGATTAAGCAAACCAACCCACACAGCAAACCAACCCACGCATTTCTGCAATGCGGAACAAGGAAAAGTATGGCCGCCGATGCATATCAATCTGACATTGAATAGAATTTTCGTAGGCGCAACCTGAGCGCAATAACGACGCCTACCCGTGACATTGTAAATGTACCGGACACCAGGCACAAGCGGTGGTCCGTTATCGTAATGGTATGCACGGAGCTCCAGGGAAGTCAACCAGAGTGTGCCGTGCCTATAATCAAACGTTTATATTAATGAGCCGCGACACGACAAAACCAACAATGTGGTTGTGCGCCCAGCGCAGACTCAGATCAGCCTGGGCATCCGCCCAGTCTGATCAGAGTCTTCACTAAGCGCTTAAAGGGTAGCTAAGGGTCTAAGCTACCTCCATGCGGACAGCGAAGAATCTGATCAGACTGGGCGCACAACCATATTGTTGGTTTTGTCGTGTCGCGGCTCATTTTTCACTGGTCAGTTGTTTCAGGCTGTAAACGCATCGACGTCATTTCGACATCATGTGCCTGCTGGGAGGCGGCTCGGTATACGTTATTATGGTAAATGATGATGGCAACACGTGAGCTTCGAAGATAAGAAGCTTTGGTTAAACAGTTCGGGGAATATGCCCCCCCTCCCCAACCCCCAAACAAACAAATTCACTCCTGGGGTTGATGATTTTTGCATTTTCCAAACGCGTATTCGGGCTCATTTTAGACGCACTGTTTTATAAAATAGATATACGTGTCAGTAAGTTTACGTTCTTATACATGTATTTCTGCTTAGCAACAATTATTAGATCCGACTTAGTTCTTTCAGTTCTGTGACTGGCATATGCGCGTGGTCCGAAAGTTAGCTGATCTAGGTAAAATATACATCAAAGGTACAAACGGTGACACCAACCTCTGCTAGGAGGATCTGAGATTATGCTTGCCCTAAAACAATATAGGTAATGCAGAATTGTCATTGTCTACGCCCATGGGTGTAGACTATCTAGTAATTGCTTTTGACACAGAAGCACAGCCATTTGGTTGGTTGGTTGATTTGATGCTTAACGTCCACGGTAAACAACTAAGGTCATGTCGGGACGGTCAGTTAACCTAACCACACTATTCCTGGGCAGGCTTAGACCTCATAAGCGGTTAACCAGTACTAAGTGCACATACTTTCGCCAGTAACTGACAACTGCCCTTCTTGAATCAGCGGAAGGAGAAACGAAAGTATGTGGCCAGACCGGGAGCACAGCCATAATTTACCCACAACAATGCAGCTTGACCTTTATTCAATTGTTCGCATATATGGCATGAGCGCTATTCGTATAGATAAGATAAAGTAGAAAAGCCATTAAATGGTATAACTTTTGTTTGAGCCGTACGTTTAAATGTAACGCAAACGTAGATCTAGTAATCAATATTTTTGACTAATTTTATGATTTCTTCTGTTTTTTTTTTTTTTGCTTTTTTTTCTTACATAAATGACATACTCTCGATATCAAACCTGTTAAAAATGGTAAAACTACAATGTACAGGCATGGGACCACATTTACTGTCCCATTTTATTTGTATTGCACCCCTGGTTGGGGAACCAGGAAATGAAACTATTTACATGAAGTAATCCTATCTTTAATCTCGTAACCACCTTTTATTCAACATAGCATAACTTTACAAATAAATTACCTGAGAGCTTTGAAATCTGTCAAAACAAAGAAAATGGTCTTGCACGCAAACTTGGAACATTGTTGTCTACTTTCGGATATTTACTAGTTATGAAAATCAGAAAACCGCTTTTTCTTTATTATTATTTTATAAACTCCAATGTCATAGCGATTAATATCTGTCCTCGAAATTTGGAAATTGTCGCCAGAAGTCAGGAAAGCTAAAAACATTCTAAATAACATATTAAGCTCCAACATCTTAAACTCTTCAGTTGTGTAAAACCTAAAACACCAAAGCCTAAACCCAAAGCAAACGAAAACTCTTTTTGGCACACGGTATCCACTTTTAAAGCTATACTCCCTTTATAATAATAACAAAAATATTTTGATGAAATATTTCATGCAATATACCTCCGACATGGTCTAACTATACATTTGAATTAGAGTTTAGATAATAATATTTGCGTTTGATAAAAGTGACTTTAAACAAAAAATAAGATAAATTTTTATACAATCGCGGACCGCGGTTGAAATCGCATTATTGGACAAAAATAATTTATTCATACGTCACAATCACGTGCACGAATAAAAAAATACCTCTACCTGATCACATGACACACGTGGTAAAAATCGATATTCTTACAGGCCGTGAAGAAATGGGTAATTTGCATTTTAATTTGAAGATTATTTTTCTTCCACATTTATCGAATAAATATGCATTTTCTCAAAATTTTTACGGTTAATTATGAGACTATTACATATTGTCTAACGAAATTTTGTTAAAATATTTGTTTCTGAAAACATGAAATAAACGAGGGAGACAATCTTTAAGTAATAATATAAGCGGCCAATGAAAAACCGTAGTGATAAATTTATGACATATCGATATGGAAAGTGTCGACTGTGTGCAGCAATGAGATGGGATGTAAATAATTATCTTTATAAGAGTCTATCTCTTACTCTTATTATTTTCAACCTCTCTGAAAAAGTTCTCAGCTACGAATCTAACAGCTCATAGGCTGAACTGATTTTCAAGTACTTTGAATTAAAATAATAATAATAATAATATGAAATCCCACTAGATAGCAAATGAACAAGCTAAAAAACTTAAAAGTTTACTCCCTCGTTATCATTTTGAAATAACCACTAAAGAACGAAACGGATTAGTTATATGCAACACAAATAATACTTGTGCAAAAAATCTTCAGCAAAAATATCTTCATGATATATCAGTGCGAACCTTTTTTTGAATATTCACGAATATGTTGTCGTCATAAACAGATTGACTCCCACATAGAAATAAAAAGGCGTTTCTGCAAGCATAATTTGAATACTAGAAATGTTTTTCAGAGAAAAACTGATGTCCCCCCACCAGCCCATTTCCCATCCTCTCTAATGAATAAAAAGCCTATACAAATAAAAGATCTATGCAAGTCTACTGAAAATCCATCCTCAGATTCTAAAGGTATCCTACATGGAAAACTTTGTCCTTGACAAATGGGTGAAGGTCACCAACTACATGTACTAAACATGTTTTAAACCTGTCACAACAATAAATTCATGCAAGTCTGATGAATATCCATCAACTGGTTCAAGATAAAACTCATTTTCAAGAGAAAAAAAAGGGATTTGTAAGTTAGCTTTTGACTGTGAAAATAGGGTCAAAGTAATCAATGAGATTGTCCCAAAGGTACATCTATGAAAGTAAAGTGGAAATCAAGCCAAAGGCTAGTGAGATATTATCAATTTAAGTAAAATTTTCACTTATCTAAGTCCTCTTGTGGCCTTGAAAAAAGGAGGTCAAGGTCACCAAACTCTGATCAGCTCTTACGCTAGTCCAAGTAATGTATTCATGCAAGTCTGGTAAAATTCCATCCACTGGTTCATGAGATATGGTAGGTACAAGAAATTATTATCTAAGTCCTCCAGTGACCCTGAAAATGAGGTCAAAGTCACCAAACTTTTGATCAGCTCTTAAGCTTGCCCCTTTGATGTATCCATGCAAGTTTGGTGAAATTCCATCCACGGGTTAAGGAGATATAGTGCATACAAGAAATTGTCATATAAATCCTCCAGTGATTGAAAATGAGATCAAGGTCAACAAAATCTAATCAGCTCTTAGAATTGTCCCAATGATGTATCTATGCAAGTTTGATGACATTCCATCCATTGGCTCGGGAGAAATAGTGCACACAAGAAATTGTCATCTAAGTCCTCCAGTGACCTTGAAAATAAAGTCAAGGCCACCAAAATCTAATCAGCTCTTAAACTTGTCCCAATGATATATTTATGCAAGTTTGGTGAAATTCCATCTGTTGGTTCAAGAGATATTGCATATACAAGAAATTGTCATCTGAGACCTCCAGTGACCTTGAAAAGGAGGTCAAGGTCACCAAAATATAATCAGCTCTTAAACTTGTCCCAATGATATATCCATGCAAGTTTGGTGAAATTCCATTGATTGGGTCAAGAGATATCGCGCATACAAGAATCTGTCACACCGACACCCAATGACCTTGGAAATGAGGTCAAGGTCACCAAAATCGAATCAGCTCTTAAAATTGTCCAGATGATATATCCATGCAAGTTTGGTGAAATTCCATCAGTTGGTTCAAGAGATATTGCGCATACAAGAAATTGTCATCTAAGCCCTCCAGTATCCTTGAAAAGGAGGTCAAGGTCACCAATATCTAATCAGCTCTTAAACATGTCCCAATGATATATCCATGCAAGTTTGGTGAAATTCCTTCAGTTGGGTCAAGAGATATCGCGCATACAAGGAATCTGTCACGCCGACGCCGACGGGATCCGCACTGAAACCAATATGTCCCCCTCACCTTTGGTGGGGGGACATAATAAATTCTCCTACTTCTAGTGACCATCACAGATTATAAATCCACGCTGAACAGCTATGGTCATGTCGGGACGGTCATTTAACATTACCGCACTATTCCTGAGCAGGCTTAGACGTCCTAAGCCGTTAACCAGTACTAAGTGCACGTACTTTCGCCAGTAACTGACAACTGTTCTTCAATACGCGGAAGGAGACACAAAAGTGGCCAGACCAGAAATCGAACCTAGGACCTCTGGCTTATAAGTCGGGTGCCCTACCGACTGCGCTGCACGGCCCGGCGAAATTTAATAGAAACAAATGAGAGCGTATATCTTTAAATTCGACTCAAAGAATTCATCCTGGATGGGACACGAAACACGACCATAAATCGGAATGTATCAAAAACAAAGAGAAAGCCTGCTCTGCCCCTGAAACGAGGCTTACCTGACAAGAGAACCGCTGCAGTCTGCTCTTGGCATGTATTACATCCATAGTCAAAAGGAAATGTATGTGTTTCTTTGTCGCTGGCTTTGGCTCGAATGATTCAGTACTATTACTGTAAAACACTTATATTTGGCGGTCACTTTATTTTGGCGATATTGGCGGAAAAGAAGAAAATCGCCAAATTAAAATACCGCCAATATAAACTCATGATACTGAAAGAAGAAAAATATGATTGAGCATATAATCCTATTTCCTCTACAAAAAGCTACGCATCACATATATTAGCGCAAAAGAAGATGTCTCGCAAACAACAAGTGGGAGGAAACGGAGAATAAAAATGTTCTCACCATACTAATTAGTATTTCAATATGATTGATTAAATCAGAAGGAACACAAAATTTGTTTACTTTAAACAATTAACTACACACAATGTAACATGATTATAATAATGTCTGTTATTATTGTAATCACCATGACAATATAGAGCTTAACTAAAGAGCCAAATACGCCGTCAGCAGAAATATTTTGTTCTTTAGAAATCACAAAACCGCCAAAATAAAAATCCGCCAAAAGGTCCACATTTAAAAACCGCCAAATTTTGATGCCGCCAAATATAAGTGTTTTACAGTATTCAACTTGTTTTTCACATGAAAATTGCCATCATGTGATTACCTACCTTGACAACTTAGTAAGGAGCCTACAAAATATTATACCGTATACCCTTTAATAAACTCTGATACTACCACGATTACATACACAAAAATTTCAAGAGCAAACAAATATAAATTTCATTAACGCTAGCTATAGGAACATTAATTTCTAAGTAAACAATGAAAAACCAATTCAAACCCATCCTAAGTAGTCATCTGATCAGAGTCTGTTCAAAACAAAAAACAAACAAGGTCATTGACAAAGGTGCTCTAATACATAGGATAAGTACGGTAAGTGGCGCATAGTACAAGCATACGTTAGTAGAAACGGCTGAAACAAAGTAGGACTAATTTATCCCAACTGAGCGATAGCGGACTGATCGGTTTTTATTGTTACCAGGCACCGGCTGAAGGAAATGGAACAGATGCATTTTACGGCATAAATCGCATAGTTAATCAGGTTGACGAGGGATGTAATCCGTGCGTTTTATTCCGTAAAATAAATAGCAACCAAATTTATTATACTAACAATTACTACTTTAAGAAACCAGAAGGGTTGCAGGAGGTGGCTAGGAGCTATTCCCTTTCGCAAAATACCAATAGACCAGACACCGTAGAGACCTGGAGGCCACGCCGGTCGGACCGGATTAGGTTTTTAGCTCACGATTAGCCTTGGGCGAGGCTCGATTCAAATTCTGGTTCGGGCTTCGCGCTCGGACACCGTGCGGGATAGAGTATGAGCTAACTGTTAGTTACTGGTATTTTGAACGTTCGGTCGAAAGTGATCTTAGTTGCTAAATGTCTTAGGCACCAATGCTTGCCGTAGTAAGCTGATATGTCAGGGAGTTGCAGGCTAGCAGGCCAAAAGCGGTCGAGAGGCAGCCCCACAGCTAAGGATTCCACTAGTCCTACAGCTGCCGTAGACATCCAGACCATCCCAAGACCAAGAGGCCTGGTCAGATCCGTGCTGAAAGTCGCCAACCGCACACAAGCAGGCAAGTAAGCAGTTTGAAAAGAAAATAGATAATTAAAAAATGAAACACACACACAGGTCTAAAAACTAACAAACCACTTACAACCACACTAGGCTACAAAAAATGCAAATCAAACTGGTCATCTAAAAAGGCTTTTTAAGGGACTTTTAGGATCAAATCATGTTTAGGGGATAATTCACCTGTTTGCCCACTGCTCGGCCTATAAATGTACGCGTAATCTACAGTTCGAAAACAGATACTAGGTAATTTAACCAAGACAAAAAAAAAAAAAAAAAAAATTGGAACAAGAATACGCGTTTAAACGAAATATTATCTAGAATGTTCAACATAATTACGGGCTCCTTTTGGCTGTTTGTAATGTTTCCGCCATTTTATGCAATGGACAAATAACAATACAGTATCTCATTTAAACTTTAACTTGTTAAAATGATATGAGCCGCGACACGAGAAAACCAACAATGTGGTTGTGTGCCAAGGTCAGACTCAGACCAGCCTGGGCATCCGCCCAGTCTGATCAGACTCTTTGCTAAGCGCTTAAAGGGTAGCTAAGGGTCTTAGTTACCTTCATGCGGACAGCGAAGACTCTGATAAGACTGGGCGGACGCCCAGGCTGATCTGAGTCTGTGCTGGGCGCACAACCACTTTGTTGGTTTAGTCGTGTAGCGGCTCATATTATGCCTATTTTAAAGATAAATATGTCGTTTGTTTGATCGAGATATTTGTTCTTTGCGTTTCTTTTCTAAATTTCTAATTTCATTGAATTTCTGATATGGAAAAGAAAGCAAATGTCTCTTCCGGGCATTCGTAGCTTTCGGCTTCTTACGTTACACTAAATGGGGATAATTTCTCAAGGTAATACTGTGGGTTGAGGCGGGTGATGCGGAACGCATTTGAGCCGCGACACGAGAAAACCAACAAAGTGGTTGTACGCCAAGCGCAGACTCAGATCAGCCTGGGCATCCGCCCAGTCAGATCAGAGTCTTCGCTTTCCGCATGGAGGTAGCTTAAACCCTTAGCTACCCTTTAAGCCCTTAGCGAAGGGTCTGATCAGACTGGGTACATGCACAGGCTGATCGGAGTCTGCGCTTGGCGCACAACCACATAGTTGTTTTTTTCGTGTCGCGGAACTCATTTCCTATTCATCAATCACATTTAAAAGACGACGACTTGGGTTCGTAGATTTCATTTCACAACTGACTCTTAACCCAAACAAGGAAAATCGTTTATAGTCAAGAAATGGCTGTGGCAGGGCTAGATGCGTCAGTAAACCTATTGGAAAGTGTTTCTGCAGGCTGTGACAAATTTGATTCGTTAAAACGAGCGGCCGGTATTCTAAAGAACGGTGCTAATGGATTACTCTTTGTCGGGTCAGTCCTTTCCTTAGCAGAAGCATTTGTACCAGATGAAAAACACGAGGCTATCATGCGAGAATTCTCTAAATTGCACGACAACATTGACAAAGTTCATAACGACATTAAAGATCTCGAGAAGACCGTGGAATGGGAATCGACAGAACTATCATATACAGAGAGCGTCAGCAGGATCGAACAGGCCATGCTGTTTGTCAATGAAATAACGGAGGCTAGAAAGGAGTCTGACCCTGATAAGGTGAAATACTTTGAGTCGAAACTGGGAGGTTTGAGCGCCGAAGAACTTTTACGAGTGTTGGATGACTTATTTGACGGTGTTATTGGGCAAGGTAACTTTGGCAGTAAACCCATCCTTTCCCGGATCTACACTAAAACTGGCGGTGACAGAGTTAAACTTAAGAAATTGTCCGGACGTCTCTTACAGCTTTTGACCGGTGGGATCACTTCCCTTATGGTTGTGGAGTCAAGGGAACACAAAAACTCCCCTCAGTACGTAAATGACTTGTACGAAGAAAAACTGAAAAAGGCAGCTAAAGTATTGATAAAATACTTGACCTTTGTGTAACAGAAGCTAAATCGAATATGCAAGCAGATCTGCAAAGAACTGTGGCGGACAGGAGTAGGAATGGCAGTTCAAACAGAGCAATCGTCAATGCTCTCTGTGATAAACTGATTGGTAAATACGACTGGCTTCTCTTTTTCTGCGTGGTGTATGACGATATGATTGGTTATAAGAATCATCACATCTCTTGGAACATGGGTGTGGTCAAGCTCCATTTTCATGGCAAATGTGCCATAGCTTTCTATACCGACAATGAACCATTTCGACAAGCTGCATATGTTAGCATGGTTGAACGCATGATTTCTGACGCGCAGTTTACAACATATACATACACATCTTGGTGGAGAACAAAAACACGTAAAGTCACTGTAACTAAAGCTGACACGGTAATGGGAAAACTAAAAGACAGTCTGAAAAACGCAGGTGTAAAGTGGAGGGGAATCGCAATCAGCAAACGATATCACGCACTTGAAGCCAAATATAACGCTGGAGACAGAGCGATCTTTATAGTGGGTGACCGTTTCAACTTCGCTGTCCTATTATACTGATATTTCAAAGTGTTATATTTAAATTTCCAGTGCGAACTTTAGATTTGCAAAAAGGTTTATGATCAGATGAACGTCCAAGTTTAACTGACAGCTAGCTCTGGCCCCGATGTTATAAAACTTTCTTCATTCTCATCGCAGATGAGCATGAAATTTTATCTGGTAATAAATAGCAATAGGTGCAATCGTTTTCTTGCTCAATTTAGCTGAGTATGAAATTTTCTCTGCTAATGAATATGAAAATGCCAACATTAGTTGGCATTTTTATATTTATCAGCAGAGAAAATTTCATGCTCAGCTGATCTGAGCACGGAAAAAGTTTTATAACCTCGGGGCCTGGTCACTTAAACGTTCAGTGTACATCAAAATTCGGTTTCTGTTCGAAGTGTCACACTGCGGCACTGCGAGTCACACATGTTTCGCACGTGCAAAACAAGCTGCGTGTGTGTTTTATTGGTTATTCGTGGCCTTGTTAGCTGTTCCGCTGTTATATATTACAGTGGAATCAATAACGTAAAAAAGTAAATGGTGTTTATTTAATTTCAGTACCGTATTAATCCTAATAAACGCCGCCCTGCCTCTGAAATTCCTGTTTGCTTCTCTAGATGACGTAGCTCTTTAAAATGGAGTCTATCTTTAATGAAAGAATTTGCTCCTATTTTGGGGAGCAAAATCTTTCCATTAAGAGCTGACCCCTACTGAGAAGGGAGACATAAAAGTAGACTTCCTCTGAAAGTACATCCATTCACCTCTAGGACCTATAATGTTCATTAGAAACAATTTGGCAGTGGCTGATGTACTACACTTTAGACTCTAAATAAAGCCCCCCTCCCCCCCCCCCCCGCCCCCGTTACGTAAAATGCAACCCCCCTTCCCATCCCCCTCTGGGATTTAATATGATAATACGGTATATTTTACTAAAAGTTACCCCCCCCCCCCCGTTACGTAAAATGCAACCCCCCTTCCCATCCCCCTCTGGGATTTAATATGATAATACGGTATATTTTACTAAAAGTTTATGTATATTTTACTAAAAGTTTATGTAAAAATATTTTAAAAAATCAGGTTGTCAATATAAGTAATACATCTGATTTTTTTCCAATATTCATCGAAGTATGAACGCAATGGGTCCCATGCAAACTTAACATGACAGTAAACGCAGTGCTGCATGGATTTTTCAATGTACTTTAGCAGAAAGCAGTTTTCTATCACATTTATGACTGAAATGATTTTCATGATGGACTATGCTCTAAGAAAAAAGTTTTTCTTCTTCAAAAGCCAAGAAATAGTTTACTCTATAGTCAAGTAAATGAGTGAAAACAAATATTTTATTATTAGTTCTTTTATTTGAGGAAACATTTTCTTCAAACTGAAAACTTCGCATCAAGATATCACCTTGCACACATCAATAAATCTTGATATTGATGTCCTCAAACATGTCAAACAACAATGATTATGTAATATGCATGTACATGTATATACAGGAATTAGTAAACAAAGTGCTGTATGAGTTTTTTTCATGTGAGCCGCGACACGACAAAACCAACAATGTGGTTGTGCGCCCAGCGCAGACTCAGATCAGCCTGGGCATCCGCCTAGTCTGATCAGAGTCTTCGCTGTCCACATGGAGGTGGCTTAGACCCTCAGCTACCATTTAAGCGCAGAGCGAAAACTCTGATCAGACTGGGTGGCTGCCTGGACTGATCTGAGTCTGCGCTGGGCGCGCGCACAACCACATTGTTGGTTTTCTCGTGTCGCGGCTCATGTACTTTAGCAGAAAGCTTTTTCCTGTATGACTGAAAAGATTTTCATGATGGATTGTACTCCAAGAAGACTATTTTCTTTTAGACATAGACATAGATAACTTTATTCACTCAAGACATAGAATTAGAATTAGAATAGAATTAGAATATCTTTTATTTCCATATCGGGCCCATATAGGCATAACAACAGACATGACCAAATAACTACTATGAACTACATATACATTAAAATATACATATACGGACACCTCTAACACCTCTAATATATACATATACTGGCACCATATACGAAATAATTGAGCCGCGACGTGAGAAAACCAACAATGTGGTTGTGCGCCGAGCGCAGACTCAGATCAGCCGGGGCATCCGCTTAGTCTGAACAGAGTCTTTGCTAAGGACTTATAGGTAGCTAAGGGTCTAAGGTACCTATATGCGGGCAGCGAAGACTCTGATCAGACTGGGCGGATGCCCAGGCTGATATGAGTCTGCACTGGGCGCACAACCACATTGTTGGTTTTCTCGCGTCGCGGCTCAATTATGAGGATTTATGCAGAAAAAATACACATCATTTTGAAAGCATTAGGTAGACTGATGTAGGCAATTCTAATAGTCGAAAGCCCTCGGTAGGCGAGGGATCTGGGTTATGAATAATAATCATAATAATGATAATAATACAAAAAGTGTAATCCCATTACCCCAGTCGGATACTAAGTGAATCTCACCCCATAACAAAGAATAAATATTCATGATTACAAGATTCTCAACCCAAATTCCTCGCCTACCAAGGGCTACCACGGTTTTTCTTAGATAACAAATGAGAACAATAGACAGAATAGTGAGAAAAGTTTGCAGGGGGTTGGCAGGGGGGGGGGGGACATACATATATAAACCCAAGACATAAGATACAATTTGACTAAAACAGTAACTAAAACTGTTGAACCTAGCCCGGAGGCAAATACAAAAATACCCTTAAATAGTCCAAGAAACAATTTTCTTTATAGTCAAGTAAATGATTGAAGATTCAAATTTCATATTCATTCTTGTCATCGAAAAAGAAAAACAATTTCTTAAAACTGGAAATTTTGCTTCAGCCAATATTACCTTTCACACATCAAAAAACATTGGTATTTCAGCCTTCAAACAACAATAATTATATAATACATACATTTTGTATACAGGAATAGTTTAACAACATATACTGTAGCAGAAAACATTTTTACAGTCACGTGTATGACTGAAATATTTTTCATGATGGAGCTTGTGCACTAAGAAAGTTTTTTTTTTCTTCTTAAATAGTCCAATAAATAGGGTTTTCCATAAGTAAGTCGTGAATGATTGGAAGCTTAAAGGACCTCTGGCAGTTTCAATGCAAATTTGCCTATTTTTCAACAAATTACTGCAACTTCCATAGGAAGCCAATGTTGATGATTTTGCATTAACATGTAGTCTTATGCATTATAAAGAAGTTTTCATATTGATTTTGAAAAAATATCATGTCTGCAGACTAACTCTCACTGACTTTCTCAAGATGGGTAAGTGGAATTTTCGGTCTACCAAAATACATCAAATTTTCGACTTTACTTATTTCCTAAAAATTATTTTGTTAAACATGCTCAAAATAAAGTAAACACTACAACTGCATATAGCATGTAATTATATGTAAATAAAAAGTATGCTAGCCTGATTTTTAGATGCAATGGGTCTAATTACCCCACCCACTTTTCAGTTTTTCAGCTGTAGACTATCATTCCCCCCCCGTGCCTCAGCTTGCCAATCATATATAATGTGTATATTGACAGAACACACATACATGCAAAGTGGCTAGCTGAGGCACGTGTGGGGGGTATCTTTATAAAACTTTTCCTATTTTCCATACATTTAATTATAAAAACATGCTTTTTGCACCAAAAATATCAGTCTATGTGTTTAATAATCGAAAAATTGTTTTTGTGCCAATTAAAGGGAGTTCCGAGGAATACGTTTCAGTGAAAATTTTGAAGTATACCAAAAGTTCATTTTTGACCACTTTTATTACAACTGTCAGAGGTCCTTTGTATTTTTGCCATTGGATAAAACATGTGTTTCAAGGCGAACTATTCGTGTCTACCAATATGTACTTACACACATCAATAACTCTTGATAACAATTATAAAGATATATGAGCCGCGACACGACAAAACCAACAATGTGGTTGTGCGCCCAGCGCAGACTCAGATCAGCCTGGGCATCCGCCCAGTCTGATCAGAGTCTTCGCTGTCCGCATGGAGGTAGCTTAGATCCTTAGCTATGTTTTAAGCGCAAAGCGAAGACTCTAATCAGACTGGGCGAGTGCCCAGGCTGATCTGAGTCTGCACTGGGCGCACAACCACATTGTTGGTTTTCTCGTGTCGCGGCTCATATATGCATGTTTATATAGGATGGATGGATGACTTGCGATTCTACGTCCTTTTCAACAACATGTCAGTCATATCAGGACAATGCTAGGTGATAATGAAAGACTGTAGGAAAGGGGACCCTGTTTACGATTCAAACAAATCCCGACTTCAGCGGTCAGGAACCCGCGGGATCGCTGTCTCAGCAAAATAGCGCTTAACCTACTGAGCTACCGGGGCGTTTGTGTATCTATAGGAAGAAATTAACATGTTGTTTTTCGTGTACTTTAGCAGAAAACATTTTCCTGCCACGTTTATGACTGAAATGATTTTCACGATGGGTATGTGCACTAAGAAAAATGTTTTCTCCTATAATTTAGTCGTGAATAATTGGAAGAGTTAATACATGTATATATAATGTATTTTTGTCAATATTTTTCTTGAGTATGGGGCGCTGATATAAAACTCCATTCCGACGGTCTTTGATCGGCATCAACTGGCTTGCCGAGTGATGCCGTAAAATGATTCCGAGGGAGAGAATTATCCATCAGCATCGGAATAGCAATTGACATTATTTTCTTGCAAGGGACCTTATTTGACCATTTGACACTCCATACACTTGAGCTTAAACATGTCTAGGAAAGCATTATAGGAATGAGTTACATTTTTTTGTGGATTTTATCGATGTGTAAATGCCGGCAAATTACTCAAAAGCTAAATAGAGCCAAATGGGCTTTATGTTAAGTTTGTGAATATTTCGCCGGCGTTTACACATCGATAAAATCCGCAAACATAAATTTTGTTTCTTATTATTCCAAGTCAGACATCTGTATCTGAAAATTGTCGGTTAAATTGCGCACTTTAGAAATCGCCGAAAAAAAAGTTCCAAGCTTCTTTCGATGTAGTAAAGCCGTTTTCCTCTTGCTCTTTACCGGTCAAACTGCACTGAATTAAATTTTAAGACAGTCTGTAAATTTAAAGACGGTCTTTAAATTTAAAGACATTTCAGTCTGTAGACTTACAGACTTGGTGAATGAATAAAAATTGCATTCCAATATCTGGTAAACTGTACATGTTGAGTGGAATAACATGAAACGTGTGTATGCGAGTGATTTACATGTCGATCATGCGAACAAAACATCTTTAAAGTTTAGCCCTTTCTTCATTATAGTAATTCGTTCGGACTGTGATTAGAATGAATAAAATAGTGCGTGCTAAACCGAGATCATCCAGTTCAGAACGATCTCTCATAAATTAAAATACATCTACGACTTAATAAGCAACAGTCACTATTGGACGAATCGCCTCTGGAATGAAACGTCTCGACACCGATGATATTTTTATCCTTAAAATCGATATTTGAGCCGCGACACGACAAAGCCAACAATGTGGTTCTGCGACCAGCGCAGACTCAGATCAGCCTGGACATCCGCCCAGTTTGATCAGACTCTTCGTTAAGTGCTCAAATGGTAGCTAAGGGTCTAAGCTACCTCCATGCGGACAGCGAAGACTCTGATCAGACTGGGCGTATGCCCAGGCTGATCTGAGTCTGCGCTGGGCGCACAACCACATTTTGGCTTTTATCGTGTCGCGGCTCATTTGTGGTCACAGGGAAAGAACTATGCCTAGCCGAGCAATTGGAGAACAAAAACAACCTTTTGCAAAATATTGATCATAATATGTCAAAAACCGAAACATTAGCTGGCAGTTGCGGAATGGAATAATTTTCAAAAGCTTATTTGTACAAGTCTTTAAATTTACAGACTCTTTAGATCAAATGCTTTCCCAGCCCTGTTAAACCATGTGCTGTTTTATCAGTTCCAAGCAAAAATATCTAAATTTACACATGTTTGTGCATGTATATCAATTATAAACTTATGTATTATATAATAAACTTACATATATAAAGTATCTGCGTTTATTTATATATAGAAGTGGGGATTTCCAACCAGATCAAGGATATAAGTAAGATGTAAACATACTCGCAATCTCCCAGCGGGCACATTATGTTGAAACGACGTCTAGCTGACGTCGTTGTGAAGTGATGAAGTCGCATCGACGTTAGTACGACGTCATTACGACGTTATTTGCCTGCTGGTCTTGTTTTATATGTTGAAAACATGAACACTTTTCTGTCCATTTTGTTACATCAAATCTAAGTTTATCAGGAATTTTCTTTCTCCTCAAAGTCAAATTGTCATATTTGTTATTCATATTGCAATAGATGTCTCTAAGATAGGAAAAACATCCCAGCAGAACATATTTTATGTTAAAATAACGTCGTATCACCATAGATACGACAATGTTTCGGTGTTGTGTGCACGCTGGAATTCTTGCATAGAGCTCCAGATAGGGTAGCAAGCAGTGGTCCGATAAGAAAAGCTAACATGGATAATTTAGATATAATATACCACAATTAATTTTCTTCATAATTACATATGTTGTTAACCCTCATTAGAACCGTCTAGACGGTTCTAATGAGGGGTCGCAACATATTTTCATCGCTAAAGAAGAAATATTGTCCACAACTAGAAAACAATGTAGGACCTGATTAAGCAGCTGATTTGCGACACTGTTTGCTTAGACCCATCTGTCCCAGCACTTAGAATTTCAATTTAATTCTTCAGGCGGCCTTGTCAATGTGTCTTTTCCTGCGCCTTTGTAGCAAGCTAAGGTCCATTTTGTTCTAGCTGCTTATCTTGAGCAGCTGGCCGCGTGAATCTGATCTGCTGCTTTTGCAAAATGGCTTTATTAAATGAGCCGCGACACGAGAAAATCAACAAAGTGGTTGTGCTCCCAGCGCCCAGTCTGATCAGAGTCTTCGCTGTCCGCATGGAAACCCTTAGCTACCCTTTAAGCGCTTAGCGAAGAGTCTGATCAGACTGGGCGGATGCCCAGGTTGAGCTGAGTCTGCGCTGGGCACACAACCACTTTTTTGGTTTTCTCGTGTCGCGGCTCAAATAAACATAAAAATGCATCCACCCAGGCTTCCATAGCAACGACAGATGGGCCTAAGCAAACTATGTTCCAAATCAGCAGCTTTATCAACGTTATTCTTATATGGGTTCACCTGCAATGTATTTTGAAATAAAAAGCAAAGTTTACGTTCGGCGGTGTTGAATTCAGGCCAGGAAAAAGATACACATTAGCCTGGTTTCGGTGTTCACCAGTCAAGCAGTTGTTTTCATTATGCAAAGTTTTGTTGTTGTTGTTTTTCTTCAGGAATATAAGAAAATGTGGGTCAAAAATGGAGTCTCCGTTTCGTTTTGATTATCATTGCACCATACTAGAGAGAACCGCAAATGCTGAAAATACAAGCAGAAAGTATAAAAAAAAACATATGTTGTGACCGCATGAGTAGAACTGTCTTACCAAATTATCCTCGAAACCCCACTTTATCTGTAGCTCTGGAAGTTGGTATTACATGCATACTTACATTTTCTTGTCGCTGTTGTATATATATGCATTCTAAATGCCTATTTATATTTCTGTTACGCACATGTACATTACAACTCTACCAGGACTGTTAATCTAAAATGTTCTGTATGCATAGCATGTGAAATACAGGCCTGCCGATTGAAAAATAATGATAAAAAACAGGACGCATTTTCTTTGACACCGCGCAACATATAACTTAATTATTTCGAGCTGCCCCCCCCCCCCATTCCAACCACGCCATCTTGGTTTCGTTACGAATTCAGTTTTCTTTAAATGAAGACCAGCTGTGAGGCCCTCCCAGACGTTTTGGGGAGCTGAGGAGAAAGGCCATTTATTTTCAGGAAGCTAGGGAGCACTAGCAATTATTTTCAGGGAGCTAGGGAGCAACTTCTTAATTTTGGGGAGCTGGGGAGCACAGTCAGAATGTGATTTTCTAAATTGTTTTGGGCTTCTCGGGGGCAGTCCCTCAGACCCCCCCCCCCCCTATTTCTACATATCAATAAAACCATTTTAGTCATTCTTTGACTTCTGGTGGGCATTCAGACTTGCCGCTGCTAGCATTTGAGGTTCAATTCAGGTTGGGGGCAGAATGATTGCCAAACAATTATAGGGAGCGGGCATGAATATTTCAAGGGAGCTGGGGAGCAGCTGAATTACTTTTAGGGATTTGGGGAGCAGTAGCAAAATAGTTTTAGGGAGCACAAGAAAATATTTGAAGGGAGCTGGGGAGATTTGGGCATTATTTTCAGGGTGCAAGGGAGCACTGACCCCCCCCCCCCCCCCCCCGAAGGGCCTCAGTTGTCAGCATGTACCAAAAACGTTAAGCGTAACGTTTCTGTCCCCGGTCTATTCAGTGTTTGCCCCAGATAATAAACCAATCAGATCACCAGAATTATCAATTTTTCAGTAGATTTGTCTGTGAAAACTCATCATATCCATGGAGAGAGTCTTCACCATTAAATCTACTGAAGACTTGAATATTCAAGTGATCAGAAATGTATAGTCTTCTGTAGCTTGAGCTTCAACATGGCAGGTCCAATTGATTTAGAAGTAGATTTCTTGAATGAGTGATATTTCCCCACTACAGACAGTAAATTACAGAGGAACAGATGAAGGGGGTGTTTGGCAGTATTTTCCATAAAACGTATTTTATGGTTACATATTAGAACCATCACGACGAGGCAGTTCTGTTGGTACCCACAACATAGTTTAAAAGCATGTTGTGGACAATATTTGTTAGAATAACCTTGACAAGGCAGTTCTAAGGAGTATCCACAACATATGTTTTATGGACAAATAAGAAAAATATTCCCAAATTATTACAGCATACCACTCTTATCTGTTCCTCTGTGAATTGCAACTCATTTCTTTTTCTTTTTTTAATGATTTTTCTTGTTTATATTATCATTATTATTTTTTTATTTTCATTTTTTTATACAAAATTTCTCTAAAACACGGACAATCTGTTGGAAAGCAGGGCAGCCCAGGATCAGTTATCTGGGGCAAACACTAAGCCGAAACTTTGGAATGTGGATATTTGTGCAAATTGTCTGATGCCGTGACACTTTCTTTTCTTATCTCCTACTTTCTTTACTCTTTTCTTCTCTTAACAACTTTCTTCTCTATTTGTATGAACCTACACAATATGGATATTCTGATCTAATTACATCTGATAATTTGTTAGATCATTTAGCTTCCAAAATGTTCATTATACTGCATAGTTAGAAAATAATTCAAAGTCATCTGAAAGTAAAAATGACTGATTGACGTCGCATGGGGGTATCTCGTGGTGTGTGCACATTTGTGAGGACTCGGATCAGCTTGCGCGTGAGCGCAGTCTGGTTGGAGTCTTCCCCTTTTGCATACATTGTCTACGATACCTAGGAAATCTAAAGTGAAGGTAGGAACTCTAGCCGGCCTGTGCGGATGTGGAGGCTGCTTTGGGTGTTCCCTAATTGCACATATCTTGAGCTCCCCTTTCATGCGACGCCATTCAAATTCATGGTTTGGTAGACAGATTCTAAATAAGTCAACGACTTACTTCTGTATCCTTTTCATACTGTATGTTTGTATGTTATAAAAAGATTGCTATATGTATGCACATATATGTACAGTATATTGAATAAAATATTGTTTAAACCAAACACTAAGCCGATTAGAAGCTAGGAAGAGAAATCTTCGCATTTAAGAACCCTCCGCTCACTACGCTCGCTTCAGGTTCATATTATAATTGCGAACATTTCTCTTCCTAGCCTCTAATAACCTATTACATAAAAGATATATAAGCCGCGACACGATAAACCCAACAAAGTGGCTTGTGCGCAACGTGAAGAGTCAGATCAACCACCTGGTCATCTGCCCAGTCTGAGCAGAGTCTAAGTTGTGTATCGTAGTTAAGGGTATTTGCTAGCTCTGTATGGGTACCGAGGACTCTGATCAGACTGGGCGGATGCCCAGGCTGATCTAAGTCTTCGGTGTGCGCACACGACACTTTGTTGTTTTATCATGATGGATTGTGCTCCAAGAAGACTATTTTCTTTTAGACATAGACATAGATAACTTTATTCACTCAAGACATAGAATTAGAATTAGAATAGAATTAGAATATCTTTTATTTCCATATCGGGCCCATATAGGCATAACAACAGACATGACCCAATAACTACTATGAACTACATATACATTAAAATATACATATACGGACACCTCTAACACCTCTAATATATACATACACTGGCACCATATACGACATATGAGCCGCGACGTGAGAAAAACAACAATGTGGTTGTGCGCCGAGCGCAGACTCAGATCAGCCGGGGCATCCGCTTAGTCTGAACAGAGTCTTTGCTAAGGACTTATAGGTCGCTAAGGGTCTAAGCTACCTATATGCGGGCAGCGAAGACTCTGATCAGACTGGGCGGATGCCCAGGCTGATCCGAGTCTGCGCTGGGCGCACAACCACATTGTTGGTTTTCTCGCGTCGCGGCTCAATTATGAGGATTTATACAGAAAAAAACACACATCATTTTGAAAGCATTAGGTAGACTGATGTAGGCAATTCTAATAGGTGAAAGGCCCTCGGTAGGCGAGAGATCTGGGTTATGAATAATAATTATAATAATGATAATAATACAAAAAGTGTAATCCCATTACCCCAGTCGGATACTAAGTGAATCTCACCCCATAACAAAGAATAAATATTCATGATTACAAGATTCTCAACCCAAATTCCTCGCCCACCAAGGGCTACCACGGTTTTTCTTAGATAACAAATGAGAACAACAGACAGAATAGTGAGAAAAGTTTGCAGGGGGTTGGCAGGGGGGGGGGGGGACATACATATATAAACCCAAGACATAAGATACAATTTGACTAAAACAGTAACTAAAACTGTTGTACCTAGCCCGGAGGCAAATACAAAAACACCCTTAAATAGTCCAAAAAACAATTTTCTTTATAGTCAAGTAAATGATTGAAGATTTAAATTTCATATTCATTCTTGTCATCGAAAAAGAAAAACAATTTCTTAAAACTGGAAATTTTGCTTCAGCCAATATTACCTTTCACACATCAATAAACATTGGTATTTCAGCCTTCAAACAACAATAATTATATAATACATACATTTTATGTACAGGAATAGTTTAACAACATATACTGTAGCAGAAAGCATTTTTACAGTCACGTGTATGACTGAAATGTTTTTCATGATGGAGATTGTGCACTAAGAAAGTTTTTTTCTTCTTCTCAAATAGTCCAATAAATAGGTTTTTCCATAAGTAAGTCGTGAATGATTGGAAGCTTAAGGGACCTCTGGCAGTTTCAATGCAAATTTGCCTATTTTTCAACAAATTACTGCAGCTTCCATAGGAAGCCAATGTTGATGATTTTGCATTAGCATGTAGTCTTATGCATTATAAAGAAGTTTTCATATTGATTTTGAAAAAATATCATGTCTGCAGACTAACTCTCACTGACTTTCTCAAGAGGGGTAAGTGGAATTTTCGGTCTACCAAAATACATCAAATTTTCGACTTTACTTATTTCCTAAAAATTATTTTGTTAAACATGTTCAAAATAAAGTAAACACTACAACTGCATATAGCATGTAATTATATGTAAATAAAAAGTATGCTAGCCTGATTTTTAGATGCAATGGGTCTAATTACCCCACCCACTTTTCAGTTTTTCAGCTGTAGACTATCATCCCCCCCCCCGTGCCTCAGCTTGCCAATCATATATAATGTGTATATTGACAGAACACACATACATGCAAAGTGGCTAGCTGAGGCACGTGTGGGGGGGTATCTTTATAAAACTTTTCCTATTTTCCATACATTTAATTATAAAAACATGCTTTTTGCACCAAGAATATCAGTCTATGTGTTTAATAATCGAAAAATTGTTTTTGTGCCAATTAAAGGGTGTTCCGAGGAATACGTGTCAGTGAAAATTTTGAAGTATACCAAAAGTTCATTTTTGACCACTTTTATTACAACTGTCAGAGGTCCTTTGTATTTTTGCCATTGGATAAAACATGTGTTTCAAGGCGAACTATTCGTGTCTACCAATATGTACTTACACACATCAATAACTCTTGATAACAATTATAAAGATATATGAGCCGCGACACGACAAAACCAACAATGTGGTTGTGCGCCCAGCGCAGACTCAGATCAGCCTGGGCATCCGCCCAGTCTGATCAGAGTCTTCGCTGTCCGCATGGAGGTAGCTTAGATCCTTAGCTATGTTTTAAGCGCAAAGCGAAGACTCTAATCAGACTGGGCGAGTGCCCAGGCTGATCTGAGTCTGCACTGGGCGCACAACCACATTGTTGGTTTTCTCGTGTCGCGGCTCATATATGCATGTTTATATAGGATGGATGGATGACTTGCGATTCTACGTCCTTTTCAACAACATTTCAGTCATATCAGGACAATGCTAGGTGATAATGAAAGACTGTAGGAAAGGGGACCCTGTTTACGATTCAAACAAATCCCGACTTCAGCGGTCAGGAACCCGCGGGATCGCTGTCTCAGCAAAATAGCGCTTAACCTACTGAGCTACCGGGGCGTTTGTGTATCTATAGGAAGAAATTAACATGTTGTTTTTCGTGTACTTTAGCAGAAAACATTTTCCTGCCACGTTTATGACTGAAATGATTTTCACGATGGGTATGTGCACTAAGAAAAATGTTTTCTCCTATAATTTAGTCGTGAATAATTGGAAGAGTTAATACATGTATATATAATGTATTTTTGTCAATATTTTTCTTGAGTATGGGGCGCTGATATAAAACTCCATTCCGACGGTCTTTGATCGGCATCAACTGGCTTGCCGAGTGATGCCGTAAAATGATTCCGAGGGAGAGAATTATCCATCAGCATCGGAATAGCAATTGACATTATTTTCTTGCAAGGGACCTTATTTGACCATTTGACACTCCATACACTTGAGCTTAAACATGTCTAGGAAAGCATTATAGGAATGAGTTACATTTTTTGTGGATTTTATCGATGTGTAAATGCCGGCAAATTACTCAAAAGCTAAATAGAGCCAAATGGGCTTTATGTTAAGTTTGTGAATATTTCGCCGGCGTTTACACATCGATAAAATCCGCAAACATAAATTTTGTTTCTTATTATTCCAAGTCGGACATCTGTATCTGAAAATTGTCGGTTAAAATTGCGCACTTTAGAACGATCTCTCATAAATTAAAATACATCTACGACTTAATAAGCAACAGTCACTATTGGACGAATCGCCTCAAAAATGAAACGTCTCGACACCGATGATATTTTTATCCTTAAAATCGATATTTGAGCCGCGACACGACAAAGCCAACAATGTGGTTCTACGACCAGCGCAGACTCAGATCAGCCTGGACATCCGCCCAGTTTGATCAGACTCTTCGTTAAGTGCTCAAATGGTAGCTAAGGGTCTAAGCAACCTCCATGCGGACAGAGAAGACTCTGATCAGACTGGGCGGATACCCAGGCTGATCTGAGTCTGCGCTGGGCGCACAACCACATTTTGGCTTTTATCGTGTCGCGGCTCATTTGTGGTCACAGGGAAAGAACTATGCCTAGCCGAGCAATTGGAGAACAAAAAAAACATTTTGCAAAATATTGATCATATAACATATATAAAGTATCTGCGTTTATTTATATATAGAAGTGGGGATTTCCAACCAGATCAAGGATATAAGTAAGATGTAAACATACTCGCAATCTCCCAGCGGGCACATTATGTTGAAACGACGTCTAGCTGACGTCGTTGTGAAGTGATGAAGTCGCATCGACGTTAGTACGACGTCATTACGACGTTATTTGCCTGCTGGTCTTGTTTTATATGTTGAAAACATGAACACTTTTCTGTCCATTTTGTTACATCAAATCTAAGTTTATCAGGAATTTTCTTTCTCCTCAAAGTCAAATTGTCATATTTGTTATTCATATTGCAATAGATGTCTCTAAGATAGGAAAAACATCCCAGCAGAACATATTTTATGTTAAAATAACGTCGTATCACCATAGATACGACAATGTTTCGGTGTTGTGTGCACGCTGGAATTCTTGCATAGAGCTCCAGATAGGGTAGCAAGCAGTGGTCCGATAAGAAAAGCTAACATGGATAATTTAGATATAATATACCACAATTAATTTTCTTCATAATTACATATGTTGTTAACCCTCATTAGAACCGTCTAGACGGTTCTAATGAGGGGTCGCAACATATTTTCATCGCTAAAGAAGAAATATTGTCCACAACTAGAAAACAATGTAGGACCTGATTAAGCAGCTGATTTGCGACACTGTTTGCTTAGACCCATCTGTCCCAGCACTTAGAATTTCAATTTATTTCTTCAGGCGGCCTTGTCAATGTGTCTTTTCCTGCGCCTTTGTAGCAAGCTAAGGTCCATTTTGTTCTAGCTGCTTATCTTGAGCAGCTGGCCGCGTGAATCTGATCTGCTGCTTTTGCAAAATGGCTTTATTAAATGAGCCGCGACACGAGAAAATCAACAAAGTGGTTGTGCTCCCAGCGCCCAGTCTGATCAGAGTCTTCGCTGTCCGCATGGAAACCCTTAGCTACCCTTTAAGCGCTTAGCGAAGAGTCTGATCAGACTGGGCGGATGCCCAGGTTGAGCTGAGTCTGCGCTGGGCACACAACCACTTTTTTGGTTTTCTCGTGTCGCGGCTCAAATAAACATAAAAATGCATCCACCCAGGCTTCCATAGCAACGACAGATGGGCCTAAGCAAACTATGTTCCAAATCAGCAGCTTTATCAACGTTATTCTTATATGGGTTCACCTGCAATGTATTTTGAAATAAAAAGCAAAGTTTACGTTCGGCGGTGTTGAATTCAGGCCAGGAAAAAGATACACATTAGCCTGGTTTCGGTGTTCACCAGTCAAGCAGTTGTTTTCATTATGCAAAGTTTTGTTGTTGTTGTTTTTCTTCAGGAATATAAGAAAATGTGGGTCAAAAATGGAGTCTCCGTTTCGTTTTGATTATCATTGCACCATACTAGAGAGAACCACAAATGCTGAAAATACAAGCAGAAAGTATAAAAAAAAACATATGTTGTGACCGCATGAGTAGAACTGTCTTACCAAATTATCCTCGAAACCCCACTTTATCTGTAGCTCTGGAAGTTGGTATTACATGCATACTTACATTTTCTTGTCGCTGTTGTATATATATGCATTCTAAATGCCTATTTATATTTCTGTTACGCACATGTACATTACAACTCTACCAGGACTGTTAATCTAAAATGTTCTGTATGCATAGCATGTGAAATACAGGCCTGCCGATTGAAAAATAATGATAAAAAACAGGACGCATTTTCTTTGACACCGCGCAACATATAACTTAATTATTTCGAGCTGCCCCCCCCCCCCATTCCAACCACGCCATCTTGGTTTCGTTACGAATTCAGTTTTCTTTAAATGAAGACCAGCTGTGAGGCCCTCCCAGACGTTTTGGGGAGCTGAGGAGAAAGGCCATTTATTTTCAGGAAGCTAGGGAGCACTAGCAATTATTTTCAGGGAGCTAGGGAGCAACTTCTTAATTTTGGGGAGCTGGGGAGCACAGTCAGAATGTGATTTTCTAAATTGTTTTGGGCTTCTCGGGGGCAGTCCCTCAGACCCCCCCCCTATTTCTACATATCAATAAAACCATTTTAGTCATTCTTTGACTTCTGGTGGGCATTCAGACTTGCCGCTGCTAGCATTTGAGGTTCAATTCAGGTTGGGGGCAGAATGATTGCCAAACAATTATAGGGAGCGGGCATGAATATTTCAAGGGAGCTGGGGAGCAGCTGAATTACTTTTAGGGATTTGGGGAGCAGTAGCAAAATAGTTTTAGGGAGCACAAGAAAATATTTGAAGGGAGCTGGGGAGATTTGGGCATTATTTTCAGGGTGCAAGGGAGCACTGACCCCCCCCCCCCCCGAAGGGCCTCAGTTGTCAGCATGTACCAAAAACGTTAAGCGTAACGTTTCTGTCCCCGGTCTATTCAGTGTTTGCCCCAGATAATAAACCAATCAGATCACCAGAATTATCAATTTTTCAGTAGATTTGTCTGTGAAAACTCATCATATCCATGGAGAGAGTCTTCACCATTAAATCTACTGAAGACTTGAATATTCAAGTGATCAGAAATGTATAGTCTTCTGTAGCTTGAGCTTCAACATGGCAGGTCCAATTGATTTAGAAGTAGATTTCTTGAATGAGTGATATTTCCCCACTACAGACAGTAAATTACAGAGGAACAGATGAAGGGGGTGTTTGGCAGTATTTTCCATAAAACGTATTTTATGGTTACATATTAGAACCATCACGACGAGGCAGTTCTGTTGGTACCCACAACATAGTTTAAAAGCATGTTGTGGACAATATTTGTTAGAATAACCTTGACAAGGCAGTTCTAAGGAGTATCCACAACATATGTTTTATGGACAAATAAGAAAAATATTCCCAAATTATTACAGCATACCACTCTTATCTGTTCCTCTGTGAATTGCAACTCATTTCTTTTTCTTTTTTTTAATGATTTTTTTTGTTTATATTATCATTATTATTTTTTTATTTTCATTTTTTTATACAAAATTTCTCTAAAACACGGACAATCTGTTGGAAAGCAGGGCAGCCCAGGATCAGTTATCTGGGGCAAACACTAAGCCGAAACTTTGGAATGTGGATATTTGTGCAAATTGTCTGATGCCGTGACACTTTCTTTTCTTATCTCCTACTTTCTTTACTCTTTTCTTCTCTTAACAACTTTCTTCTCTATTTGTATGAACCTACACAATATGGATATTCTGATCTAATTACATCTGATAATTTGTTAGATCATTTAGCTTCCAAAATGTTCATTATACTGCATAGTTAGAAAATAATTCAAAGTCATCTGAAAGTAAAAATGACTGATTGACGTCGCATGGGGGTATCTCGTGGTGTGTGCACATTTGTGAGGACTCGGATCAGCTTGCGCGTGAGCGCAGTCTGGTTGGAGTCTTCCCCTTTCGCATACATTGTCTACGAATCCTAGGAAATCTAAAGTGAAGGTAGGAACTCTAGCCGGCCTGTGCGGATGTGGAGGCTGCTTTGGGTGTTCCCTAATTGCACATATCTTGAGCTCCCCTTTCATGCGACGCCATTCAAATTTATGGTTTGGGAGACAGATTCTAAATAAGTCAACGACTTACTTCTGTATCCTTTTCATACTGTATGTTTGTATGTTATAAAAAGATTGCTATATGTATGCACATATGTGTACAGTATATTGAATAAAATATTGTTTAAACCAAACACTAAGCCGATTAGAAGCTAGGAAGAGAAATCTTCGCATTTAAGAACCCTCCGCTCACTACGCTCGCTTCAGGTTCATATTATAATTGCGAACATTTCTCTTCCTAGCCTCTAATAACCTATTACATAAAAGATATATAAGCCGCGACACGATAAACCAAACAAAGTGGCTTGTGCGCAACGTGAAGAGTCAGATCAACCACCTGGTCATCTGCCCAGTCTGAGCAGAGTCTAATTGTGTATCGTAGTTAAGGGTATTTGCTAGCTCTGTATGGGTACCGAGGACTCTGATCAGACTGGGCGGATGCCCAGGCTGATCTAAGTCTTCGGTGTGCGCACACGACACTTTGTTGTTTTATCCTGATGGATTGTGCTCCAAGAAGACTATTTTCTTTTAGACATAGACATAGATAACTTTATTCACTCAAGACATAGAATTAGAATTAGAATAGAATTAGAATATCTTTTATTTCCATATCGGGCCCATATAGGCATAACAACAGACATGACCAAATAACTACTATGAACTACATATACATTAAAATATACATATACGGACACCTCTAACACCTCTAATATATACATACACTGGCACCATATACGACATATGAGCCGCGACGTGAGAAAAACAACAATGTGGTTGTGCGCCGAGCGCAGACTCAGATCAGCCGGGGCATCCGCTTAGTCTGAACAGAGTCTTTGCTAAGGACTTATAGGTCGCTAAGGGTCTAAGCTACCTATATGCGGGCAGCGAAGACTCTGATCAGACTGGGCGGATGCCCAGGCTGATCCGAGTCTGCGCTGGGCGCACAACCACATTGTTGGTTTTCTCGCGTCGCGGCTCAATTATGAGGATTTATACAGAAAAAAACACACATCATTTTGAAAGCATTAGGTAGACTGATGTAGGCAATTCTAATAGGTGAAAGGCCCTCGGTAGGCGAGAGATCTGGGTTATGAATAATAATTATAATAATGAAAATAATACAAAAAGTGTAATCCCATTACCCCAGTCGGATACTAAGTGAATCTCACCCCATAACAAAGAATAAATATTCATGCTGACAAGATTCTCAACCCAAATTCCTCGCCCACCAAGGGCTACCACGGTTTTTCTTAGACAACAAATGAGAACAACAGACAGAATAGTGAGAAAAGTTTGCAGGGGGTTGGCAGGGGGGGGGGGACATACATATATAAACCCAAGACATAAGATACAATTTGACTAAAACAGTAACTAAAACTGTTGTTAGGAATGAGTTACACTTTTTTGTGGATTTTATCGATGTGTAAACGCCGGCAAATTACTCAAAAGCTGAATAGAGCCAAATGGGCTGTATGTTAAGTTTGTGAATAATTCGCCGGCGTTTACACATCGATAAAATCCGCAAACATAAATTTCGTTTCTTATTATTCCAAGTCGGACATCTGTATCTGAAAATTGTCGGTTAAATTGCGCACTTTAGAAATCGCCGAAAAAAAAAGTTCCAAGCTTCTTTCGATGTAGTAAAGCCGTTTTCCTCTTGCTCTTTACCGGTCAAACTGCACTGAATTAAATTTTAAGACAGTCTGTAAATTTAAAGACGGTCTTTAAATTTAAAGACATTTCAGTCTGCAGACTTACAGACTTGGACAATGAATAAAAATTGCATTCCAATATCTGGTAAACTGTACATGTTGAGTGGAATAACATGAAACGTGTGTATGCAAGTGATTTACATGTCGATCATGCGAACAAAACATCTTGAAAGTTTAGCCTTCTTCATTATAGTAATTCGTTCGGACTGTGATTAGAATGAATAAAATAGTGCGTGCTAAACCGAGATCATCCAGTTCAGAACGATCTCTCATAAATTAAAATACATCTACGACTTAATAAGCAACAGTCACTATTGGACGAATCGCCTCTGGAATGAAACGTCTCGACACCGATGATATTTTTATCCTTAAAATCGATATTTGAGCCGCGACACGACAAAGCCAACAATGTGGTTCTGCGACCAGCGCAGACTCAGATCAGCCTGGACATCCGCCCAGTTTGATCAAACTCTTCGTTAAGTGCTCAAATGGTAGCTAAGGGCCTAAGCTACCTCCATGCGGACAGCAAAGACTCTGATCAGACTGGGCGGATACCCAGGCTGATCTGAGTCTGCGCTGGGCGCACAACCACATTTTGGCTTTTATCGTGTCGCGGCTCATTTGTGGTCACAGGGAAAGAACTATGCCTAGCCGAGCAATTGGAGAACAAAAACAACCTTTTGCAAAATATTGATCATAATATGTCAAAAACCGAAACATTAGCTGGCAGTTGCGGAATGGAATAATTTTCAAAAGCTTATTTGTACAAGTCTTTAAATTTACAGACTCTTTAGATTAAATGCTTTCCCAGCCCTGTTAAATCATGTGCTGTTTTATCAGTTCCAAGCAAAAATATCTAAATTTACACATCTTTGTGCATGTATATCAATTATAAACTTATGTATTATATAATAAACTTACATATATAAAGTATCTGCGTTTATTTATATATAGAAGTGGGGATTTCCAACCAGATCAAGGATATAAGTAAGATGTAAACATACTCGCAATCTCCCAGCGGGCACATTATGTTGAAACGACGCCTAGCTGACGTCGTTGTGAAGTGATGAAGTCGCATCGACGTTAGTACGACGTCATTACGACGTTATTTGCCTGCTGGTCTTGTTTTATATGTTGAAAACATGAACACTTTTCTGTCCATTTTGTTACATCAAATCTAAGTTTATCAGGAATTTTCTTTCTCCTCAAAGTCAAATTGTCATATTTGTTATTCATATTGCAATAGATGTCTCTAAGATAGGAAAAACATCCCAGCAGAACATATTTTATGTTAAAATAACGTCGTATCACCATAGATACGACAATGTTTCGGTGTTGTGTGCACGCTGGAATTCTTGCATAGAGCTCCAGATAGGGTAGCAAGCAGTGGTCCGATAAGAAGAGCTAACATGGATAATTTAGATATAATATACCACAATTAATTTTCTTCATAATTACATATGTTGTTAAACCTCATTAGAACCGTCTAGACGGTTCTAATGAGGGGTCGCAACATATTTTTATCGCTAAAGAAGAAATATTGTCCACAACTAGAAAACAATGTAGGACCTGATTAAGCAGCTGATTTGCGACACTGTTTGCTTAGACCCATCTGTCCCAGCACTTAGAATTTCAATTTATTTCTTCAGGCGGCCTTGTCAATGTGTCTTTTCCTGCGCCTTTGTAGCAAGCTAAGGTCCATTTTGTTCTAGCTGCTTATCTTGAGCAGCTGGCCGCGTGAATCTGATCTGCTGCTTTTGCAAAATGGCTTTATTAAATGAGCCGCGACACGAGAAAATCAACAAAGTGGTTGTGCTCCCAGCGCCCAGTCTGATCAGAGTCTTCGCTGTCCGCATGGAAACCCTTAGCTACCCTTTAAGCGCTTAGCGAAGAGTCTGATCAGACTGGGCGGATGCCCAGGTTGAGCTGAGTCTGCGCTGGGCACACAACCACTTTTTTGGTTTTCTCGTGTCGCGGCTCAAATAAACATAAAAATGCATCCACCCAGACTTCCATAGCAACGACAGATGGGCCTAAGCAAACTGTGTTCAAAATCAGCAGCTTTATCAACGTTATTCTTATATGGGTTCACCTGCAATGTATTTTGAAATAAAAAGCAAAGTTTACGTTCGGCGGTGTTGAATTCAGGCCAGGAAAAAGATACACATTAGCCTGGTTTCGGTGTTCACCAGTCAAGCAGTTGTTTTCATTATGCAAAGTTTTGTTGTTGTTGTTGTTGTTTTTCTTCAGGAATATAAGAAAATGTGGGTCAAAAATGGAGTCTCCGTTTCGTTTTGATTATCATTGCACCATACTAGAGAGAACCGCAAATGCTGAAAATACAAACAGAAAGTATAAAAAAAAACATATGATGTGACCCCATGAGTAGAACTGTCTTACCAAATTATCCTCAAAACCCCACTTTATCTCTAGCTCTGGAAGTAGGTATTACATGCATACTTACATTTTCTTGTCGCTGTTGTATATATATGCATTCTAAATGCCTATTTATATTTCTGTTACGCACATGTACATTACAACTCTACCAGGACTGTTAATCTAAAATGTTCTGTAAGCATAGCATGTGAAATACAGGCCTGCCGATTGAAAAATAATGATAAAAAACAGGACACATTTTCTTTGACACCGCGCAACATATAACTTAATCATTTCGAGCTGCCCCCCCCCCCCCCCCCCCAACAACCCACCCACCCATTCCAACCACGCCATCTTGGTTTCGTTACGAATTCAGTTTTCTTTAAATGAAGACCAACTGTGAGGCCCTCCCAGACGTTTTGGGGAGCTGAGGAGAAAGGCCATTTATTTTCAGGAAGCTAGGGAGCACTAGCAATTATTTTCAGGGAGCTAGGGAGCAACTTCTTAATTTTGGGGAGCTGGGGAGCACAGTCAAAATGTGATTTTCTAAATTGTTTTGGGCTTCTCGGGGGCAGTCCCTCAGACCCCCCCCCCCCATTTCTACATATCAATAAAACCATTTTAGTCATTCTTTGACTTCTGGTGGGCATTCAGACTTGCCGCTGCTAGCATTTGAGGTTCAATTCAGGTTGGGGGCAGAAATGATTGCCAAACAATTATAGGGAGCGGGCATGAATATTTCAAGGGAGCTGGGGAGCAGCTGAATTACATTTAGGGATTTGGGGAGCAGTAGCAAAATAGTTTTAGGGAGCACAAGAAAATATTTTAAGGGAGCTGGGGAGATTTGGGCATTATTTTCAGGGTGCAAGGGAGCACTGACCCCCCCCCCCCCCACCCCGAAGGGCCTCAGTTGTCAGCATGTACCAAAAACGTTAAGCGTAACGTTTCTGTCCCCGGTCTATTCAGTGTTTGTCCCAGATAATAAACCAATCAGATCACCAGATTTATCACTTTTTCAGTAGATTTGTCTGTGAAAACTCATCATATCCATGGAGAGAGTCTTCACCATTAAATCTACTGAAGACTTGAATATTCAAGTGATCAGAAATGTATAGTCTTCTGTAGCTTGAGCTTCAACATGGCAGGTCCAATTGATTTAGAAGTAGATTTCTTGAATGAGTGATATTTCCCCACTACAGACAGTAAATTACAGAGGAACAGATGAAGGGGGTGTTTGGCAGTATTTTCCATAAAACGTATTTTATGGTTACATATTAGAACCATCACGACGAGGCAGTTCTGTTGGTACCCACAACATAGTTTAAAAGCATGTTGTGGACAATATTTGTTAGAATAACCTTGACAAGGCAGTTCTAAGGAGTATCCACAACATATGTTTTATGGACAAATAAGAAAAATATTCCCAAATTATTACAGCATACCACTCTTATCTGTTCCTCTGTGAATTGCAACTCATTTCTTTTTCTTTTTTTTAATGATTTTTCTTGTTTATATTATCATTATTATTTTTTTTATTTTCATTTTTTTACACAAAATTTCTCTAAAACACGGACAATCTGTTGGAAAGCAGGGCAGCCCAGGATCAGTTATCTGGGGCAAACACTAAGCCGAAACTTTTGGAATGTGGATATTTGTGCAAATTGTCTGATGCCGTGACACTTTCTTTTCTTATCTCCTACTTTCTTTACTCTTTTCTTCTCTTAACAACTTTCTTCTCTATTTGTATGAACCTACACAATATGGATATTCTGATCTAATTACATCTGATAATTTGTTAGATCATTTAGCTTCCATAATGTTCATTATACTGCATAGTTAGAAAATAATTCATAGTCATCTGAAAGTAAAAATGACTGATTCACGTCGCATGGGGGTATCTCGTCGTGTGTGCACATTTGTGAGGACTCGGATCAGCTTGCGCGTGAGCGCAGTCTGGTTGGAGTCTTCCCCTTTCGCATACATTGTCTACGAATCCTAGGAAATCTAAAGTGAAGGTAGGAACTCTAGCCGGCCTGTGCGGATGTGGAGGCTGCTTTGGGTGTTCCCTAATTGCACATATCTTGAGCTCCCCTTTCATGCGACGCCATTCAAATTCATGGTTTGGGAGACAGATTCTAAATAAGTCAACGACTTACTTCTGTATCCTTTTCATACTGTATGTTTGTATGAAAAAAAAAGATTGCTATATGTATGCACATATGTGTACAGTATATTGAATAAAATATTGTTTAAACCAAACACTAAGCCGATTAGAAGCTAGGAAGAGAAATCTTCGCATTTAAGAACCCTCCGCTCACTACGCTCGCTTCAGGTTCATATTATAATTGCGAACATTTCTCTTCCTAGCCTCTAATAACCTATTACATAAAAGATATATAAGCCGCGACACGATAAACCCAACAAAGTGGCTTGTGCGCAACGTGAAGAGTCAGATCAACCACCTGGTCATCTGCCCAGTCTGAGCAGAGTCTAAGTTGTGTAGCGTAGTTAAGGGTATTTGCTAGCTCTGTATGGGTACCGAGGACTCTGATCAGACTGGGCGGATGCCCAGGCTGATCTAAGTCTTCGGTGTGCGCACACGACACTTTGTTGTTTTATCGCGTCGCGGCTCATATAACAACAGATCCGAGTCTAAGTTTTGAACTTAAATCGTAGCTTAGGGTCTATGCTAGCTCTATGCGGGTACCGAGGACTTTGATCAGACTGGGCGGATGCCCATGCTGATCTAAGTCTTCGGTGGGCGCACACGACACTTTGTTGGTTTTATCGCGTCCCGGCTCATATAGCAACAGATCCGAACAGCTAAGACTCAGACCAGACTACGAATACAAGTCTGGGCAGATTGTTTCACTGTTCGCATCAACAATCTATAAACCACGTCGGAAGAAAGTAGAATGTCTGATCCGTTTAACCTGGGCTGAGGTTTTGCGATTTTCCCATCCCGTTAGATACATTTTCGTGTGAAACATCTCAGTTACATGTAAACGCAATCAAAATTGTTTCTCGGTAATCTTGACGCAAGCATCCTGCTTCCTGTTAGTATTCCTGAAAATTATTGAGAATAAATTTAGCCGCGACATGAGAAAACCAACAAAGTGGTTGTGCGCCCAGCACAGACTCAGATCAGCATCGGCATCCGCCTAGTCTGCGCAGAGTCTTCCCTAAGCGCTTAAAGGATAGCTAAAGGTCTAAGCTACCTCCATGCGGACAGCGAAGACTCTGATCAGACTGGGCGGATGCCCAGGCTGATCTGAGTCTGCGCTGGGCGCACAACCACATTGTTGGTTTTCTCGCGTTGCGGCTCAATTAAGCATTGAGAGTTTAAAAAAAAAGAGGATTTTCTGAGTTACTATTAATAGCACAGCTGCGTGTCATTAACAGAGCACATGGCTCCCTGGAGGTAATAAAATGTAAACACAGCTGATAAGCCTATAGAGTTTACATGGAACTCAACACCCTCTTATTAATTATTGGCTTTTAATGAAGCAATGAAAGCTTTTTAATAAGTATGATTTCAAAACTGATACAGGCTGAAGATGCAATTTTACTACATGCTTAATATACGATACATGGATCCTGTAAGAAATGAATAATGAGCTAGGATTTGCAGGGAAAAAAGTAAAATTTTCAGTGAATTAAATCAAGTATCTAAAGACAAATGGGATGTAAAATCAACCTCATTATTACAACTATGCTAAAGAGCAACACTCATTTTGCCAAAACAAGAGAAATTGATGTGCCATATTTGCTTATGTTTTACAAAAACATCCGAAAACAAGTTTAAATTACATACATTAAACTCCTTGATTAAAAGAAAATAATGATAGGAATAAATTGTATTAGCTAACCATTCAAGGACCCTAAAGTTCACCTGGCAGGCATTTGAAGTCTTATTTTAGCAAATATATTACTACTGACAGATACCAGAGGAAGAAGTGTTGACCCATATCAGACTGCTCCTTTCATGATCTGCTATTTTTTGCCGTATAGCCAACCTGGTTATAAAACAACCCCTGATTTGAAAGAGTATTTCATATGTGATGGAACAGACCATGACATTAATTGGGTAGTTAAAATCTCTTTATTCTACCAGCATGCACTATTTTATCAGGAGGCATCGCTGCACGCGTCTCATTGAACATGACTGTGATTAGCCACCTTTAAACAAATAAAACAAAACAAAAAACAAAATTTTCGAAAAATGATTCAGGTAATTTTAGTTGGCAAATAAAACAACAACTAAAATGACCTACTAGTACTTTTGACGTAACACACTTTAATAAAATGGTAAAAATACAAAGTACAAGCGTGGAGTCACATTCATTGTCCCACCTTTTCTGACATGCCATCGCTTGACAGGAAACCAGAAAAGGAAAATTGTATTTTTGAGGGCGCGTTGTCATTTTTCAAAAACATGTCCCCCCATTTTTGCCAGTTACATGACTCATGTCAACCCACAGTTTATCACCAAACGAGAAGGTCGTGAGAATTTGTTTTAAATGTTTTCCACTGCTAGGCATGTGGAGACTTTAGTGTCTATTTTTCAATTAATCAATTATTACGACAGTAGATAACCAGGTTATCAAACATTAAATTAAAATAGTTATACTTGGTAATATATCTAATTAAATCAGATTGATTTGGTTTACTTGTATTATCTTTAACATTTAATTTGAATGTAAATTTGAATTTGAATTTTAATCAGTTATTAACCATCCACACAGGAATGTCTATTTATTTATTTTTTCTGTTTTCCTTTCTTTTTGATCTTATTACTGATTTCTTTCATTTGCAAAAGAAATAAACTGTCCAAAAGGTACTGTAATTTTAAATTTGTTTTTCTTTACATTATAGTTAAGGCGATAATAAACGATTAAAAAGTCATGTACACTGGTTAGGCTAAATGTTAAGGGTTCAGTCATAACTTCATTACATAATTTTGTAAGTCTTTGAATTCAAGTACCCAATTTTTATCAATTTTTAATGAAAGCTGATATGAAATATCAGTCAGAGAACTGACAGCTTAACTGATGACACATTTTACATTTGAGGTGCAATGAACAATTTTATGTGCAACAATAAAGAAGAATTTAAAACAATGGGGAGCCACATATAATATCTAGAACTTCATCCTGAGGAGCATTGAGTATAATGCTATTTCCTTTATAAATCTCCTTGTGTTATATGAGTTGCATCATTGCATCATAAATAATCATTCTTGTTAAACATAAATTATCAACTTCCGAGCATTCGACATTTACTACTGTTGCAAAAACAAAGCATCATCATATCAGTTTTACTGTGTGTACCAAGGGAGGCTTGCAGTCTTTTACCTCCACTTAATTATTCATGAGGAACAGCTGTGTGTAATCGCTAGCAGCTTTGCTTACTTAGTTAACAACGTCCGTCCGTGAAATTTAAGCACACAAATATTACTAATATGTTTGAGCCACAAATGTTTCTCCCCTTGAATTGAGCCACCAAGACATTTTTTGCCCGACTGGAAAATTATGTACCTTTACCAAATAGATTCAATATTCACGGTAAACAAAATGAAAAATCAAGTGATTTCGGAATGATTCTTATCTAGTGTAGCGTATGGCGGCTCGTTTGGGTTTTATACCCATTTAATACAGATATCTACATTTAAAATGGAGATATCTGAATTTAAATAGAGATATCTGCATTTTAATACAAATATCTACATTTAAATGCAGATATCTGACTTTAAATTTGAAATAGCTGTATTTAGATTACAGAAATCTGCATTTAAAATGCAGATATCTGTATTTAAATTAGAAATGTCAGTATTTTTAAGAAATTTAGATATCTGTATCTAAAATACAGATATCTCTATAATTGAAATGCAGATATCTGAATTTGAAAAATACAGATATCTATAATTATCATTTAAATAGAGGACCTAACACGAGTAGTCATTTCATATGAAATTTATGAAACGAGCCTTCGGCGAGTTTCATAAAATTTCATATGAAATGACCATGGGTGTAAGATTCTGTTCATATGACCCTTTAACATCAATTCTCTGTAAGCACCAGAATATTTTGTCCACGCACCGAAAGGGATTTTGATGACACTTATTTCAAATGAAAGGGTGTATCAAAAAACGAAAAAGTTATACTTAGTTTTGCGATTCTTCTTTCCGTCGTCATGGAAACGGCAGATGAAAATAGAAAATGTTGAAACTGGTGGGAAATTACAGTAGGTGGATATCTGAAGATTTTAAACATTCATACTTTGTCTGAAACTGATTAATTTTGCAGTTTTTGTATAAAGTAGACAACAAATAAATAATTCAAAGTGGGAAGTGTATATTCTGAAACTGCTGTTTGCTCCAGTTATCACTTAAATGTGAAATTTTAGGTTTTCTTGGTGTACCATGGTCTCCTATTTAAGAGGGCAATGTGCAAAACGCAGTCTGATACAGACAGTGTGCCATATTCTAGTATATAAAGAAAAGCCTATAATACAAATTTCATAAAAAATCTGAGTGGGGTAAAGTAGTTTTCTGCATTAATTCTGGAGGTGGTTGGACCCCAAATCCTGAATTTTCTTCAATTCTATTCTGTTTTGGTTGTTACGCAGTAACTTCCCTTGTTAGCTCTTCAAAGTAAAACAGAGAAACATGTAAACAATTACACTATAATTAAAGGCGGGTATTCCACAAGTTTGACAGAACTTTGTGAATTTGTATGCTGAGTTTTTATTCAGTTATTCATTGTAGCACCGTCTACAGATAATGTTACACAATTCTGAGGTCACTTTTATCAGATTTACCTCTTGATTGTTGGAGAAAGTGAAGTGCTGTAGAGTGATATGTTGCAGATTCGTACAGCTTGCAGATTCGTACACTGGGAGTTGAAGGGTTTCTGCTGCATGCATCATATCAATTAAAGACAAATTAATTTCTTGACTATTAAACAAACAATCATGCCAGTCATTTCCAGTGCATGCTTGTGTGTGCCTTGTAGATTCATTCGTTGTAGAGATTGTTATTTTCGACTCCGCTACAGCCTCTCTTATACAGCAGTTGATTTAAGGCCAACAATAAGACAAATAATATGTGGTGGCCCTCGATATTTGTTAAGTCATACACAAGAAAGGCAAGTGCCTCGTGGAGATGGGAATCACAGAAGAGACAATGTACAAATCAATGATGTTTCTGGTGTTGTTCTTCCAGTTGCCATATGTAAGTTAAGGAGGCTCAGTAGCTGCTAGCGGCCGCAGTCCCGCTCCAGCTCTAGCCCTAAATTATTTCAGAAAAAGTTTCTAGTTTTTAAAAAATGAAAACGGTTTCTAGGTATTTTCAAGCCCACGGCTGGGCTACTAGTAATGGTCAAGAATTTTTCCATTAACAACAAACCTTATCAAATTCTGTGGAGCCAATTGCCAATGGAGGGTTTTATCAACAAGGGGCACACACACTTCTTATATATAAATATATATATATATATTTTTTTTTAATAAACAGTGTACGTGGTGTATTGTTGCAAAATGGACACTGCAATTTTAATGTTTTTCTAATATTAGAGTGCCCATTGTGCAACAATACACTGTTTATTCTAGAATTGTGTTTTAGAAATAAACACAGTCCATCTAGGACAATGGAACTGTTTGTAGTGTATGGGTACAAAACGATGTATTCTGCCATTTTTACAAAGGGAAACAACTTCTGTGATGTCCTCTTTTCTTTCCTGAATGAAGACGCCCTTCCATAATGGGGTCTATTCAGAAAGGTAAAAATCTGGTCAGGGGAGGGGTGGGGTGCAAATTCTTTCCTTTATGATAATTGAGGGATATTTTTTTCTTATTTTTCATTGAAACCATATGTTGTGATCTCTCATCTGAACCGTCTTGTCGAGACAGTCCAGATGAGGGGTCACAACATATGTTTTTATGCAGAAATAACAAAAGTTATCCTTAACTATCACCAAATACTCCCTCTTACATTGTATCAAGAGCTCTGTGTTATGATTATGCATACTTTACATTATACATGTATATGAACAAACGGAAAATCTTTTTATCTATTTTTAGGGACTGAAACATATGAAGAAAATGTAGTTGATTATGCCAGTGAAAGGTTAATCTGATGGTAGACAGAAATACCAATAACAATGTACTTTTGAGAATGAAAGAAATGAATCCAAAATACGCAATGTGTGCCACCTCAGCAACATGCTTGTGGGAGCAGAGAAACTTGAAATATGCCTGAAGAATGCTGTCCAAATGTCTGCTGTAGGTATACTTTTAATGGCATTGCATTAAATAGAGGATCTTGTAGGAGTGATCATTTCATATGAAATTTATGAAACAAGCCTTTGGCGAGTTTCATAAATTTCATATGAAATGACCACGAGTGTAAGATTCTGTTTATCATATTGCCCTTTAAAATGAGATTTTAACGTCTTCAAATTGAACATTAATTCAATAGTAAACGCATTGTTGACGCGTACGTTGTCAATGACGTTACTTAAGAATTGAAATTTGATTTTTCAGCGTTCATCGTGTGATGAAGCCAGTGGGCGGAGCTAAAATTTCATGAAGCGCGAAGCGCTTCTTGTAGAATTTTAGCGACGACCACTGGCTTCTTCACACGATGAACGCTGAAAAATCAAATTTTTATTCTTATATTTACACTTTATTTGTGAACCTCTCTGTGCCGTTTTCGTGGTAATTTAGTGTAGAATAGGCAAAATATGGATCGAAGAAAAGTATAGTCACGACGTGTTCGGCCATAACGTTAAACAGCCGTCGCCCTGACGTGGCGTCAATCGAACGTTACAAGAACCAATCAAGACGTTTTTTTACACAGGACGTCGCTTGACGACAACGTCACATGATCAATTGGCCTTCATCAGTGTATGAAGCCAGTTGCTCTTAAGGGTTCATCTATGGGAAGTCAGTGGCAAGTGTAAATATATGTATGTGCCAAAGTGTTATTACACGTGTGGCCATACAATTTTTATAACAGGACGTTATCCACTGAATAACAGTGATGTCATATGAAACAGACTTAAAGGAACCTGATGACTTATATCAGCCAGCTGCCTGCACATTTGTTGAGTCTTACCAGATTTCTAAATTCACTGTTTTTCATTTGCAGTCTGAATCTTTAAAGTGAAATGTAGAAACTGATATGTCTGCACAAATGTGCAGCACGATGTGATTATTTTTGTATGCATTGGTTGGTTGGTTGTTATGGGTTTAATGGCCCTTTGAGGCAGTATTTTAGTCTGTATCAGACCATCTCCCAGAGAGAGGGAGAAAGAAGAGAGAAATGATTGAAAGAATTTAAAACAATGCCCGCCTGCACCTACTGCAAGCACAGTAGGCCCTTGTCTTACTTTCTGTATTCACTTACCTTTAAAAGGAAAGTGTTGGGTTATTTCTTTTTCATATTATATGCTGTGCCCAAGATACAGTAGGGCTCTAACAGCCTTCTTCCCCTACGACCACAAGACTCTGGAAAACCTTTTACCTTTACTTTCATAAATAATGGTTCCTTTCATACAATCTTTATAATTATTTATGTATTTTTTGGGACACATTAAATGCATAGCTCCAAAATATACAAGTCTCACTCACCGGCACTGCCCTTTTTAGCTCACCTGAACGAAGTTCAGGAAGAGCTATTGTACTACCTCCGGCGTTGGCGTTATCTGCAACGGCGTTAGCAAAATGTTTAAGTTTTACATTAAAGTTTTTTAGGTGACGGGCAAGGCACTGTCAGGCGAGCTATCCTGTCCCGGTGACAGGTCTTGTTAAAATTTACATTGGACTATTGTATTGCTAGTCTGGACTAGTCTGACAAAGGTGGTAGAATAGAAAAATATTGACATTCTGTGCACTGATACTCAGTCAGTGAGACCAGGTGCTCTAAAAATAAATCAAGCATTTGTACTGATTTCTTCTATTCCAAGGAAGTGCTGATTTGCAAATGATTTTGAAGAGGTTTTTTTGTCTAATAAGCAGGAAGGAGACTCTATGATTGGTTACTTATACACAGACTGTACCAGAGATGGTGGTTACTTAATAATTATACAAAGACTGTACCAGAGATGGCTCCCTGTTACTGTGTTACCAAACTAGAGACAGCCAGTATGGTGATCATGATGTCTGTTGGTTGGCCTACCAGAAAGTATGATAGAAAGAACCCAGACCTTTGATCTATGCAAATAACTTCTAAGCAAGTTCTGCAGGTAGTTATTCACTATTGAACAGGATCTCAGCCAAGGTTGATAATGGATCATATTTGACCATTAACACCAGTTATTGTCCCCCGCCTTTTCAAACAAGAGCGGAGGGACATAGTTTTCGGCATTCCGTCCATCCGTCCTTCCCAGGGCTACAGAAATTTTGAAATCCAAATCGGTCCGTAAGGCCGATGACGGCACACGAACATGTGAAATAGTGGTCAACGAAAACAATTGAATCCCCCACCCACTAATGAAAAAGCACATGTTTACATGTTCGTAGCGCTTATATAGCCATAACTAGACAGATAAACATATATACTGCTTGCCTGAAACAAAGAAAATCGTCGCTGAAATAGCCATTTAGTCCCCATGTTCTTACTTATCGTGAAAAATGCGCAGAGACAGTCTTGAAAGTGAAAGTAGGCATGCGATTCGTACCCGTAGTTTACGGGCCAATATTATTGAGCCGGTAACCAGGTTTTTTTTTAAATCGAGTTAATTCCCTTGAAATTTGTATATACTTGCAAAAAAGTACCTTCGACGAATAAAAAAATACTTTTTTCGCGCTAGCGATGGCGTCGGCTAAAAAAACATCTTTAACCAGCCTGCGCATAATCAAGTCAGGTTTAATTATTATTATTATCTTTTTGCTAGTCAAATTCGTTCCTAATGCTTGCTTTGAAAGTAAACAGTGACTTTACTTTGCAAAGCCTTCTTCCGTGCGTCGGCATGTGTATGTTCGAGGTCGCCGCTGGCTAAATTAGGACACGTGCTAATTATCGAAGATTTCTAAAAACATGGCTTCACACCTTGGCAAGACAATCGACGCTTTGTTTGATAACTTTTGACAGCAGTGCATGATTATTGGATAATTATGGACAATAAGTGGTATGACACTTGGCTGAAATCCAGGTAATTGTGTCATCATACATCCGAAAATTGTTTTTTCGGACCGATTAAAATGTGCCTTTTGCCAACTGAATCGGTTTTTCGAACTCAATTTCGGTCAGAACCGGCAAATATTCGGATTTCTGTAGCCCTGGTCCTTCCGTCTTTCCGTCCCCCTAAAGTAGTTGGTACCTTGTGTGTGCAACTCCTCCTACAGTTTTATGCTGATTCTTTCGAAACTTTACAGATGTATTTGTCATGGTCTGAAGATATGCATGTGGTTTGGATACAATCCTGAGATTATTTTTGTTACTTTTTCTACAAGTTGAACTTAGTCATTTTTAGGCCTTTTTACTATCAAAGTGACTAGATAGTTGGTACCTTGTGTGCGCAACTCCTCCAACAGTTTTATGCCGAAGCCTTTGAAACGTTACAGGTGTTTTGGTCATGGTCTGAAGATATGCATGTAGTTTGGATATTATCCTCATATAATGTTTAGTTACTTTTTCTACAAGTTGAACTTCAATCATTTTTTAGGCGTTTTTACTATCATAGTGACTAGATAGTGGGTACCTTGTGTGCGCAACTCCTCCAACAGTTTTATGCCGATTCCTTTGAAACTTCACAGGTATTTTGGTCATAGTCTGACAATATGTATGTGGTTTAGATATAACCCTCACATTATTTTTTATTACTTTTTTTCGCATATTGAACTTAGCCATTTTTCATACGTTTTTACTATCAATTCTTTCCTTGGGGTGTAGACCTCAATTAAAAGGCTACATTTTCCAGAGAGGCATACAGGAAGGCATTATCCTTTGTAAAATTGTTGGAGCTCAAGTTAACTTTGACAGAAGTATGGCCTTTTGAACTTGGCCCCAAGGTTATAAAACTTGTTTCATGCTCAACTCAGCTGAGCATGAAATTTTACCTGCTAATAAATAGCAAAGTACTGATATGTACAGTTGTTTTCTTGTTGAGTTTAGCTGAGTATCAAATTTTCTCTGCTGAAAAATATGAAAATGCCAACATAAGTTGGCATTTTCATATTTATCAGCTGAGGTAATTTCATGCTCAGCTGATTTGAGCACGAGAAATGTTTTATAACCTTGGGGCTTGGTCATTTCAGGCAAATGTTTGCAATGTTGGGTAGATATTTTGTGTAATCAGCTCCTCAAACAATTTTCAGTGGCTGTTTTTCAGACATTGTATACTTGTGAACATAATGAAGATGTGCATGTGGGTTTTTGATGGAGAAAAATTTAAGTTTGAAGGAATTTTGCCCTTTTAAACTCATCATTTCGGTGGCATTTTTGCACTTTTGGGTAAGAAGCTTTTGTGTAGTGTTTCTAGTGGATTCTCTTTGCAGACAGTGTTTGTGCTTAACACGTGCTTTAGGGATGTACTCATGTCCTGTGACAGGCGCTGCATGGGGGCATCATTAGTGTCTTACAGACACCATTTTTGTCTCGATTGCGAAGCATAGGCGAGACTATATGTATTGCTTTTCCGGTGTCGGCGGCGGCGTAAACTTTGTCGAGTTTTCGCGTTTAGGTCATTTTCTTAGAAACTATAAGGGCTAGAGCCATGAAATTTAGTTCATGCATACATCTGGAAGAGTAGATCTCAAAGCCATTATCAATATTGAGTCTTGACCTACATTTTACGGTTGACTGACTTTGCAATTTTTTGTCGAGTTTTCGCATTTAGGTCATTTTCTCTGAAACTATATGGGCTAGAGCCATGAAACTTGATTCATGCGTACATCTGGAAAAGTAGATCTCAAAGCCATCATCAATATTGAGTCTTGACCTACATTTTACGGTTGACTGACTTTGCAAGTTTTTGTCGAGTTTTCGCGTTCAGGTCATTTTCTAAGAAACTATAAGGGCTACAGCCATGAAACTTGGTTCATGCGTACTTCTGGAAGAGCAGATCTCAAAGCCATCATCAATATTGAGTCTTGACCTATATTTTACGGTTGACTGCGAGTTTTCATGTTTATGTCATTTTCTCAGAAACCAGAAGGGCTACAGCCATGAAACTTGGTTCATGCATACATCTGGATGAGTAAATCTCAAAGCCATCATCATTATTGAGTCTTGACCTACAGTTTACGGTTGACTGACTTAGCAATTTTTGTTGAGTTTTCGCATTTAGGTCTGTTTCTCCGCAACTATAAGGGCTAGAGCCATGAAACTTGGGTCATGCATACATCTGGAAGAGAAGAGCTTAAACTCATAATCAATATTGAGTCTTGACCAACATTTTACGGTTGACTGACTTTGCAATTGTTGAGTTTTTGCATTTAGGTCTGTTTCTCAGAAACTGTAAGGGCTAGAGCCAAGAAACTTGGTTCATGCATACATCTTTGCTGATTTAGCTCTGTTTTGTGACAAAGCGCCACCAGGCGAGACACCGCATTCCGCGGAATTCTTGTCTAGTTATTTTATGCTCAGCAGTGAATTCAATGCATATCTAGAAAAAATAAAGGTGATATTGTCTGCAGAAAAATATGTTGTATCATTTCACTAGTGACTGATATGATTCATTATTCCCCCTACATACAAAGAATGTCAGGGGGTATATAGTTGTTGTCATTCCATCCGTTTGTCTGTTTGTTTGTTTGTTTTTTCGTTCGTCTGTCTGTTCGTCGACTTTACATCAAAGTTTTGCATTCAACCTTTATGGGTTGCTCATATCTCTAACCACACATCAGATTCTTTTCATATTTGATTCATATCTCTATAGCATTACTTTTGATGTGAATTAGCTAAACCCCTGGGTCTGGTCCCAGGGTGGGACCAGGGGTCAATAATTAGGACTTAGGCATTTTCATTATGTCAAAGTTTTGCCTTAAACCTATCTGATTGCTTATATCTATGTAACTGCATTGAAGATTTCTTCCATATTTGGTTCATGATATACCTGCATCATTGCTTTCTTTATGGACTACCTAAGCTGCAGGGTCCGGTTCATGAATGGGGCCAGGGGTCAGTAACTAGGACTTAGCCATATGCTGTATTTAATTGGCAAATAGTTACAATATACTTCAGTGGCTTCTAATGATACATGAAAGGTTTTATTATTGGTTTACATCATACTGGTTTACATCATGTGGATGCTGCAGCTGTCTTAGGGCCAAGGCCACAGACTTAGAATTTTGTATGACATTTGCATTGAAGTTATGTGTTAAAGTATGCTTTCATTAGGCGGTGGCATTGGTCATAGGTATACATGAGCCTCTGCTCACTTGCTCTAGTAATTTTTCACTGCAGTAAACTGCAGCTGCTTTTGACAATTTTGGACTTAATTTCTTTCCGAAAAAGTCTGAAATGTAGCATTCTGACATTATGCTACAGATGTTAGCATGCCAAATCAAGTAATGATGTCACATTTGATTTCAGGTTTTGAGCCGGAGTATAACTAGTTTGCATGCGACATCAGTCTGACGGCAGCTGCAAACGGCTTTCTTAAATTGCCAATTTCTTTTTATTCGTTCTTTCGGATGGCCTTATTAGCCATTTTCTAGGTGCAAACTATAGTTTCACCCAATATTATATCCACTAAATGTGCTAAGACAAGCAAAATTAACATGAAATGACTATGAAAAAAAAGTTATTTTTATTTTCCAAACAGAAAAAATGAAAAGAAAATTCTATTTTCGATAAATACCAAAAATATTTCATGTGTTGAAAATATTAGAATTTCACTCATGCTACGCACTCGTGAAATTTTGTATATTTTGAGCATATTCCATGAAATATATTTGGTATTTACCTTAAAAAGTGTTGTTGTGTTATTGTTTAATGCCCACAGTAAACAGCTATGGTTGGGTTCATTTTCATGCGTTTTCTAATTTTTTTTTGCTTTTTCGTCAAAAATGCAGAGTTATTGCCCTTTAGCATCACACACATTGATAAATTTTTAATTAAGTTCAGTTTAACAAAATGCTGAATGGATATTTACACAGTTAAAGTCATTTATTAAAGACTCTTCCTTTTACGGTTGATATTTTGCTTTTGTTTATTTCCCCTACCCCCTGTTTTCGACATATTTTCCACTTAGAACGCGTAAAATATGCATTTTCTTTGGAGACAAGGAAATATTTGATACAAATTCAATAAAAACTGACCTGTAGTCATAAATTATCAGCAACAATATATGCATAACTTACTACAATGCTAACATAGAGCCAAAATGTTGCTTACCTGCTCAAAACCATTTTTTTAAATTTCTGTAACGGTGCAAATTTAGTATGCTTATTTTTCCAAGAAGATGCTCTTACCCCACTCAGTTTTTTTCATAGTTACAATCATGATACTTAGTTAATTCAAGAGTAGCTATGTAAATTATTCGTAGAGGCCTGCATTTTTTTTTTTACCTCTTGAAATATTGTCATTTTTTGCATTTTTCACTTTTAATGAAATTCGCCAGAGTATGTATTGTCCACAATGAAGGTACTATTAGCGACATTAATTTATTCTTAAAGTCTGTTGTGAAACATGTTAAATAAAACTCAAATATTTTACAGGTTTAATTGTTTCTCCTGTCCACCTGTTGATTATTATGATTTTTTTAAAGGTGAAAATATGCCATTTTTAATATAAATCACAAGAATTTCAGTCCAAATTTCGCTGAAATCGACACTGGCGGTTACCATGGCAACGGAAGTAGATGTCAAAGTTTGAAAGGTTATTTTCTTATACCTGAGTGGTAAGGACCATTGTGTGAAAATTTCAGCCAATTCTGAGACGGTGCGTGGAACGCCCCCATTCAAAAATTCTGGTGCTTACAGAGAATTGATGTTAAAACGGGATTTTATCGCCTTCAAAATGAACATTATTTCAAAAAGAAAAAGCAATGTTGACATGGAAGTTGTCAATGACGTTACCGATACCCGCCAAAGTGTTATTACACGTGTGTCATACGATTTTTATGCCACGACGTTTTCCACTGAATAACAGCGACGTCATATGATAAATAAAAATATCTGCGATTCAAATGCCGATATCTCTATTTAAATGCAGATATCTGTATTTTAAATGTAGATATCTGTATTAAATTGATATAAATCCAAACGGGCCGCCATTTATAGAGTTATAGAAAATACAGGTGTCTCTAATTTGAATACAGATATCTGTTTTTGAAATAAACATATCTCTTTTTATGAACCTGATTATTTTCAATTTTAATTTTCAACAATAATCATTACTCCCTTGCTCAAGGTTTTTTATATTCTTGAAGTAGCCTGACCGGAGCGAGATTGAACCCGCTTCTTCCTGATCTACTGCTGTGCGTATCCGAGTTAGCTCTCAGGCCCGGTTCCTTGGTTGTATAAGTGTTTAACGCCACAGTAAAATCAGCTATGAACATCACTGTCATGGCAAGACGGCCAGTGAACCTAACCACACTATTTTGGGCAGGCTGTGACGTTCTAAGCTAAAACCACTACTGCCCATCCTTCCGCTAGCCAATGACACCTGCCCTACTTGAGTCAGAGACAGGGAGAAACTTTCCCATAGACAGATGTTGCCGGACCGGATTTGAATCGAAGTAAAGTCTTGATCGCACCAGCATCTGACTGAGCTACCAGGTTCAACTTATCGGGCATGGTTTTTGATAGAACCGGACTGGATAGGATCATTTTAGTATATTTTGCGGATAGGCCTACTAGGGCTTCCTGCAGCAAAGAAGAAAGCAGGGTAGCTCAGTGGCGAGTACAATGGCCTCAAGTGCTAAGATACTGAGTTCGATCCCTGGCATTGGCGAGAAAATTGAAACACGAGGACGCTTTCCTTTGTCATTTGCAGGGACTACAGTGTGCCATTCTTCGGATCGGGACATTAACTGGAGCCCCCCTCCACCCCTCTTTTTCCCCGTCCCCTGGCCTGTGCATTGAAATTCAACTACCCATGTGCAGGTTAAGCCCTCCACCCCTCTTTTTCCCCGTCCCCTGGCCTGTGCATTGAAATTCAACTACCTATGTGCAGGTTAAGCCCTCCACCCCTCTTTTTCCCCGCCCCCCTGGCCTGTGCATTGAAATTCAACTACCCATGTGCAGGTTAAAGAGCCATACATTAATCTGAGTACTGCAACCCAAGGTCTACAAAGTATATCTGCCTAGAGTGACTTTGCTCAAGGTCACAGAGATTTTAAAATTAAAATATGCCCTCCTTATAAGCCATTGTTTTCAGATTTGTAAAAATGAGCCAAATGACAAATTCTTTCTGTTGACAGAGGTGTCAGATGATCTACAGGACCATTGGTCCTCTGTTCTTGTTTTTATGACCTTGACCTTGATAAGAGAAACCAACAAATATTGATAGTTTGTAAAAGATTGATTTATTGTCGAATGGGTTTCGAAATTAAGAAACAAATTTATTCATAAAATATGACGATTTGACATTATACGGATTACACCCCTAAAAACTTGCTTTGTGCAACGGTCCACTTATTGTTGCTATTGTAACGCTTCAGGAAGTATACTTTCCCGCGCATGTTCTTCCAGAAACTCATTCGCAGAACAATGTTTTGTAGGCAGAAGGTGCTTATGTTGACGAGGCCTTATAAACTCTAGGAATGTTCTTAAATATGTGGATTTGGAAACTGGATTTTTGCCGTATATGAAACCCCCACCCACTTCGCTTGAGCCTGATGACAACACGTTTCCCAAATATTTTTTTTTCAAATTTCTCTCTCTTTTTTGGTAAGTTAGTGTGAACAAGTAATTTGTAGGTGAAAAGAATCTAGAGCCTGTCATGCCGTTGAAGGAAATATATTTGTAGAAAAACGGCAGAGCTTAGGATATCTTTTATTACATTTTTTCCCAAAATGTTCAGCTGCTGTTGCCATGTCAACGGGTCTGCTTTAGAATGAAACTGGCGTTATTTTCTTGTTTTTGTGTCACAATAAGTAATATAGGAATGACTGAGCAAAATCGGTGACTATGCATGCCACGGCCCTATTATAATTTTTAGTCTTTATGTACAGAGACTGGCTCTTAAGGCAAAATGCGCTCATACGAAATCGGCGTACACTATGGCGCTCTTAGATTACATTAAAATGCTATTAACATTGCAAAAAATCCATTTTAAAACGAGAAACAAGAAAAACTTTGACCTATGAGGCAGACACATTTATTTCATAAATATTTTCGTATTTAAAATGGGTATCAACATGATTAAGCAAACCAACCCACACAGCAAACCAACCCACGCATTTCTGCAATGCGGAACAAGGAAAAGTATGGCCGCCGATGCATATCAATCTGACATTGAATAGAATTTTCGTAGGCGCAACCTGAGCGCAATAACGACGCCTACCCGTGACACTGTAAATGTACCGGACACCAGGCACAAGCGGTGGTCCGTTATCGTAATGGTATGCACGGAGCTCCAGGGAAGTCAACCAGAGTGTGCCGTGCCTATAATCAAACGTTTATATTAATGAGCCGCGACACGACAAAACCAACAATGTGGTTGTGCGCCCAGCGCAGACTCAGATCAGCCTGGGCATCCGCCCAGTCTGATCAGAGTCTTCACTAAGCGCTTAAAGGGTAGCTAAGGGTCTAAGCTACCTCCATGCGGACAGCGAAGAATCTGATCAGACTGGGCGCACAACCATATTGTTGGTTTTGTCGTGTCGCGGCTCATTTTTCACTGGTCAGTTGTTTCAGGCTGTAAACGCATCGACGTCATTTCGACATCATGTGCCTGCTGGGAGGCGGCTCGGTATACGTTACTATGGTAAATGATGATGGCAACACGTGAGCTTCGAAGATAAGAAGCTTTGGTTAAACAGTTCGGGGAATATTGCCCCCCTCCCCAACCCCCAAACAAACAATTTCACTCCTGGGGTTGATTGCTTTTGCATTTTCCAAACGCGTATTCGGGCTCATTTTAGACGCACTGTTTTATAAAATAGATATACGTGTCAGTACGTTTACGTTCTTATACATGTATTTCTGCTTAGCAACAATTATTAGATCCGACTTAGTTCTTTCAGTTCTGTGACTGGCATATGCGCGTGGTCCGAAAGTTAGCTGATCTAGGTAAAATATGCATCAAAGGTACAAACGGTGACACCAACATCTGCTAGGAGGATCTGAGATTATGCTTACCCTAAAACAATATAGATAATGCAGAATTGTCATTGTCTACGCCAATGGGTGCAGACTATCTAGTAATTGCTTTTGACACAGAAACACAGCCATAATTTACCCACAACAATGCAGCTTGACCTTTATTCAACTGTTCGCATATATGGCATGAGCGCTATTCGTATAGATAAGATAAATAAAGTAGAAAAGCCATTAAATGGTAAAACTTTTGTTTGAGCCGTACGTTTAAATGTAACGCAAACGTAGATCTAGTAATCAATATTTTTGACTATTTTTATGATTTTTTTTTTCTTACATAAAACGACATACTCTCGATATCAAACCTGTTAAAAATGGAAAAAATACAATGTACAGGCATGGGACCACATTTACTGTCCCATTTTATTTGTATTGCACCCCTGGTTGGGGAACCAGGAAATGAAACTATTTACATGAAGTAATCCTATCTTTAATCTCGTAACCACCTTTTATTCAACATAGCATGACTTTACAAATAAATTATCTGAGAGCTTTGAAATCTGTCAAAACAAAGAAAATGGTCTTGCATGCAAACTTGGAACATTGTTGTCTACTTTCGGATATTTACTAGTTATGAAAATCAGAAAACCGCTTTTTCTTTATTTTTATTTTATAAACTCCAATGTCATAGCGATTAATATCTGTCCTCGAAATTTGGAAATTGTCGCCAGAAGTCAGGAAAGCTAAAAACACTCTAAATAACATATTAAGCTCCAGCATCTTAAACTCTTCAGTTGTGTAAAACCTAAAACACCAAAGCCTAAACCCAAAGCAAACGAAAACTCTTTTTGGCACACGGTATCCACTTTTAAAGCTATACTCCCTTTATAATAATAACAAAAATATTTTGATGAAATATTTCATGCAATACCTCCGACATGGTCTAACTATATATTTGAATTAGAGTTTAGATAATATTTGCGTTTGATAAAAGTGACTTTAAACAAAAAATAAGATAAATTTTTATACAATCGCGGACCGCGGTTGAAATCGCATTATTGGACAAAAATAATTTATTCATACGTCACAATCACGTGCACGAATAAAAAGATACTCTACCTGATCACATGACACACGTGGTAAAAATCGATATTCTTACAGGCCGTGAAGAAATGGGTAATTTGCATTTTAATTTGAAGATTATTTTTCATTCCACATTTATCGAATAAATATGCATTTTCTCAAATTTTTTACGGTTAATTATGAGACTATTACATATTGTCTAACGAAATTTTGTTAAAATATTTGTTTCTGAAAACATGAAATAAACGAGGGAGACAATCTTTAAGTAATACATAAGCGGCCAATGAAAATCCGTAGTGATAAATTTATGACATATCGATATGGAAAGTGTCGACTGTGTGCAACAATGAGGTGGGATGTAAATAATTATCTTTATAAGAGTCTATCTCTTACTCTTATTATTTTCAACCTCTCTGAAAAAGTTCTCAGCTACGAATCTAACAGCTCATAGGCTGAACTGATTTTCAAGTACTTTGAATTTAAATAATAATACTTAATAATAATATGAAATCCCACTGAATAGCAAATGAACAAGCTAAATAAACTTGAAAGTTTACTCCCTCGTTATCATTTTGAAATTAACACAAAAGAACGAAACGGAATAGTTATATGCAACACAAATAATACTTGTGCAAAAAGTCTTCAGCAAAAATATCTTCATGATATATCAGTGCGAACCTTTTTTTGAATATTCACGAATATGTTGTCGTCATAAACAGATTGACTCCCACATAGAAATAAAAAGGCGTTTCTGCAAGCATAATTTGAATACTAGAAATGTTTTTCAGAGAAAAACTGATGTCCCCCCACCAGCCCATTTCCCATCCTCTCTAATGAATAAAAAGCTTGTACAAATAAAAGATCTATGCAAGTCTACTGAAAATCCATCCTCAGATTCTAAAGGTATCCTACATGGAAAACTATGTCCTTGACAAATGGGTGAAGGTCACCAACTACATGTACTAAACATGTTTTAAACCTGTCACAACAATAAATTCATGCAAGTCTGATGAATTTCCATCAACTGGTTCAAGATAAAACTCATTTTTAAGAGAGAAAAAAAAGGATTTTTAAGTTAGCTTTTGACTGTGAAAATAGGGTCAAAGTAATCAATGAGATTGTCCCAAAGGTCTATCTATGAAAGTAAAGTGGAAATCAAGCCAAAGGCTAGTGAGATATTATCAATTTAAGTGAAATTTTCACTTATCTAAGTCCTCTTGTGGCCTTGAAAAAAGGAGGTCAAGGTCACCAAACTCTGATCAGCTCTTACGCTAGTCCAAGTAATGTATCCCATGCAAGTCTGGTAAAATTCCATCCACTGGTTCATGAGATATGTTAGGTACAAGAAATTATTATCTAAGCCCTCCAGTGACCCTGAAAATGAGGTCAAAGTCACCAAACTTTTGATCAGCTCTTAAGATTGCCCCTTTGATGTATCCATGCAAGATCCACGGGTTAAGGAGATATAGTGCATACAAGAAATTGTCATATAAGTTCTCCAGTGATTGAAAATGAGATCAAAGTCAACAAAATCTAATCAGCTCTTAGAATTGTCCCAATGATGTATCTATGTAAGTTTGATGACATTCCATCCATTGGTTCGGGAGAAATAGTGCACACAAGAAATTGTCATCTAAGTCCTCCAGTGACCTTGAAAATAAAGTCAATGTCACCAAAATCTAATCAGCTCTTAAACTTGTCCCAATGATATATTTATGCAAGTTTGGTGAAATTCCATCTGTTGGTTCAAGATATATTGCATATACAAGAAATTGTCATCTGAGACCTCCAGTGACCTTGAAAAGGAGGTCAAGGTCACCAAAATCTAATCAGCTCTTAAACTTGTCCCAATGATATATCCATGCAAGTTTGGTGAAATTCCATTGATTGGGTCAAGAGATATCGCGCATACAAGAATCTGTCACACCGGCACCCAATGACCTTGGAAATAAAGTCAAGTTCACCAAAATCTAATCAGCTCTTAAACTTGTCCAGATGATATATCCATGCAAGTTTGGTGAAATTCCATCAGTTGGTTCAAGAGATATTGCGCATACAAGAAATTGTCATCTAAGCCCTCCAGTGACCTTGAAAAGGAGGTCAAGGTCACCAAAATCTAATCAGCTCTTAAACATGTCCCAATGATATATCCTTGCAAGTTTGATGAAATTCCATCCATTGGTTCAAGAGATATCGCGCATACAAGAAATCTGTCACGCCGACGCCGACGCCGACGGGATCCGCACTGAAGCCAATATGTCCCCCATCACCTTTGGTTGGGGTACATAATAAGTTCTCCTACTTCTAGTGACCATCACAGATTATAAATCCACGCTGAACAGCTATGGTCATGTCGGGACGGTCATTTAACATTACCGCACTATTCCTGAGCAGGCTTAGACGTCCTAAGCCGTTAACCAGTACTAAGTGCACGTACTTTCGCCAGTAACTGACAACTGTTCTTCAATAAGCGGAAGGAGACACAAAAGTGGCCTGACCAGAAATCGAACCTAGGACCTCTGGCTTATAAGTCGGGTGCCCTACCGACTGCGCTGCACGGCCCGGCGAAATTTAATAGAAACAAATGAGAGCGAATATCTTTAAATTCGACTCAAAGAATTCATCCTGGATGGGACACGAAACACGACCATAAATCGGAATGTATCAAAAACAAAGAGAAAGCCTGCTCTGCCCCTGGAACGAGGCTTACCTGACAAGAGAACCGCTGCAGTCTGCTCTTGGCATGTATTACATCCACTAGAAAAGAGCCCGCGCAAGCGCGGAAATATTTCATGATGGTCAAGTTTATATAAAAAAGTGAGTTTTAATTTTTCAATGTAAATGGCCTTAGGCCCAGGTGAAGATATGACCTTTACCATGAATACTCACTAAAGCTTCATTTACCTAATTAGTTGTCTGCATCTACAAACTTTCAGGTAGCAGACTGCATTGTTTCTAAAAAAAAATCAACTTTTTTCACTTTTTCCTATAGAAAAACCTAAGTGACTCAAAAATTGACCTTGCCACAAACAGATCAAGGTCATCCCAGGGTCATCATTTATATAAATTTTGTTGAGCTTTTGAGTCCTTGATGCGACATGCTAAGTTTCAAGATCATAGGATTTGTGGTTCTGGGGGAGAATTGGTTGATTTGATGCTTAACGTCCACGGTAAACAGCTAAGGTCATGTCGGGACGGTCAGTTAACCTAACCACACTATTCCAGGGCAGGCTTAGACCTCCTAAGCGGTTAACCAGTACTAAGTGCACATATTTTTGCCAGGAACTGACAACTGCCCTTCTTGAATCAGCGGAAGGAGAAACGAAAGTATGTGGCCAGACCGGGTTTCGAACCCAGGACCTCTGACTTATGGCAGGTGCCCTACCGATTGCGCTACGCGGCCCGGCGTGGTTCTGGGGGAGAAGATTTTTGAAAATTTTTTACCATAATAAATGTTTGCCATCTTGGTTATGTGACCTGTCTTGGGTATTTTTTTCTGAAAAAATTGGGTCCTGGAACGTTTTGGGGGAAAATATTCAAGCGCTCTGAAGACTAAAGGCTGAATCATTGAAATTGATTTGTCTGCTTCGCTGGAAAAAATGCCCTTTCTTACCTGGCGCATGTGTGTTAACCTTAGACATTTTTAATTTTTGTCTTTTCGAAAGTTCAGTTCAGTTTGAATTATCCAAACGACGTTACCCAAGTGGTTCAGCGGTACGTAACCATAGCCGCACTCACTTGGCGCCGTGTGTCCGTCCAACTTGTCGAAAGACCATGTGCGTTGAGCTTTATTCTTCAATGGGCGAGTTCGATTGGCTACTCGTATTGACTATCGTTCTGGAAGAAAATGGGTCGTTTCGAGCCAGGGCCGTCGGGACTATGACCAATTAGTTCTTCATCCGTTTAGACAAATGAGCAAAAAAAAAAAAAAAAAAATAAATCGTTATTTATGGGGAATGACGTACGTTCATGGGTCGGATATTTGCATAAGAACCTGCTAAATTTGGACTTGCTAAGCAGCGCGCCGATATAACGACGCAGAACCGAAACGACCAGATTAATTTAAAACGTGTATTCGGGTCCTACTAAAGACAGAAAAGGACTTTTGCCACCGAAAAGGACCGAAAAGAACTTTTGGGCACCGAAAAGGACTTTTTAAATGCCATTTTATGCTATAAAAACGTTTGAAATCTGTAAAGGGTAAAATATTTTATTTCTTAACATTATTTTCTAGAACATTAAGTGAAAAATGCCCTTTTCGGTGCCCGAAATTCGGCATTTGCGATATCCTTTTCGGTACATGGCGTCTCTTCACTGACCAGAAGTGGAGTCTTTTTCGGTGCTGTTTTTTTTTGTTGTAAAATTTTAGGATGAAGATACTACAATTCACAAACTTATTATTCAAGCGCTGATTACTATCATGATGATATTAAAATTTCTAAAACATATGTTTTATATGACATTTAACGGCAAATAAAAGTCCTTTTCGGTGCCCGAAAGTTCTTTTCGGTGGGGTAAGTCCTTTTCTGTTTTTAGTAGGACCGCGTGTATTCGAGTACACGATAATTTCACTCGAACGCACCCATTGTTGACAAAAAAAAATTCGACCAATAATCGAAGTTTCTAGAAAAATACTTGGGAGAATTTAAAATGAAAGACGAATTCAGTTCCCAAATTCTTTAAATCTACGTGAAACTAAAACACACGCTAACCGAAATTATCAATGATAGCAATATGCGAAAGAATCAGTATAGAAATTACGCTTGAAAATGCCACCAATTTTGCAGTTTATGCGTTACTTCGTTTATTTAGTATTATAGATAGTCAAAAGGAAATATATGTGTTTCTTTGTCGCTGGCTTTGGCTCGAATGATTCAGTACTATAATTCAACTTGTTTTTCACGTGAAAATTGCCATCATGTGATTACCTACCTTGACAAAACCAGTTTATGACTTAGTAAGGAGCCTACAAAATATTATACCGTATACCCTTTAATAAACTCTGATACTACCACGATTACATACACAAAAATTTCAAGAGCAAACAAATATAAATTTCATTAACGCTAGCTATAGGAGCATTAATTTCTAAGTAAACAATGAAAAACCAATTCAAATCCATCCTAAGTAGTCATGTGATCAGAGTCTGTTCAAAACAAAAAACAAACAAGGTCATTGACAAAGGTGCTCTAATACATAGGATAATTACGGTAAGTGGTGCATAGTACAAGCATACGTTAGTAGAAACGGCTGAAACAAAGTAGGACTAATTTATCCCGACTGAGCGATAGCGGACTGATCGGTTTTTAATGTTACCAGGCACCGGCTGAAGGAAATGGAACAGATGCATTTTACGGCATAAATCGCATAGTTAATCAGGTTGACGAGGGATGTAATCCGTGCGTTTTATTCCGTAAAATAAATAGCAACCAAATTTATTATATTAACAATTACTGCTTTAAGAAACCAGAAGGGTTGCAGGAGGTGGCTATGAGCTATCAGTCCCTTTCGCAAAATACCAATAGACCAGACACCGTAGAGACCTGGGGCCAGTTTCACAAACGATCTAAGCAAGAACTTTTGACTTAAGTTATAACTTAAGTCAAAAGTGCATACTTACGTGGTTTCACAAAAAATCTTAGTTGAAAGATTTTGCTATAAACTTAAGTCAACCAGCGAGGCGACTTAAGTTCTAGCTTAAAATGTGTAAGGTAGATATGCTGATGATAGGCTGTCATAATTCAGGATTTATTTACCACAAAATGCGTTTATTAATGAAGACTGTTTTGTTCATTTGTTATGCGCTTCGAATTCTTACTTGTATTTTATGTTGTATTGTAACCTATAAGCGGTTCGGAACACAAGCAATTTTGCTACTGCACGCCCAATATGTAGTTTCTGTTCCGATTCCTCTTTGTTCATTTAGTAGACACTGTACATGATTGGGTTTGATTTCGTCCTCCTTCAGTCTTCTACTGTGTCTGCTCCGAAAACCCTATGTTCTGTGATTGTGGCCATTTCCGGGTAAATTCACAGCTCTACCACAGCTGAACCAAAGCTACTTAAACTGTTTACATGATTCATATAGACGAGTACTTCTTAAGATGGTGAAGACAGGGCTCGGACAGGACCCATTCCTTGCGGCACTGAGTGCTTACCAGGTAAAACGGTATGGTACATGGCGGCACAGGCCTGTACATTCAGGACGTCTTCTCACGACACGGCCGATAAGTTTATGAAGGCCTTAGGGACGAGTCATTTATTATCAGGTGAGGGGCGGGGGGGGGGGGGGGGGGGGGGGGGGGGGTCGGGCACATTTTCATACGAGTCCCCAAATTTTTTCCGACCCCCCAGTCTCACCAGAATTTTTTTTCCGACCCCCCCCAGATAGGTGACAAAAAAGTTTATGACCCCCCCCACCATCCCAACTCCCCAGCTACCCTTCACCCACATACTGTATTACCTTTTTTTAAAGTCAGGCTGACCTTAATCCAACCTGTATGAAACACAAAGAACATATTCTTACTTTGTCAGGTTGATAAATCATGCAGAATAATGGTCTTTAATTTTTGTCAGCATATTTTGATATTTCCCACTTTTTCTTCCTGCATATGGCCATCCATAAATGTGTTGGTGAATGTTCAATAAAACTGTTAATAATGGTAATGGATGGTTGGGGGGGGGGGGGGGTCTGGGGGTGCAGGCCCCAGAAGCCACAATAGCTTTGCTGATGACAAAGCAACTGGAGAGCTGATATCACAAATGCAGGCATTAAATTTAATCCAGAACAAAATCATCTGGTCTACATGATTTTGTAGACAATTGCATACTGTCTTACTAGAAATTTATGAAAAAAAATCTTTTTTTGATATGAAGTGGGCAAGTTTTGTGTGTCAGTTCTATAAATGTCTGTAAGGTTGAGTTTAAGTCTACAAGAATATAAATAATGGGGCGAGGGGGGGGGGGCATGAGGGCAAAGCCCCCCCCAGAAGCTGAGACATTTTTACAAAAAGAAGAAGGCTGATGGAAGAATTCTGACCCCCCCCCCCCCCCCCCCATTATGCCGAATAAAATATATGACCCCCCTGCTCCATGGCTTTTTTGTTTCCGACCCCCCCCCCCAGTACATCACCAAAAAAAATTCCGACCCCCCCCCCCCTAAATGTACCCCCCCCTACACACACACACACACACCTCACAATAAATGACTCGTCCCTTATACGAACGCATTTGTATACACACTGATGTGTGTCTCTTTTTATAAAATAATCAATTAAAATACGTCGTCATTATCATCATCATCTCTCTCTCTTCTTCTCTCTCTGGAACGGGTGTGGTTTGGGGATGTTGGTAGCGTAAAAGCGTCAGCGAATGAAAATGACCTTATCATGTGATCGTACTCCATCATATGGTCCCCTTTTCTATATTCATTACACCTGGAGACAATCGGAAACACTTGACTCTCAAGTTACATAGTTAAATAAAATCAGAATCAAACATTAGAGAGAAAAAATGGAGAGCTGAAAGAAAGTGTGTGTCTGTATGTTTTATCTTTGCTCATGGGAAAACAGCTATCGAAATATTATCTCCGTCTTTCTGCGCCTGTCAGTCATGCAATGTGTGTGTCGGTGTGCGCGTGCGCTCGTGTGTGTGTCTTTGGATTCCGACAATTGTGCATTTGCGTGTATGTGCATGTTTAGTGCACGCCCGCACGCAATGTATGTATGTGCTAATTTTCATGTATATGTGTGTATGTGCGTTTGAAAATGCAAGAATACTAGTTATGGCGAAAGGGAAAATCTCCACCGAATAGTTCATGTTTTATAGTCATATTTCCTGTCAAAAGTAAGGCTAGTTCACATTTGTGTGTGTCTTTTGTATGCTTGTCCCTCTTTCTATCGATAAGAAGAAATTATAAACTAAACCTGCACGCAGGTTCCATGTAGAGTGACGCCTTACTTGCGACTAGTTGATTGTTTTTACCTTAATGACCCCGTTAAGACAGATTTTACTCAAATACTGCACCTACTGCAAAAGTAGCAGGTCCTTGCTCTAACTTGGGACGTCCAAATGTCGAAAGTTTCGTGGTATCTTTGTCATACTTATGTGCGAGTTTGTAGGTGGTCTGCATGATCATTCGTGCATAAATGTTTTTGTACGTGCGTGCCTACATAAAGGTGCATATTTTAGATCGAGGAATTCAGCTATGATGAGAGTGGGAAATGCCAAAGTCCCACAAAATTCTCCTGTAGCCATGTTTCGGTGGTATACAAGAGTTAGGTGTAGTGAGGAAGTGCCTATCCGATGTAGGTATATTCACTAAATAGTCGACTTTTATTTAGGAAGCAAGAGCAGTGCTCCAGATACGAAGGGGTAACATGAATGATTCTGAGATATTTTTCATTATTCATGAAGGAAAACATATGCTGTGACCCTTATAAGAACCGTCTCGGTAACACGGTTCTAATGAGGGGTCAAAACGTATGTTTTTATGGAGAAATATTAAAAATTATCCCTAAATTATCCGTGCTTCCCCTTCTTATCTGGTGAACTGAAAGAAGGACCCTACTTTTTGGCACTGACCATTGTACACACTGCTGATAACGGCTAAAGATCTCAGCAGTTCTAAACATTTCTTTTCCATTGATCAAGTTTTCAGGCAACTCTATCACTTTCGCACTTACTGTGTCTGCCGCAACTGAACGAGGCATAAACGACTGGAGATTTAGTTGGTTGATCGTTTTTGGTTTAACGACTCTTAGAGACAGTATTTAAGTCTATATCGAACCGTCTCTCAGAGAGAGGGAGAAGAAAAAGAGATAGGAGAGAGCAAAAATGTCCAAACAATGCCCGCCCGCACCTACTGCAAACACAGTTGGCCCTTGCCCCACTATTATCCATATCAGTAGGACGCCCCAGCACTGAAAGTTACCCAGCATCATCTTCCGACCACGACCATCCCCAAAAGGGTTGGAGAAACTAGTTTTCGATAACGACATGCGTGTAAGGAAACTTTTATACTCGCTTTAACTTTAGGACGCATAAAAATTACACATTCAAAGCCGTACCATATTAAATTAAAGTACCGTAAATAAATAAAAAAAAAAATAAAACAAACTGACAAAAAATGAAAGGGAAACGTGGAGATTCGATCCCGTAACTGTCTGTGCTAGAGCGCAAAACGCTATCCGTCACACCACCGCTTCAGGTACGTCATCATGTTGTTTGATACATAAAAGTATGTTGCAGACTTTAAACACAGCTAAAAATAGACTCCTAAAAATAGGCAAGACTTAAGTCAAAACAGATTAAGTTTTTGCATAGTTGAATTTGTGAAACGGCTTAAGTTCGAACTTAAGTCATTCTTACTTTTTTACTCAAGTTATAACTTAAGTTGTAACTTAAGCACAAATCTAAGATATGTTCATGAAACTGGCCCCTGGAGGCCACGCCGGTCAAACCGGATTAGGTTTTTTGCTCACGATTAGTCTTGGGCGAGGCTCGATTCAAATTCTGATTCGGGCTTCGCGCTCGGACACCGTGCGGGATAGAGTGTGAGCTAACTGTTAGTTCCTGGTATTTTGAACGTTCGGTCGAAAGTGAGCTTAGTCAGTTTCGATTCTTGCCAAATGTCTTGGGCACCAATGCTTGCCGTAGTAAGCTGATATGTCAGGGAGTTGCAGGCTTGCAGGCCAAAGGCGGTCGAGAGGCAGCCCCACAGCTAAGGATTCCACTAGTCCTACAGCTGCCGTAGACATCCAGACCATCCCAAGACCAAGAGGCCTGGTCAGATCCGTGCTGATAGTCGCCACCCGCACACAAGCAGGCAAGTAAGCAGTTTTAAAAGAAAATAGATAATTAAAATAATGAAACACACACACACAGAGAGGTCTAAAAACTAACAAACCACTTACAACCACACTAGGCTACAAAAATTGCAAATCAAACTGGTCATCTAAAAAGGCTTTTTAAGGGACTTTTAGGATCAAATCATGTTTAGGGGATAATTCACCTGTTTGCCCACTGCTCGGCCTATAAATGTACGCGTAATCTACAGTTCGAAAACAGATAGGTAATTTAACCAAGACAAAAAAAAAAAAAAAAAAAAAAAAAAGAAATTGGAACAAGAATACGCGTTTAAACGAAATATTATCTAGAATGTTCAACATAATTACGGGCTCCTTTTGGCTGTTTGTAATGTTTCCGCCATTTTATGCAATGGACAAATAACAATACAGTATCTCATTTAAACTTGATATGAGCCGCGACACGAGAAAACCAACAATGTGGTTGTGTGCCTAGGTCAGACTCAGACCAGCCGCCCAGTCTGATCAGACTCTTTGCTACGCGCTTAAAGGGTAGCTAAGGGTCTTAGTTACCTTCATGCGGACAGCGAAGACTCTGATAAGACTGGGCGGACGCCCAGGCTGATCTGAGTCTGCGCTGGGCGCACAACCACTTTGCTGGTTTAGTCGTGTCGCGGCTCATATTATGCCTATTTTAATTAAAGATAAATATGTCGTTTGTTTGATCGAGATATTTGTTCTTTGAGTTTCTTTTCTACATTTCTAATTTCATTGTATTTTCTGATATGGAAAAGAAAGCAAATGTCTCTCCCGGGCATCCGTAGCTTTCGGCTTCTTACGTTACACTAAATGAGGATAATTTCTCAAGGTAATACTGTGGGTTGAGGCGGGTGATGCGGAACTCATTTGAGCCGCGACACGAGAAAACCAACAAAGTGGTTGTGCGCCAAGCGCAGACTCAGATCAGCCTAGGCATCCGCCCAGTCTGATCAGAGTCCTCGCTGTCCGCATGGAGGTAGCATAGGCCCTTAGCTATCCTTTAAGCGCTTAGCGAAGGGTCTGATCAGACTGGGTGCATGCACAGGCTGATCGGAGTCTGCGGTGGGCGCACAACCACATTGTTGTTTTTTTCGTGTCGCGGAACTCATATTCCCTATTCATCAACCACATTTAAAAGACGTCGACTTTGGTTCGTACCTTTCATTTCATAACTGACTCTTAAACCTAACAAGGATAATCACTTATAGTCAAGAAATGGCTGTGGCAGTGCTAGAAGCATCAAGCCTATTGGAAAGTGTTTCTGAAGGCTGTGATAATTTTGATTCGTTAAAAGGAGCGGTCGGTATTTTAAAGAACGGTGCTAATGGGTTACTCTTTGTCGGGTCAGTCCTGTCCTTAGTGGAAGCATTTATGCCAGATGAAAAACACGAGGCTATTATGCGTGAGTTCTCTAAATTGCAAGACAGCATTGACAAAGTTCATAACGACGTTAAAGATCTCGAGAAGAAAGTGGAATGGGAATCGACAGAATTATCATATACAGAAAGTGTCAGCAGAATTGAACAGGCCATGCTGTTTGTCAAAGAAATAACGGAGGCCAGAAAGTCGCACCCAGATAAGGTGGAATACTATGAGTCGAAACTAAGAAGTTTGAACGCTAATGAACTTTCACGAGTGGTGGATGATTTACTTGACGGTGTTATTGGGCAAGGTAACTTTGGCAGTAAACCCATTCTTTCCCGGATCTACTCTAAAACTGGCGGTGACAGAGTTAAACTTAGGAAATTGTCCGGGCGTCTCTTACAGCTTTTGACTGGTGGGATCACTTCCCTTATGGTTGTGGAGTCAGCGGTTTTTGATGAGCATGAAAACGCCCCTCAGTATGTATATGACTTGTTCGAAGAAAAACTGAAAGAGGCAGCTGAAGCTATTGATGAAATACTTGACCACTGTGTAAAAGAAGCTAAATCGAATATGCAAGCAGATCTGGAAAGAATTGTTGCAGATAAGAGTAGCCGTTCAAACAGAGCAATCGTCAATGCTCTCTGTGATAAACTGATTGGTAAATACGACTGGCTTCTCTTTCACTGCCTGGTGTATGACGATATGCAGGGTTATGATAATCATATCTTGAGTGGTTACAAGGTGTACAAGCTTCATTTTCATGGTAAATGTGCCATAGCTTTCTATATCGAAGATGAACCATTTCGACAAGATGAGTATGTTAGCAAGGTTGAAGACATGATTTCTGACGCGCAGTTTACAACATATACATACAAATCTTGGTGGAGAACAAAAACACGTAAAGTCACCGTAACTAGAGCTGACACGGTAATGGGAAAACTAAAAGACAGTCTGAAGAGCGCAGATGTAAAGTGGAGGGGAATCTCAATCAGCAAACGTTATCACGGACTTGTGTCCAGAAGTTACGCTGGAGACAGAAAGATCTTTAAAGTGGGTGACCGTTTCAACTTCGCTGTCCTATTATACTGATATTTCGAAGTTTACTAAAATTTCAAGTGAAAACTCTTGGATGACTCTTTAGATTTGCGAAAAAATTTATGATTCGATGAACCTCAAAATTTTATTGATAGTTAGCTCTGGTCACTTAAACGTTCGATTTATATCAAACATGTAAAATACGGTTTCTGTTCAAAGTGTTGCACTGCGGAATTGCGAGCCACGCATATTGCGCACGTGCAAAATAAGCTGCGTGTTTGTTTTATTGGCTATAGTTTCAGGCCTAGTTAGCTATTCTGGGGCCGTATTCATAAAACGACTTAAGTCGTTGCTATGCTGTTGCTAAGGCTATATGTCTTTGAAGGAGATTCCCTACAACTATGAAATTTGCTCTGGAGGAACAGTCTTACAAAGGAGATTCCCTACAACTATGAAATTTGCTCTGGAGGAACAGTCTTACAAAGACTGTTCAAAGACTGTTCCTCCAGAGCAAATTTCATAGTTGTAGGGAATCTCCTTTATAGATATTTAGCCTTAGCAACAGCATAGCAACGACTTAAGTGGCTTTATGAATACGGTCCCTGCTGTTCTAGATCAAAGTGGAACGCCGCCGATAAAGATCAAAAAATGAATGATGTTTATTTTATTTCAGTACCGCATTAATCCAGATAAACGCCTTTGATAAACGTCCCCTGCCTTCGAAATCCCTCTTTGCTTCTCTAGATGACGTAGCTCTTCGAAATGGAGTCTATTCTTAAAGAAAGAATTTGTTCCTCTATAGGTTAGCAAATTCTTTTCTTTTAAGAGCTGACCCCTACTTAGAAGGGAGACAAAAATATTAGAGTTACTTCCTCTGAATGAACATCCGTTTACCTATATACTTTTTATCAGGAGTATGTTGGCATTGGCTGATTTACTACACTTAAGGCTCTAAATAACGCCCCCCCCCCCTCCTCTTTTGTAACGTACAACTCCCCCTTTGCGTTTAATAGGATATTTTACTTTAAGTTTATGTGAAGTATTTTATAAAAACAAAATGTAAGTACAATGATAAATTTTAGTTTTTCCAACATTCTTCGCAGTATGACCGCAAGTGGTCCCGTGCAAGCTTTGCATACGACCCACTGTGTTTGTTTGGAAACATCGAAAATGACCTGTAAGATTTTCATGAAACGTTTGAGTTGCTTGGCTTGAATAATTAAATCCCTCTTACTTGCCTCTGAGAATGTCTTTTTCAGGATTACTTTAAGTACTAAAATGACATAGAGGATCTTACATGAGTGCTCATGTATTATTGAATTTATTAAACGAGTTGGGGAAAATGATAAGATGCGAGGCTCTGCCGAGCATCTTATCATTTTCACCAACGAGTTTAATAAATTTAATAATACAGGAGCACGAATGCAAGATTCTGTTTATCATATGTCACTAAAAATCGCATTGTATTTGCAAATTTTGCACTAAAACGTCATGATTTCGCCATTAGAAAACGCGACGTTTTATGGACGTCAACGCATAACGTTACGACGTAATTTGCATATTTAATCCACTAGTGGATTATCGATTTTAATTCATGGCTTTATTACACTCTCAGATGCGACGTCATATGATAAAGTAGTTTTACTAATCTAGTATAAAAAATGGACAGCAACCGGTTTGGAAATCGGACAACAAATAATCATTGTATGCTCCAAAACAATTTTAAACGGTGGTTTTGAATGAACCAGGGAGATAATCAATGTCTTTAAACTTTAAATTTTGGCAAAGTTTCTAATATGAATTGGCAACTTCGGCCTCGGATAAGCACCTTGTGACATTTGATAAATGGTTTCATCATTTCTTTTCATGAAATTATTAAAGTTTTAAAGTTTCCTGGAAACTAGTGAATTCCGTAGCTAGAATTTCTTGTATGTGTAAAGTCTAAACCTATTACAATAAGACAGGCACATTCGCCGCACCGGTTAGTTAATGTGCTGACCGAGCAAATTATAAATGCTTATCAAAAGAAAAAAGTAGATAAAATACAATTATTATATAAAGACATAGAGGATATTTGATTTTTTCAGTGTTAGATCGATTTTTATTTCACTGAATGAACAACAAAAGCAGTATTTTCCCATGTGGCGAAGCCACGAGTGAAATACCACTTTCGGTCTTCATGAGTGAAATAAAAATTCATCTTACACTGAAAAGGTCAAAGTTTCTATTTCTTTTATGCTTGAAAATCGCAATAATTCTGTTTATTCAAGAGCGTCAGCCATCACGACAGAAACACAACTTTTTCTCTAGCCGTTTTGCGTCAAATTGATGCTTCCAACGTGTTTATTGGGTATGATATTGGTTGCAAACTGACCATGCTGACAAAAAAAAAGCTTCAAACATCGTTTTGATAAACATATCTAAAAAAGCCAAGAAAGAATGCCTACAGGAGACTTAGGCGGCCTGACGCCGCGTGCAGTAACGTTACGTTGGCGCTTTAAGTGACGTCATTTACGTCGTAATGACGCGTAAACATGCTTGACGTAATTTTTGTCAAGCCAGATAAGATTTAGCCAATTAATCAACAAAAACCTTGAGGCTATTGCACAAAAATCCTATTTCTGAAACAGTGAAATCGAAGGTGTTAATTTCACTGTTTGAAACAGTGAGATTATCATTTTCGATTTTACCGAGAAATCTCTATAATTCATTGAAAAGTACAAAAGAAATAGAGGATATAAATTATGTCTTTTTCAGTGTAAGATCGAAAAGTGGTATTTTCACTCCACTCGTGAAAATACTGCTTTTGGTGTTCATTCGGTGAAATAACAATTCATCTTACACTGAAAAAGTCAAATTTTTTATTTCTTTTATGCTTGAAAATCGCAATAATGCTGTTTATTCAAGAGCGTCAGCCATCACGACAGAAACACAACTTTTTTCTAGCCGTTTTGCGTCAAATGTGATGCTTCCGGCATGTTTATTGGGTATGATATTGGTTGCAACTGAAAAATAGCTTTAAATATCATTTGGATACACGGATCTAAAAAAAATGGCAAGAAAGAATGCCTACAGGAGACTGCGGCGGCCTGACGTCGCGTGCAATAATAATGTTACATTGGCACTTTGAGTGACGTCATTAACGTCGTGACGACGTGCAAACATGCGTGACGTAATTCTTGTCAAGCCAGATAAGATTTAGCCAATAGATCAACAGAAAACTTAAGGCTATTTCACAAAAATCCTATTTCTGAAACAGTGAAATCGAAAGTGATAATTTCACTGTTTGAAACAGTGAGATTATCAGTTTCGATTTCACCGAGAAATCTCTGTTATTCATTGAAAAGTATAAAAGAAATCTTTGTATTGACATTCAGACAACAATAATTATATGATAAATATATATTTATATATAAATGCATATATAGGGATAAGTAAACTAAGAGGTGCATGGATTTTTGCATGTACCTTAGCAGAAAACATTTTCCTGTCACATTGATGACTGAAATCGTTTTCATGATGGACTTGTGAACTTAGAAAAATGTTTTCTTCTGAACTAGTCCAGACTGAATAGTTTTCTTAGTTTTCTCTATTGTCAAGTGAATGATTGAAGATATGTATAATAACTGATTGAAGATATGTTTTCTTGTCATTGGAGAAATTTTTCAAACTACATGTAGAAACTTTGGGCGAATTACATTTGCGCAGATTTGGTTTTGGTCACCAGCATACGTTTGTGCAGCACTTCGATAGTACGATTGAGCAACATTTACAAAGGGATATTTTGCACTGTCTGAATACGAATGGGCACCATGGTCAAGCGGAAAGGTAATTACTTCTGACCATTTACCTGTCCACTGAAATGAATTCACATAATTGATAACAAATGCATTACGTTCGAGGAACTTATCAGAAAATGTGGTCTTTCATACAGCAACTCTATTCTGAGACGAGCTTGTCCATTGCATGCAGGACATTTAGGGGATAACTGTATTCAAAATTGTCATTTTGGGAGGTAAATCGTCGGTTTTGTGGTCGGAAATTTCGTTTTACGGCGACCTCTTTCAAAGTGTACTTCTTTGCACCCATTGCAAGCGGTTTCAGCGGCGTAAAACCAAACGCCAGCCAATGAGAAGCGACGTTTTATAATGACGTCGGATTTGCGACAGTATATCGTAGAATATACTGTCGCAAAATTTTGACGTTATCCAATCAGATGTCGCGTTATATTTATAAGTGCATTAGAATCCATGTTGACTTTGAAATGAGCATTGAATGAGCATTTCTGATGCCGTAATAAAATGCTGTTGCCCCTGAAAAATACAGACCGTGAAAAACAGTGTTTGATGGGTTAATACAATAAGCTTATTACTGATGGAATTACTAGATAACATCTCTGTGTAAAAATATAAGATATTGTGCAAAAATCGTATTAACCTGTAAATACAATGCCAAGAAGTTAGAGAATGTCTGGCAAAGTTCTTGTAGACTTTTACAAAAAGTTCTTAAAAGTTTGTTAAAATTTAATGTAGTCTTAGATTTCTTAAAAAATGGATATACATGAACAAACAGAATGGATTCTTAATATTTCTTCACTCCTTTAGATAGTTAAGTCACCATTTTTACCTGGGTAACTGCGCACTCGTATTGCCATTCGGACGCGCAAACGTATGCAGGATGTGCTGAAAACCATTGCGCAAACGTTTTAAATAATCGGCGCATATGTATTGCCAATCAGCGCAAATGTGGATCTCCCGAAACTTTGCATCGGCCAATATCACTTTTCACATATCAATAAATCTTTATTGGTATCTTCAAACAACAATGATAAATGAGTATGTAGTACAATCAACTCTCGATATGTTGAAGTCGGACTTCAACCCAAGCTACTGATATCTCAAAGACAATTTTCTGGTACCAGAAAATTTACCTTGAGATATCAGTAGTTTGAGATAACAGGGGTTGAAATATAGATAAAAATAGGTTATCTATTCTTTGATATAAGAAGATACTTTGGGATATCAGTGTTCAAGATTAACTTTATACATGTATATATACACCTATACATAAGAATATGTAAACAAGTGCTGCATGTATGTTTCTTGTACTGTAGCGAAAAGCGTTTTTCTGTCACGTTTATGACTGAAATAATTTTCATGATGGGGATTGTGTACTTAGAAAAATGAGGCGTGACACGAGAAAACCAACAATGTGGTTGTGCGCCCAGCGCAGACTCAGATCAGCCTGGGCATCCACCCAGTCTGATCAGACTCTTCGCTAAGCGTTTAAAGGGTAGCTAAGGGTCCAAGCTACCTTCATGCGGACAGCAAAGACTCTGATCAGACTGGGCGGGTGCCCAGGCTGATCTGAGTCTGCCCTGGGCGCACAACCACATTGTTGGTTTTCTCGTGTCGCGGCTCACAAAAGTTTCCTCTACAATTTAGTCGTGAATGATTGAAAGACTTACATTATATAATGTATTTTTGTCACCAATTTTTCTTGAGTGTGAGGCGCTGACAGAAGTATCCATCCGAAGGGTCATTGTTTGGCATCACGTGGCTTGCCGAGTGATGTCGAACAATGGTTCTTAGGAATAGTTTTCTGTCAGCATCGAAACAGCCATGACATTCGTCTTCGTCCATTCGACACTCAGTATAGCTGAGCTTAAACAGGTCTAGGAAAACATTAAATTTTAAAGACAGTCTGTAAATCTAAAGGCTGACATTAAATTTAAAGACATGTCTGTCAATTTACAGGCTTGGACAATGAATCGTGGTATATGGTGCCTAACATAAAATCGCAGTTCGGTATCTGGTATACTGCGTACATGTTGAGTGGAATAACGTGAAAAGTGTGCATGCAAGTGATTTACATGTCGATCCTGCGAACAAAACTTTCATCATGTAGTATTACAGCCCGTTCTATTCGTGTGGATTTGGATAAGAAAAAATAAAAAGTGTGAATTTCTTGTTCTTCTAAAATATGCCTACGACTTAATAAGCAGCACTAACTGTTGGAAGAATATCCCCAGCGGGCTAATGACATCGAATTGACGTCGTACTGACGTCCATGTGCCAGTGGGCACATGACGTCGAATTGACGTCGTACTGACGTCCATGTGACGTCATTACATCGCATGGACGTCATGACGTCGTACTGACGTCCATGCGCCAGCGGGCACATGACGTCTAATCGACGTCGTACTGACGTCCATGCAACGTCATTACGTCGCATGGACGTCAGTACGACGTCAATTCGACGTCATGTGTCATAACGTCGCATGGACGTCAGTACGACGTCAATTCGACGTCATGTGCCCGCTGGGGATCGCCTTTGGAAAGAAACGTCCCGACATGGATGATATCACTTCCGTAAATCAATTTTGTGGTCAAAGGGAAAGAACTATGCTTAGTCGAGCATTTTTCATGTGAAACTGGAGAAAGCACCCACGCAAATGGAAACAACCTTTTGCAAAATATTGAACATCAGATGACAAAAACCGAAACGTTAGCTGGCAGTTGCGGATTTTTAAACGGAATAATTTTCAAAATCGTATTTGCACAAGTCTTTAAATTCACAGACTCTTAAATCAAATACATTCCAAGACCTGTAAAATCATGTGCTGTTTTATCACTCTCATGCAAAAATATCTACACCTTTGTGCATGTATATTAATTATAAACTTATGTATCATAATAAACCTACATATTAAAATTATCTGAGTTTAATTATTATCTATAGAAGTTAGGATTTCCTTCCAGATCAAGGCTATAAATAATATGTAAACATACTCGTAATCTCCCAGCGGGCACATGACGTTGAAACGACGTCTAACTAACATACATGCGAAGTGTTGACGTCGCATCGACATGAGTACAACGACATTTTGACATCATTCGCCTGCTGGGCTAGTTTTATATGTTGCAAACATGACCACTTTTCTGTCCATTTTGTTATATCTAATGTTACATAGGGAATTTTCTTTCTCCTCAAAGACAGATTTTTATTGTTATTTTTATTGAAACAAATGTCTCTAGGGTAAGCAAAAAACCCAGCAGAACAAAACGTCACGTTAACGTTACGCTTAAACTTGCCACTGGCACCCCATAGGTAAACCTTTTAGAGCAACTAGCTTCGTACATGTATGAAGGTCAGTTGATCATATGACGTTGGCGTCAAGCGACGTCAAAGGTAAACAAACGTATTGATTGGTCAGTGCAACGTTCGACTGACGCAACGTTCTGGCGACGGTTGTTTAACGTAATGGCCAAACACGTCGTTCTTAACTTTTCTTTGACCCATATTCTGCATATTCTACACTAAATCACAGGGTATAATCGATTCCGCTAATTTTCGCTTCCTGCAGAGACTGTACATCATATTTGGCTTCCGCCGAGACTGTCCGCGATCTCTTGCTTCCTGCCGAGACTTCTGTACATGATAAATGGCTTCCTGCAGAGACTGTCCGCGTGATTCTGCTTCCTGCCGAGGCTCTCGGCAGGAAGCAGAGTCACGCGGACATTCTCGGCAGGAAGCCATTTTTCGAGGACAGTAGTCTCTGCAGGAAGCAAGAGTTCGCGGACAGTCTCGGCGGAAGCCAAATATGATGTACAGTCTCTGCAGGAAGCGAAAATTGGCGGAATCGATTATACCCTGTGTAGATTACAGCAAATACGGCCGAGGAATTTCTAAAAAAATAAAGTGTAAATGTAAGAATAAAAAATTGATTTTTCAGCGTTCTTCGTGTGAAGAAGCTTCGTGCTTCATGGAATTTTAGCTCCGTTCACTGGCTCCATCACACGATGACGCTGAGAAATCAAATTTCAATTCTTAAATATAAATATTTACACTTGCCACTCACTTCCCATTGGCAATCCTACAAGAACAACTGACTTCATACACGGATGAACGCAAATTGATCATGTGACATTGTCGTCAAGCGACGTCCACGATAAACAAACGTATTGATTGGACCACGTAACATTCGTTTGACGTCAAAGCGACAGCTGTTTAACGTAATGGCCGAGCACATCATCATCAACTTTTCTTCGACCCATATTTTACATATTCCACACTAAATTACCATGAAAAAGGCACAAAAATGGTCTGCAGATAAAGTGTAATTATAAAAATGAACTTTTGATTTTTTTTCATCGTTCACGTGTGGAGAAGCAAGTGGTCGTCGCTGAAATTCTACAGAATTTTAGCTCCGCCCACTGGCTTCATCACACGATGAACGCTTAAAAATCACATTAATTCTTAAATAACCTCATATATTCGTCGATGCGACATTGATTCGGTGTTTTGTGCACGCTGGAGGATGCCGCTTTACTATAAGTTCCCTGTTATGTGATATCACTAATTGCAATAAGTTATATTAAAAATCGATTTAGTGATATCAAAATATGTGCAATTTAGTGATATCACAAAATCGAAAAAGTGATACCGCAAAAAGAAGATTGACTGAATAATATCACAAAATCGATTTTGTGATATCCCTAAATCACAGCCATGATATCACTAATTCGATTATGGGATATCGCAAAAAACTATTTAGTGATATCACTCATTCGATTTTGTGACCACTAAATCAAATAAGTGGTATCAAAAAATCCAATAAATTGCAACACAAAATCTTATCAACTTTTTTCAAAATCACAAAATCTATATACTGATATCACTAAATCGACTTTGTGATAGGGTACTAACTTTTGTGACTTCAAGACGGGGTTTCGATTGACATGTGCAACAGCACGGAATCCCTTTGCACTTTCAACGGGAACGAATTTCCTTTCTAATTACAACATGACTGGATTGTCTTTCATATTTGAGCCGCGACACGAGAAAACCAACAATGTGGTTGTGCGCCCAGCGCAGACTCAGATCAGCCTGGGCATCCGCCCTGTCTGATCAGAGTCTTCGCTGTCCGCATGAAGGTAGCTTAGACCCTTAGCTACCCTTTTAGCGCCAAGCGGAGAACCTGATCAGCCTGGGCGGATGCCCAGGCTGATCTGCGTCTGCGCTGGGCGCACGACCACATTGTTGGTTTTCTCGTGTCGCGGCTCATTTGCAAAAAATACTGAATATCTTACAGCACGTGCAATAGGAATAAAAATGGCATTCGCATTACACGTGCTACAGGACTGAAATTTCATTGACTCTTGCAACAGGAATCAACTGTATGTTTTAGCACCCCTAAGACACGGGCTCCGAGGTCCAGGTCACGTGACCAAGGTGGCCGCCATGGCTATATATTGTAAAAAAATGCTAAAAAATCTTCCCGAGAACCACTGGGCCGATTGCCTTAAAACTGGTAATGTAGCATCTGGGTCTCCAGATTTACAAAGTTATGATGAGCTTGGACTGACCTTGACCTTTCTTAGATCAATGTCAAGTATGGTCCCTTATGCTTCTGAATAGGAAAAGCTAAGAAAAGGTGCATTTTCCCATTGCTCTTGTGTTCTATGATATGGAAATGCAGTCGACTTCAATCACTATGTATTTTAGAGTCAAAGTTGTCCAATGACCTTGGGTTGAGGTCGATTACATTTTCAAGTCATAAAGCAACAGAAAAATGTACTTTTTCAGCTTTCTTCACTCAAGAGCCAGGGGGCCAAATTTGACCTTGCCATCAAAGGTCAACCTAGGTTCATTATTTAAATACTGTTTGTAGTACAAGAGTTCCAAATGCTACATGCCAAGTTTCAAGGTAATCGGCTTGGTAGTTCTGGAGGAGATGTTATGGTCATGTGACCTGGACCAAATGTTTAAACACTTTCTTTCCCTCTTTACCTAAAGATGGCAAGTGAAATTTAATTGAAATTAGCCCAGTTTCTCGGATAAGCAGTCCTTTGAAAATAAATCATGACAGACGGCAAACGAGTGACCTTCAGCCCTATATATTCTAGAGGTCAAGGTCATTTAGTTACCTTGGCAAACGGTCACTCGTTTGTCGTCTGTCAACCTTTTTAAAGAACTTCTCATCTGAAACTACTGAGCCTATTTCAATAAAAATTCATACGCAGCCTTAAGGCAAGGGACAAAAAAATAAATTTGGTCTAGGTCACTCGACCAAGATGGACGGCAGGCCAATTTATAGTAAAACCCTTAAAAAATCTTCTTCTCCAGGACAACTTGGCCGATTTCCTTAGAACTTGGCATGTAGCATCTGGGAGTCTAGTACTTCAATGATATGTAAATGATGACCATACATTTACCATGGCCTATTCGATCGCAAGGGAAAAGTTGGTCCCTTTGGCGTTTGAACGAAAAAAAAATGAAACAGCGCATTTTTCACTTGCTATGGTGCTCTATGATATGGAAATGCCGTCGACTTCAAGACAGTTCTAATGAGGGGGCTGGGGGTGAAGGGGGCGGGAGGGGGGTTACGACTGATGTTTTTTGGAACAATTATGAAAATTATTCCTAGACTGTCACCATTACTTCTCTTTATCTACAGTACTGATATTGTTTGCTCTTTTAAGAGTAAGTAGGAAAATTCTCAGGAACTGACACAATTCAATCCCAGATCCCACCTAAGACACCTCAATGGATGACAAGGCTCAAATGGAGACTATTGGCAGTGCAATGACTTTGCCCCATATTTCACTGTGTGCTATGGGTCTTGTTTTGCTGCAGTACCACCTAAAACACCAACTGTGCTCACCGCTTGCAGGGACGGAAAGACTGGAAGTAGTTAGGAGCTTGACAAACACCGTTTGCGACTACTATCACTGGCAGAGAACAGAGCCTGGCAGTGACTGCTCACTACAAATAAACTGGCAGCCAGATGCCAGGTATTTCACCGTAAATTCTGCGGATTTTTTTTTTATAGTGTAGCTCTAACCTAACCCTAGAATGACATTAATTTTAGTCATTTCCAAAATTTATTTTATAACAGTATCAATATACATGCCAAAATAACTGTGAGAAGATCAAATGTACGGGTATGGAATGATGAATCATTTTTCAATTAACCTGTTTAGTAGAAAATAGGGGTGAGACAGGGTGTGTCTAGTTTCCCATATGGGATCTGAGCACTGAGCCTGTAACAATTATGTATTGCATACCCCATTTTCACAGGGTATAATCGATTCCGCTAATTTTCGCTTCCTGCAGAGACTGTACATAATATTTGGCTTCCACCGAGACTGTCCGCGAACTCTTGCTTCCTGCAGGGACTACTGAGCTCGAGAAATGGCTTCCTGCCGAGACTGTCCGCGTGACTCTGCTTCCTGCCGAGAGCCTCGGCAGGAAGCAGAATCACGCGGACAGTCTCTGCACGAAGCCATTTATCATGCACAGTCTCGACAGGAAGCAAGAGTTCGCGGACAGTCTCGGCGGAAGCCAAATATGATGTACAGTCTCTGCAGGAAGCGAAAATTGGCGGAATCTATTATACCCTGTGATTTTAAGGCGAATGAATATACACTTTCATATGCATGTTTTTTTCTGCATTTTTACAAGGAATATCCGTATTGTTTGCTTCCCTATTCCAAAATGGATCATGTCTTAAAAAAAAGACTTTGCTTCTCTGAGAGCATTGAGAAGGGAGGCAAAAATGAAAGTGACAGAGTTGCTTCTCATTTATGTGTACAGCAGCTAAAGGTAGGTGATGTCGGTTAACTCTTTATACTGGTAAAGGCACTATATTTTGGTCGAAGGGACACAACACGAGGCTGTTTCTTCACAGGTTTATTTTTGACATAGTCCTTTAATCAAGACTGAAAGAGTTTTATCCCTTCCTAACAAACAAGGAAGTAAAAAGTCCATGTGGAAACATGTTGGCGCCAAGTTCATATGAGCCGCGCCACGCCAAATAGACTAAGTGGCATGTTCGCACAGCGAAGACTCAGATCAGCCTGGGCATCCGCCCAGTCTGATCTGAGTATTCGCTTGCGCTTAAAGGTTAGTGTAGGGTCTAGACTACCTCCATGCCGACAGCGAAGACTCTGATCGGAATGAGCGGAGGCCCAGGCTGATCTGATCTGAGTATTCGCTTGCGCTTAAAGGTTAGTGTAGGGTCTAGACTACCTCCATGCCGACAGCAAAGACTCTGATTGGAATGAGCGGATGCCCAGGCTGATCTGAGTCTGCGCTGGACGCACATGCCACTTTCTAGCTTTTGTCGTGTCGCTGTTCATGCACATCTATTAACTTTATAATGTGTTCTAGATCAAACTTAAGGGGTCAGGAAAACAAGGTACACATATATACCAAGGTACACTTTGGGCAAATATATCAATGATTCCGGGAGATAAAACATATCCTCATTTGATTTTCTCCCTTCAACCATAAATTTTATCCAGCAAATCGTTAATCACATACCCGCAAACTCACGGCACTGCAGGGACAACGCTAAGGTAAAACGCCATACTGAAGCTCCGCTATCACCCGCAGTTGAAAATATCTAGTGTTTCTAGACAGTGTCTAAGTTACCTCGATGCGGAAAGCGCTGTCGGTATGGAGGTAGCTGAGACCCTTGCCATTTAAGTGCACAACGAAGACTCTGATCAGACTGGGCGGGCGCCCAGGCGGATCTGAGTCTTCGTTGGGCACACATGCCACTTTGTTGGTTTTGTCGTGTCACGGCTCATAAAGAAAAAAATACCTTTGAGAGAATATCTCCTTTAAGAGTAGGCTTATATAAGAAGACGGGCAAATATGATTATGTCTACGGATGTGGTCGGCCAATTTCGGGTAAACAGGTATACTCTCAGTTGAAGTAACTCTAGATGGGCTGCTGTTTTCGCTCTATAGTGGTTAACTCTTAATGAATATAAGCATCTGTCATGAGTGTGAGGTGTGGATAGAAAAATCCGTCACGAGGGTCACTGTTCGGCATCACTCGGCAAGCCTCGTGATGCCGAACAGTGATCCCTCGTGACGGATTTTTCTATCCGCACCTCACACCAATGATAGATACTTTTTCTTGCACACCACGTTTTGTTTTTACTTCAGAACTCCTTAAAATGCGTAATTCTAGTGCTTGAGAGGTTTCAATTTGATTTTGAAAAAAGGCGCCGCTTTCAACGACCGCCATTCGGCTCTTTACGTCAACGACTTGCGTGCACAAACTGACGTCATTTTTACCGTCTTCGTGACGTCATTATCTAAAATGCCAACGTCACTTGACGACTCAGGTACGTGAGCTCCTATACAACCAATGCATCGATAGCTCGTGATTTTTTCCGGTCCTGGGTCAGAACACCAGGGTAAAATAAGCTTTTCTATCCCAGGTGAAAAGAATGGCATTTTCTATCCGGTGTGCAAGAAAATAATTTGCTCCCCTAAGAGTTCCTTTAAGAGTTGATCTCATTGTCATACAGGGAAGCAAGCAGGAAGCCATAAAAGTTATTCCCCTTTGTAAAAATAGCGGAGAAATATTAAGGTCAACCAATACACCCTAAAATCAACCGAAATTGAATCTGTTCTTTCAAGAAGCCTAATCAAAGTTTGTAGATTCCGTATAATCCAAATATTCTTTGCGCGCGTTTATTTACACATAATTGCTAATAACCACGACGTCATTTGAGTGCAACGTTTTACAACGAACATCGTGCGCGACGTCATAGATTTATGTAAAAATGCAAGTTTTCGACGAGATTGCATGGCTACACATGCTAATCTTAATCTCGCCTAGTCACATACGCAATAATGTACATTTTCTTGTGTCTTTGCTGAAAGGCGTTTTCCCCTACTAAGGAAATTAAATGAGGAATATGCATTTACATTTTTGATGAGTTTTAATGTAATAGATTTATGTTTTGATAATTCCTAATGGCACATTACCTTAAACTTGTGCAATATATGGGACATTTACTCCTAAAATGGGCTCCCCAGGTCGTGAACTCCTGTTTGCAGAGAATTTAATGTAAATATATTTTCGACTTCTACATTTTTATTAAACATGTGGCTGTGAGATTTCAACCGTTGAATCTCATGTTATATTTTCTATATTTTTTTGTTTTGTTTTGTTTTGTTTTTGTTTTAAGTATCGCCACTGGGTATTGTCAGAGAGTATTTTTCCCCATTCCCCCGGAAAAATGGCTGTAGAAAAGATAACATTATAGTGGGTTAGTGGGTTATCCCCATTTTATAGAGCCATTTTTCTCTCTTCACGGCCCCTCCCCTTCGCACGCCTCCCACTACTCCTACTCCCACTTCCACTACATAGTCCTTTCCCGCCACCGAAAATATGGTTATATGAGTACCTGCCCAGCTAACAAAATAACGTTGTTGCAACGTTTGTGCAACGTTATATTTTGGTTGTGAAAACGTTTTGATTTTTGGTTTTATGCAGGGTTTTTTGGATGGTTTTATTTGGGATTTCTAAACGTTTTCATAAAACGTTGCAAAAACGTTGTTGCAACGTTAGCTAAACGTTGTGTTTTGATTATAAAACAACATTTTGATTTGAGGTTTTATGTAGACTTATTTGGATGGTTTCTTTTGATAGGTCGCAGCGCCGACTGGTTTCAGCGTGCGCCGTTAGATTGTCGAAGGTTTGCAGTGCCAGCTTTAAAACGAAAAGATGTCTTCGCATCCTGACTTCATTTTATTATCATTATTCTTACCCGCGATAATAATTATTTCAAAATGAACGGAGAACTATTATTTCATGCGAACGTGTACAACTGTAAGTAGTACAACCGTGCCAGCCACATGGCTCCTGGTGTGAACAAACAAGTAATAACTGCTTAACAGCGTTTCTCTTCCGACTTAATCTTTGACAAATCTGCATTTTGGGAATTTCTAATTGAAATTCATGATAAGGAGCAAAAATTGTATTGTGACGACTACAGCAAGCGCATGTATGACGCTAATTGTGACGTAACGTCAACGTTATTTCAAACGTCAGTTGGTAACGTCTTCAAAATGACGACACCCTCGACATCGTTTGTGTGAAACATTGCCTATTTCGGATTTTTTGTCGACGTTAAGACATAGAAACAGATAATGATGGAATTATAAAGAATGAATTTCTTTCTTGGGATTTATTGAGGAAATTCAATGCTTTAAAAAATGTAGAATCGCCGAGCCGGGCTTATCGCATTTCATTGAGCGAGTAGTGATACACGGAATTCAAGCGCGTGTGAGCAGTCCCAGTCCATGGGCAAGATAGAATTTTCCAGCACCGCTAAAAATAGAACAAACTTTGTCTCGTAGGTAAGAAATAGAGATTATTACCCGGTTGTTTTGATCCCAGCCCTGATCACAGCCCGAGTTGACGGTATCGGCCCGAGCCCGAATCTCAGCCCGAGTTGACTGTATCGGCCGAAGGGCGAGGGCTGATACCGTCAACTCGGGCTGTTATCAGGGCTGGGATCAAAACAACAGTGTAATGCTCTTTTTATCATATACTTTTTTTTTTATAGAATTAAACTTTTGTAAGAAAAAGTGCATATTTTGTTCCAATAAAATACGTCTGTTTTTTCTTTTTTATTGGATGATTGATTGATTCATTCATTCATTGATTGACTGATTGATTGTTTTGGGTTTAACGGCCCTTTGAGACAGTATTTCAGTCTATATCGGGCCGTCTCCCAGACAGTGGGAGAAAGAAGAGAGAAATGTTAGACGAGAGAAAATATGCCCAAACAACCCCACCCGCACCTACTGCAAGTACAGTAGGCCCTTGCCCTACTATTATCCAAATCAGTAGGACGCCCCGGCGCTGGAAGTTACACGCAGCACCATCGCACCACCCGTCCACCCCTTTTTATTGGATGAAATAACATGGAGATGATAAAGTCGGAAGATCATGGTTGGTTCGCGCCATTTTTCTTTCAGCTGGAAAAACAACTGAGTATAAAATCAAGAAAACACAATACAATCGTTAGGTATTTTAATCGTAAATGGCTCAAATTACAAAATAAAACTTACCGAGAATGATTTTCTGGAAGTAGAACAAGCTACACAGCCTCTGTGTGTCCAGTTCCAACCAGTCGACGTGCGGCAATAAAACAGGGCGGCAGAAGTCCTTTGGCCCGCTGAGTTGTTTTGATGGCGTCAGCGACAACACTTGAAGTTAGCTCCAAATTTGAGGGCTGATATGACGGCTGAGATTATAAGTATCTTTCATGGGTGTGAGGTGTGGCTAGAAAAATCTGTCACGAGGGTCATAGATCGGCATCACGAAGCATGCCGAGTGATGCCGAACAGTAATCCCGAGTGACGGATTTTTCTATCCGCACCTCACACCCATCCATGACAGATACTTTTTCTTGCACATCACGTTTTGTTTTAACTTTAGAACTTGTTAAAATGCCTAATTTTATTGCTTGAGAAGCTCCTATTTGCTTTTGAAAGAAGGCGCCGCTTTCAACGATCGCCATTCGGTTCTTTATGTCAACGTCTGGCGTGCATAAACTGACGTCATTTCTGTCGTCTTCGTTACGTCATCATGTAAAAAGCCAACGTCACTTGACGCATAAACGTGACTTCCATTACAAAACCTGTGCATTGAATGCTTGTGATTTTATCCGGCCCTGGGTGAGATAACATGGGTGAGATAAGATTTGTAGGTACAGGGGAAACACGCGGATATCCTTATCCACTGTGCATGAAAGGACCTGGTATGATAAGGGCCGTTTTTGGCCCCCATTCAAATTCTCTTAAAATTGCATGGTTTCTATTGCTTATCGTTTGTGTGTATGGGAACAAACAGAAATAATATGTTTCACTTTTGTTAATTCTCAGTTAATATGATTTCTGATATGCCTATGTTGGTTCAATAATATGAAGGAAAAATGCAAGAAAAACTGAGTTTAATATTTTTTCCTTTAAAGAAATACGTCATTTACAATGGCTTTTGAAAGTTCTTGATAAAAGGCTTTTGATGAAATGCTTATACGTTGGGTACCACGGCTAATTACCTGTGCACTGCACAAGGCCTGTCAAGGTACCCCACCCACTCAAGTTTGCAAGTCCAGAGACGCTAATCAAAAAATTCCAACAGATCAAAATGAAATGTGTACCAAATTATTCCTCGTGGTCTAACTAAGAAAATGAATACCCACAACATACGTTTATTTTGTCTGTGAGCGGAGATATGGGCGTTTTAGTGTTGAGAAAACAGGGGAAATGTTCCAAACGCTGCCAATTTGGTAGCAAAAAGTTAAAAATAAACATAGAGCCCGATCTCCAGCACATTTAATATTTTCATGGCATGTAAATATATCAAAATTATGTCTGCATATAAAATGTGCTGGAGGCCTGGCTCATATATGTTGAAAGCCGCAAAGGCTACCATTTTCGCCATTTTCGTCAGAATCCTCTGGGGGTATGGGTATGTTCAAGATTAAAAACACAAGTATTTTATGCAAGAACTGGTTGATTTTGTATTTGCTGTTTCATTTTAGATTAGGACTTTCCTATGAATGCATTTTAGTTATCGAAATAGAACTTTTGAAAAATGAGTTTTCTGGGGGCCAAATATGGGCCTTATCATACCAGGTCCTTTCTGTCTCGCCATACACGTGATGTGATCTCGGCCCTACACGTGGTCTTTGGACTACAGGGCTGGACAGCACTTTCTGACAGGGCTATCATTGATTGGTTTAGCCAAATATCTCGTATCCAGGAAGTATGTGATAAACGTTTCTCTATTAGAAATAAGTTTTGCAGTAACGTTGCAGAAAGGTTAAGGAAACGTTTCTTCAGTCTAAATCTTAGTTATTAACTTTGATTAATAATATAGCTGGCAATAAACAATTTTAATTTTCAGATCTTTTTTGAAAATGAAGAAAAGAAAATGAGTGGAACTTCCGATGATGAGGATCCTCTGTATCCCGTGTTTTTGGAATGCTGGCATGCACGCAACAAAGGGTCGCGGAAATGTGTGACAATATTAAATAATATAAGATGAAAACTTTAAAATCGGCGTTGCAGCTAAAATTACCTTACAAGCAAACAGGTCGATCGGGAAATATGCTTATTCATAACCTACAATTTATTAGAGTACATGCTACTGGAAAGAATACTCGCATAAAATAGCTAATTGTGTACCTGATTTGAATTCCAATTCCAATTTCAAAATTTGAAATTTGGAAAGAAGGAAGTCGGTAGTTTTGTATTATTAATTTCGGCTTCAAAAGTAGATTTTCTTGGTACGCTTGCGTTAAAATAAGCATTATTAAACGCACTTAATTTATCTTAGTAATTAAATTCGATTAATTAAAATTCAATTTGGAATTGAGAAAGTTTTGAAATACGAAACTGTGGTGAATATCTACCACGTGCTCTAAAGGATTTAGCCACGTGCTCTAAAAGATTTAGCCAACGTTTAAAAAACGTTACGAAAACGTTGTGTCCAGAAAGATCGTATTCAAATAAAATCACGAATAAGAGCTGTCCTTTCCCCTCTCTGTCTCTTTCAAGACTTATGTTATCTTAACCAGACACCTTTAGATTACCTATATTTGCATAATTAAGAAGGCTCTTGCAGCTTATTTGGAATAAGTTGGTACCCATCGAAATCAAGGAAATACACATTTCAGAATAAAAAGGGGCATTAATTATGCAATAGTCATCAAAATGGCATGAAATGTGGCCCACACATTACATCACATATTCATGATATCGCCAATGGGATACGATTATTAGGACGGAAAAATATAACGTTGGAGCAACGTTCATAAAACGTTGACTGCAACTATACCATAGAGCGTGGAACATGTTCAAACGTTGAAATAACGTTTACTAAACGTTGGTCTCAAACAAACCTTCATACAACCAAACACAAACGTTGCGAAAACGTTTCTTGTTAGCTGGGTGGTATATATAAATTGAGATTCCTAGTTCTCATCATTGCTTAATCTCTCTTCTGCCAGTCCCGCAACGCACACATACTGGCACGTTTATCTAAGGAATAAATTTAATTTTAAATTTCCTGGTGTTTGTCGAAGCATAAACTACGTTTGGTCGCGAGCAAAGTAAGTGAACCCCGAATGGGTTCATGTAAACTTTGCTAGCGACCCATAGTAGTTTATACTCCGATAAACACCAGAAAAATTAAGTTCATTGCTTTATTTACATTCTTTTCTATCTATTAACTGACCACAAATTTGCGTTAGCGGCTACAGTTGAAACAGAAAAACTTTTACATGCAGTTTTTCTACTGACAGCGGAACAGCGTCAACGACGTCAAAACGTCGCCAACGTCCAGTCAGATTGGAGAGAACCATGGTTTATTTTGATGTCACATAACCTCATTTAAGAATTGAAATTTGATTTTTCAGCGTTCGTCGTGTGATGAAGCCAGTGGGCGGAGCTAAAATTCCATGAAGCGCGAAGCGCGTCTTGTAGAATTTTACCAACAGCCACTGGCTTCTTCATACGATGAACGGTGAAAAATCAAATTTTTATTCTTATATTTACTGTTTTCGTAACAGCTATATGACGTCATTGGTATCAGAGCATGGCATACAGTGTTTTACATACTGAAATACTTTCAACAGAAATTTGCAGGAAGATGTATATAGGCGCAGGTGATGGCTTGCTTTGCTGTTTCTCCCTTAACAGATGATGGTAGCTGTTTCTCCCTTAATAAAAATAAGACGGACAGACTGATAGACATATGAATTCATTGAATTCTGTGTTATACGTGCATTCATATTTTCTTTTGTGTGTGTGTGTGTGTGTGCGTGGGGGGGGGGGGGGGGGGGTTACTATATAGCCTTTTTTCGGTGGGAAACGCAGTATGTTGGACGGACACACGGCGCCAAGTGAGTGCAATAATGGTTACGTACCGTAGAGCCACTTGGGGGAACGTCAATAAGAGAATTGAACTGAACTGAACTGTTCAAAACGCAGTATGAAAAAATTGATAACCATTTTATTTTCGGAAGAGAAGACTACAAGGTGGTGGGGGAGAGGGAGTTACTCTCTGGCAGCTATATTACATTTTTCTTTATGATGCAAGCATTGTTTTTTTTTTATTTCATAACCAATTCATGACGAAATTACACGTTTGTGTTTTTACTTATTTTATGATGAAAAGTTATAGCTTGTCACGCAAAGGGGATATAAACTTTATATATTTGGTTCAGTCATATGACCAAGATGGCCGCCATGGCCATATATTGTAAAAAAGCTTTAAAAATCTTTCTCTACAGAACCACTAGGCCTTGAAACTTAGTATGTAACGATTGGGACTCTAGTTCTACTAAGCTCACATTAATGATGACCCTGGGTTAACCCCGACCTATTTCATGTCAAGGTCAAAATTTATCCCTTAGGCTTTTCAATATGAAAACCTGAAAATTGTATTTTTCTGTTGCTATTGCGCTCTGTGATAAGGAAATGCAGTCGACTACAACACCTATGAAGTCTAGAGGTCAAGGTCATTTTGTGACTTTGGTCAAAGGTCACTCGTCCATCTTCTTTCAACGTTTTCAAAGGACTTCTTCTCTGAAACTACTAGGCCGATTTCAATTGATGTCATATTTGGTCCAGGTCACATGGCCAAGATGGCCGACACGCCCTTATATAGTGAAAAGCTTTAAACATATTCTCAATAACCAATGAGTCGATTGCCTTGAAACTTGGTATGTAGCATTTCGGATTCTAGTACTATAAAGATAATATAAATCATGATCCTGGGCAGACTTTTGACCTATTTTAGAGCAACGTCAAAATTGGTCCCATATGCTTTTGAATGGGAAACACTGAAAAAGTGCATTTTCTGTTGGTATTAGACTCTAAGATGCAGACAACTTCAATCCCTATGAATTCAAGAGATCAAGGTCTTTTAATGGCATATAAATTCTGTGTGGGATGTGAGAAAGAAAGACCAGGCATATATGTTCAGAAACTTTAATCGATCTCCTTCTCCAGAACCAATGGGCGGATTGCTTTGAAACTTGGTATATAGTATTTGGGAATCTAGTACTACAATGATTATATAAATGCTGGCCCTGGGGTGACCTTGTCCTTAAGAAAGTTTATATATTTGGCTCGGGTCACATGACCAAGATGGCCGCCATGCCCATACATTGTACAAAAGACTTTAAAAATCGTTCTCTCCAGAACCACTGAGCCAATCACCTTGAAACATGATACGTAGCATATGGGACTGTAGTTCAAGACTGACCCTGGGATGATCTTGTAGTTCAAAATGACCCTGGGATGATCATGACCTCTTACGACAAGGTCAAATTCGGCCCCTTAGGCTTTTGAATAGGTAAAGCCGTTTTTTCTGCTGCTACTCTGCACTTTGCGATATGGAAATGCAGATTTCAATTCGTATGAATTCAAGAGGTCAAGGTCATTAAGTTCATATCACATGACAGTCTCAGGGTTCGAGGGAGCGATCAGAACCTAATGTTCCTCTTGTTTTGAAATATAATTAGGTCTAAAGTTGTAGATCTCTTGGTTAACGTTTGGGCTGGTTTCGTATAATGTCTAAAACCACCGCCGTATTACAAAAGGTGACAACTTTTGTCATTTCCTGTCTTCTTCCTGGGACAACGAGGCCCTTTCCGAAAAGGGTCGGCTTCTAAACGAAAGAATTTTCTCCCAGAGACGTAACCATTAGTCTACAGGGATCCTTTTTGGTATACTGTCATTCTCGAGCCATATCTGAATAAGCAATATACGAATTTTGCCAACTTTAAGACAAAGGATTTTCAAAGGGTTTTCATTTAACAAAACAACAACAAGAAAATGACATTTATTTGTCTTATACAATATCTATAAAAACCGTATCATAAACATTTACAAATCAGTACAACCACGACAAAATGTGCCCTAACGCATGTCCGAACAGGGACGATGTTCAGTCTAAGGATCTTTGCAGTTTGTTCTTAGTTTTAACATATTATTTCATGAACATAACAAAGTACAACATTTCATAATTACAGGTTTGTTCTTGAGTCTTCCTCGCAACAACAGTGTATAGATAATGGGGAACATATACTGGGGAATCTACATAGACAAAAAGTACAGTTCCTGATTAGTTTGCGAGATACGCACGCTGACCATTGTCTTGACAATTTGAACATGCCGCAACTATATATTTTCTCGTAGCATAACCCGCTCCTCATAAAAACATGTTGCGGTTCCTCATTGAGGCCATCTATGTCAAATGGTGCTTAATAGGTCTGGACTGAAATTCTCCTTATTTTTTAACCATTTTAACCACTCATTAGATTCGTCCTGGTAAAGGGTTGATGAGGGGCTACTGTCAGAGAGTGGCTTCCCCCCCCCCCCCCCCCCACCTCCCCCCCCCTTCCCCAGTAGTTTTCCCCACGGAAAGATGATTATGATTTTTTCATAGTTGATAGTAGAATTTCCCACCGGAAAAATGGCTATATATAGTAGAATTCCCCCCACCCCAACCCCCGGCGCAAATATATATAGCCCATTTTTCCCGGGAAAAATCTACTATACGTGTTTTTGCATAGCCGTTTTCCCCTCTAAAGTGGATTTTACCGCTGGTAATATCCAGGCCGCGTAACGCAATCGGTTGCGCATCTGACTCAAGAGCCAGAGGTCCAGGGTTTGATACCCGGTCCGGTCACATACTTTCATTTCTCCTTCCGCTGAAGAAAGGTAGTTGTCAGTTAGAGGCGAAAAGTAGGTGCTCTGAGTACTGGTTAACCGCTTAGGAGGTCTAAGCCGGCCCAAAAAGCGTAGTTAGGGTAACTGACCGTCCCTACATGACCATAGCTGTTTACCGTGGACGTAAAACAATAAAATAACAATAACAATCCATGGTAATAAGAGTTAAGGAAAACACGCTACATGGTGGAATTTGCCCCCTCGCCAATCATAACAGTGAGGTTCATAAATGAAACTGAAATGCGAGTAGCCGTCTGAATAATATCGCCGGATAACAGATGCTACAACCGCATGCAAGATCAGTCTGTCTTATTTTTGTTCTGGTGAAACAGGAAGGCATTTTGGTTTTTCGTGCCAGGCAAAAAAAAAAAAAAATAAAAGGCTAGGAGTATGCGTGGTTGTGCACATAAATTTGTACAATTTTCTATTTGTACAAGAGTGCAACTGTGCGTGCGCACATATAGGAGCCTTTGGCTCGACTCTTATCGGGGCACATGTCCGATTATTATTTTCAGTATGATAACCCCCCTGCTGAATCAAACACGATTGAAAAAAAAAAAAAAAAAACATTTATCTTCCTGTATGCGTATATATGTGTATGAATACCTGCGATGGGAATAAGTCACAACCTCTTCTTTTCTTAAATTAGTATTACTGATAATTATATACTGAACAAAAAAAGAAACTTTACACTTAAATTTATTCAAGGATATCTGCCAAAGTACATATCGTAAGAAAATATTTTTATCTCTCATTAAGCTGCATTAAATTTCCGTTTAAAATAAGTAGACGCGTCTTTCGACCACCAGAAACACCACCCCAGTCCATCAGTGAACAACCACCAAACCGATCTCTTTCGCGAACATAACAATCTGTATACCTTTCACCCTGCCTCCGATACACACGTATACGACCATCAGCCTGTGATAAACTGAACCGAGATTCGTAGGTACATACACGACATCTGCTCTGTTCTGTCCCACTCTGCTTGATGATTCCGGCATTTTTAAAGGCGCACGTAAAAATAACGGTAAAAGGACTGGCAGCTGGTTGCCAGTTATTTTACCGTAAAATCTACGGATTTTTTGTACAGTGTAGGTAGATGGATTCTTGCGACTAAACGTTCTTTTCAGAAGTATTTCACTCATATCAGGATGATGGGAGGGTAATAACGAAAGGCTGTGTGCAATGGAATTCTGTTTACTCTATCAGGACTTCTGCCTCGAGCAGTAGTCGAACCCGGGACCGTTAGATTAGAAGGCCAGCCATTATTTCGATGAGATTTCGGTGGTCTAAAAGACATGGTATATGTATAGCCGCAGCTATTGGCAAACTACAGAGGTGGTCACACATTATTTAACAGCTAGCAGCTTGGGTAAGAGTGTATGTAGATAGAGAGGGGTGGGGCGGGGGCAGTTTGAAGAGGGTTTAAGGATGTCAGAGCATCTACATTGTAAAACAATTTCCATAGATTTTACGGTAGAATACCTGGCAACCAGCGGCCAGATACGGACGTCCGTAAACTTTGGCAGAAGTCATCACGCAGAGAAGGGTAGAATTAGACAGGCATTGTTTTAGACATACATGTATAGCCCTTCAACACCATAAAGGTATTTTCGAGTGCAGTCAGACAAGATAATTCTACCACATCGTGATTTCAAGAAGTGTTCTACAGGCAGACGCCCGTAAAAGTAAAGGGATATGGACTGGCAGCTGGTTGCCAGGTATTCTACCGTAAAATCTACGGATTTATTTTTTAAAGTTTATGTGCGTTTGTGCGAGCGTGTGTGTATATATATCGTCATACATTCATCAGAAAGTCATATATTCGAGTTACACTGTGCAAATGAGAGCTATTGCTGTAGCGGAAAGCGGGTCGTGTGTGTGTATGTGTGTGTATTGGGGGGGGGGGGGGGGGGGGGGGGCTTTGCTCACAGAACATACGAGTACGTCAATGCGCTTCAGCATATATTTTATGCAGATTGTCTCAGCTGTTTCAGATGATAGCTCCAAACTTGAGGCCTTTTCGTGGGTTGCACAAGCCACCGCAGCCTTAATCCATCTGAAACTAAGTTGCAGAGATATCGTATTTCTTGAATCAATGTTGAAAAAATACATCTTTCTGTATTCCAGTGAAACGCGGACTCTGACAGCATACATACAGAAAAAACTGAAGGCCCTTTAGATGAGATGCTACCCAATTTTATTGAACACCTCATACAGGGACCACGTAACTAAAGAGGAAAATCGCAGATCCAAGCAGCCATTGAAAAATATTGAACAAAATATTAAACTATTGAACATGATCAAGAAATCGAATGCCACATCTCAAGGTCTTCGATGATTCCATAGGATACAGTGAAAAAAAACAGGGAGAACAAGAGGTGGGCAGACAATTTCAAAGAGCGAATTAAGCTGTTTTGAAGAATACTGGAATGAAGCGAATTGATATAACTTCCCCCTCCTTTGATAGACAGGCCGCCGTGGTGATTGCTATCATCCAGCTAGGGTATGCGTCAGGACGAGTGTGCCCATTATTCCGAAACTTGCAAAAGCTCGATTGCCCGATGGTCCGCTAATCCAAGGGCAGGTTAGTCCTGATTCCATGTAGTTCGGGGCCCAGAGTCCGAGGGCCCAGAGTCCGAGGCCCGATAGATTTAACTCAGTAAACTTACCTGCAAGCCGCGTTTCCAACATCAACTAAATCTGAAACCGCTGTGTCTGGTGTTGTCGTACCCAGGGACCTACCCAAAGGGAAAACTGGAATCAATTCTCGCCAAGCGTATTTTCATTACGGTTACATGTATTAAGTAAACACTTCCACACTTTCGCCATGGCTCGTGTCTAATGTACATTACCGTGACGTCTCGTAAAAATGGACCTAAGGCCACACATGAAGCGCAAATACTCATACTAACCTGCTTGGCCGTTCAAACTGAGCTTTACTCTTTAGATTCGCAAGTTTGCATTATATTATACGTATAGCGAATACATTGACTGAAGTTAGGGACTTCCCTGTTCGCACACTTATTCTCACACACCGACAGGTACCTTTCTGCACTGCGACGTTCATTTATGCTGTCCATTTATGTATACAGCTCACGGTGTACTTCAGGTAAGATGGATGAATGAATGACTTCATTTTACGTCCTTTTCAACAGTATTTCAGCCATATCAGGACGATGGGCGGGTGATAATGGAAGGCTATGTACAATGGAACCCCGTTTACGATGGAAAGAACTACGCCTCCGGAAGGACTCGAACCCGCGTCCGATAGAGCAGTAGGTCATCGCTTAAGTCACTTAGCTATCGGGGAACCTGCTTAATCCACTTAGCTACCTGGGAACCTACTTCAGGTAAGATTTTTTTTCAGTGGGGCGTGGGGGTGGGGGGATTAGAGAGATGGATGGGTGGATGACTTGCGATTTACGTCTTCCTTAACAGTATTGCAGTCATATGAGGACAATTTGTGGATGATAATGAAAGGCTGTGTGCGATGAAATTCCGTTTACGATTGAAAGATTGACACCTCCAGCAGGGCTAGAACCCGGAAACGCTAGATCAGCAGGCAACAGGCTCCTAAAAATTAGAGAAAAAGAGAGAATCACATTTTAGAAAGGCGCTGTGGTTGAATTGTTAGAGCGACGCGGTTGTGGTGCAGAGGGTCGCAAGTTCGAAACCGGGTTGTGCCAGCCGGCGACCGGAGAACCCTGTCAACCCAGCTATAAATGGGTACCTTTTCCGAATCAGGGAAAGATGAGGCAGCGAAAGGAGAATGATGGCCACCTCCTTTCATATGTTCCGTCCCAGATACAGTGGGCCTCTATCCCCAACTGCCCGTATTGCCACGAGGAACTGTAAAACCTCTACATTTTACTTTATGGCTGGTTCCTGAAGTACATGTATCGAATGAATGTCCAGGTAACAACCGTTAAAGTTGATGTATTTTTACCAAACCTGATGTTAAGGTGGGTTTAAAAGTTACAAAATGATGTATATCATGCAACATGTGTCACCGTGTAAACACCCGAAAACCATATCTCAAATGACTAAAATCTTTTGCATGCAACATGTCTAAGCATAGCCTTCTTTCGACAAAATGGTTGCATGGCACGTGTCATGCAACATGTGTCATCGTGTAAACCCACCTTTACACCTCTAACTTCGGCCTCTCATAGACCAATTTGGTCGACCAAATACGCCGCGTCCCTCCATCTAACTCTCTGTCTCTCTCTGATCCCATCTGCTTATCTTTAAATTTTTTGACGAGGATGTTATACTGGAAAAAAATCAAAGAAATAGCCTACAGTACTAGAAACGATGATTATAAAAAAACTTCATAAGATGGTCTTCGAAAAGCCATTGAGCTTACAAGAAAAATGGAATTAAGCAATGATAGTATTCCAAACTTAATTATCAACACACACACGCGCACACACGCATCGGGATCGGCCGTGTTCGGTTCAGTTCAATTCTCCTAACGACGATCCCCAAGTGGCTCAGCGGTACGTAACCATAGTTGCACGCACTTGGCGCCGTGTGTCCGTCAAAGGGTCGGCCGTGTGGCTCGGTTTGCGAAGAGCTCGCACGGTGGGCAGGAGGTGGGATGAGTTCGATCCCGGTCGGACCATGAGGTTTTCATTCTCTTTGGCATTGATGACCATTGTGGGTCCACACTAGGGTCATCGGTATAAAAAAAGTGCTTGTTTCGTCGGTTCCACCGTGATTCCTTGCAGATTTGGGACGAATCTAATTTCGCAGGGTGGAAATGCGAACGGTCAGCCATGACGTTCTGTTGCTTGGTTGGCAGAGTTCTCGCATGGTATGCGAGATGCCTGGGCTTCGAGTCCCAATTAGGCAATGATGCAAACACATGCGTGTGCGCACGTACACACACGCACGCAAGCGTATGATATACAAGCATACATACAGACACATACTTTCGAGATCATTTTAGGCAAAGGCCATATGTCCTTAACCTTCACACAGTAAAGGTAATTCTTAAACACTTATATTAAGTCTGATACTTATGCAGACATGCGTGTTCCATAAACTCACTAAACCCCACTTCTGTCCTGTACAAAACAGAACAAAACTTTATTTCCATCTCATGTTATAATGCATGATAGATGAGACAACGTCCCAAAATATAGCTAGAATATTACTGCATTGCACTGCATGGCGCAGCATTTCACATGAAGATACATGTAGCTGTAAAAAAGAAGGGAAGAGGGGAAAGATGGGCAGACAGACTTAGTTTAGGAGAGTTTTTTAACATAAAGAACCGTCATCTATCAAATTACCATATTCGAAATCATATTGTACCCAGATATGACTGATACATCCAATTAGCATACGACGCCAGAACAACGTTAACATGACGTCGCATCAGTGTCATTGGGACGTCATGGCGCCACGCCTCGCCCGGGCAAAAGTCCATGTTGACGGCTTTGGCACAACTATAAAAACAATAGCTCACCGTGCACAAAACGAGGAATTAAAATTGAACCAACGTTGGTTCAGTGTCATAACGCTGAATCAACGTTGACTCAAAGTCGACTCAACGTTGCCTGTCTACTGGGTTGTTATACCCCCGACATACGAAGTATGTCCGGGGGTATATAGTTTTTGTCATTCCGTCCGTTCGTCCGTTCGTTCGTTTGTCCGTTCGTTCGTTTGTTCGTTCGTCCGTCCGTTCGTTAACTTTACGTCAAAGTTTTGCGTTAAACCTTTTTGGGTTGCTCATATCTCTGTAACCACACATCAGATTCTTTTCATATTTGGTTCATGATGTCTCTATAGCATTACCTTTGATGTGAACTAGCTAAGCCCCTGGGTCAGGTCCCAGGGTGGGGCCAGGGGTCAATAATTAGGACTTAGGCATTTTCATTATGTCAAAGTTTTGTTAATGTATGCTTTCATCAGGCAGTGGCACTGGTCGGGGGTATATGTGAGCCCCTGCTCACTTGCTCTAGTTTATTAACTTTTCGTGTCCGCTCCATATCTCCGTAACTCCGTAAGATTTTCTTGAAACTAGGGTCAAATGTTTGCCTTATCGAGACGATGTGCAGAACTTATATTTCAACGATGCCCGACAAAGGTCAAGGTCACACTTAGAAGTCAAAGGTCGAAAGGTAATATTTCTCATCCACTCCATATCTCAAAAGAACCATAACCCTACTTTCAGTTTTGACGGAATTATACCCCTTTGTATTTGTATTTTTCATATAGTAATTGTCACCCGACGTAGGCGGAGGGGGGCTATAGAAATGACCCTCGTCCGTCCGTGTGTCAGTCCGTCCGTCCTTCCGTCCGTCCGTCCGTCCGTCCGAAATCTTGTCCCCGCAACTCCTCCTACGTCTTTCATCGGATTGATTTGAAATTTTACAGATTGTATTCTTATGATATGAAGATGTGCATGTGTTTTTTTTATTTTTGTTTCGGCCATTTTTGATGGAGCTACGGCCCTTGCTGACTCAGACCTTGTCCCCGCAACTCCTGTCACATCTTTTATCAGATTGACTTGAAATTGTGCAGAATGTTTCATCATGATCTGAAGATGTGCATGTGATTTTGGAATTTCAATTGTCTTATATTTTACAAAGTTATGGCCCTTTGTCGTTTTTGGTATTTTTCCAACTTTTGAACCGTTGGACCGAGAGAGCTGAAATTTGGTATGCTATTAGCATTTGATAAATTGAGTATTCTGATTATTGTTAGGATATGCTAAATTTATTAGTGACAGAGTTATTCCCCTTTCATAGATAATAGACATTCACTTAAAGGTAAAGGGATAACTCAAGAACTATTCATATTAATGGGCTGAATTTTCATAAATGCATTGTTCTTTTTCATCAGAGTCATATTAGGAGGATTATGGCCCTTGTTATTTTGTTATTGGGTATACAGTCTAATGTTTTGGGCATTCTGTAAGGGCCTAAAGTTTCAGTAGCCTGATTTTACACATATACGCCCAGTTCTGAACTCAAGTATTTTATAACCTCATAGAGGCCCAGTAATTGGGGTATATGTCTCTGCTTATGCTTCAATCATTATTTGCTTACCAGGTTCTGTTATACACATATTTTCTGGTTTTACACATAAATGCCCCTTTCTAAACTTAAGTATTTTATAACTTCATAGAGGCCCAGTAATTGTGCTTCAGTTATTATTTGCTGACCAGGTTCTGTAATACAGATATTTTCTGTTTTTGGCCATATAGTTACTCTGAAACTGAATAAAGGGCTGCAGTTTGTGACACATTTCAAACGTCGGGTGACACATGGCCGATGGCCTTTTATTTCATACTAGCTTCGTGGCCGCACGATATCTCAAAAACTGTTTAAGATTTCTACATGAAAGTGTGTATAAATATAAAGCACCATCAGACGATGTGCAGAGAAAAAAATATAACCCTACTTTCAGTTCTGGTGGAATTATGTCCCTTTGTATTTTTCGTAAAGTAATTTCATATGAGCTTCGTGTCCGCTCCATATCTCAAAAATCATTTAAGATTTCTTCATGAAAATTTGAATACGTATAAAGCACCATCAAACAATGTGCAGAGGAAAAAAATAACGGTTACCCGTCTTTCAGTTTTGACGGAATTATGTTCCTTTGTTTTTTTTTTTTTTTTTTTTTGTATAGTAATTTCATATAGGCTTCATGTCCGCTCCATATCTCGGAAACCGTTTAAGATTTCTTCATAAAAGTTTGTAGAAGTATCAAGCACATTCAGGCAATGTGCAGAGAAAAAAGAACCATAACCCTACTTTCACTTTTAACAAAATTACGCCCCTTTGTATTTTTCGTATTGAAATTTTGTATTAAATTCATGTCTGCTCCATATCTCCTTAACCCTTTAAAAGATTTTTTTGAAACTTGAGTCAAATGTTCATCGTATTGAGGCAACGTGAGAACTTGTATTTCAGCAATGTCCGACAAAGATTAAGGTCACAATTAAAGGTCTAAGTTCAAAAGGTAACATTATTTGTCTGCTCCATACATGTATCTTGAAAACCGTATAAGATTTCTTCATAAAAGTTTACACTAATATGAAGCATCATCAGACAATGTACAGAGAAAAAGAACCATAACCCTACTTTAAGTTTTGATGGAATTATGTCCCTTTGTATTTTACGTATAGTAATTTCAGATTATTTCATGTCTCCTCCATATCTTTTAAACCGTTTAAGATTTCTTCATGAAAGTTTGTTCAAATATCAGCCGATATGCAGAGAAAAAGAACTATAACCCTACTTTCAGTTCTTTCATCTCTTGTTTCTTTCCAACTTTAAGCCCCACGGGTGTATATTGCCCCGCTCAGCGGAGCTCTTTCTATTTTTGTCAACTCATGATCATTTTAATGATTCCTCTAAGCTTCAAAGGTTAATACGGGCAAAACAGGCATTAACCAGATCGCTTCGAAGGCAGCAGGGTCATGTTAAATGCCTTTGATAGGTAAGTATAAAACAGGAAGGTGAAGTTGGTTTGTTTTTCGTTTTTCGCTTTTCGTTTTTCGCTTTTCGTTTTTCGTTTTTCGCTTTTCATTTTTTTCTTTTCGTTTTTCCACACTCAACTCCTATATTAGCATTCACACTGAAGCCGAATATCGAATTTTGAACTTCGAAATCCTATTTTGACATTCGAATTCAGCCGAGTATGGTATTTTGACACTCGAAATCCTATTTTGACATTCGCACAGAGGCCGAATATCGAATTCTGACATTCGAAATCCTATTTTGACATTGAAACTCAGGCCGAATATGGTATTTTGACATTCGAAATCCTATTTCGACATTCGCTCTGAAGCCGAATATGGTATTTTGACATTCGAAATCCTATTTTGATATTCGAATTCAGACCGAACGTGGTGTTTTGACATTTGAAATCCTATTTTGACATTCGCACTGAAGCCGAATATCGAATTTTGAATTTCTAAATCCTATTTTGACCTTCAAACTCTGGCCGAATATGGTATTTTGACATTTGAAATCCTATTTTTACATTCGCACTGAAGCCGAATATTAAAATACCATATACGGCCTGAAGTCGAATGTCAGGATAGGATTTTGAAGTTCAAAATTCGATATTCGGCTTCAGTGCGAATGTCAAAATACGATTTCGAATGTCAAAATACCATATTCGGCCTGAGTTCGAATGTCAAAATATGATTTCGAATGTCAAAATTCGATATTCGGCGTCAGTGCGAATGTCAAAATCGGATTCGAATGTCATAATTCTATATTCGGCCTAAGTTCGAATGTAAAAATAGGATTTCGATTATCAAAATTCGATATTCTGCTTCAGTGCGAATGTCAAAAATTTGATTTCGAATATCAAAACACCATATTCGGCCTAAGTTTGAATGTCAAAATAGGATTTTGAATGCCAAAATTCGATATTCGGCTTCAGAGCGAATGTCAAAATAGGATTTCGAGTGTTAAAATATCATATTTTGCCTGAATTCGAATGTCAAAATCGGATTTCGAAAGTCAAAATTCGATATTCGGCTTCAGTGCGAATGTCAAAATGGGATTTCGAATGTCAAAATACCACTGACATTGTCGTCCTGAATTCGAATATCAAAATAGGACTTCGATTGTCAAAATTCGACATTCAGCTTCAGTGCGAATTTTCAAATGGGATTTAGAATGTCACGATATCATATTCGGCCTGAATTTGAATGTCAAAATAGGGTTTCGAATGTCAAAATACCATATTCGGCTTCAGTGCGAATGTCGAAATAGGATTTCGAATGTCAAAATATCATTTTCGGCCTGATTTTGAATGTCAAAATAGGATTTCGAATGTTAAAAAACGATATCAGGCCTCTGTGCAAATGTCAAAATAGGATTTCGAATGTCAAAATACCATATTCGGCCTGAATTCGAATGTCAAAATAGGATTTCAAATGTCCATAACCATATTCGGCCTGAGTTTGAATGTCAAAAAAGGATTTCGAATGTGAAAATTTCATAGTCGTCTTCATAGCGAATGTCAAAATAGGACTTCGAATGTCAAAATACCATATTCGGCCTGGGTTTGAATGGTAAAATAGGATTTCGAAATTCAAAATTCGATATTCAGCTTCAGTGCGAATGTCAAAATTCGATATTCAGCTTTCAGTGCGAATGTCAAAATAGGATTTTGAATGTCAAAATACCACATTCGGTCTGAATTCGAATGTCAAAATAGGATTTCGAATGTCAAAATTCGATATTCGGCGTCAGTGCGAATGTTAAAATAGGAGTTGAATTGTCGAAAATTCGAAAAGCGAAAAACGAAAAGCGAAAAACAAAAAAACAAACCAACTTCACCTTCCTGTATAAAACTTAATGGAGTGAAAATGGCTAATTCTTTTTACTGTGTGTCCGGAGTTCTAGAGAAAAGCAAATTTGTTTAAATTACCGTTCACACAGGTTATCACTAGGATTAACTGACAAAATATTTGAGTAGCATGAACATTTATGTCTTGTAACTTGGACACTAACTTATGCCAAAAGAAAGTTACTTTCGCAGAACGCGGAAGGTCAACAGGTCAGTCATAACAATAGTAAAAAACGCGTGCAAGACGTTAGTCCGATTTAGACACGTTGTTCACGGTGTATAATTCACACCGGGTTAACTGTGTTTCAAGGATGTTACGAAACGAAAAAGAGCTGTTACGAAACGAAAACGAGTCATAGTTACCAACCGACTTGGTCATTAGTCGTTTTGTAACTATGACTTTTTTCCGTTTCGTAACAGCCCATGTACATACATAATTAACCAGAGTTGTAAAAACTGGAATATAGTTGTAGTTTTAAGTTAGAGCTGGAATATAGAGACTAATTGTCTTGTTAAATCGCCTCCATTCAAATGTCATGCCCTTTTTCCTTGCTAATTCTTCATTTTATGTAGCAGACCCAGTCTGTTAACCCTGACTATTTCAAACTGGACAATAAAGGACTTTGCTGGCATATCCTTTTTTATAAGGACATCTGTTTTGTCTGACTACTGCTGTGATCGGACTGTTCGGACTGGTCCCAGTTTGATTTCAATTCCAAATCAAACACACATCATAATTCCTCTCTGGCTAAGGACAAATGCGCTTCTAATGAGAGACCAAAACATGCTTTATTGTAGAATTCCTTAAACACCTCTATATTGTAACCCAAAACAAACACGCCAGTATGGAGGTCCTAATGAGGGCTCAAGCACGATTTTGGGCGAATTCTCAGGAAGAACATACGTTGGTTTGTAGCCCTTCATTAACTCGTGACAAAAGCGTTACCTAGAAGGTTAAATATATTTTCATGGATAATTATACATGTAAAATAGTCTCCCATAAGCACCATTTGACCTAGCCCAGCAGGCACATGGCGTTGAAATGACGTTGTACTGACGTTGATGCGACGTAATGACGTCGCATCGACGTCAGTACAACGTCATTTTAACGTCATGTGCCCACTGGGAGGGGCCCTCATTGAGGAGCCGAAATATGTTCTGTATGGTGAGTATGTCACAAGAGAAAATATACTTTTACGGCATGTGAGAATGGACAAGACACTGATTTCCCAGTATCTATACACTGTTGTTGCGAAGAACAATCTCCAAATATCCTCAGACTGCACTGAACCGTCCCTGTTCGGACATGCGTTAGAGCACATTTTGTCGTGATTTTACTTACTTGTGAATGTACATAATATGGTTATTATAGATATGCTATGAGAACAATAAAGTATCATTTTGTTGTCATTTTTGTTGCTAAATGAAAACCCTTTGAAAATCCAAGCATTGATACAAAATTTGAACAAATTCATTTCAATTTCAGCTCATACATTTCTCCCCCAAATGAAGCCAATTTTATATGGAGCCTCTATGGTTTGGAGGAATGAATGAATATCTGGAAGGTTGCAAGATGGCCACAATGCCCATATATACTTGTAGTAACACTAACACCAGTTGGGCCTAAGTAGCTCCCCTGAGCTTATAACTACTGAAACATAAGATTATGGAAACGAGATGAAAATTTGACAAGAAATCATTTTTTATGACAGTGCATCACCGGAACATTGTTGAAAAGTGAGTTGGAGAAGTTTGGTACATGTAATATGAAATCTAACAGGCCTCTGAGATAAAGTGCTGCTCTCGAAATCTTGACACGATGTACATTTTCATGAAATTAGGCCATTGAGAAGAAATGGTAAAGTTAAGGTGGTGAGTTTTGGTTCATAGAAATGTCTGTATAGAAGTATCTATAATACTAAATAAACGAAGTAACGCATAAACTGCAAAATTGGTGGCATTTTCAAGCGTAATTTCTATACTGTTTCTTTCGCATATTGCTATCATTGATAATTTCGGTTAGCGTGTGTTTTAGTTTCACGTAGATTTCAAGAATTTGGGAATTAAATTCGTCTTTGATTTTAAATTCTCCCAAGTATTTTTCTAGAAACTTCGGTGTCAACAATGGGTGCGTTCGAGTGAAATTATCGTGTACTCGAATACACGTTTTAAATTAGGAAAGGTCTAGTGCCAGTCGACTGGCAATAGCGATTTCACGTTAAAATCGCTATTGCCAGTCGACTGGCAATAGCGATTTCACGTTGAAATGGCTATTACCAGTCGACTGGCAATAGCGATTTTAACGTAAAATGGCTATTGCCACTCGACTGGTAATAGCGATTTTGACGTGAAATGGCTATTACCAGTCGAGTGGCAATAGCGATTTTGACGTGAAATCGCTATTGCCAGTTTTTTTTTTTTTTTTTTTTTTTTTTTTTTTTTTTGTTTAGTTTTTCTTCCCATTTCTTAAGAATAAGTTTGAAGCTGAAGAAGTTGCATCCCATTTGAAGTTTAAAGCTGCTTAGTAAGTGTTCCTTACTTCACAGATATTTTACTTCTGCGAAATAACCAATTTATTCATTCTATTTCATTTTTGCTAAGTAAGGAATTGTGGCAATATGGTTATTAAGGAGCTCCGGTAGCTCAGTGTGTTATGCACTGGCCTGCTACGGTAGCGGTCTGGGTTGAATCCCGATAGAGGTGGGAATTCTTTCAACCGTCAAAGAGGTTCCTTAGAAGACTTAGAAGACAGCCTTTTATTAGCACCTGCTTTCGGCTCGTTATGACTCAGATATTGTTGAAGGGGGCGTAAAACTGCAAGTGATACATCAGTCTTGAGTCTCGGTAACTCAGTGGGTTAAGCGCTATCATGCTGAACTAGCGGTCAATGGTTCGATTCCCGATGGAGATGGAAATATTTTTCCAACCGTAAACAGGTTCCATTGCGTACAATATTTCACTATCACCCTCCCATCTTCCTTATATGACTGAGCCCCGGTTGCTCAGTGAGTTAAACGCTGGCCTACTGATCTAGCGGACCCGAGTTCGAGCCCAGCTTGAGGTGTAAACGGGGTTCCGCTGCACACAGCCTTTCATTATCACCCTCCCATCGTCTTGATATGACTGAAATACTGTTGAAAAGGACGTAAAGTCGCAAGCCATGCATCCATCTTTCTATGACTGAAACACTGTTGATAGTGATAACTGAAAAACAGTTAAAGGGATGGGAGGCATAACATCCCGAAATTAGAGCGAGCCTCAATGGCAAGTGGTTAAATGGGTTGATGATCAGATCATTATTACCGCTATGGGTTCGAGCCTTGTTCGAAGAACATATCTGCCCACGGATGGTCTTCTCCGGGAACTTCTTTGCATAAAATAGGCCTGAGATATTCTTGAACGGCTCGTAAAACCCAACAGCAGCCTCATTCACTCTTGAATTTGCTCCTATGTGTAAAGATGAACAAAAACAGCAACAACATCATATTTAAATCAGATTTATCTTATTTAATTCTAATTTCAATTTTAATGCAATAAACGTAAAACAATCGCTCTTCAAAACTCATAAAGTAATCCATGACAGTCATGAAAATCCATGCCAGTCCTCTCAAAGAGCAATGACTGAAACGCACAATGCCAGTCCGATCAACTTAAATGGACTGGCAGTCGTATCAACCTCCGTGTTCATAGGAGTTTTTAAACGAATATCGGATTATTTGGCTTATCATAGAGTGCATGCATGCCTTCCTTAAAGCGGACTGACATGGATCGAATCATGACATGTCTAATATATCAATATGAGGCACTGTTTGCCTTTTCTAACATTCATAACATGCAAATACCATGGCAGACTCAAAGACTAGACTTAACTCATTAATGCCTAGCATCCCGTAAATAGGACAAAGACCAACAATGTAGGCCTAGATCAGCCACCACAAAACGCGGCGTCTGATCAAGGTCTGCACTTATTACATTACACAAATGATACACATAAACTCTGTCAATAATGAATACAACATAACGTAACATATAGGACGTAACAAAAATTGGTTTAGTTTCTATTTACCCTGCATATTGCCGACAGCCTTTCTGCACAGGGTATAATCGATTCCGCTAATTTTCGCTTCCTGCAGAGACTGTCCGTCATATTTGGCTTCCGCCGAGACTGTCCGCGAACTCTCGCTTCCTGCCGAGACTTCTGTACATGATAAATGGCTTCCTGCAGAGACTGTCCGCGTGATTCTGCTTCCTGCCGAGAGCCTCGGCAGGAAGCAGAGTCACGCGGACAGTCTCGGCAGGAAGCCATTATTCGATGACAGTAGTCTCGGCAGGAAGCAAGAGTTCGTGGACAGTCTCGGCGGAAGCCAAATATGACGGACAGTCTCTGCAGGAAGCGAAAATTAGCGGAATCGATTATACCCTGTGCTGTATTGGTGCATATGTGTTTCACTACAAAAAAATGTTTGTACTGCAACAGTTATAGACATTTCTGACAACTAAACTTAAAATCTTCATTTTGTTTAATGTTTTTAACAACCCGAGCACCGAGGCACCTCAGATGAAACCATTCATCGCACACATGGCACTTTGCCATTTCGCTGTCATATAGTCCCCTGCAATTGCAGAAAATATTTTCTCTTAAACTGATAACTTTTTTCTTTTTCCAATTAGGATTGATACTGAAAGGAAAATTGGTACAAAGACTGGTCAGACAGACACTGGAGAAGATGCTCCCTCATTCTTTCTTGATTGAAATTTAGTTTTGATGGATTAAGACCAAAACATAGAGACACACCAAAAGCAATAGCAAAAAGGCCACAGTCAGACCCACCGGATTGGCGTTGCACTGGAACTTTATTGAACTTAATAGTTTTTCCATCGTATTTCAAGATGCTTGCTATTTGGGATCTACTATCTTGGTCTAAATAATTAAATGCGCTGTCAAAAACATTAACAGATCCGTCTTCGCAGTTGAGTGTCGAAACAGTGAACCAATGTCCGGAGAAGGTACTACCACGGTGTAAAATTTGGACCATATCCTTATCAATTTTTTTAAAACAACAAACAGTAGCGAGAAAATTCAGAGACAATAAAAATGCTATCTTAAAGATTTCACTTGTATACTTCAAAATATTTTGTTCTTCAAACAAGAAAAATCCACGTAAATTGTCGGGAAATTTTTTGATTTTAATAAAATCTAAATACAGTTCAAGAATAAAAAAAGCCGTGAAAATACAAAATACAAAATACAATTGTGTAAATGTAAGACATTATGGCACATCAACGTGCCTTAACATTAAGCCATGTTCAGTTTATCATGCAGTACATAGTATTTTCTATTTATAGCGAAATATATATTTTGAGAAACGAACACACGCGCAGAAATTTTGAGACACACACAAATGATAATCATAATAAAATAATGATAATAATAATACTTAATAATAAGTATTATAATGATATTATTATTATTATCATTATATTACTTATTATCATTATATTTATTATTATTATTAGTAATATTATTAAGATGTCAAAATAATTCAGATTTTTTTTAATACTAAATTGTACAATGCGACTAGTTATTTATAACTCTAAACATCGGACACTAAGATTAATGCAAGACGGACAACGTACATCACTATCTCGAGCCTAAAGCCGTAAATATCTTGGTTACAAGAGAATCAGCTGTAAATCCGATATTATTTTTTTTCAGAAACGGTTCCCCAACACTAACCTTCTTCGACTATACCAAATGTTATCGTTTTATGATATAAAGCTATTTACAAAGACACTTCGGAAAACGGACCTCATGGTCAGCTCCGAGCTGTTTAGTAAAATTGCTTTAATTCATAAACCAGTGACAGTTGCTTCGGACAAATGACTGTCATAGGGGTTAACTGCTTTTTATGGCAATAAAATAGGACTTGTAAGGTCGCAATATCATAACTAAAATACCTGTAAGTAAAAGGCTTACCTGTGTCTCTGGAATAGCATTCTGTACTTCAGGCTGCTGGAGTAATTCCTCAATTTTACAACCAGAATAGCTTAAACACTGAGTGTCACTAGAAACAACATAGTCTTGGAAACATTTCACTTGGGAGTGTCCAATGATCAGAGCCTTCATCTTAAAGTCTGATAATTTCAACTTAAATTTCACAAAGTAGTTGTAACACAAAGATAAACTCCAGTTACGTCAAATTTTAACCACACAAAACTCACACAATTATATAATTCACTTGTTATCACATGAGATGTTCACAAATACTATTTAGAGCCAGACAAGTATAAATCTGCATTTTTATGTTTCATTTTTGATCCAAAGATCAAACGATAGGCGTTAGATTGGACAGGGGAAATTGACCAATGCCATTTACAATTGGACCTACTGGTTATCATAACGCACTGCCCACAAAAAATTAATTGAGAGAACTAATTTAATCATTTCAAAATCATTAAGCATTTATCGGTACAGTTTTCGTTTAATCTACTCGCACCTTTCAAGGCTGGTTTTAATGTTATGCATTAAGGGACAAAAGATCAAAGAGATCAGTAAGTTTTGTAAATAGTTTGTAGCTAATTTTCGGATACAGAAAATTCTTTGTTATCATAATTCGACAATATAATTACGCGATTTACACTGATTTGATTAAAAATGAAGGCACAATTTCAATGCTTTTTAAAACCAATCACAAAACAACCGTATCATCGTCCGAAATTTGCCTATATCGTTTAGTCCATTTTGTAATATTAGTAGACCCATTTGACAGTGCAGTACGATCCGTCTCCACCTGGTATTGTGTTCTGAGCACACCTAGCTGTGCAGACTGTTCCAGTTCCAGTTATCTCTGCGCCTATCTCTCTACCTCCGACGGGCGTAATTATGCCCCCCACACACACTTTTTTTTTTATGAAATCGCAGCCACTCATTCAATTTGAAATTCGATGTATTGTGAAAAAAGAAAATTAAAATAATAATAATAATAAAATAATGCAAATACAAAATCGTAACCAGACGGAGAAAAATGAAAATTAACTCCACATCATCAGACTGTAAAATGTAAAAAGTAAATGAACTTTATAAGCAATGCGCTTTCGTTCAGATCCTATTCGCTTATTGTATGACTGTATACATTATTGTGATTGCTGTTTATATGAATAAATTTTGTTTAAACTAAAAAGTTGTATTTTTAAAAATATTGTATTGTTTTTATGTTGGTGTTATAAAGGGCCAACTGGGCCGACTGGCTACTGCAGCCAAAGGTGCACCCTCTTTAAACATTGTATAAATAGATAAATAAATAAAAAAATAAGACTGTCCTCACAATAATATGGTCACCGTTAAATTTCACTCACAATGTCCTCATAACTACGCTTATAAGGTAAGACCAAGAGAGAGAGAGAGAGAGAGAGAGAGAGAGAGAGACTGGGTGGTTTTGGGATTTGGGTTGGGGTGGGGGATTTCATTCAAAAATGCAGTTATAGTTATATTTCAGAGAGACAGGGGAGAGACAAAAAAAAAAGGAAATTTGGAGTACCATGCAGTTAATCTACTTATTTCGTTGAGTTAGCCTCGTTCAATAACCGACGTCTCTTTATGGCTAAGACAAGTAAACGCAGCTTGCGTGAGTTCGAATCCTAGCCTTCTGGAATGTCCTTCTTAATAACAAATCTAGATTTTAGACTACTTCTTGTGCCAACTGCAGTGTTGGCGATTGCTTGATTGGTTACATGTAATAAAATGTCGTAGCAGCAGAAGCAGCATGCAACAGAATGATTTTCAGCTCAGACCTATGCCCATGTTTCTACATCTTTCAAGCCTTCGTGACATCCTATTAGCATAATCCAATGGACTGAAAAAAGAAAATAATAAAAAAAAACTTCCTTTCTAGTATACTCGTGGATTTCGGATTTCAACGCAGTAGGAGCAAGTTAAGTAATTAGACTTAAGAAAAGTCTAAACCTATATTCGGCAGTGCAGTAGAAAGTAAAAACATTCACAAGCATTGCTTGCTAATAAGTAGTGCTTGACCTTTTTTAACTAAAACTTAAACTAACTGGCAGTAGCGATTTTACATTAAAATCGCTGCTGCCAGTCGACTGGCAATAGCGATTTTACGTTGAAATCGCTACTACCAGTCAACTGGCAATAGCCATTTAACGTTAAAATCGCTATTGCCAGTCGACTGGCAATAGCGATTTCAACGTAAAATCGCTATTGCCAGTCGACTGGCAATAGCGATTTTAACGTAAAGTCGACTGGTAATAGCCACTCCGTTAAGTCGACTGGTAATAGCCATATTTTAACGTAAAGTCGACTGGTAATAGCCACTCCGTTTAAATTAATCCGGTCGTTTCGGTTCTGCGTCGTTATATCGGCGCGCTGCTTAGCAAGTCCAAATTTAGCAGGTTCTAATGCAAAAATCCGAACCATGAACGTACGTCATTCCCCTTAAATAACGATTTATTTTTGTATTTTTGCTCATATGTCTAAACGGATGAAGAACTAAATGGTCATAGTCCCGACGGCCCTGGCTCGAAACGACCCATTTTCTTCTCCAGAACGATAGTCAATACGAGTAGCCAATCGAACTCGCCCATTGAAGAATAAAGCTCAACAGCTCAACGCACATGGTCTGTCGAAAAGTTGGACGGACAAACGGCGCCAAGTGTGTGCTGCTATGGTCACGTACCGCTGAGCCACTTGGGGAACGTCGTTAGGAGAATTCAAACTGAACTGAACTTTCGAAAAGACAAAAATTAAAAATGTCTAAGGTTAACACACATGCGCCAGGTAAGAAAGGGCATTTTTTTTCCAGCGTAGCAGACAAATCAATTTCAATGATTCAACGAAGTTAAATAAGCCTTCAGTCTTCAGAGGGCTTGAATATTTTCGCCCAAAACGTTCCAGGACCCAATTATTCCAGAAAAAAAAATACCCAGGACAGGTCACATAACCAAGATGGCAAACATTTATTATGGTAAAAAAATTCAAAAATCTTCTCCCCCAGAACCACGCCGGGCCGCGTAGCGCAATCGGTAGGGCACCTGACTCATAAGTCAGAGGTCCTGGGTTCGAAACCCGGTCTGGCCACATACTTTTGTTTCTCCTTCCGCTGATTCAAGAAGTTCAGTTGTCAGTTACTGGCGAAAGTATGTGCACTTAGTACTGGTTAACCGCTTAGGAGGTCTAAGCCTGCCCAGGAATAGTGTGGTTAGGTTAACTGACCGTCCCGACATGACCTTAGCTGTTTACCGTGGACGTTAAGCATCAAATCAACCAATTCTCCCCCAGAACCACAAATCCTATGATCTTGAAACTTAGCATGTCGCATCAAGGACTCAAAAGCTCAAAAAAAATTATATAAATGATGACCCTGGGATGACCTTGATCTGTTTTACGGCAAGGTCAACTTTTGAGTCACTTAGGTTTTTCTGTAGGAAAAAGTGAAAAAAGTAGATTTTTTTAGAAACAATGCAGTCTGCTACCTGAAAGTTTGTAGATGCAGACAACTAATTAGGTAAATGAAGCTTTAGTGAATATTCATGGTAAAGGTCATATCTTCACCTGGGCCTAAGGCCATTTACATTGAAAAATTAAAACTCGCTTTTTTTATATATAAACTTGACCATCATGAAATATTTCCGCGCTTGCGCGGGCTCTTTTCTAGTGTAAATATAAATATCTGTATAAAACTATAATAAATTAATGCATCTCCCCGAAAAATAGCAGATTTCTTATTTTTGTTCTCTAAGGTCTATAATACAAACCAAGAGGGTCATGAGGCCTTGAATCTCTCACCTGAGCAATTGGCCCAATGACTTTGGAGATGTTTAAAAGGTCAAGGTCAGCCCAAGGTCATCATTTGAACAATCTTGGTATTACTTGAGTACATGTACTCGATGTCACAAACCATGTTTTAAGGCCATTGGTCAATTGGTTCTGGAGAAGAAGATCTTTATAGGCTTCGTCATATATGGGTTTGACGGTCATGTTGGTTATGTGACTTGGACCGTTTGAACGAATCTCGTTTCCTCAACCCCTGGAGGCTCTATATGAAATGTGGTTACACTTTGCCCAGTGTTTTTTTAGGAGGTGTTTGAAATTGTTGAAATATGAGATCATGGTCAAAGGTCAAAGAATAACCTTGAACTCTTCTACTCACAAAACTTTATTTACTCATTAAGATGACTGTATATACCAATTTTTAGACCAAAATCTTCAACGATTCCCATAAAATCTAAAGTTCTTGCATTTTTCCATATTTGATCTTGCCGTAAAAAATGTCTTCTTGTATTTTGTTCTCTAATGTTTAGATTACAAAACAAGAGGGTCGTGAGGCCTTGAATCGCTCACCAGAGCAATTTGCCCAGTGGTTTTTGAGGAGATGTTTAAAAGGTCAAGGTCAAACCAAGATCATCATTTGAACAATCTTGGTATTACTTGAGTACTCGATGTCACATACCAAGTTTCAAGACCACTGATCAATTGTTAATCGAGAAGAAGATCTTTATGAGTTTTTGCCATATATGAGCGTGGCAGCAATGTTGGTTATGAGCGTGGCAGCCATGTTGGTCATATGACCTGGACCATTTGAACAAATGTTTGTTCCCTCATCCCCGGGGGCATTATATGAAATTTGGTTACACCTGCCTCAGTGGCTTTTGAGATGTTCGAAATATGAGAGACCAGGGTCAATGGTCAAAGAATGACCTTGACCTCTTGTACTCATAAATTGTCATGTACTCATTAAAATGACTATTTACATGTTCACCAATTTTCAAGCCAAAATCTTCTACAATCCTCATAAAATCTTAAATTCTAGCATTTTTCCATATAAAAGAACCAGAAAAGGTCATCATTTAAACAATATTTGTAGTACTCGTGTACTCAATGCTTCATACCAAGTTTCAAGACCATCGGTTCAATTGTTCTGGAGAAGATTTTTAAAGGTTTTTACAATATATGGGCGTGGTGGCCATGTCGGTCATGTGACCGGGACCGTTTGAACAATTTTGCGTTTCCATGAGCTCTGGGGGCTGTATTTGAAATTTGTTTACAAATGGATGAGTGGTTTCAGAGGAGAAGTTGTTTAAAATTGTGGACAGACGGACGACGAGGACGACGGAGCCTTCCCATCCTAAAGCTCCCCCGGAGCCGCTGGCTCAGGTGAGCTATAAAGAGTTGCGTGCTGACAAAAAAGGTGTTTTCATCAGGAAAGGTCAAAGGGTACTGCGCAAGAACCCCTTCCCCCTCCCCCCCCCCCCCCCCCAAAAAAAAAAAAAAAAAAAAATTAAAACATCGTTATTGCACATGTTTTTAGGTTTGAAGGTACTTCAATACATTGAGAAGAGCGTCCCAGCAGTTATTTGTTCAAGCTCTCAAATTGTGAGGTAGAATAGATAAAAACAGTAGCTTATTCTCAAATGTTTGAAAATTTATACGGTGAATGTATACGGGATACATGTATTAAATAAAGGATAGACGGGTATACATATATCACACATACAGTATAAAAACTACATTACTATGACAAAGACAGGTATGTAAGTGAAAATTTTCAACATTGAAACAGTAGAATTCCCTGTGTATTATTCATAATTTTGCCAAAACATTTAGACACAGTTTACTATTTTATATCCGCTCAACCTGATAGTGTGTGAAAGAGTAAAAATTATAATTGCTGAGACGTCCTTCTCAATGTATTTATGGACTAAATACATGTTCATTATCGATGTTATTATTTTTAATTTTGAGAAAGAAAATTACTCTTTGACCTTTTCTTATGTGGGGAGGACCGTAATTAATGTTATGGGGAGGACCGTAATTAATGTTGTTAGAACTTGTGGTCCGACCCATTTGTCAGTTGTTTTTGGCAATTAAATATGTTTAAACTAACTAAACTCTTATATGAAACCTTTTTTTATATCAACAAGTCCGGCATTTTAGGATTCTAAATTGTGCGAAAGAACATAAAGAAGGCATCTACTAAGTTTTGTGAAGACCTATTGTTGTTTCAGAATTTTATGCAGATATTTGTATTCACCACAATTCAGTGATTATCATACATAGCTGTATTTCTACACCAACTGGTGAGAACAAATACGGGCAATGCCTCTGTCCAATCCATTGGCATATGTATATACTACTATGTATCAGTAGTCATGAAATCATAATTCTGTATGGGGTGGTCATGGTCGGGTGATGGTGCTGCGTAACTTCCAATGCCGTGGAGAGATAGGGGTAAGGGTCCTACTTTTGGTTAAAGGTAGGGCAAGGGCCTTCTGTGCTTGCAGTAGGTGTGGGTGGGTGGGGGTTGTTAGGCCTTTTTTCTCTCCCCTACCATATCACTTCTCTCTCTGCCTCTGGGATGGTCGGATCGGGCGATGGTGCTGGGTAGCTTTCAGTGCCTAGGCGTCCTTCTTATTTGGATAAAAGAAAGACAAATGCCTACCGTGCTTGCAGTAGGTGCGGGTGGGAATCTTTAGTCATTTTATATCTCTCTCTGGGAGACGGCTCGATATAGACTGAAATACTGTCTCAAACTTCGGAGCCGTTAAACCCCAAAAGAGCCAAACAAATGCTTAAAGTTAATACTTGTTTGATGTCTGATTAATATTTATAATGGTATATAGCATTTCGGCAAGTTTCTTAAACAAGAGGGCGAAGAATCCCTAAATCGCTCACCTGAGCAAAAAGTTTAAAGTTCAAACTAGGGTCATCATTTGAACAAACCTGATAGTTTGCAACATTTCCAAATGGTTCTGAAGAAGAAGATTTTTGAATATTTTTCTATGTTTTGCTATGATTCAAACCCAGGACCCCTGAGGCGGGGCCATTTTGACCCTGGGGCCATCATTTGAATAAAATTGGTATAGGACCACTGGGCAAGAACTTACTTAATATCAAGCATCTGAACCAAGTGGTTCTTCATATTTTTCTTTGTATTTCTATGGTTCAAACCCAGGACCCCTGGGAAGGGGCCATTTTAGACTCTGGGGCCATCATTTGAACAAACTTGGTAAAGGACCTCTATGCAATGCTACATACCATATTTCAAGCATCTGCACCAAGTGGTACTGGAGAAGAAGATATTTACATGTAAGTATATTTTCATTTCAAACCCAAGACCCCCGCCGCAGGGCCATTTTGGATCCCAGGGCCAACATTTATACAAACTTTGTAGGAGTCTACAAGGCAATGCATCATACCAAATCTCAAGCATCTGAGCCAAGTGGTTCTGCAGAGGAAGATGTTTAAATATTTTTCTATGTATACTGAACTCCAAAAGAAATACACACAGTTTGTTCTTTTTTCTCGGCACTATCACTAGGCAAGTCCAAATCGATCATTGCTTAGACTATGATATTCAACCGACTACAGTACACAAGGAAACTATCATGATTTAAATTTTACATATAAAAGTTATCTCACTTTCTCGAAAAACATTAAATTCCATTCCAAGAGTTATCTTTCCTTTTCAAATAAAGCATATTATGTCCAGAAATGGTCTTTGATACGCAACTGTTAGAAAACCGCTAAATTCATATGAATGTTATGGTTACATGTATTAATTAAACGACAGTGCTATGAAATCAGTCAAATTTCAAATAACCTCCTGAGGTTGAAGTACACAAGCATCTTGGTGTCTATTTTTCTAATGACTGTACGTGGCATACGCATATTGACTTTGTTAAAGATAAGGCATGGAAAAGAATAAATACAATGCGTAAGCTTAAATTCGAATTAGATAGAAAATCTCTTGAAATAATTTACTTTACTTTTATAAGGCCTCTCTTAGAATATGCTAATGTTGTTTGGGATAATTGCACGCAATATGAGAAAACGGAACTTGATAAAATACAGATTGAAGCTGCCAGAATAGTTACTGGAACTACTAAATTGATCTCTTTACAAATGCTTTACGACGAAACTGAATGGGAATCTTTGGAAGAAAGGCGTAGAAAAAGTAAACTTGTACTCTTTTACAAAATGTCTAATGATCTTTCACCTACCTATCTCTCTTCTCTCGTTCCACCCTCTGTAAATAGCGTCTCTGCATACAATTTACGTAACTCGAACGATATTCAGACGACAATTTCTAGAACAACTCAGTATTTTAATTCGTTCCTACCATCAGTTATTAGAGAATGGAATGATCTACCATTTGATATTAGAACCAGTGACTCCGTCAGCAGCTTTAAACGTCGACTTAAGGAAAGGAACTGCGTTGTCCCAAAGTATTACTACACTGGAAACAGAAAACTTCAAGTTTTACATACACGATTACGAACTAAATGCAGTTCACTAAACCATGATTTGTTTCTAAAGCGCATAACAGAATCACCCCTATGTCGTTGCGGTGCTGTTTGAAACTACAGAACACTTTTTGATGGCTTGTAATTTGTTTGACAACCAACGCACAAATCTTTATAATATTGTTTCTCAGCAAACTACGGTGGCACTACGAGTTCTGTTATATGGCGACAATACGCTTTCATTACATTCCAATACTATCATATTTGAAGCTGTTCAGAAATACATAAAAGAATCAAAACGTTTTACTTAATCTGAATAAAGATGCAATTCAATAATATTTCTATACAAACATCTTGGAGCTAATCTGACTTAATATAATGAGCTCTCAAAGTAGGGATACATTGCAGTTGGTTATGTCACTGACCCCTCCCCGAGTCTCCAAACCTCCTCACAGCCAAACCTTTTCTTATTTTTCTTTTCTTTTTTAAGTTATCAATACTCATTTCTAAATTTCACTGGTCATTTTGTAACTGTTATATACTGAAACTATTGTTTATCTTGTACCCAGTATCTGTATCAAGACATACATCTACTTATTATTTCTTATCAACGTCAACTTTAAAGTACGTAAATTCGCTGCAGATAGTATTTCAGTATGTTCTGATATTATTATTCTTGTAATATGTGTTAGCCTGTTTCAACAACATTAACATACAGTTTGATCGCCATTATTTGTAAAATTGTTTCATTTGAAGGAGAAGAACTAAATAAGCGTAAGCTTCCGTTCTAATCCTAGTTAGCATGTATATTAGCTTTGTGTACACATGAGATTTGTTGAAATAAAATATGTTTAAACTAAATAACCTCCCTTTGTATTAAACAAAGAGTATTTTTGAAGACCGAATACGGCTTTGTTTATGCTACACGTTGCAGTTTCTTTTATAAATTATTTCATGTGTTGCTTTTCACTACAGTATCATTACTGATACAAAGTTTTTCCTTTTCTGTTTGAAAATATCAGAGTTACAAAGTTTAGTGGAAAACCCTATGTTAAAGTGAACTGTGTGTTTAAGCTTTCTTGATACCTAAGTTTCCTTGTCTTGTTTTTGAAGAATTAAAGACAGCCCAAGAACAAAATAAATTATAGCAAATTTTCTTCTGATAAAGAGATTTACAGTTGCAGGTAAATCGTGATTCACAAAGATTCTGCAGTTGAGAAAATAACCTCTGAAAGATTGCTTGTTTTTGTAACTTTTAATTCTACCCAATCCAGAAAGTGCTGGTTTTTCTCAGAGTGTAAGAGATATTAAGGGTTTTAGATATTCTTTTTCTCAAAAACTCATGGACACGTAAACTAACAAGACAAAAATTAGTAGCAGTTGGCTACTTTTGCAAATTTAATATACATGTATATACTTTGTGTGCGTTTCTTTTGGCGTTCAGTATATTTCTATGGGCCATTTACGACCCTGGGGCCATCATTTACATAAACTTTGTAGGAATCTACTAGGAAATGCTACATACCAGATTTTAAGCATCTGAACCAAGTGGTTCTGAAGAAGAATATATTTGAATATTTTTTCTATGTATTCCTATAGTTTAAACCAAGGGGCCCCTGGGGCGGGCCATTTGGACCCTGGGGCCATCATTTGAACAAACTTGGTAAAGAACCACTAGGCAATGCTACATACCAAATTTCAAGCACCTGCACCAAGCGGTTCAGGAGAAGAAGATTTTTAAGTATATTTTAATTTCGAACCCAGAACACCCCCCTCAGGGCCATTTTGGACCCCGTGGCCACTATTTGAACAAACTTGGTAAAAGTCCACTAGGCAATGCTTCATACCAAATAGCAAAGCCCTAGGCCTAGCGGTTCCAGAGAGGATGTCTTTTAAAGCAAATTGTAGACGACCGAAGACGCACGACGGACACTGGCTGATCACAATAGCTCACCCTGAGCTAAAATAAGAGAGCCAAGAGGCCCTGAATCGCTCACATGAGCAAAGAGGTTAAAGGTCATACTAGGGTCATCATTTGAACAAACCTGATAGTTTGCAACTATTTCCAAATGGTTTTGAAGAAAAAGATGTTTGAATGTTTTTCTATGTATTGCTATGGTTCAAACCCAAAACCTCCTGGAGTGGGGCCATTTCGGACCCTGGCGCCATCATTTGAATAATCTTGGTAAAGGACCACTAGGCAATGCATCATACTAGATTTCAAGCATCTGAGCCAATATATTTTTCTATGTATTTCTATAGCTCAAAACCAGGACCCCATGGGGCAGGGCCATTTTTGACCCAGGTGCCATCATTTGAAAAAAATGGTAAAGGACCACTAGGCAATGCATCATACTAAAATTCAAGCATCTGCACTAAGGGGTTCCGGAGAAGATTTTTAAGTATAATTTCGAACCCAAGACTCTCCGCCCCAGGGTCATTTTGGATCCCAGGACCACCATTTACACAAGCTTTGTAGACGTCCAACAGGCAATCATACCAAATTTCAAGCATCAGAGCAAATATGTTCTATAAAAGGGTTATCTTTTGGAAGCAAGGATCACGCCAAAGAACTGAAAACTGTCGAGTGTACAAGTTTTCTGGGCCAGACTAGCTAGTTTCGGCCAATTAGGCCTCATCAGTGATCCTCAAATATTTTTAAAGTTCTACAATGAAATCAATGATCTAAAAGGACTAGAAAATAAAATCTACATTACGATGAAGGGCAGGGAGACTTTTTACGGTGACCACACAGTCCCAATCACCAGCTGTAGTGAAGTTCAATATGTTCTGTTAAAGGGTTATCCTTTGGAAGCAAGGATCACACCAAAGAACTGAAAATGTCGAGTGTACAAGTTTTCTGGGCCAGACTAGCTAGTGGTTCTAAGAAAGAAAATTTTTGAATATTTTCTATGTATTTCTTTGGTTCAAACTCAGGACTCCCTGACGCGGGGCCATTTTGGACCCTGGGGCCATCATTTGAACAAACTTGATAAGGGACTACAAGGCAATGCTACATACCAGATTTCGAGCATCTGAGTCAGAAGGTTCTGAAAAAGAAGGCTTTTGGTTATTTTTCAATGAATTTCTATGGTTGAAACCCAGGACCCCTATGGCGGGGCCATTTTAGGCCCTGGGTCATCATTTGAACAAACTTGGTAAAGACTACTAGGCAATGCTACATATCAAATTTCAAGCATCTGAGCCAAGTGGTTCCGAAGAATAAGATTTTGGAATATTTTTCTATGTATTTCTATGCTTCAACCTAGAACTCCCTGCCGCAGGGCCATTTTAGACTCTGGGGCCACCATTTGAACAAACTTGGTAAAGGACTTCTAGGCAATGAATCAGACCAAATTTCAAGCATCTGCATTAAGCAGTTTTGAAGAAGAAGATTTTTGAATATTTTTCTATGTATTTCTGTGGTTCAAACCCAAGACCCCTGGGGCGGGGCCATTTCGGACCCTGCGGCCATCATTTGAACAAACATGGTGAAGGACCATTAGGCAAGGCTACATACCGAATTTCAAGCATCTGAGCCTTGCCGTTCTGAAGAAGAAGTTTTTTTTAATATTTTTCTATGTATTTCTATGGTTCAAACCTGGACTCCCTGCTCCGGGGCCATTTTAGACCCTGGGGCCTCCGTTTGAACAAACTTGGTAGAAGACCACTAGGCAATGCTTCATGCCCAATTTCAAGCATCTTAGCCAAGCAGCTCTGGAGAAGAAGATTTTTAAGTATATTATAGTTTCGAACCCAAGACCCCCTGCCCCAGGGCCATTTTGGATCCTGGGGCCACCATTTGAACAATCTTGGTAGAGGTCCACTAGACAATGCTTCATATCAAATATCAAAGCCCCAGGCCTAGCGGTTTCAGAGAAGATGTCATTTAAAGCAAATTGTTGACGACACACGACACACGACGGACGACAGACACCGAGTGATCACAAAAGCTCACCCTTAGCCTATGGCCATGGTTACCACAGTTTCAGCCAAACATGCCCCAAACGCTAATGCAGACATTTCCCCTGCCCAGTAATGCTACACATGAAATTTAATCGAGACTGGCCTTGTAGCTTTAGAGATATACTTGTTTGAAAATGTTAACGGACGGACGACGGGCGGACGACGGAGCCTGCTTATCCTGTAAGACCCCCCCCCTCCCATGAGCCTCTGGCTCAGATGAGCTAAAAATAACCACCCATGCGGAAGCATTTTACAGACACAATGAACCATCAAATCCTAAATGTTTGTCCAGCCTGATGACCGCCGAACCACGAGGGACAAAGCCGTAAACACGGACGCACCACTGGTTATCCCATATCCTACCCCAACATACCCAGGATGTCCGAAACGCAAATCTATTGTACAGCCTTCTCGTCCCGGGTTCGCCAGGATACACCGAGACGAAAAGTGCAGCAGAAATTTCCTTGGTAGAATAACACAGGTAAAGCTTGTAACTTTTTAAGTGCATGAAAAAAAAAACAGCTATGCGATTACGAGCAGTTACTGTAGTATTGGCTTTTACGTATCTCGTTATGTTTATGCCTTATGTTTATGTAGTAAGTTTCTTAGGGGAAACTTCTCTAGTAGGATCGAAGTACGCAATTCCGTTCGTAGCACGTCCATCTCGTTTTAAGAACGTTGCCACTCCGTCTAATTCCAGAACGGGATAGTCGCCAGAAAATTTAAGCATGCTCGACGTTCTGGATCATCCTTCCCGTCCGAACCCGTCCGAGTTTGTCCATGAGGTTCGTAAACAGACCTTAAAACGTTGCTACTACATCCACTCCGTTCGCACACAATTTGAGCCCGTTTGGCAAAATTTTCCGGAACGTGGTGAGAACGAGTTTGGTGTGAAGGGGGTATTACCGATAAAATGCACCGAAAAATGGTGTTAATCTGCGCTACAGCATGTGTGATACAAGCTGGCACTACAGTGTATCAGTAAGCAGCACCAGGTGATGATACTGTATACATGTAAAGTGGGGTTGTAATCGCCTGAGCTCCATAGATTGGGTGGCGGTAGGGAGTTGGTGGTATAGACACTGACTGTCAAGTGGATCTAATCTTTTTGAACCAGTAACTTCAAAAGAAAACTCTTAAAAAGTGATTTAATTACATACATTTTATCATAAAGAATACTATACATAATCACCTGTTAACCTATTTCTTAGGTTATTTATAAATAGAAATGGGGATTTCCATCCAGATCAAGGCTATAAATAAGATGTAAACAAACTCGCAATCTAGTTGTTGTATACGTTGCAAATATGAAAACTTTACTATCCATATTGCTATATCAAGTGTTACATATAAGGAATTTTCTTTCTCCTCGGAGATGGATTGTCATTGTTATTCCTATTTCAACATATATCTCTAGGGTAAGAAAAACATAACAGTAGCATAGAACGTTAAAATAACGTCTAGTATCAACGTCGATGCGACGCATAACGTCGCATCGACGTTGACGTGACGTTGTTTTAGCATTGTGTGTACGCTGGGTTCATTCTTTTTTTCTGTAGCACTTGATGATTTTTTTGCAGCGGATAAAGGTGTCGTACGGGTGTGCGAATAGTGCAGTCAGATTAGTCAGCGCACCCGTGCAACTTCTGGAAGAGCCCTATGGATCCAAAGACTCAGATTAAGTCTTCATGGATGGGCAGACTGATGTATGCATTTGATATGACACCGTTTTTTTTCTTATGGCGAGGTTCATTTTACCCATTAATGTCTAGTGTCCCAAATTTGAGATATTGACAAACAGTTCAGACGCTAGATAAGACGCCGCAAAACGCGGCGTCCGGTCAGGGTCTGTACTATTTGCATAAAACAAATGGTTATTTCTCACAAAGGATAAAATAAATGAACCCATCAATTTGATGAGGATAAGATAGTCCATTGGACATAAATGGGTGAAACAGCGAACCTACTTAATCAAAATGTACAACAGCATCATGCTTTCGGTCATTTTTACAAAGGGAAACAACTTTTGTGACTTCCTGTTTGCTTTCCCGGATGACTCGTATAAATACTTAATTTTCATTTTTTTTTTCATTTTATTTCATTTTACTCATTTTATTTTCTTCTCTTTTTTATGCACTTACAGCAGGACTGCGTCTCCTTTTACACGTGCAATAGGGCTGAATTTTCTTTTGCACTTGCACAGGACATGATTTCCCTTTGCACGAATTCCTTTTCATACCTGCAACATGACCTGGATTCTCTTTCACAGTTGCAACTGGGTTGCCGTTTGGATTTTCTATTACATGTACTGCAATTTTAGAAGAAAATCTTAATTTCATGCTCTTTTAGCGCACTTTGTGCTTGTGTTTTATGCAGTTTCGGCTCTCTCTGGTGTCTCTGGTATTATCGCAGCGACAATCGAAATTAAACGGAGCCCATGATCTCGTATTTGACCTGCAGTTTCTTGGAAAACAAAATTAGCATAATCAAACAACTGCTCCATTAAATAGCTCGACCGACTATAACATTAATAACACCGAAACTAGGCTATGGGTATTATTTTCCTGGCCTAGATTCAATACCAATGAATGTAAACTCTGTGTTTATATAAAAATACATAAGTTCGTAGTTGAACCCATACAAGATTACAATGTAATGTTTACCCAACGGTGTACTAGATCAGACAGCGCAAACACGTTTTTACACTTTAAGTACCAGAGACGGATATAGCAGAATTTGCAAACAGTGTAGATCCTGATGAGGCGGCTCATAATGAGCCGCCTCATCTAGATCTACACTGTTTGCCCTCTAGTTTTAAAATTGTCAATATGAAATATCTTGGACAAGACATTTTTTCGAATTATTACAGACGTAAATTTTGTCATCTGCTTTATGGCGCTTAAAGGGCTATTCTAACACAGTGCGCCTATAGAAGCAATGGAAAGTTGCCGTGTTTTATTCTGCAACAATTCACTGTTACGGAGCGCGTGAGTCTAATTGCTGACGTCATTGCAACTACTGACGTAATTTTGTGACGCTTTGAGACGTTAGACGGTGTAACGTCTCTTTTTCTTTCTTAAAGCGCCACAAAAACCTACATTTATCTTAGATACAGTTAAGAATATTGGCGGGAGCCTGAACGCGCTGGCAGGAAGGTTGGGAGAGTTTGAATGAAAAGAGTAGTTTTTCAGCGTTTTTGAGCGTTAGAATCGAAATAGATCAGCTCTAGCATTGAATTGTTGAGTAATAATTCACTGTTTGTCGGTCAGTTGTAAGTAGATATATCACTCGCGCTCCGCGCTCGTGATATGATCTACTTTACAACTGACCTCCAAACAGTGAATTATTACTCAACAATTCACTGCTAGAGCTGATCTATTTCTTAAATATCGTATCTGTGTCGGCACACTGACAGTAATAATAATCTCCCCCTTCTGTTATGTTAAATGGTTCTGTTCTTCATGTATACTTTTCACGTTTAATACCCTGACAGATAACCTGGGCTGTCTGGGATAATTGTAATGGGGGGTTTATCAGAATAAAAAGAAACACACACAAAAAAAAAAAATAAAAAAATAAAAAAAAATTAAAATTTTTTTATCTCTGCAACAAGTGCAACGAGCAGTATGTCAGGCTTGAAATATGTAAGCCCTAATACCAGTATAACGTGTCTAACGTAAGACGTCGAAGAAATTGAAACAGATAAGTATAAGCAAGCTATGCAGACTAAAGGACCATTCTGATCATGGTATATACTCAATCGGAACACCGCTCGGCCAATTCTGTGAATCAACCTCGGATGTATGACGTGGGACTACTTACGTCACACGACTGTTGTTAGGAACAATGACATAAACAAAGATGGCCGCACTATCGCACCGAGTAAATAATAAAATGAGAAGAAACAAATGTATTATCTGTCTCGTCATTTATAATTGACTGTTTTGTTTTAACAACAGCAAAGCATTAAATGGATGTCCGTGAACAGCTGAAAAAGGTCGAAGGTCGAGAATTAATTATCATTCGTAGACCTAGAGATCTACGGCTTCGGCGTATACTTTCGGCCGAACAACAAAATGTTGGATTTTGCTGCATATTGCTCCGCCTTACATACGCCCGAGGTCTGATTCACTGAATTGGCCGAGGAGTTCCGAATGGGTATATACTGTTTGCGACTTCATCTGCATCTTTTGGACGAATTACTGCATTGTAGAACCAGACTGTCCTATTTTAAAGACAATTACGGTATTACCTTAGGTGTTTCAATATTCATTTTTACGGTAACTCAGGTAGCTTTAAGAGCCCCAAAAGTCAGCCACTGCATGTGCAGAATAATACTGGCAATAGTCATTTTTCACTGCTAGCAGTGGCAAACAACGTTTGCCACTATTAGCAGTGAGCAATGACTACTGACAGTGAGCAGTGTCTGTCATTGAGTGCTCACTACTAACTTCACGTTCATGTTAGAATAGCGGGGCCATGCCTATATACTCGTATGTTCCTAACTGCTAATGAAAGTTGACAAGTTCTTTATATCACATCATATATTTATAGGCGGCCGTGTCAACCTGTCTTTTCCGTTGCTTTAGCAGAGAGCCATGTCAGTCTGTTTTGAAGGCAAACATTTGCTTTGTTCTTGCTGCTGCACTTGTTCAGCTTGCCACCCAAATTCGCTGGTTTCCCAGAAAAGGAGCTTTCTAAAAAAAAAAAAAAAATAAAACGAAAAAAAAAACAACAACAGTTTTTATACATCAATTGGCGGTTCTAAGAGAAAGGCACTGTGATGCCATTAAAAAGTTTTATTTCCTTAGAAATTTAGACCATGTCACTACTGTTAATCTCTCCAAAGCATTAAAATCGATCAATATAGATCAATTAATGGTCAATTTTAATGGGGGGAAAAGCTTGAAAACCGAAACCTGTTAAAAATGGTCTTCAAAACACCATTTATTCACAAATAAATGGCATTATTAAAAACCCAAATTAATTGAATAGCCATTAAAATCTTCTTTTGGAAAAAAATTAATGACCATTAAAACATCCCAATTAATATTTTCTCATTTGTGTTCATGCCCATCAGTAGTAGCTCTTTTTTATGGCCATAAAATATGCCCATTAATAGAATCATCCTTAAAGGCCGCATTGCTCTATCAGCATGAAATATTTTATCGTGAGGTATCGCTGCAAACTTCTCACTACAGTTTCGCCATTGATTATCGAGATTGGCCGGCTTTGAAAAATCAAAACGTCCTTGAGTTTACCATAAAATCGATTTGAAACAGTAACTAGGTCATTTTAGTTGCCAACTAAAATGACCTACTTTCGATTTCACAAGCTTTATTCCATGGTAAAAACACAAGGTGCAGGAGATAAAAATACAAGGTACAGACGTTTAATAGTTGATAAAAATACAATGTACAAAAATGTTAAGCAAGGATCCCATTGTTTCTGCCGCGGTTGCATTATTTAATTGCTTAACGGGGAACCAGTGGCGAAAACTGTATTTGTATGGAGAGGCTTATCATTTTTCCAAAATACTTTGTTCGTTCTTGTTTGCCAGATATATGATACTAAAAAAGCACATCAACCGACAAATTTTCATTAATTCTGTAGTTTGTACAGGTTTCATAATGATTTGTATTTTGACGATTTTCTCCACTGGTAGGGACTATGGAGGCTTTAATAGACTAATTATGACCATTAATTCTATTTGCCATCACTCCTTGATTTTTATGCCCCCGAAGGAACTTCGGGTGGCATATTAAAATCGCACCGTCCGTCCGACTGTCCGTCCGTCCGTCAGTCTGTCCGTCCGTTACAAATCGTGTCTCAGCGATAACTTTAAAACTACTAAAGCAAATTTGATGAAACTTCACAGAAATATAAAGCATAATGAGAAGGTGTGTCACGTACAAGACTTAGGTCCCTCCGCCCAAGGTCCTGGCCACAATTGGGCCAAAGGTCAAATTGTGTCTCAAAATCGTGTCTCAGCGATAATTTTAAAACTACTGAAGCATATTTGATGAAACTTTACAGAATGATAAAGCATAATGAGAAGGTGTGTCACGCACAAGACTTAGGTCCCTACGCCCAAGGTCAAGGCCACAGTTGGGTCAAAAGTCAAATTGTGTCTCAAAATTGGCTCTCAGCGAATTACTTATAAACTATTTAAGCAAATTTAATGAAACTCCACAGAAAGATGAAACATAATGAGAAGTTGTGTTGCACATAAGATTTGGGTTGCCAGGTTCGAGGTCAAGGTCACACATTTGGAGTCAAAGGTCAAATCTCCCCTCTGTGATAACTTAAAACCTGCTGAAGCAAATGTCATCAAACTTCACAGAAAGGTAAACCATAATGAGAAGGTATGTTACATACAATATTTATGGTCCCAAATCCGAGGTCAAGGTCACAATCTGGGGTCAGAGGTCAAATCATGTCTTGGCAATTACTCAGAAAAGTACTAACGCACACTTTAAAGAAAGATAAAGCCTAATGAGATGATTTACCATGCACAAGACATAGGTTCCCACACCCAAGGTCAAGGTCATAGCCAGAGTTCAAAGGTCAAGTCATTCATTCTCAATTACCTAAAAACTACTGAAGCAAACTTCATTAAACTTCATGAAAAGGTATAAAACAGTGAGCAAATATGTCACAAACAAATTATGGTTTTGTTGCCCAAGGTCAGGATCACAGTCAGGGCTCAGAGGTCAAATCATATCTCTGAACTGACTCAAAACTGCTGAAGTGAATATCATCAAGTTTCACTGAACGGTAAAGCATGATAAAATGGTAATGTAAAGAAAAGTAAAGTATAATGATGTTATGTAAGGTGCGACATTTAGGTTCCCACACCCAATGTTAAGGACACAACACAGTTTGGTTAGTGGTTGAATTAAGTCCCCTTGAATCCTCTTAAACTTCCAAAGTGTATTTAAACATTACAGAAAAGTCAAACGAAATGAGAATGTATATCATGTGCAAGACTCAGGTTCTATTGCCAAGGTCAAGGTCACAACTAGGCTCAAAGGTCAGTTTAAGGGGCCTTCGGGGGCATTTGTTACACACTGTAACATTTCTTGTTTTCAAAATATAATGGCCATTAAACAGTAACTACAAATAGTGGCCATTAAATATTTTAAACGGCATTGGTATAATGGCCATTACTTTTACTCTTTTTTTCCACAGACTGTTTTCAATTTCAGTGACTGGTACTTCTTGAAATTTCTCATTTAGAAGCAGTTATGCCTAGCAAAAATCTTTTTGATTATCACTTTGGCTCCCTGTTATCATGGTTATTCAAAGAGATGAATAGGTTATAGTTACCGAATCTGTTCTGTTTCAGTTCTCGTAACGACTCATTGCTATATCCTTTTATATACTGGTAAACACATTTGAGCCGCGACACGACAAAACCAACAATGTGGTTGTGCGCCCAATGCAGACTCAGATCAGCCTGGGCGTCCGCCCAGTTTGAGCAGACTCTTATTAAGTGTTCTTAGTGCAGCTAAGGGTCTAAGCAACCTCCATGCAGACAGCGAAGACTCTGATCAGACTGGGCAGATGCCCAGGCTGATCTGAGTCTGCACTAGGCGCACAACCACAATGTTGGTTTTCTCGTGTTGCGGCTCATTTATAATACAATTGGTGAAATGCAACAAACATGGAGACTTAATAAATTCGGGCCATAACCTTGATTTGTATGGAAAAAAAAAGACTTTTTTTTTTACATTATGATTAGATTATTTCAGAAAAAAATACCTTGACTCAGTTTTGTTTATCAGACTTAAGTTTGTATTTTATATTTCAAGGGAAGCTACTGTATCTTGTGATTACCATTTTTTATTTTAATGGCCATTAAATCTGGTCACAAAGAATGATTTCATTTTTTTTCTTTTTCTCAACTGGAAAGCTAAACAATTCTACGCTGAAATGTATAAACTAAGTGTTGCACCATGACCATTTCAGTGACATCTGTTAACATAGGAACCACTACCTCACTATATTATATATCAAAATCTATTTCAGTGTTAGCTTAGTTATAGTCGTTTTGAAAAAAAAAAATGATATCAAAGGTTTATTTTGAAAAATTTAACATTTATACATAGTTTCCCATATAAAACGTATATACATGTAGGGGGATGTATGTAATTACCTTCATAACGTATTTGAATAAGTTGAACTACTTTAAAAATATACAGAAGTATTATAAAACATCTTGCATTCTTTAAAATGGATATAAAGCATAAGACTTGTAAGTAGGTATGTTTAATTGATGAAATCTCATCCTTCTGACATGTCTGAGGGCACAAGAACTTAAAAAACAAAACAAAGCAGCGCTAACAGTAAACGACACATTGTTTTCACGAAGCAAAATGATAATCATACAGCATAAATATTGTAGAAAAGGTACTAAGTCAAAGTGATATCATTAAAATGTTGAAGTATTATTCTAATATTTAAGAAATAGATCAGCTCTAGCAGTGAATTGTTGAGTAATAATTCACTGTTTGGAGGTCAGTTGTAAAGTAGATCATATCACGAGCGCGGAGCGCGAGTGATATATCTACTTACAACTGACCGACAAACAGTGAATTATTACTCAACAATTCAATGCTAGAGCTGAACTATTTCGATTCTAACGCTCAAAAACGCTGAAAAATAATTCTTTTCATTCAAATTCTCCCAACCTTCATGCCAGCGCGTTCATGCTCCCGCCAATATTCTTCACTGTATCTAACGTAAATGTACGTTATTATGGCGATTTTGAAAAGACAAAGAGACGTTACACCGTCTAACGTTTCTAAACGTCACAAAATTACGTCAGTAATGCAAGTGACGTCAGTAATTAGATTCACGCGCCTCGAGACAGTGAATTGTTGCAGAATAAAACACGGTAACTTTCCATTGCTTCTATAGGCGAACTGTGTTAGAATTATAATCAAAGAACAGAAAAGACTTGCATCATATGTAACAAAACGTTACATAAAGAAAGCTGTAAAAGAGATTTACAGAACTTATTATCTGTATTACCGATTTGAAACATAAATGTAAATATTGATTGTGTAGGAACTGGCCGTTATTTTAAAAGCTCACTGAAAGGTAAAGAAAAAATAATGGCAGTGAATGCTAAACTGAATTAACTACTATTTTAATGGCCATAGATTTGAATGGCATAAAAATATCACTAAACAAAAAGAACCGTTTATTAATTGCTTAAGGGCCATGAATGTTTTATCAGCATTTTGAATGGCTTGATTGCATTATTGATGGCCAAAAGCATAAAGTAAATAGACTTTCTCAAAACCATTAATTCAGCACATACGTGTGGCACAACTGGCATTGTAACGCTCTGAAGCCGTCGTTTCCCTGCCACAAATGGACATTCTAATGCACTTACGAATAAAACGCGGCGTCTGATTGGATAACGTCAAAAATTTGCGACAGTATATTCTGCGACATACTGTCGCAAACCCGACGTCATTAAGTAACGTCGCTTCTCATTGGCTGACGTTTGGTTTTACGTTGCGGGCAGCGCTTAAAATGGGTGCAAACTAGTACATTATCAAGAGTGAAAATGTAGAAAAGTGCATTAGAATGGGGATAACTGTATTGAAAATTGTCATTTGGGGAGGTAAATCATCGGTTTTATGGTCGCAAATTGCGTTTTACGGCTCCGCTGGCGCGTCGCCGTAAAACGAAATTTCCGACCATAAAACCGATGATTTACCTCCCCAAATGATAATTTTCAAGACAGTTATCCCCTAACTGTATGTTAGCCCTACTGCCCGAACAACTGATTCAGACAAAGATGCATCTGCAAATAGGCAATCATTGCTGCACTGCTTATAGGTATGATTTCAGTTCTTTGTCACATCTGGAGTTAGGAATGATACGATCAAAATCATATTAGGTTTAAACTGAGTTTTACTAGCTGAAATTGTAGTTATCTGCCCCAAGAAAACACATTAATTTTAATCATTTCCGAAAGAGATTTTGTAACAGTATCAATATGCATGTCAAACCGTAACCGGTATTATATCCACTTTGCGGGTATATTCGATGATTCATTTTTTTTTTCATTTATTTGTGTAGCTTTTTTGTTCCAGTGACAACATGCACATTGTTTGAACAGGGTGCACCTAGATTTCCAAATGGGATCTGTGTAGACTTAAGGTTCTTGTGTGAGACCTCGTTGATCAGATACCATCTGTTAATTGCATACTCCATTTAGTGTAAACATATTTTATTTCAATTTTATACAAGTTATGTACAGGCTACAAATAGAATACAATAGCAAAAGGATCTGAACGGAAGCCAGGGGTTTATTTAGTTCATCTCCTGTACTTAGTTCATCTCCTGTTCATACTCCATTTTAAGGTGACTGGGTACCCCTCCATGTTTATCTACCGTTTATAAGAGGAGAAACGATTTGTTTGACTTCCTTATTGCTTCCCTGGACGATCCGGTCTTTCTTATGGCTGCAAATTATTCCCGTCATTGAGAAGGGATCTAAACCCGAAACTGACAGAGTTGCTCCTCCTCATTCACTTTTATCAAATAGAACGTGCTTACCTAAAAGACTGAGACGTCTAAAATCAGTTATTGTAATTATCCACCAATTGAAAAAAAATGATTTTAAGGGAAATGGGTTATTTAATGGGAAGCTCCTCTTCCATTTTTATTTTGCCGCGCTTTTTCTATTAGGGTCAACCCTCAAAGGTGTACCCCCGCATATTTCATTATTTAAAAAAAATCACAAAAAGAAGATACTGACTGAAAGTATGCAACAAAATTAAGGCTTGTGTAAAAAAATTTCAGTTAAATATATATCAGAGGTGATATATCAGTTTATACCCTTCACGAATATTTTGTCATAAATTGATTGACTCACCAAAGAGGTGTAAAAGGGGTTTCTACTAGCTTGTTTTATGTTTCTGACTGGCGGACTCAATAATTTAGCAATAACACTAATCTCGAATACGTGTACAGTCAGGAGTTCTGTTCAGGCGATACGTGTCCGAGGTCGATTAAAAAAGAGCCTCAAATTATTCAAGACGTCACTTTTCTCTGAATAAACCTATGACTACCAGGCGTATTCCGTCTCCGACATTTTGCAGGAATCGCGGTCCGCGATTCCCTTGCATTATATACTATCTTGAATTCTCCAGCTTTCGGTGACCTTGACAGATCTTAATTTGGCTGATAGAAATTCTTTTAATATTGGTCATCATCATGCATCTAATATAGTTTTTCGTGAGCGTTTTTGAAATCTATGTTAAAAATGTTAAAAAAAAGAAACAATTCGCCCCTCTAGGATCAATTTTTCCCCTTTGTGAGTGGACCCCGTCTGGAAGGCTTTTGACACAAAGGGAAGGCTACATAAATTCTAAAGTTGTACCCTTTAGTAAACCAGAGAAAACATGCAGGTGTACATTTACAATAAATGGGAGCCGCTACGCAAGAAAACCAACATAGTAGTTATGCGCTCAGCGCAGACTCAGATCAGCCTGGGCATCCGCCTAGTCCTATCAGACGCTTTGCTAAGCGCTTAAAAGGTAGCTAAGGGTCTAAGCTACCTCCATGCGGACAGCGAAGCATCACCAACAATGACTTCTGTGGCAGATACTGGAAAATTTTCCGCGGTCGGAAGATGTAAAATGATGTTGAAATTAACGACAATCGATGCACAAAATTGAAAAAAAGACCACAATGTTTTTATTTTACATCTTCAAAAATTATGTCAAATAACGCAGAATTAAAATGTGCATATAATCCCATCAGCGCCTTAAAATAATTTTTTTCATATAATCATACAATCATTGTTTGAACACAGGAAAGATCATTTCAGCACTGGCATTCCCATAGAAACAAATAGGAGCTATGGTAGTGTTCTTTGTGTCTAAAAAGGGCCAATTTAACACAAATAAAATTTCCTTTTAAAAGGAATGCTTGCACAGCTAAAACAGTGAAATTTTCATGAGTTGTTATTGAAGTGAACCCGATTGTTAGTGCACTTTCTGTTGCTTACTTTTATTTAGCAAAGTATTTAATTTCTAACTTCTTGAATAGTGGCATTATCCACGGGTGTAAGGTAAAAACAAGTGTAGAATTTATTTGAAAAACAAATTGAGGACACACACACACACACACACACACACACACACACACACACACACACACACAATAACAACAACAACAAAAAAAAAACAATTTTCCAACGTTTTGGCCGGCCGTTTTATGCATGCCTCAAGTTAAATAACTATATGGACCTATTTCAAGTCTTTTCTTTACGGCTGTTGAGTCACATTGAGTCTGAATCAAAATTTTAGGAAAGATTGTTTCAAACCCATGTCTATGGAATCTTGGCACATCTGAACTTGGCATCAAAAGAAGAAATAAATTAATATTTACTGAAGTTTATTTTTGGTTTAAGTGGATGACTGGAACAAAACTTTGACACTCTGAGAAGAAAATGCATGCTGTTATTGTTTTGACAATAACTTGTTTTACACCATTTGAGAACAACAAAGCACGGAATCTATTGCGTTCGTATTTCCATGAACTCCCAACAAATGAAATTTATCTTTTATATTTATGCTATGTTTTTACATCAATTTTGTTTACTCATTCGTGAAGTTCTGACTAATTAAATGCCAAGCAAAGGACGAATAATAGTTACGTGTTTGGTAATGAAGTACATCAGCCGTCACTATGACATGACGTATATCAATCGTTATGTCGGCCAATCATCTATTTGAACTATCCGTGACGTTGCTTACGCGTAAGATTGCATGAATGTGTGTTGTTCGTGGATGTATGAACATCGTCAGCCCAGTATAGGTTCATCTAAGGAAATCGTCGTTGAGTGTAAATATTTCTCTGTGCATTTGTATAGCTGAACTAAAAAGGCAACATGAGAGAGTGTTATAAAAGTAAGAAAAATGTCCACACACCCCAACCCGCACCTACCGCAAGCACAGTAGGCCCTTGTTCTACTATAATCCAAATAAGTAGGACGCCCCGGCACTGGAAGTTATACCCAGCATCATCGCACCAACCAGCCAACCCCTCCCTTGTCATAAAGCTGTCAATGAATCCCTAACAGTTTAAAATTTTAACAATTCCGAGTTTCAAATGTTAACAACTCTGAATTGTTCCCTTTTTCTGTATCATTGTTCAGGCTATTCATGAACATGTTGATGGCCAAAAGGAAATTTATCAGATGCTAAAAATTTGTACATAATATATCGCTTTGCGCCATGGAAAGGCTTGTTGCAATGCGTAAGCGTTAAGTACTCTCCGACATTACCGACTTTTACATACATAACACGGTCAGTTCAACATACAAGCAATTAAGCCACACATTTATTGTAATGCGCATCTTGGATGCACACGGCGGAAATTCTGTTCACTTCCAGCATATTTATTCGTTTAACTGTCTGATTTTTTTCCCACATAGTAGACTTTTTTTCCAAAGTGTTTCCCATTTTAAGCCTCAGGGAGCATGTATTACGGTGCACAAAGTCGGTGCAGGGGGGGGGGGGGGCATTCTGTTTGGACATTGGTTTCCGCCACACGTTTCTCTGTACCTGACTGTGCCGCTTTTGGTAAATTCATGCGCCGTGTGGCTGAGGAGGGGGAAACCATTGATTCCAGTGTGTAGTTTTTAGGAAGTGACTGTACTCTGGCACCATGGATGCAGTGCCACGTAAGAATGTTCGCTGTATTTTTTTATTATTACTATTTTTTTTTTTTTTACCTCTGTGGAGCCTTTATCCGCGGTGATAAGATAAATCTATATGTAATGCATGATTTACATAGTCTCTTATAATTCTGTACAAAATGGTTTGGTGTATTTTTATATGTCTGTATATAAACATGTATGTACTGTGATGTTGTACACCAAAATGAGACTTTAGACTATAAACTCTAGATAGATGGAATACATTTTTTTCAGTTAATGTGATAAGAGAAGAAAATCGTCAAAAGCGCTTGTTTCTAAATCTAAACAATAAATTTGAACTCTGCTCTTTCAGTTTTTAAAGATACACATATCAGCCCACTCCGGCATAAGTTCAGTCTTATCAGTCTATCCTGAGCATGAAAGATGTCTGCATCATGGATCATCATGAAGAATATTTATGCCAAAAAAGACTGATCAGATCCCATGAAAGCACCGACGCTGGACAGTGTGTCGGCTGCTCTGACCAGTCAGATTATGCGATGCCCTAAGGCCTATTTTTCGCGAATCCGCTACATGATTTTTGGAAAAGCTAATGCTTTGCGCTATTGCTATATATAAAAACTGCAGTACACACTCTCCAGGTATTTTCCGACTAAGTGTGACGTATCGTTTCTTCCGAAAATAACTCGGTATCACTAAACCACTTGAATACTGGCTTGCCACCGAAACGGCAAGCCAAAAGAAAGTGTTGAAAAAATGTTCTTTAAAAAGCGTTAGAATTTTTCTTTTAAAAGCTATCAGCGCCTTATCGATAGTTTTTATTGGTTATTAGTTCCCTATTAGCGCTAATGCAAAATAAATTATCAGTTGCATATGACTCTGATCAGACTGAGCGGATGCCCAGGCTGATCAGAGTCTGCGCTTGGACCACAACCACTTTCTTGGTTTTCTTGTGTCGCGGCTCACATCTTGATTTTTAGAGATGTGTTAATCAAAAACTGCTGTCATTATGGTACTTGTGCAGACCTTGATGAGTAGAGCAATCTGATCTGCCTCTAAACTCTTCTGCGCATGGTGATAGCAGTATTTGACGAGGAAAAACAGTGATATTTTGTTAGCCGTAAATGACATTTGCTTCAAACAAGGCGTAACCTTTTAGTGGTTTTGTGTGGGTGAGTTATTTTAGGAGCATTGTAGAAAATATTTTTATTATGTCATATTGTCAAGAAAAAAATATGAGCTGGGCGATGATTTGAATAAAACAAATGAGCCGCGACACGACAAAACCAACAATGTGGTTGTGCGCCCAGTGCAGACTCAGATCAGCCTGGGCATCCGCCCAGTCTGATCAGAGTCTTCGCTGTCCGCATGAAGATAGCTGAGACCCTTAGTTACCCTTTACGCGCTTAGCAAAGAGTCTGATCAGACTGGACGGATGTCCAGCTTGAGCTGAGTCTGCGCTGGGCGCACAACCACATTGTTGGTTTTCTCGTGTCGTGGCTCAAATTGTTCACATTTTTCCCTCTAATTCAATAGATACACCTTCATAAATATTTTCCCGCCATTTTTACAGAGGGAGGAAACCAATGTTTGTGACTTCCTGTTTTTCTTCCCTGGAGATGGAGATGAGGCCCTCCCAAAAAGGAATGTTCACTTACAAGAAAGAATTTTCTCCTAGAGAAGTACCTTCTTGCTGTTATGAGTTGGTCCCTTATTGAGAAAGGGGGCAAATATGAAGAAGCCAGACTCGCTTCCTCTGCAAGTGTACTCGTTCAGGTTAACTTGACATGTTTCTCCAGAAAACGTATGTTGTGTAATTTCGGATCTTTCAATTCTTATCACATCCGACTACATATATTTTGTACAAAAGCAAAAGAAAAAACAAAAACAGCAACAAAAAAAAAAAAAAACACAATTATTTGAAGGCTAAACTTCGTGGTACTTGATACTATGACCAGTCAATGTCCTCAAAATATGGTGTCTATTAATTATTTTTTTCTCGTTTGAGTTTTCTATACCAGTTCCAGGAAAGCTTATAATAATCTGTTCTTCGAAAACTTTTTTTTCTAAGTAAAATACTTAAGCATAGTGTGTAAAGAATCTTCGTGGATTTTTGGTGTTGTTTATCCTTGAATTTCTAGCAAATGAAATGATATGTTCACTCATAAATTACCTTAACTAATAGTTTGATATTAAATGTGGAACTAACAGTGTCCGAATAGGCATGAGATATTCCGTCATTAAACTTTGACAGAGCTTAATAAAGACGCTGTTTAACCAGGACAGAACACTTAATTAAATTATCTATGTACAGAACGTTTGATTTGCATAACAGGCGTATTTTGCAATTAAACATTTAGATGGTTTGAATTCTGAAAAGTATAATGCAGTCCAAACTTAAAACAGTATGCGAGGAAATGCAAAGAATCTTACGAAAACAAAGAAATAGTAATTCTAAAACTCAAGCGCAATGACAGTTGCGACTACGCAAGAAAATCGTTCTCTTCAAAGTGAAAGTTGAAGTCAGATGAAGCTTTATAGTCAAAACAGAACAGTGCTGTTAGCCCACCCACCAAGCCAACTTTATATGTTATACATCACCAGATGTGCTAATGTACATGCAAACAAGCGAAATGTTTCCGGAACGTAATCACTGGATACGTAAAAACTAGAATTACCATAAAGTAAGTTCCTTTTTCTTCCTTATTCCTTTTTTCTTTTATGGTCTTAAAAATATTAGTAACGACTTTTATCTTATCGCCTTTTATCATTTTAGTTTTACTTCTGCGTTAATAGATTGATCTACGAGGGGTGATAAAAATACGTGGATTATTGCTCTGGTGGTAAGGGTAATGCAGTTATAGTAATTTTTCTCTTACCGCAAAAAAGTTCGATCTTTTAGCTACGTAATGTGAAGTTTTGAAGAAATTTCATCGAAAAATAAGTATTTTCTTTCATTTTAGGTAATGCTACAGCGGAGCACCACATTTATGACGTTTGACGTTTTGTCCCGTTTTAACATTGTTGGGGTTCTTTTGTTTCTCTGTTTTCAAAAACTAATACCCCTTCTGCAGATTTTTTTTTATGATTTTGACCATTTTTAGACACAACTGCACGCAATATAATTATTTTCAAGAATTTCATAGCATACTCTTCTCATCTTTATTGGTTCATAAATCCAAGCCGAACTTTTACTTTCGGTATCGTTTCAACGTACAAGACTTTTGCGGTGTATGTCGAAATGCAAGTCTACAATCCTCAAATCGATGCCAACAACAGACAAAACTAACATACAAGGGCCAAATAATATCAAACTAGAAATGTTTTTCAGAGATAAACTGATGTCCCCCCCCCCCACCAGCCCTTTTCCCATCCCGTCTAATGAATAAAAAGACTGTACAAGCAAAATATCTAGGCAAGTTTGGAGAAAATCCATCCACTGGTTCTAAAGATATCCTACATAGATGACTATGTCCTTTAAAAATGGGTAATGGTCACCAAATACTAAACATGTCTTAAACGTGTCACAACGATATATTCATGCACGTCTGATGAATATCTGTCAATTGGACCAAGATATAACTAATTTTTAAGAGAAAAAAGTAAGCATTTTTATGTTAGCTTTTGATCTTGAAAATGGGGTCTAGGTAATCAAAACAGCAAACTCTTGAGATTGTCCCAAAGGTATATCTATGAAAGTAAAGTGGAAATCAAGCCAAAGGTTAATGAGATATTTCAACTTCAGTGAAATTTTCACATATCTAAGTCGTCCTGTGACCTTGAAAATGAGGTCAATGTCAACAAAATCTGATCAGCTCTTAAGCTAGAACCAGTGATGTATCTATGCAAGTTTGGTGAAATTCAATTTATTGGTTCAGGAGATATTGTGGGTACAAGAAATTGCCATCTAAGTCCTCCAGTGACCTTGAATATGAGGCCAAGGTCACCAAACTCTAACAAGCTCTTAAGCTAGTCCCAGTGATGTATCCAAGCAAGTTTGGTTAAATTCTATCCGTTTGTTCATGAGATATTGTGGTAATAGGAAATTGTCATCTCAGTCCTCCAGTGACCTAGAAAATTAGGTCAACGTCATCAAAATCTAATCAGCTTTTAAACATGTCCCAATGATGTATCCATGCAAGTTTGGTTGAATTCCATCCATTGGTTAAAGACATATCATGGGTACAAGAAACTGTCATCTAAGTCCTCCAGTGACCTTGAAAATAAGGTCAAGGTCACAAAAATCTAATCAGCTCTTAAACTTGTCCAAATGATTTATCCGTACAAGTTTGATGAAAATCCATTCACTGGTTCAATGGATATTGCGCATACAAGAAATTGTCATTTATGTCCTCCAGTGACCTTGCAAGTTTAGTGAAATTCCATCCATTGGTTCAAGAGATATCTTAGATACAAGAAATTGTCATCAAAGTCCTCCAGTGACCTTAAAAATAAGGTCAAGGTCATTAAAATCTGATCAGCTCTTGAGTTTATCCCAATGATATATCCATGCAAGTTTGGTGAAATCCCATCTGTTGGTTCAAGTGATATCGCGCATACAAGAAACTGTCACGCCGACGCCGACGCTGACGCCGACGCCGACGGGATCCGCACTGAAAACAACATGTCCCCCCTCACCTTTGGTTGGAAGACATAATTTGATCATTTGAAACATTTCTTTGATTCTGCACTCATATCTCTTACAATTATATATAAAACTTGGAACTTGCATTTAATACACGGTGTAATGGTTGACGCATATTGTCGCCCTTGTATGACCCACAGACCATATTTTACGCTGCTTATGCAAGCATAACAATTGTTGACGGCAATAACTTCGTCACTGTAAAAAGCGGAAAGCATAACAAAATAGTATACCAAATGCCAAGCATTTTACTCTACAGGGTGTTAAGAAAGTTCGAAGACATTACAATATTGCTTATAACTGCAGAAGTTTTATTCATTAAATCTTAAAACTTTACAGGTTTCAAGAACTATTCAATATTAATTATTGCATAAAAAGCAGTGCCGAGAGGTATTAACAGCCGTGCATCAACAGGCGAAAAGCCGTGTTTCAACAACGTTTTTGACGCGCTGTTGAAACACGATGACAGAACTTTCGTTATGCTTGTGCCGGGCCACTAAAACCCGCCATGCATCTTTGTCTCTCCCGTTTCGGTCGAAAATTTGTGGTGCGCCTCTCCTCTTTCGGTTAATTAACAATATAATTGGTCGCGTGCTACCTACGTATTCTTGTGACGTCATCATACTTTTTACTCTTATTACGTCATAAAGTACTGACACGGATTTCAAAGCCATGTTGTCTTCATTCTCACGATGCCAAATGGAGAGTGTTAGCGTGGCTAAAGAAAACATGCATCCTAAGCTTTCAGCAATCAAGAACTGCAGTCCGATGGTGCATGAATGGGCCAGGCATGTTCTGTATGGAATTTTTTGCTTTGATCAAGGTATCTGCTTTTTGTTGATGAATTTGCAACGACCATCTTGGACTCTTTTCATAAATACTGAGGTTGAATAGGATGATGGCAGCCATTTTGAACAGCTTGATGCTCTCGGGCCAGGAAGACGGATATCAATAAAAAAAGATGCCCGGCGCGTTGGCTGTGAAACGGTGACAAAATATAGTGCCGTGTTTTCGCAAATCTCAACGAATATTTCGTTGAATTTATGCAATAACAGCGATCAAACATTTTTTCCAATGCATTAACATTTGCCAGGTCCCTTGGGAGATGTTGAAAACCTCGGCCTTCGGCCTCGGTTGTCAACATCTCCCTCGGGACCTGGCGAACGTTAATGCATGAAAAACCATGTTTGATCCCTATAATGATCCACAATGTAACAACTTTTACAACCGTACTTTACCGTTATAAAATTAGCAATTCATACCCAAGGTGTAAAAGTGGCCTGTTATTTATAATGGATTTTACGAATAAATATGTGGCATATTAAACTGTTATGTATTCTTATCCCTCAGTGAATCATCATTTTAAAACTAACTGAAATGATAGAGACTAAGCCAAACAGTATTTCATAAGTTACAGTTTGTAATTAATCGTAGACAACATGTACATTTTGACAGATGATTCATTCACATGAAAAAGCAGATGAGGCATTAATATTTAGGAAAGGGGGTGGGGGTAATGAATTAACATCTGAAACGAAACTTGAAATCAAAAGTTGACATAAATCAGTTTATATCATGACGTAGGGCGTACAGATATTGGAGGCAAGAATAAAATTTCGAAATATTTGTAATGTATCTGAAAATTATTATATAACTAAAATTTTACCACCAAAAAGTCAAATTATGCAAATGTGTTGGTAAAATAGCATTTCTATGACAATAATGCATCTCAATGACGAGAAAATGTAGTTGATTATAGGGGTTTTACCCCAGTATAAAATATTTCAAGAGTTTCCTAAACAATTTCATATTCTTAGCTACTTTGTTTCAAAACATCAAGGTTTTAGTGCCAAACTCAATGAAAAATGAATTTGAAGTTAAATCAAAAGAGTAATTTGTTAAGACTGATTTTGCGAAACAATATGAAAAGAAAAATCAGATAAAATGTTTATGCTCGATGTGAGAACAAATCTTATAACAAGAGACTAAAAGAAATCTGCAAAATGTCTCTGTGTTAACACATACTGATATAAATTCTATCCCTACCCCCTAAAATTTAAAGTTTCAATTGAGAATGGGGGTACCCTTTCGATTTAGTCAGAAATTCTGTAGTAAACTGTCGAAAAATAATAAAAACTTAACGAAAAAATCATGGAAATACTCCCTGCAATACCAGTACTTTAAAACCTTAAATATTTCTATTAGTTTTGAAAAACCAAGCTCTTAAGATGCCGAACTCTAATGCAAATCAAAATTTTGCCTTCACCATTGACATACCTATAGAGGGTGTGTCCATGGCTATTCAGATTTTCTCGTCATTTTGAAATCAAAAAAGAATTTATATATGCATATCTTTGGTAGTGCTTCCTGTATCACACTTACAAAGTTTTGCGAAACTCATAACATTATTAAGCTTTCAGTGTAAGTTTAAATAATGTCTACGAACTTTCTTAACACCCTGTACTGCAAATATTAGACATAGCCAAAAATAAAACAAACAATTCGAAATAATAAGGCAAATTTTACCATGCTCCACAGAACCGTCATTAGGTTACTATGACGACCCATGTAGAGAACATCCCGAAATTAGACTGGTAAATTAAATAAATCATTGGATAAAGGAAAGACGAATCTATATTTACTGCAGATTTAATGAGTTTACTATCAATAATAAAAGGACCTCTGACAGTTGTAATGTAGATTTGCCTATAAAAATGGGGAAAAAATGAACTTTCTGTATACTTGAAAATTTTTATTGAAATGTGTTGCTCTGAACTCCCTATAATTGGCACAAAAATATTTTTTCAATTATATCATACACAGACTTAGATTTTTGGTGTAAAAAGCAAGGTTTTACCATTGAATGTATGGAAAATAGGAAAAGTTTTATAAAGATGCTTTCCCCCCCCCGTGCCTCAGCAAGCCACTTTGCATGCATATGTGTACTGTCAATATACACATTATATATGAGTGGCGAGCTGAGGCACGGGGGGGAAAAAGATAGTCTACAGCTGAAAAACTGAAAAGTGGGTTGGGTAATTAGATTCTTTGTGTCTAAAAATAAAGCGAGCATACTTTTTATTTACATATTATTGTATACTATGAGCATCTATAGAGTTTTACTTCATTTTAAGCGTATTTAACAAATAAATTTCATTAAATAAGAAAAAGGCGAAAAAATATATTTATTTAGGATGACTGAAATTTCACTTACCCCTCTTGCGAGAATCAGTGAGAGTTAGTATACAGACGCAATAATTGTTCAAAATCAATATCAAAACCTTTTTATAATCGATAAGTCTACCCGTTAATGCTAAAATTTACATCTTTGGCTTCCCAAGAAAGCTGCAGTAATTTGTCGAAAAATAGGCAAAGGCCTAGGGTCGATAAGCATCAATTTCGGCCTCAAAATTTCATACAAAATAAAATTTGAATATTGGCCTTAAAATTCTTTTATATGAAAATGTTATGGTATGTTATTTTCAAACCAAATGTCTATTTTTAAGTTCTGTTCATGACGTTGCCATGGTAACGCTCCAAAAATGCTAGATTTTCGCTTTTTTGCATTTTTTAGCCAATTTTAATGTATTCAGGCAAACATTCTAACGCATCCACATTCGACAAACAACTTCATACTTTAGCAAACGATTTTGTTACCAAAAAGAAACTTTGACAAAAAATTTCTTGTTGTTTATTGCATGTGGAGGTGTTTTTAAACATAAAATATGTCCTCCAGCCATGTACGCCTTGCAACCTGGATAATGTATCTAAGGCTGGCAAAAGCCATTTTGAGCTTTACACAACTCAGAGAGTTCGATGAAGTACGACAGTATGTAATTATATTTATGTGAGTCACTCCTATAATAAAGTTCGTTTCCATTGTAACATTATTTGTGCCGTTGTCATGGTAACCATGATCATTCCACGTGTGTTTAAGCAATCAGTTTAATTTACATGTTAAACATTCAAAAACGGCCATTTGAATGTTTTAATTTGTTTCTTGTTTTTGGAGAACTGAGGATTGAAAAATCAAATAGCAAAGCGTATTTCTCTTGCCTTAATGTCGTTGTCATGGAAACAAAGGACAAATCGTCGTTTCTTGGTCAGCAAAAATCAATGAAACACCTTTGAGTTTGGCTGCTTCTCAGGGTTTTATGTTGTTACTTCTTGCTCCTGAATTGAAACAAATAAAATGGATCCACTTCTATTGCTTTTATGCTGTTGCCATGGTAACCAAGAGAAATTTATCACTTTTTTGACCAATATTGTCAGTTATAAACCTTTCAATGTATATATTTAGCTTTCATGTTCTTTCTTCTTGCTCGAGACCTGAGGGTTAATATCATCATCTGTCTTCTTTTGCATACCTTTTCTCACTGGTAAAAGTATTATTCCGTCGGGGCTCCTCCATTATTTAATAAATCGACTATTTACATAAAAGTATACATAATTTCACTTAAAAGAATGAGCAGAGAGAGGCTTATGATGCTTAATTGTCAACATGAACCGTTTTCTTACCTCTCGTGTATGATGTAAACATTTTATCTTTCTGTCGTAACCGTGCATGTATTTTGTACATGTCGATCGATCAATCGAGAGAGAGAGAGAGAGAGAGAATTGATGAATGACTTGTTTGCAAATTTGCGTCCTTTTCAACAGCATTTCAGTCACCGTCATGCCAGGATTTTGGGAGCGTGATAATGAAAGGCAGTGGTGTGCAATGGATTCCCGTATACAGTTAAAAAGATTGCCGCTTCCAGCCTCCATCGGGAGTCGAACCCGGGACAGGTAGATGAGCAAGCTAGCGCTTAACCAAATGAGCTATCGACCAGAGAGAGAGAGAGAGAGAGAGAGAGAGAGATGAACACATTTTCGCTTATACGTACTGCAGCAACTTCAGTGCTAATCGTTTCAAATGATTATTCTGACCCAAACTTAATTCTTCCGCTAGTATCGTAAGAAAACCTCTTTTTCTAGAGCCAAGTATTATTAAGGCGGTGGTAATCACTGATCCGTGGTGAGAATCTTCCAGCGATACCTCGCGATAAAATATTTTATGTATCAATACCACTGATAGAGCAGTGGAACTTTAAGCCAATACCTGTAGAATGTCTCAAAACCGAACGTTTTGTGGCATTCTAGCGTATCCAACCACCACCGACTGAAGTTTAACGCATGTCTTTTTCAGAACTGGTTGTCATTGCAACGCTAATGTTGTATTGTGATGGCACTATTAACGATATTCTTATCTTTAATCACGATTTTTTAAATGATTTTGTTAACCCCTCCCGGACCTGACGTTTAAGTGTAAGTTCGCTAGTATTCTGTTATATTTCTGCCAGCTTTCATTACCCTTCCGTCATTATGGTTGGTTGGCTGTTTTGGGTTTAACGGTCCTTTGAAACAGTATTTCAGTCTCTGCCATCTCCAAAGAGAGGGAGAAAGAAGAGAGAAATGATAGACGAGAGAAAAATGTCCAAACAACCCCCACCCGCACTTACTGCAAGCACAGTATGCCCTTACCCTACTATTATCCAAATGAGTAGGGCGCCCGGGCACTGGAAGTTATACACTGCACCACCCAACCACCCCTTCGTCATTATGGATGAAGCTTTAGCACAAAATAGAAACTATTGCCTGTTTAAAAAGTGTTAAAAATTACCTGAATATTTTCTGTTGGAAAACTCATGCCCAATTATTATAAACTTTAATATATAGTATATAAATACAATGTACAGGACGAGGCTCCCGCTCCTAGTTTCGCTTTTGTTTATATTTTTGTATTCGTTCAAAAACCAGACGAAAATTGTTTTTTGAGGACATATTTGCCAGGTTTCAAACATTCTGACCACCTCACCGCATCCCCCCCGCCCCCCCCCCAATTCAAGAACCAGAACAAAATCGTTTTTTGAGGACAGATTTTCCAGGTTTCAAACATTTTGACCACCTGCCCTCCTCCCCCCCCCCCCCCCCCCCCCCCCACCCCATCCCATTCACACACCACATATACACCACACACAAGCGTGTTTTAGCCAATATACAGGCTTTGCAAAGAAAAGTACCATGCTTTTCGTCGTTTATGATGATATATTTTCACGGAATTTACACCACTCGTGGTGGATCGTTTTATGACTAGTTTTGCAGTTTATATTTGGCTTTAACGTGCGCTAGCCTTATATACTGAGGGCAACTGATGAATGCCGAACAGGTGTTTGTTTCTTAAAGGATGCAAAATACAGAACGAATAGTTGGTGTTTCATTTAAATAGTAAAAGTAAAAGCAATAGAGTCATTTGAACAACAGATTTAATAGATTGTTCGCAAACAAGTATGAACCAGCTAGTGTAATTTTCTCTCTGTGATATGGGCGGTTGTGTGACAGATTTGGTCAGACAAGCTCGATCCGAGATTCGTGCAAAGCTAAGCTTCTATGAGAACATCCTTACGCATTGTCTTTTTCCTTTGGCGTCGATGACGTCAGAAATCAAACTTGTTCGCCTACATGACGTCACAGAGATTTTTATTCACAAACAACGTATAAACAGGACACAATTTTGAAATAAAATAAGAATTTGTTTGTGTCAGCTGAGCCGTGACTGTATTATATTTGCAATTATTTCTATTTTTTCCAAATCTAAAACATAAGAGTAAGAGGATAGAAAAGGGGAAAAAACAAACAACTAAACCAACTTTTCAGATCGTTGCTAAGGATGTCCACGTGTTACTAAGGAGCGATAATTACCGTTCGCCACTTTATAATGTCGATCAACCGTAATACAGTGATATGCGACTGAAATTACTTCAAGCAAATCAAAAGAGGGTTTCATGTAATCACAACGGTAGACAACCGTATAAAAATGAAGGAAATAGCGTATGCTCTTGTAAAACTCGTTGCCATGGCAATATGCCTTAGATAACAAAACAATGCCCGTAATAGTAATCCCAAATGACTATACAATAACTTTACAGCGTAAAACTTATTTTGGACATGGGGCCAAAAACACCCCTTATCGACCCTAGGCCTTTGCATGGAAACTGTCAGAGGTCCTTTCTACAGCAAAAGTCCACGTATTTTTTTATCATCCCTCGTATAATGGTATTTCATATTTTTGCGCCACGTATGTATAACAGGAGCGAGAACAGGTACATTGAAGAAATTTTGAAGTGATTTCGGATTTAGCTTATTTTGCGTCTAGACTGATCAGTCTTCGTTATCAACTTGAATTCCTCCTAAAAAGACAAAGACGTTTTTATAAACAAGAACAATGCGGATAAGCGGTATGGGCTGAGCTTATGCTGTTATCAAATATACCTTATACCTTTTCTCGGAAATGTATGTAGTCATCAAAATCCCGCGGATGATTATCATATGAAGTGTAAGCAAAGAAAGGTTGCCGAAATGCTTCTTCTCTTTATTTTTGGCTGTTTAATGTACAGACCCAAAGAGGTAAGGGCTTACCATCACGATTTTTGAAGAAAAAAATGTATTTTGATGTTTTAGCAAGTATCATTTCGGAAATAATTAAAATTTAAAGATTGTCTCTCTCGTTTATTCCATGTTTTCAGACACTAGTATTTTAAAAAAAGGACGGGTTACACTTTGGCCGTTTTTGTGCCCACGACGGATCCTGATAAAATTTATGTTTATAAAAGCTTGGCATTTGGCAGTTTATATAAGCACATTTTTAAGTTTGCGGTTTCATAAATAATCACGTAACTTCAGGTTTATTGCATATGGGGTGCTGAACGGGGTACACTAACTACCTGCGGTTTTTCGATATAATCAGCAATTCCGCTGGCATATTACCCTCCAAACTGACAGATATAATACTGTTGGTTCTTATCCACAGTCTAAAACAGATATTTTCTCTCAAACCATCTAGTAAGGAGAAATTTTATTTGAATTTTTATAACACCTCTGAACGGTAGGTTTTACAAGTGTTTATTAACACAATAATAAGCATGTAAAGCATTTGCTTTTGTGAAAATAATGAAACAAATGAACAGGAAGTCGATTATAACCGACCAACATTGTTAAACAAACTTATTCTTTTCGAAACGCTTTTGCATGCTTGTGTTCTGGCAAGTGCATGAAAAGGTCATCAACCTTCTTCTTTTCTTAAGCATTATTCACTATTTATACATATAATGAAAGCTTCGCCATTTCAATAATTACGTATGAAATATTACGCATTTATAGATGCTTCACAGGTACAGATGTTTGAAATATTATATAAAATCAGTGAACAAAGAAATATAGGTCACAGGGACCTTCATGTAGTACCAAATGAGACGCAGCGCTGAAGTGACTTACTATTCTAAGTCCGATGAAGATTCAATTAAATATTAGTTCGAAATAAAACATTAACTCAATGGATCATGAAATACAAGTCACAATGACCTACAAATAGCATGACGTCATTTGCAAATTCTGACTGAAACATTGTCTTTAGTATGATGCATATATAATGTTGAATATATAAGGAAAAGAACAGTGAACTTTTTTAATATATGTCACAGTAACCTGCAAATAATATGAGGAATTTTTGCATCGTTTGACTAACCAACTATTTGTAATTATGTTGCAAATCTAAAAACAGTGTTGAGATATAAGTGAAAATCCTGGTCTATGCATAAAGTTCAAGGACTCAGTGCGTATGGATGCTTTGCAGTTCCTATATTTTAAGGATATGATCTGATCGAATATCAGCACTCCTACCCCAAAGATACCCGTATCAAAAGAGGTTAGGAAAAAGCTCTTCCAAGAAACTTTTCATATAGAGTGGACAAAATTCAAGGTCACAGAATTTTACAATGCATCAGCTTCAGGCAGAGGGATACATCATCTGACCACGTCGTAACATTATAACATCAGAGGTTATATCACAGCATGATGATGGAGGACATTCAGTCTAACGCTTTACATACGCACATAACGCAATATCTATACGCATGCACAGCGCTGCGCCCCTCCCCAACCCTCCCCCCCCCCTACACACACACGGAATCTTTGGTGGGGGCATTAGGAACACATACTACATAAATGAACACTTTGAAAAAGATGTGTTGTGTCGAATAATGCCTCTATTTTCTATCATTTACAAAATATACTGATGCGATTTTGATATAAATCCTTTAGTCCTAGTGTTGGATACATGAAAATTTACCCCAAAAGTTTATTTTTCGTTTACTCCTACCCTCGTAACCACTGTAATATTACCCGAGTATGATGAATATGTATATGAGGAATAATTATATATAAAAATTGTAGTGGTTACGAAGGTAGGATGAAGTGAAATTTGAATGCATAGTGGACGTTGGTAGTTCAAATTCTCATAGGCTCAATGTTACATGTTGCAGACAGTACATGTGTTCAACCGCAAAATTAACCTAAACGGCCTTAAAATACGGGAAAATGAAATCGTACAGAATAAACTAGAAACATATAGCTAACATTTCTGCATGTTTTTGTGGTTATCTGCCTACCTTCGAAAGTCGGCCTTTTCAGTGGGCACATTACAATAGTAAAGTGTAACTCGTCCTTTCATTACACAATATGTAATAGTCTCATAATTAACCGTACAAGTTTTGAGAAATGCATGATATTTTCAATAAATGTGAAAAGAATTATAATCGTGTGTCATGTGATCATATACAGGTATTTTTCTTATTCGTGCTCATGATTGTGACGTATGAATAAATTATTTTTGTCCAATAATGTGATTTTTGCGCGCGGTGTGCGATCGTTCAAAATTATCTTAGTTTTTGTTTAAAGTCACTTTTAGGAAACATTATTATCTAAACTCTATCTCAGGTGTATAGTTAGACCATGTCGGAGGTATTGTATGAAATATTTCATCAAATCATTTTTTGTTATTATCATCAAGGAAGTAGATCTTCAAATTGTGAAATAACATTAATAAAACGAATGCTGCTAGTCAAGAAGTTATTCCAACGTTAAGTTCATGCCATCTTGTACTACGATTAAGATGTTTAGGGGTTATACAGTGATGGCTTCACGTTTCTCGCCGTACATGGACACATGGTTGCCCGCAATTTAGAATACTATCGGCGTGGTAATCCAATATACAGTTTTTAGATAAGCCTCCTCACCCTTGGGGGAATTTTGTGCTCTATGTATATTGATCAGAGAGGTATCACTGCCGTTGACTCCACAGAGATCCCATAATACAGTGAACTGGCACTACAGTGCAGGAAGATCTCATGTAGTGGGCAGAACTTCTCCTCTGAGGTTCTGTAGTAGCCTGAGCTGAAAAATAGCAAAGTAAAAAGATAAGCAATATTTAGGAATTAATACAATGAAATCCCACACTCCAGTCTCAGTAAAAACCAAACGGGAAAAAGCACACACATAAAAAAGGCAAAAATTCACGGAAGACAAACCGATTGAGTAACCGAATGAGCAAGATGAAGAGGCCAAAATCTGGGAAGACAGTATCAAGGACTAGGCAGGGCTATGGTTTGAAGAATGTCCACCTGAGCCCCAATGATCCAAATGGTTATGGCAGCCTTTATGTGCAGTGTATAGAAGAGATTTAACGGTATTGCTGTTGTTGTGTGTGAGGAAATATTTCATGAAACGTTCATGTAAGATAGGTTAGTACCAGATTCGACAGAGACGTCCTGTAGATAACAGCCATCCTCATAGTCTTCCCAGATACCTTTCAGGAGCCTGAGCTGGAATAACAGTCTCCCAAAAGACCTTGTAGCCCTAAGCTGGCATCTCAGTCCTTTCAACAGCCTTTAATATATTTGAACTGATTCTAAAACTTAAATCTCCCAAAACTAAACTCTACATCTCTAAACATGAATTATCTTGTATCTTGTAAATTATCTATGTTCTACCGTACGCTTTAAGGGGACCCGGTACGTAATACAGTTCAAGCTTTCTTATGAATTGGTCTAAACCATTTATGCCGCGACACGAGAAAACCAACAATGGGGTCGTGCGTACAGCGCAGACTCAGATCAGCATGGGCATCCGCCCAGTCTGATCAGAGTCCTCGCTGTCCGCATGAAGGTAGCTTAGACCCTTAGCTACCCTTTGAGCGCCAAGCGTTGAGTCTGATCAGACTGGGCGGATGCCCAGGCTGATCTGAGTCTGCGCTGGGCGCACAACCACATTGTTGGTTTTGTCGTGTCGCGGCTCATTTATGCCCAGTAGACTCCTCCATCCATATCAACTGGATGAGTCCATTTGTCAATTTAGGAGTAACCGGTTTAGTTTATTCTAGCATTTAAGTTTATATAAAGGAGAAGTACATGTACATATTTATCTTCTGCAAAAAGTGTAGACCCTGATCAGGCGCCGCGTTTTGCGGCGTCTGATCTGGGTCTGCACTGTTTGCCTATGTCCTATTTTGGGGGACACTAGGCATTAATTGGTTAGGGTGTGTGAGTAAACCTGCAGGTTGCCCGCCATATGGTTTCAAATCGAGGCATTTATTATTATTAATGCTAAAATTATTATTATTATTATTATTATTATTATTATTATTATTATTATTATTATCATGACTATTTCTTTGCTTTCTTGGATGATGAAACACGTCCAAAAAATTGATCAACTTTAAAAAGAAAGAAAGAAAGAAAACAAGAGGGCCATGGTGGCCCTGAATCGCTCACCTGAGCATTAATCAGTTCACTGGCTCTGGTGAAGAGTTATAAGAGTTTTTACCATACTAACATTTGACCTAGTTTTTGACCCAACATGACCCAGTTTCAAACTTGGCCTGGATATTGTAAGAATAAACATTCTGACACAGTTCCATTGAGATTGGATCAAAACTGTGCCCTCTGGAGAGTATACAAGATCGTTCTTATATTTGACCTAGTGACCAAGTTTTTGACCCGACACGACCCAGCTTCAAACTTTACCTAGATTCCATTAAGATAAACATTCTGACAGAGTTTCATGAAGATTGGATCAAAACTGTGCCCTCTAGGGTGTACACAAAGTTTTTCTAAGATTTGACCTTAAGCCGACGTGACTCAGTTTCATAGGGGGCTTAGATATATGGACAATAAACATTTTGACATAGTTTCAGGAAGATTGGATCAAAAATATGCCTTCTAGTGCTTACACAACGTTTTTCTAAGATTTGACCAAGTGACCTAGTTTTTTTACCCGACATGACCTACTTTCAAACTTGGCCGAGAGTTTATAAAGATAAACATTCCGACAGAGTTTCATGAAGATTGGATCAAAACTGTGCCCTCTAGGGTGTACACAAAGTTTTTCTAAGATTTGACCTTGAGCCGACGTGACTCAGTTTCATAGGGGGCTTAGATATATGGACAATAAACATTTTGACATTGTTTCATGAAGATTGGATCAAAACTATGCCTTCTAGTGCTTACACAACGTTTTTCTAAGATTTGACCTAGTGACCTAGTTTTTTCACGACATGACCTACTTTCAAACTTGGCCGAGAGTTTATGAAGATAAACATTCTGACAAAGTTTCATAAAGATTAGATCAAAACTGTGTCCTCTAGAGCGTACACAAGATTTTTCTATGATTTGACCTAATGACCTAGTTTTTGACCCGACGTGACCCAGTTTCGAACTTGTCCTAGATATTATGAGGATAAACATTCTGACAGAGTTTCATGAACTTTGGATGAAAACTGTGCCTTCTAGAGCGTACACAAGGTTTTTCTAAGATTTGACCTAGTGACTAAGTTTTTGACCCGACATGACCGTTTTTCAAACTTATCCTACATATTATGAGGATAAACATTCTGACAAAGTTTCATGAACTTTGGATCACAGCTGTGCCTTCTAGAGCTTACACAAGGTTTTTCTAAGATTTGACCTAGTGACCTAGTTTTTGACCCGACATGACCTACTTTCAAACTTGGCCGAGAGTTTATGGAAGTAAACATTCTGACAAAGTTTCATAAAGATTAGATCACAAGAATTCCGCGAAATGCGGTGTCTCGCCTGCTGGCGCTTTGTCACAAAACAGAGCTAAATCAGCAAAGATGTATGAATGAACCAAGTTTCATGGCTCTAGCCCTTACAGTTTCTGAGAAACAGACAAAACGCGTAAACTTGCCAAAAAATTGCAAAGTCAGCCAACCGTAAAATGTTGATAAAGACTCAATATCGATGATGACTTTGAGTTCTTCTCTTCCAGATGAATGCATGGCCCAAGATTCATCTCTCTAGCCCTTATCGTTTCTGAGTAACAGACCTTAACGCAAAAACTTGACAAAAATTGCGATGTCAGTCAACCGTAAAATATATGTCAAGACTTAATACAGATGATGCCTTTGAAAGTTACTCTTTCAGATGTATGCATGGCCCAAGTTTCATGGCTCTAGCCCTTATAGTTTCTGAGAAAATGACCTAAACGCAAAAACTCGACAAAAAAGTGCAAAGTCAGTCAACCGTAAAATCTAGGTCAAGACACAACATTGATGATGGCTTTCAGCTGTACTCTTCCAGATGTATGCATGACCCAAGTTTCACGGCTCTAACCCTTATAGTTTCTGAGAAAATGACCTAACCGCAAAAACTCGACAAAAATTGCGAGGTCAGTCAACCGTAAAATCTAGGTCAAGACTCAACATTGATGATGGTTTTAAGCTGTACTCTTCCAGGTGTATGCACGACCCAAGTTTCATGGCTCTAGCACTTGTAGTTTCTGAGAAAATGACCTAAACGCAAAAACTCGACAAAAAATTGCGAAGTCAGTCAACCGTAAAATCTAGGTCAAGATGATGGCTTTCAGATGTACTCTTCCAGATGTATGCATGACCCAAGTTTCATGGCTCTAGCACTTGTAGTTTCTGAGAAAATGACCTAAACGCAAAAACTCGACAAAAAATTGCGACGTCAGTCAACCGTAAAATCTAGGTCAAGACTCAACATTGATGATGGCTTTCAGATGTACTCTTCCAGATGTATGCATGACCCAAGTTTCATGGCTCTAGCCCTTATAGTTTCTGAGAAAATGACCTAAACGCAAAAACTTGACAAAAGTTTACGCCGCCGCCGACGACGCCGCCGCCGACGACGACGACGACACCGGAAAAGCAATACATATGTCTCGCCTCTGCTTCGCAGGCGAGACAAAAACTGTGTCCTCTAGAGCGTACACAAGGTTTTTCTACGATTTGACCTAGTGACCTAGTTTTTGACCCGACATGACCCAGTTTCAAACTTGTCCTACATATTATAAGGATAAACATTCTGACAAAGTTTCATGAACTTTGGATAAAAACTGTGCCTTCTAGAGCGTACACAAGGTTTTTCTAAGATTTGACCTTGTGACCTAGTTTTTGACCCAACATGACCCAGTTTCCAACTTGGCCTAGAGTTTATGGAGATAAACATTCTGACAATGTTTCATAAAGATTGGATCAAAACTGTGTCCTCTAGAGCATACACAAGGTTTTGTTTCTATGATTTGACCTAGTGACCTAGTTTTTGAACCAACATGACCCAGTTTCAAAGTTATCCTAGATATTATAAGGATAAACTTTCTGATTATGTTTCATGAACTTTAGATCAAAACTGTGCCTTCTAGAGCGTACACAAGGTTTTTCTAAGATTTGACCTAGTGACCTAGTTTTTGATCAGACATGACCCAGTTTCGAACTTTGCCTAGAGTTTATAGAGATTAACATTCTGACAAAGTTTCATAAAGATTGGATCAAAACTGTGTCCTCTAGAGCGTACACAAGGTTTTTCAATGATTCGACCTAGTGACCTAGTTTTAGACCTGACGTGACCCAGTTTCAAATCTGTCCTAGATATTATAAGGATAAACATTCTGACAAAGTTTCATGAACTTTGGATGAAAACTGTGCCCTCTAGAGCGTACACAAGGTTTTTCTAAGATTTGACCTAGTGACCTAGTTTTTGACCCGACATGACCCAGTTTCGAACTTTGCCTAGATTTTATACAGACTAACATTCTGACAAAGTTTCATAAAGATTGGATCGAAACTGTGCCCGCTAGAGTGTACACAAGCAAAAGTTGACGGACGGTCGTCCGGACGGACGGTCGTACGACGGACGACGGACATCAGGGTATCCCAAAAGCTCACCCTGAGCACTTCGTGCTCAGGTGAGCTAAAAAAACTAACAAACGCGCAAAGTGTTTCGTTCAAAAGTTGACCCCGATTGAGAAGAGACTTGACCCCTACTGAGAAGAGAGTCTAAAAAAGAAAAAAGTCAGACTGCCTGAAAGTGTACCCAATTTACCAAAGGGTAGATTACTTTCAACGCAGCTCTCTTGCAGGAGATATATAGAGCCATAAAGGTCACTTAACTATAGGCAATAAAACTTTAACATTTATTACTAGAATCTAAAAAATGAATATATTTAGGCGAATAAAGCATTTTATGATTATTGATATCCATATTCATGTAGTTCAGAAAAACAGAAATGGTTTTCCTAGAAATAGCGCCAGATGAATGCCCTCTGTATATAGCTGTTCACACATAACCTAACGTCCCTTTTCACACGGCGTTTCTCATTTTAATAAAAGTAGTGTTTCATGCTTCATAATCATTTAATCATTATATTTTCTCTAGTCATTGTTCGCGATTGGACATGAACTTGTGATTTGTTGCATTTTAATGGCGTTTTTGACTGAGCTTCAGTTATTGTAAAGCAATGGCAAAGTACACGCAGTGGCAAGGGCCCTTTAATATTTTCCTGTTATATTTCAGGTTGAAGGAGCTTATATATACAGTTGTAACAATGAAGGCATGTTTACAAAGTCGTTTGACAACGGCTCTTGGAGTTGTGTGCCATGTACGGACTGCCCAGACGGTTTTAGAATAACTCAACCATGTCGATATAACAGTGACACGGTCTGCGACAAATGTCCGCCAGAAACATATGTAGCAGATAGCGGAGAGAAGTGTCAACCGTGTTCAAATTGCCAGCCAGGATATTATGTAGATAAGAACTGTGATTCCCAGGGAGATAGGCGTTGTGGAGCTTGCCCTAGAGGATATTATTCTAACAGGTGGAACTCGGTAACGTGTCGCAGATGCCGGCGATGTCAGTACAGGGAGAAAGTAATTAGACCCTGTAATGGACGCAATAACTCCATCTGTGGCGGCTGCGATAAAGGCAAGTACCCACCGGGCATACAACGTAAAAATAACGACGTTATATCAATGTCGTTGAGGCTTTATGACGCTGCAATGATATAGAAATGTCGTCATTTCGATATTATATGCCCGCTTGGTACATGTACCTGTTTCTCTAAAGATGAAAATATAGAAAACTAAAAGAGCAAGGAAAATTATAGGTTAAAAATTATGATTATGTAGAGGTCAGTTAGATGTGTATTCTATCGTATATATGGCATACATTTTTGGCTAGCCCTTAATACAAAAAATGAGACCAGTTTTGACAAAAATGTTTTTTTTCTACCTTAGCAATTATTAAGTTGCTCACCAAAACAGGTAGTTTTAGCCATCAATATGGGCTTTGCACAGATATTATAGATTTAATGAAGACATGCATACGATGAAAAACTATTGCATTTTTGATTTTACATCACTTTATTTTCACCTATTCCAGCATATCCTTGCTCACAGAAACTGATCATGAAAAAATCAGAACTAAAGTGCTTATTATTTTTTTATTGCAAGGGGTTCGGTAGATGGGTAACTGAACTTTACTATTTACTTCTGCTTCTAACAAGCGGGTGGTACGGAAGCACAGATACAATTTTATATTCTTCATCTACTGCAGATTACTACAGAGAAGCATCAACATGGAACTGTATTCGCTGTTCTAAATGCGAAGGAGAAGATTTTGTAAACGTTAAAGAATGTCAAGAAAAACAGGGCACAGATTCACAGTTCATTTGTCAACCCCAGTTCTCTATCTACAGAAGAAATAGTGGGTAACATACTAGATAACTCCTTTGCTGTGGCGTCTGTGTAACGTTAGATCAATATTTAATTAAAGGCGAGTTAATGATTGTATTAAAAGTATCTTGGCATGTTTGAAAAAGAAAGCTTTTGTTTTTCTTCATAAACAGAAATATATACAAATCGCCATCGGAATGGGTATACTTTCAGGGGCAGCAACTGTTCCATTTTCAATTTTGCCTCCCTTCGCAAAGGGGTTAGCTCTTAGGCGAACAAACTTAGTCCTCTAGAAGCAAATTCTCTCCTTTAAGAGTAGACCCCTTTTGGGATAGGCTTCGCCAAACCGCAAGTCAGGAAGTCATTTCTCTTTGTTTAAATTGCGGAAAACGTTGTGGTGTACAACTAAATCAAATCTCATTTCGTCAGAGGCCTCAAAAATTTACATATTATAACAGAAAAAAATTAGTATTAAGATAATGCAAAACATTGTATTCGGAACGTTTATTACAAATAGAGAAGCGTGTCGAATTACCTGTATATGTTTGGGATTCTTCCGAATATGATGACTCAATGCTGGACGGAAATACGAGTGTAAATGAATCCCTTCATATCTTCCGATGGTAAAATTACTGAACGCCCCACCCCAGACCCCTTTCCGCGATATGTGCCACCTAAACACGGCATTTGAATACTGATTATAATGTGACGAAGGATACATACTGCGAAAAGAAGCAGAACACTTCACTTTTTAAGAAAACGAAATGTGTCATTAACAGCATGCAAACTTTTTCCTCTGTACCATTTGTTTCAGTATTTGTTTCTCAAATTAACCCATTAATGCCTAGTGGACTGTTCTATCTATATATATTGGACGAGTCCATTTGTCATCTAAGGGGTGTCAGGTTTAGTTTATTTTTTTATTTTTATGTTTGAATTTGAGGAAAGATACCCATTTCTCGTTTGCAAAAAGTGTGGACCCTGATCACACGCCGCGTTTACGGCGCCTGATCTGGGTGTGCACTGTTTGCCTATATTCCTGTTTTTGAGCGCTAGGCATTAATGGGTTAAGCAGCAATACCGGACAATAATCATACGCTATTATATTGGTTTGGTACAAATATACAAAGCATTCATTTATTTTGTTGTTAACTGAAATTTTCCTTTCATAGAATTTATTTTTCTTGAAAATGTCACAGATAACCTGGGGTAGGTAGCCAGGAGTGTTGTACAGTGATTATACTTTCTCACTTCAGTTTTTTGCGGGCATAGGTCGACACCTGCTGATGGCCCTTACATAAACTTTCAGACGCAAAATGGACTCTTTTCTATATAAAAACCCAGAGACTATACCTTTTTGGATCCCTGAATCTTTTATGATTGCACAACTTGATATAGTTCTAGTCTACTGATTAAGAATATTCTGTTTTAGCCTGAAATTTTCACTGTCTGCTTTCTAGGACAGCGATTAAATATCCTTGCGGTCCAATAATAAAATTATCGACCTCTTGGGAAGACTGCTGGTATTGTGTTTTAATATTTATTTGTCATTTGTAGAGTATTCATTTATTTTTAATTCTTCAGCCCTTTTATCCTGTTGCTAATGCTCTTGTCCTACGTTCTTCATTTGGCTTGAAGGTGACTTCTCCAAAGTCCATATGCACGAACGCTTTCTTTGTCAAACGTGCCTTCTACGAACCTTACTTGCTGTGTCTCAGTGATTTCGATTTTGCAGATACATGTAAAAGCTGTGTCCATATCTGTTTCTTCTACACATAGTATTGTAAGAAAGCTGAGGGACCTGAGCGCAGAGGCTATATCTCTTGCTTGACATAGCTGCGCATAGGTTCAATACCCGACGCCGACAACGTTACAGGGTAGTGGTGGTCTATCTATGGCATGTGGCCGGTGGATTCTCCGGTTTTCTAGATTCCTCCAATACGTAGACAACAGTATGCCAGCGTCCGTGCCCTCTACACTGCATTTATAAGTTAATTTTAAAGCTTCCAGAATGATCAAAGTTAAAAATAAATAAAGTTTAAAACAATAAATTATCCTATCCATACACAACTGCATGGTATCTACCACTCAGAAAACAGGGAGGAGGGTGGGTGGATGGGTGAAGGTATCTAAAAGAAAGAAAACTCCGATCTATTCTAGTGACTTTAAAATTTGTGTTTGGTCTAATATTTTTGTAACCACATCTGATCATTTTATTTCAGATTCAACCCCAGCCATGGTGATAACATCGAAAGCAAATCTTAGTTTTCCAGAAATAGAGGCACTCCTTGTAACCACTCCTGCTATATCAGTTTTAGCAGCTGCTGTTTGCATGCTATCTGTTATTTTTCTTATAATCTGGCATTGGGTACGCAAGAAGTCTTCTGACTCACTAATTCAGTCTAACTTTGAGGAGTGTGGGCAGCCATCTGATGATAATATAGAAGCAATCCCTTTGCGCACTCAGAACGACAAAAATGAAAGAACACTAAGCGGAGAGAATGTTCAAATAACACTGAACACATCAGTAACAAATGAACGTATCAATCAACAATGCGTTACTGACACAACAGAAAGAGACAAAGAAACAGACTTGCTCTTGAAAAATACCGATGCTGATCAGGAGAACCAACAAAAGAAGAAGAAAGCGAAACAAAACAAAAGAAAATGTGGAAGTGATTTTGATATTGTGCAAAATCAAGATTACTGCATTCTGCAGAATAATCCATTTTATGTTTTAGAACATTCAAAATATACAACTATGTGAAAACTTTATATATACTGCAATTGCGTATACAAGTATTGTCCCTGAAATACAAAATATTCCAAGGAATATTTTAGGAACATCAAGGGCGTAGCTACCATTACGCAAATACACAGGTGCGTATTGAAATTTTGTCAAATTGACAAAATTTCAACACACACCTGCGTATTTTCATGCTGAAATGTTAAATGGGCATAATTGGGCATGATTTTAATACTAACTTCCAACAGACACGAAAATTTGAAATATCTTAGCGGCTTAACCCCCTAATATTACCCTCAGTGAGTATAAAACATGATTGTGCGTACTTTGTAATTGCCCCTAGCTACGCTCCTGAACATCATATGATTTCCAAAAATGTCGCATCAGTGGTGACAAGCAAAGGCTCTGATAAGACTGCACGTAAGTTCAGCAGCCTTTGCCTGTCACACTAGTCATCTATAGCAGTGACCCAGGCCATAGAGCCAACAGTGAGGCCTCTGATTACCCTGTGAAAATGAAACAGATAATCTGAATGTCATATTACAAAATTGCCATAATGTTGGAAGTCTCATGACGTGGCTCTTTCACTTTTCTGTCTGTCGAAACTTTCTCAGTGTGCCTGCTTTAATGACAGGAAATGATATAATGTTGCGAAACAGCTTTCTCATTAAATGTTCGAGGAACAATGCACAAGATAAAAGAAAATAAAGACGAATTTTTATACGGACACAGTTTCCCTGAACAAGGAGTTTAATACACTGAACACAATTGCTAATTGGCTACTTTTTCCATAGAAATAAGCCCTATGGAAATTTGAACAATCCTGACTACAAATTGGAAATAAAAATGCACAGATTTTCATGGATTTTACAAACAGCACATTTACTGAATCATGCATTTGAAAAATGGTTCAGTACAATTCGAGCTGCCGTTTAAGATTTACACAAACATTCAAAAGAAGGTAATTTGAATACTTCGATATTAAAATTAATACAGATAAATTTTTCATGTTGTCTGCGTGCAAATTTTGTATTTTTATGATAGAAAACTTATTTACTTCTGAAATGTCTTGATCTCGTAGCAGCTTGATGCAGTTTTACCGTGCGTGTCTTTCGTGAACTTGTGTCAATTTTTCCGTGTGTGTGTGTGTGTGTGTGTGTGTGTGTGTGCTTCTTTTCCTATTGATTTTCAGAGCCGGATAATGTTAATGTGGTTTCACAACATATCATTGTTTACAAAGAAGGGGCCATAACTGATATTACAATAAAGTTTGGGTTACAACATTCACTTTATGTACGTAGATACCAGCCCAATATTATACTAGATTGTATCATCTGCTTCAATGCAAGCCTTTTTCAGCAGATTCTTTTTCGTATTTTTTTTCATATATTTTACTTTCTCCATTGTTTATATTTGGAAACTGCATTGATTATAATCTGGTGTATTACGAGACAGTTATCATACATTTAGTCGTTTGTCGACGAAGTCGTATTATAGGCATAATTGATTGTCATTAAGCTTCTAACCCACCTAGAAGAATAAGAAAAAGAAGTTGCCCACTTTTCAACAATCCTCGATTTCTGTGCATGCCGCAAAGCCTATTTAATTGTACATCTAGATCGGCTCGCTTCTTTTGCACATGTAACAACGATGTAGAAATTTGGCATACTAATATTTAAATTCTGTATTGTTAAAAATTACATTGATGGTTCCTTAGAGGGGGTGTTTGCGGTCGGGCAATGCTGCAGGGTAACTTTCAGTGCCAGGGCGTCCTACTAATTTGGATACGTGTAATAGTAGGGCAAGGGCCTCCTGGGCTTGCAGTAGGTGCGGGTGGGGTTGATTGGATAGTTTTCCTCTTGCCTATCCTTTCTCTCTTTTTGCCCCCTCTCTTTCGGAGACGGCTTAATATAGACTGGTTAAACCTAAAGCAACCAACAAACCAACCAATGCTCCTTAGAGCTGCAAGTAGCTATTTTGCTTTGTATAATTTTGATGGTCCTACTGTTGTGACATTGTTGGAAAGAGTCGTAGATGAAAAAAAAAAGAAGATTTTTATGATCGAGTTTTTAGCTAGATCTCTCATTGAGTAGTCAAGTGGCCAGTTCTCTAAAATGACAAATGATGCATTCTGGTTGAAGGGTGTGGCTCCAAACAGCGTTTGGAGCGACTTTTGCACATGTCTGTAGTACTGAGTATATTATGCAGTCGTCTACTAAAATCTTATTTTATTTACACCTCTAGTTTTTAGTGCCAACCTTTGTTGTCGAGCCCGCTTGCGGTGAGCGAGACATAGTTGTTACAATGTCAGTTCGGTGTATGTCCGTGCGTGCGTTAGTGCGTGCGTGCATGCGTGCGTCCGTCCGGATTTGTCCGGGCCATAACTTCTACATTTATGGATGGATTTCAAAATAATTTGGTACAGTTGTTTTCTTTGATGAGTAGAAGTGCCATTTGAAACATTTGTTCATGTAGGTCCAAGGTCAAGGTCACACTTGAAGGTCAAATGATAAAATGGCCATAAATTGAGTTTGTCCGAGCCATAACTTCTACATTTACGGAATGATTTCAAAATAATTTGGCATAGTTGTTCTCCTTGATAAGTAGAAGTGTTATTTGAAACATTTATTCATGTAGGTCTAAGGTCAAGGTCACACTTGAAGGTCAAATGATAAAATGGCCATAAATTGAGCTTGTCCGAGCCATAACTTCTACATTTACGGATGGATTTCAAAATAGTTTGACACAATTGTTCTCCTTGATGAGTAGAAGTGTCATTTGAAACATTTGTTCAGGTAGGTCCAGGGTCAAGGTCACACTTGAAGGTCAAATGATAAAATGGCCATAAATTGAGCTTGTCCGAGCCATAACTTCTATATTTATGGATGGATTTCAAAATAATTTCGCACAATTGTTCTCCTCGAGGTTTAAAAGTGCCATTTGGAAAATTTATTCAGGTAGGTCCAAGGTCAAGGTCACACTTGAAGGTCAAATGATAAAATGGCCATAAATTGAGCTTGTCCGAGCCATAACTTCTACATTTACGGATGGATTTCAAAATAATTTGACACAATTGTTCTCCTTGAAGAGTAGAAGTGCCATTTGAAACATTTGTTCAAGTAGGTGCAAATTCAAGGTCACACGTGAAGGTCAAATGATAATATGGTCATAATTTGAGCTTGTCCGAGCCATTACTTCTACATTTATGAATGGATTTCAAAAGAATTATGCACAATTGTTCTTCTTGATGAGTGGAAGTGTCAAGTGACAAACGTGTTTGGGTAGGTCTACGGTCAAGGTCACACTTGAAGGTCAGATATTGTAATTGTCATAAATTGAGCTTGTCTGGGTCATCACTTCTACTTAGTTTCCTTTGCGAAAATTTGAAAAAAAAGAAAATGCTGGCTAAGCATGATGATGTTTGGCTTCTTTCTAGAGCGAAGCAGTTACTTAGTCTTAGTTACATAGGCCACTATTAGTCCAGGCAAACTGGCAATTTTTTCCCTAAACCCAAAAAAAATTGCAACAAAAGCTTTTTTTGCATTGTTGTTGAGAACTAACATTCACATATGACATATCAAAAGTAGGATAAAATCGGATAATGCAAAATATATTTTTTCTGCATTTTTACAAGCGCCTGTTTGCGTCTTAAATATACCAATTATTTGTAATGTTTTATGTGACATAACATCATTGCTGTGTGTTTTATTTCTACCAAACCCATTCTGCCTCTACCAGAATTGATTCTAGAAGCTTAAAATTGAATTTGGCACATTTTCTTGTTGAATGTAAAGCCATCTAGGTATAAAAATGGTATAAATTACCCCACCCACTTTATTCTGCCTTAAAATCAGAAGCGAATTTTGAATGTCAGTAACTGAACTGCAACAAGAAATATATCATACTGACGACTTTGCTTAGCATAAACATGCTTCAATTTAGAATACTGATCTCTGAAGGCATGAGAAGCCCGAAACAAAGACACAAAGAGCAGAATACTACATGCATAATAACACAAACAGTGCAACATACTTATGAATATGAGTAGTCTTTGTAAATCTCCTCGGCAGGATTTATGAACGGGACCACTAAACATTGCTAAGTACTAAATATGTAAGCTCTTGGCCTCATGGTTTCAGAGAAGATGATTTTTTAAAGACTTTTCCCATTATAAGTCTATGGGAGCTAATGACCCCTGGGGCGTGGCCAATTTTGGCCCCAGGGGCATGGTTAGCAGGATTTTTTTACGTGACAACTAAACATTGCTAAATACTAAATATGTAAGCTTTGGGCCTCATGGTATCAGAGAAGAAGATTTTTGAAGGTTCTTTAGCGATATAGCTCTATATAAACAAATGACCCCCCCACCCCCCCACCCCTGGGGAGGGGCCAGTTTGGACCCCAGGGGCTTGATGGCAGGAGTTATGTAGGGGACCACTAAACATTGCTACATACTAAATAAATATATAAGCTCTGGGCCTCATGGTTTCAGAGAAGAAGATTTTTTAAGTTTTTCCCATTATAAGTCTATTAGAGCCAATGATATATCCCCCGGGAGGGGGTCGATTTGGATCCCAGCGGCATGGTTGGCAGGATTTATGTACGTGACCACTAACTATTGCTAACCATTGCTATATACTAAATATGTGAGCTCTGGGCCTCATGGTTTCAGAGATAATATTTTGAAGGTTCTCAGCTATATAGCCCTATATTAACAAATGACCTAGGGGAGGGGGGGGGGGGGCAGTTTAGACTCCATGGGCATGGCTGGCAGGATTTATGCAGGGGACCACTAAACAATGCTACATACTAAATGTTTAAGCTCTGGGCCTCATGGTTTCAGAGAAGATTTTTTAAGGTTTCCACTTCATAGGACAATGGGAGTTAATGCCCCTGGGGCGTGGCCAATTTGGATCCTAGGGGCATGGTTGGCAGGATTTATGTACGTGACCACTAACCATTGCAACATACTAAATATGTAAGTTCTGGGTCTCATGGTTTCAGAGAGGAAAATTTTTGAAGGTTCTTTAGCTATATAGCCCTATATACACAAATGATCCCCTGGGATGGGGCCAGTTCGGACCCCAGGGGCATGGTTGGCAGGGTTTGTGTATATATCAGCTCTGGGCCTCATGGTTTCAGAGAAGTAGATTTTTAAAGTTTTTATCATTATAAGTCTATGGGAGCTAATGACCCCTGGGGGTGGCCAGTTTGGACCCCAGAGGCATGGTTGGCAGGATTTATGTACGTGACCACTAACCATTGCTACATACTACATATGTGAGCTCTGGACCTCATGGTTTCAGAAACTTTTTGAAGGTTCTTTAGCTATATAGCCCTATATAAACCAATGGGCCCCTATGGTGGGGCCAGTTTGGACCCCCAGGGGATGGATTGGAAGGAGTGATGTAGGGGACCACTAAACATTGCTACATACTAAATATATAAGCTCTGGGCCTCATGGTTTCAGGGAAGAAGATTTTTTTAAGTTTTTCTCATTATAAGTCTATGGGAGCTTTATGTTGCCATGGCAACCAGAGTTCCAATCTGATCTGCCCTATAACCTTATGCTGTCAATCCCCCACCCCAACAATGCTACACATAAAATTTGATCAAGATTGGGCAGATGATGTAGGAGGTATGTTTTTAAGTGTGGAAGAGGACGACGGACTACGGACCAAGGCTAAACTATAACCACCTTGACAGGTGAGCTAAAACCTTAAAGAACATCCCATATTTTAACATGAAATTTCCAATTCCATGACCTAGACCTCAAGGTCACTGAGGGGCAAGGGTGTAAAACGTAAGACCATTATCTAGCATAAGTGAAAGTATCAACTTAGGCTATCAATGGGTTAAGAGATATGGGTGTTTAAATAAACTATAACACCCAAAAGGTGGACATGGACGCGGGTGCAAACGCGGAGGCCGACACCAGGGTGACACTAATAGCTCTTTCTGAAGGTCGTTCAGGCGAGCTAAAACAATGACTTCTTTCCAGAGGTGTGGGCGGGGTGGGGAGGTGGCTGTTAGGCGGGAAGGAGGTATAATTGTAAATTTTGAACTAGCAAAGTAAACATTTTACAATTTGTGAATGCAAAATTGTCATGGAAGTCATCACCTAATATCCCAAAGCATGTCCAAGTTATCTTATGTTGCTTATCAGAGGGCCTCAAGGAAGATTGGTTCGCCAATTGAGTTACCCTCTTTAAATAAAGACCTTACTTATTTTAATTACTATCTGCATATTTAACCCTCTAGTGGATTATCCTTTCAATACATGAAGTATTTAGCGGGGCAACATAGTGCAGTCGGTAGCGCGTCTGACTCAAGAGCCAGAGGTCCTGTGTTCGATACCCGGTCCGGCTACTTACTTCCGTTTCTCCTTCCACTGATTCTGGAAGGAAAGTTGTCAGCTACTGGCGAAAGTATGCGCACTTAGTACTGCTTAACCGCATAGGAGGTCTAAGCCGGCCAAAGAATAGTGTCGATAGGTTACTTGACCGTCCCGACATGACCATAGCTGTTTACCGTGGACGTGAATCAACAAAACATGACTCTCAGATGGCCCGTCATTTGATAAATAGGAGTTACATTAAGCTGTTTTCTTCTATTGTTCTGTCACGGTCTTCATTTAAAAACATTGATTCTGTTTACTATCTTCATTACCATCCATATTGTCCATCTGAATAGAGGTTATGGTAAAAGCAAAATTTGCATTGGTGGGTGGGGTAAACCAATAGTAATATACTATATGATCGACCTGTTATGCAAAATCAGCAAATTTAATGGTAGACAAAAGCTAAAGAACAGTATATAACTGTTTTATCAACGACTTCTATGGATTTAACTTGTTTAGAAATGATGTTTAGAAGTGGCCTTTGGGCCCAAAGTAGCTGTGCAGTGGTTTAAACCCTTCGAAAACAAGACATATGAAAAAAATCAAGTTTTGCATTCTCCGATTTTGTCCTACTTTTAGTATGTTAAAAATGTAGGTCTTAGGAGCTTATTACTGCAAAGAAACCTTTTGTTGCAATTTGTTTTAGGTTCCCCCACAATTTGACTGGACTATATAGCAAACAGCGGGCTCGACCAATTGTCCCTGGACAACCTTCTAGTTTAAGATAGCAGTTACACTTTGCGAGTAAAGAGCACGTGGCAACAGAGCCATTTAACACTAGAAAAGCCTAGAGAAGCATATACATCAGTGCGGTCTAATTTAGATTTTGCTATTTTGTTTTGTTGGATACATTGACTGTTGATGAAAACAGGAAAGGCGTTGGCTGGTCTGAATCTTGGCTGTGCATTTGTCATAAGTTTCCTCTTTGTCGAAGGGTACAAATAATGCGTATCGCAAGAAAAGGGCCCTAAAGGTGTCAAAATTTAGCAACTTCCCAACTACTCAAGATCCAAACGTTTATTACATACATTTAAAATTATAGCAGATTAAGTAGTTTAGTGCGCGTTTAGACAAAAAGACATAAAATCATAAGATTATTTGCACGTGCAAAAATTTCAAATATTTCCTGATTTTAGCATCTTAACTGTTTGTTGATCTTAATGTAGACATTTCAAGGTTTCTCGAACTGTTTTCATATTGACATTGGTCTTGCGGTTATCAACATAATCTAGTTTGCATTTTAATTAATTTGCATAAAAATTAAGATATGAGAAGATAGTATGTTAAATGTTCAATTTTAATACTTTAATAAATTTAAAATCTGAAAGAGTTCCCTCAAGAGCAGAGAATATATTCATAAGAAGGAACATGGGCCAGACCACGCAGTTTCGGCCAATAAAGCCTCTTCAGTGACCCTGACAATATCTGGTGACGAAACCAGAGAAGAGCATACTGTAATTTCATAATCTCAATTGGACAGCCGATTCAAAGACTGATAAGTATCAAAAAAGGTCCAAATAATATATAAAATGATGGCTTAGAATATGAGTAAACCAATCTAAAATTTCAGATTTCTCAGAATATATCCTCCGATCTCAAAGGACGAAAAGAAAATATAATCTGCACTATGATGATGTACGGGGAGACGTTTTACGGCGGCCGCCACACGGCACAACACCAGCTGCAGTGAGGTAAAATTAAAATCTGAAAGAGTTCCCTCAAGAGCAGAGAATACATTCATAAGAAGGAACATGGGCCAGACCACGCAGTTTCGGCCAATAAAGCCTCTTCAGTGACCCTGACAATATCTGGTGACGAAACCAGAGAAGAGCATACTGTAATTTCATAATCTCAATTGGACAGCCGATTCAAAGACTGATAAGTATCAAAAAAGGTCCAAATAATATATAAAATGATGGCTTAGAATATGAGTAAACCAATCTAAAATTTCAGATTTCTCAGAATATATCCTCCGATCTCAAAGGACGAAAAGAAAATATAATCTGCACTATGATGATATACGGGGAGACGTTTTACGGCCGCCACACGGCACAACACCAGCTGCAGTGAGGTAAAATTAAAATCTGAAAGAGTTCCCTCAAGAGCAGAGAATACATTCATAAGAAGGAACATGGGCCAGACCACGCAGTTTCGGCCAATAAAGCCTCTTCAGTGACCCTGACAATATCTGGTGACGAAACCAGAGAAGAGCATACTGTAATTTCATAATCTCAATTGGACAGCCGATTCAAAGACTGATAAGTATCAAAAAAGGTCCAAATAATATATAAAATGATGGCTTAGAATATGAGTAAACCAATCTAAAATTTCAGATTTCTCAAAATATATCCTCCGATCTCAAAGGACGAAAAGAAAATATAATCTGCACTATGATGTTGTACGGGGAGACGTTTTACGGCCGCCACACGGCACAACACCAGCTGCAGTGAGGTAAAATTAAAATCTGAAAGAGTTCCCTCAAGAGCAGAGAATACATTCATAAGAAGGAACATGGGTCAGACCACGCAGTTTCGGCCAATAAAGCCTCTTCAGTGACCCTGACAATATCTGGTGACGAAACCAGAGAAGAGCATACTGTAATTTCATAATCTCAATTGGACAGCCGATTCAAAGACTGATAAGTATCAAAAAAGGTCCAAATAATATATAAAATGATGGCTTAGAATATGAGTAAACCAATCTAAAATTTCAGATTTCTCAGAATATATCCTCCGATCTCAAAGGACGAAAAGAAAATATAATCTGCACTATGATGATGTACGGGGAGACGTTTTACGGCCGCCACATAATTGCCTGATAGTAAGTAAGTTTATTTGTAATTTAGGCCACTGGCCCAAAATTCATATATAATCATATGCAAGTGCACATGTGGATCAGGTAATTTACAATGCTACACCCAACTTTCATTAGCACGTTTGCATATTTGCTATCAGGAGCTACGAAGAAGATAGTTAAAACATTGAACACGCATACTTGACGACTGAATAAGAATGTATTTGCAATGCGTAGAGACAAAGTTTTTGCATTTGATTATAATTCTGCCCATAACTTCAATGCTTCAATCAAATACTTGAAAATATTCCTTAGTAATGCAACATCGTTTGAATTCATCAGTTAATTAAACTTCGCAGCCAAGGGATAGTTTAAACAGTAAGCTGGTAACAGTTGCTGTCTTAATGTATCGTAAGATTTACATACTAACAGCAAATGGTATTCATGCTCGATGTCATATCTACATAAATTACAATTCTTTCAAGGTAATATATTCAATATAAAGCCTTCACAACCTAATTCAGTCTTTTTGTAATTTTCTGATGATCAAAACCAAAGTATTTTCGGAATCTAGAAGCCTTTAGCTTTTCAAACGTGCAAATCAAAATTCCGTACCTATGGTAACAACTCTTTTCGAATATTTGCAGGTGTTGTACTAGGCAAATTACTTGGAGCGATTATCATTTTGAATGTAAACTAAGTTCATTACCATTTATTCTGAGCAAATTACATGTGCATGTTATCGATTTTAAAAAGGCCTGCGATTGCATAAATAGAGATATTTTATGGGACAGACTATCTAGAATAGGAGTGGCTGGTAAATTATTTGGGGCTGTAAAATCTTTGTATTCCTCTGTATCTGCATGTGTTAGGGTTAATAATTTTACTACGGAATAATCAGTGTAAATCGTGGGGTAGTTGTCTGTCGCCTTTGCTCTTCAACCTGTTTATCAATGACCTTGCGTTGCAAATAAAAACATTAGGTAAAGGCGTTCAGATTGACAACGAACTTATAAGCATTATGCTAATATGCAGACGATGTCGTCTTACTTGCTGAAAATTCTGCTGATCTTCAAGTAATGATTAATACATTGTATGAATGGTGTACTTCAAACTGTATGACGGTTAATTCCAGAAAAAGCAATGTTGTTCGTTTTCGGCCAAATTCAGAACAAAGATCTAACTTTGATTTTACGTGTGGAGCAGACAAAATAGGGACGGTTGACAGATATTCATATCTCGGTATTACTCTTACGGAATTTCTGGACTTCAACGTAACGGCTAAAATTATGCTCAGAGTGCTGGTCGAGCTCATGGTCTTTTGATTGCTAAATATAAAATATGGGTGGCATGCCATACGATGTATTTACCAAATTGTTTGATTCCATGGTCTGGCCTATAATTAGTTACGGTGCAGCTATCTGGGGTTCTAAATCGTTTTCGTGCATAAATGCTGTTCAAAACAGAGCAATGCGGTTTTTCCTCGGTAGCGGCAAATATACTCCTACATCATCATTATTTGGAGAGATGGCATGGAAGCCCCCTAGAGTAAAGCAGTGGAAATACATCTCCGCTCATTTGGTTCGGCCAGTGAACATGGACTCGGTCCGGTTAAACAAGCGCATTTTTAGGTGGTGTATTGATAAATCTAACAGGTCTTGCAAAAAATGGATATACAGGGCAAAGGATCAATTTAATAATTTTGGATTATCTCGATTTTGCAATATTTCAAATCCTATCCCGAAGTCATTTCCGAATATCATTTCAGACAAAATGATGGAAAAGTTTGAAGTAGACTGGTCCATTATGCTTAATACTGATTCAAGTAGGCGGGGAAATGGAGGTAATAAGCTTCGCACGTATAGATTATTCAAAACGGAATTTAAAGTAGAAGAGTATTGTAAAATATTATTACCGATAAAGCACAGAACCGCTTTTGCGAAGTTTAGATGTGGCGTTGCCCCTATAAAAATAGAGACCGGTCGTTATGAGAGTCTGGTAGTCGAAGAACATATCTGTCCTTTCTGTAGCAAAATCGAGGATGAGATGCATATAATACTTCAGTGCAATGTCTATAATGATCTCAGGGTCACTTTGCTCGATAAAGTTTCCGATATTTGTCCAGGGTTCAACGATTTTAGTAACTTAGAGAAATTCAAAATCTTATTCAGTGATAGCCGATTAATTCGTTTTTGTGCCAAAACCTGTTTTAACATTCTACTGAGACGTAATTCACTTTTATTTAGGTAACTTTCTTTGAATTGTTTTAGTCGTATCTCTTTTTTATTTTTTTTATTTTTTCTTTGTTGGTTGCAATATTTGTCATTCACTGTTGGGTTCTAGTTTGCCTTTTTTTCTGGGTCTTAGTAAAAAGATTCTTCACAAAGGTTATTTATAAATCTATATCTGACAGAAAATCGCCCACATGGAAAATATGTTACAAGATACACTAAGTCGGAGCGGGTGTCATGCTGTTTGGACATCGGTTTCCACCACTTGTCATCTGCTCTTGACGCTGTCTTTTTCTGGTAATGCATATGCCATGTGGACGGGTTCGGGGTAATAAGGGATAAAACTGTGATATTGAGTTTTCTATGAGTCTGATTTGATGCTCAATGACTTACTTTCTCATTTTAGTTTTATCATGCATTATTTGTTTATATAACAATGACGTCACACTCAGTATTTGGGCATCCATCCTGTAAACTCTTGGACCGCCGTCTGCTCTGGGCACATTATTCCTCGAGAGACGAGGGTGGCTCGTGGAGAAGCTCCACGTGAAGCTCCGGTGCCAGTTCCTGGCGAATCATTATGTGGTGGCTTGCAGGTTCTTTCCCGTGGCCCTTTAGTGTGCAAGATGGAGGCTATCTCTTTTATTTTTGTCTGACCTCATTGTTTTAAACATTGGTAATATTTTATGTCATAATTTGTATTTTATTTGCTGTGATGGTACATGTATACAAATTATGCTGTGTTAGTACCAAAATGGCTTAGTCAATTTTAAAGATGTAAATAGAAGATGTATATAATGTTTAAAACCACTGGAGACAGAAATGAATAAACTACTGACACCCTGGGCCGAGGAACATGTAGTTGGGACTCCCTCCCAATCACGTGGAACTCGGCCCTGGATGTCAGTAACTCTTCCATTTATTCGGGGCGGGAGAGTCCAGCGAGATGTAGGTTGGTAATCACTTGTGATAGAATGTTTTAGGTGAAACTTACTTTTTATATAGTCTCTTATAATTCTGTACAGAATGGTTTGGTGTATTTTATATGTTTGTTTTAATATATGTATATATGTGTGTATGTAATGTGATGTACACCAAAATGAGACTTAAATAAACTATAAACTTGTAATATTTAATGACATCATGGTATATTTCTTAATTCAACGGCAGTATACGGTACAACCGTCTATAAGGACCTTTAACTGCGTTGCGAATCGAAAGTAAATCCAATTAAAAGATTACAAAGATACTTCCTGTTTAGCATGGGGTTTATAATATCAAAATGATCATATATATATATTTGATTATCATTTGTATAAGGAAGGTTAAATCTACCTTTATCTTTTATAGATATTTATTTGTTTTGCTTGATAATGCCTAATCAAAATGCGCTCGACATAGTTCTATATATGATGTTAATCTATTAGTATAAACGCTACACTCTTCCTAAAATATTTTAAGGAATACCCATTTTTTCAGCAATAATGCAAATGCCATCTTGACTGACTTTACGTAATTAATTTATAATGACCGAGATGTTTTATTTCAATCTCAGCATACTGAATGTGGACCGAAGTACAATTCATTCTGTCAATGGTCATGATCCAAATTTTGTAATTTTCGACTGGTAACCAAAAAATGGTTCATTTTTGTAAAAGTCTATTAAATGGTAGGAGAGAAAGAACTTTTTGAAGCTGATTATATGAAAAGGCAGCATTTATTCTGCAAAAAAATGCATGTGCAGATTTTTGCAGAATTGTCATGTATTTATCCTGTTTCGAAAATTTTTGGCAGTTTTCTTTTTCATTTGTTTTTTTTTTAGAATTCTGTTCTTAGGAAAAATGCCATAGGGATCTGTGGAGAGAAATCAAAACTTCTTATTAGTATTCGCAAACACACCATTCGCAGAACCATATGTATTGCTTTTCCGGTGTCGTCGGCGGCGTTGGCGTCGGCGGCGGCGTAAACATTTGTCGAGTTTTTGCGTTTATGTCATTTTCTCAGACACTGTAAGGGCTAGAGCCATGAAACTTGGTTCATAGATACATCTGGAGTAGTAAATTTCAAAGCCATCATCAATATTGAGTATTGACCTACATTTTACGGCTGACTGACTTTGCAATTTTTGTCGACTTTTTGCATTTAGGTCATTTTCTCAGAAACTATAAGGGCTATACCATGAAACTTGATTCCTGCGTACGTCTGGAAGAGTAAATTTCAAAACCATCATCAATATTGGGTCTTGACCTACGTTTTACGGTTGACTGACTTTGCAATGTTTTTGTCGAGTTTTCGCATTTAGGTCATCATCTCAGAAATTATACGGGCTAGAGCCATGAAACTTGGTTCATGCATACATCTGGAAGGGTAGATCTCAAATTTATCATCAATATTGAGTCCTGACCTACATTTTATGGTTGACTGACTTTGCAATTTTATGTCGAGTTTTCGTGTTTAGGGCATTTTCTCAGAAATTTAAAGGGCTAGAGCCAGGAACTTGGTTCATGCGTACATCGGGAAGAGTAAATCTCAAAGCCATCATCAATATTGAGTCTTGACCTACATTTTACGGTTGACTGACTTTGCAATTTTTGTCGAGTTTTTCATATGCAACAATGGATTACTGGCTATCCGATAAAACGAGAATTTATTTTGCATTAGCGTCAATGGGGAGTAAATATAAATCCACCAATAAAACCTTTATTTCTAGTTTTATATTTAAGGCCCATATGACTTTTAAAAGCAAACCCCTTCCTCTTTTCAAAGAACTTTGTTTTATAATTTTATTCCTTTTCTAAATTGTTTTTTTTTATTATGAAGGACACTACCATCGCTCCTGTATGTTCCTATGGGAATGTTCATTTTGGAATGAGCGTTTTAATTTTTAAACAATGATTTTATGATAGCTTCAAAGAATTCTTTCAAGAGCCCTAATGGGATTATGTGGATATTTTAGTTCTGTTTCATTTGGTATAACTTTCAAAAATGTGAAATAAAAACATTTTGGTCCTTTTTTCATTTTTGTTAACCAACCATCGATAATTTAACCATTATTTCACTTCTTCCGAGCGGCTACGGAACGATCCGATTGCAATATCGAAGAAAGTTACCTGAGCCACTCTAATAAATTATAATACAGAGATCTAGAATGATACAGGGGACACATACCACTATTTATGTATTTATTCATTTATTTTTTGTTCGTATTTATTTATTTATTTATTGTTCGTTTGTTTTGCTGGGACCATGAAACTGTGGTAAAAATATTTTTTTTTCTAACTATGCCGAAAATGTGATTCAAATATGTATATATTATATTCTTAAAATACACTTCACTATACCTGTAATCACCTGTTTAACATATTTTATAGGTTATTTATATATAGAAATGGGGATTTCCATCCAGATCAAGGTATAAATAAGATGTAAACAAACTCGTAATCCAGGTGTATTGCAAATATGAAAACTTTATTATCCATATTCCTATATCAAGTGTTATATATAAGGAATTTTCTTTCTCCTCGGCGATGGATTGTTGTTGTTATTCCTATTTCACCCTATTTCTCCAGGGTAAGAAAATCATCCCAGTAGCATACAGCATTAAAATAAAGTCATATCAACGTCGATGCGACGCATAACGTCGCATCGACGTTGACGTGACGCTGTTTTAGAATAGTGTGCACGCTGGGGTCATTCTGGTTTTGTACTACATGTACAAGCATTTGATGATTTTTGCAGCGGATAAAGGTGTTATACAGATGTGCGAACAGTGCAGTCAGATAAGTCAGCGCACCCAGGCCATGCAACTTCTGGAAGAACCCTAAGGACGACTCAGATTAAGACTTCGTGGATGCGCAGCCTGATGTATGCATTTAATATGACACCGTTTTTTCTTGTAGCGAGGGTAGTTTGAACAGCTAATCTTCAGCTCTAAATACTGAATTGCATTGTTTTTTAATAATTGCTTCTAGCACTTACAACAAGAACGGGGTTCCTTCTGCACGTGCAGCAGGACTGAATAGGCTATTTTTTCACACTTTGCAACATTACTGAATTTATATTTTGTACATCTTGCATGAGGAGTGAATTTTCTTTGCACTTTTGCACTTTCAACAAGTCTGAATTTCCTTCCATAGTTGCAAAAATATTGAATTTCCTTACGCATTTGCAGCAATACTTGGTTTGCTTTTCCACGTGCAACAGGACTGAATTTCCTTTTGCACTTGAACAGGATATGATTTCCCTATGCACGGATTTCCTTTCATACTTGCAACAGGACTAGATTCCCTGTTACAGTTGCAACGGGGTTGCCGATTGGATTTTCTTTTAAAATTGCAGCAAATTATACTGTATTTCTACTCTTTTTATAACTTGTTTAGCTTCTTCTGCATTTTCGGCCACTTCTACTAGTTTGGTGCAGCAGTAATCATGGTAATCAAAACTAAACGGAGGCTCCGTTTTTTGACCCGCAGTTTCTTGGATAATAAAACTACTGCTCCATAAAACGGCTTGACCGATTAACACTGAAACAGGGCTATATAAGGGTATTTAGTTTCCTGGCCTAGATTCAACACCACTGAATCGGTTAACTTTGTGTTTATATCAACATACAAAAGTAGTTGAACCCCTACAAGATTACTATGTAATGTTTACCCGGTAGACATTTGAAAACAGTGTACTAGATCAGACAGTGCAAACACTGTTTATAATACCGTTACGGCCCGATCAAACCTGTGTCAGCACCTATTATATGACTTTCCTACAACTAGTCTCTGCAGGCTGGTAGTGTGTAAGTGCATTCCAGTATAGTGTGTCTAATGTAAAGATTTTGATTTTTGGGACGGATACGTCTATGCAAACTGTGCAGGCTTAAAGGAGCAGTCTGAATATGGACTACACTGTTTGCCATCTGCATCTTTTGCACGCATCACTGCATTGTAGAGAACCAAACTGTCCTATTTTACGGTGTTCCAATTTTTTTGATTTTTTACGGTAAATCAGATGGTGAAAAGAAACCCCCTCCCCCTCACTCTCTCTCTCTCTCTCTCCCCTCCTCATTCACCACGCCCCTAGCCAGCAACGGCATGTGCAGACTAACACTGGTAGTAGCAATAGCTCACTGCTGGCGCTGCCGATGACCATACTTGTATATTGTATATACTGTACTCTTAACCCATTAATGCCTAGCGCCCCAAAATGGGATGTAGACAAACAGTGAAGACCCAGATCAGACGCCGCAAACGCGGCGTCTGTTCAGGGTCTACACTTTTTGGGTACGGCAAATGGGTATTTTTCCTCAAAATAAAACAAAACAAGAGGGCCATGAGGCCCTGAATCGCTCACCTGAACAATTGGCAAGGTGGCTTTTTCTAATCATGCCTGAAATCGTCAAAATATGAGTCTTGGGTCAAAAGTCAAAGAATGACCATGACTACTTGTACTCATAAATTATCATGTACTCATAAAGACAACCATATATACCATTTTCTTGCCAAAATCTTCAAAACTATCCATGAAATCTTATGTTCTAGCATTTTCCCATATTTGACCATGTCGCAAGAAAGGTCAAGGTAAACCCAAGATCATCATTTGAACAGTCTTCATGGTACTCTAGTACTCCATGCTACTTACCAAGTTTCAAGGCCATAGGTGTATTGTTTCTGGAGAAAAAAAATATTAAAGATTTATACCATAAATGGTAATGGCGGCCATGTTGGTCATGTGACCTAGACCTTTGAGCAATTTTTTATTCAATCAACCCTTGGAGGCTCTATATGAAATGTGTTTACAATTGGCCCTTTGGCTTTTGAGGTAATGTTCGAAATTGTCAAAATATGAGAGATCTGGATCAAAGATCAAAAAATGACCTTGACCTCTTGTACTCATAATTCTTCATGACCTCATTAAGACAACTGTATATAACAATTTTTAGGCCAAAATCTTCAAAACTTTACATCAAATCTTATGTTCTAGCATTTTCCCATATTTGACCTTGCCGTAAAAAAGGTCAAGGTCAACCCAAGGACGTAATTTGAATAATCTTGAAAGTACTCGAGTACCCAATGCTACATACGAACTCTCAAGGCCATCGGTCAATTGGTCCTGGAAAACACGATTTTTAAAGGTTTTTACCATATATGGGCATGGCGGCTAAGTTCGTCGTGTGCCCAGGACCGTTGAAAATTTTTTTCATTCCCTCAAGCCCTCGAGGCTCTATATGAAATTTTGTCACAATTGGCCTAGTGCTCTTTTTGAGGAGATTGTTTGAAATTGTCAAAATATGAGAGTTCTTGGTCAAAGAATGACCTTGACCTCTTGTACTCACAAATCTTCATGTACTCATTCAGATGACTGTATATACCAATTTTAGGCCAAATTCTTCAAAACTCCATTGAATCTTATGTTCTAGCATTTTTCCATATTTGACCTTGCCGTAAAAAAGGTCAAGGTCAACCAAGTGTCATAATTTGAACAGTCTTGATAGTATTTGAGTACCCAAGGCTACATACCAAGTTTCAAGGCCATCGGTCTACTGGTTCTGGAGGAGAAGATTTTTAAAGGTTTTTATCATATATGGGCATGGTGGCCATGTTGGTCATGTGACCTGGACCGTATGAAATTTTTTTAGTTCGTTCAACCCTTGAAGGCTCTATATGAAATTTGGTTTCAATTCGCCCAGCAGCTTTTGAGGAGATTGTTAGAACTTGTAAAAAATATGAGAGTTCTGGGTAAAAGGTCAAAGAATGACCTTGACCTCTTGTACTCATAAATCTTCATGTACTCATTAAGATGACTGGAGATACTAATTTTAGCCCAAAATCTTCGATAGTTTCCAAGATATCTTATGTTGTAGCATTTTGCCATATAAAAGCATAAGGAAGCAAATTTGACCTTACCGTAAAAAGGGACAAGGTCAACCCAAGGTCATAATTTGAACAAGCTTGGTAGTACTCGCGTACCCGATGCTACATACCAAGTTTCAAGGCCATCGTCCTATTGGTTCTAGAGAAGAAGATTTTTTTAAATTTTACTATATATGGGCATGGCGGCCATGTTGGTCATGTGACCTTGACCATGTGAACAACTTTTCGTTCCTAAGGTCCCAGGAGGCTCTATATGAAATTTGGTTACAATCGGCCATGCGGTTTCTGAGGAGAAGTCGTTTGAAAGTGTGGACGGACGACGGACGGACGACGGACAACGGAGCCTTACCATCCTATAAGCTCCCCCGGAGCCGCTGGCTCAGGTGAGCTAAACATCGAAAAATAACTTAAACCTGACACCCCTTAAATGACGACTGGACTTGTCCAATATATACAGATAGAAGAGTCCTCTAGGCATTAATGGGTTAATTATAGTATCAACATGTCTGTTCCATTGCTTTGACAGAAATTTATGTCAAGTCAGTTTTGAATGAAAAAAAAAATGGTCTTAATATCTATAATTGTCAAATGTATAAAATGGGCCATTTCGGAGATACTGTGTAAATATTACATGAAAACGTTTTTGTCATCATAAATAAGGCCGTAAATCTTTAAGAAAGGCACTTTGGTGAAATTTAAAGATTTTTCTCACAATTTTAGACTGCGCCTACATATGTTAATGAGACTGATTTACTTTTATTTTAGCGGCTTTTGTCTTAACTGAAAATAGTGCGAGAATTTTGTATGCAATCAGTTTACAAAAAGCAAAAGATATGTGGCCAAGTTCAAGGCACTTGTGAAAGAAAAACGTGTTTTTAACGGAAATATAAGAAAACAAAGTACATGTACTATCAAAAATAGAATAGATTTTCCGGCCTTCTGTTATTTTTAGCAAATGCGGTAAATCGGATATGGATGAAAACAGACAAAATTGGTTGAGTTCTTTGTTTGTTGTTATAAAGAAATTTTCGAGTTTGTGGAGAAAATTATGAAGAAATGCAGTCTCAAACCGGAACGAGCTTTCTGATCAATACGGCTTGCGTCCCTAAAAAGCTTAGAACGAACCGTTGCAGTACAAGCTCTTTTGGTATTTTCCGACTAAGCGTGACGTATCGTTTCTTCCGAAAATAACTCGGTATCACTAAACCACCCGAATACTGGCTTGCAGCCGTCACTGCAAGCCAATTAAGTTACTACTGTACAACATTAGAAATATCAAATGACTGTATATAATATTTGTTTGAACGTATATGTGAAGAAGAAATCTAAAATCTAGATTAAGCAATCAGGCAGTCAGATACCAGAAAGAAAGGACCTGCGTGAAATAAATGTGAAAATTCCTTTAGTTTCACTTATACTGCACCTACATACTCAGTTGGCACCAGCTTATTTTCCAGTTCCTTCCTCCTTCATTTTCTGCCTCTCTCCTTCCTCCCCACTCCCCTAACCACTTCAGTTATATCTACTTTGGCGTGATATCTGATTTATTCAGCACATCTGTGTGGCCACTGCCTCTAGTGCAGCTCGGTTAGCTCGGTTACTCAGTGCGTTAAGCGCTGGCTTGCTGATCTAGTGGTCCCGGGTTCCATTCCTAATCGAGGCAGAATTCTTTTCAACTGTAAACGGCCTGTCTGGCCACAAACTTTCTTTCTCCTTCCACTGATTCAAGAGTTACTGGCGAAAGTATGTGCACTTAGTACTGGTTAACCGCTTAGGCCTGCCCAGGAATAGTGTGGTTAGGTTAACTGCCAGTCCCGACATGACCATAGCTGTTTACCGTGGACGTTTAGCATCAAATCAATCAATCAACTGTAAATGGTGTTCTGATGATACTCATGACAAGCTCATGTCACTGAAGCATTCAACTCAACGTCTAGATACTTAGACAACCTTTTAGATATTGACAATCCTTATTTTGAAGGAATGGTTAGTCAAAATCCTGCTGAATTGCAATTAAATAAAGCAAACACTTCTGATACCGAGGCCCCATTTTTGGATTTACATTTATCAGTTTTAGACGGATTTGTTTCATCTAAAATTTATGACAAACGCGATGATTTTGATTTCGACATTCTTAATTTTCCGTTTTTGGATGGTGATGTTCCCCGCACCACTTCTTATGGTGTTTACATTTCTCAACTTATTCGCTTCGCTAGGGTGTCTAGTCATTTGGCTGATTTCAATGCTCGTAATAAAAGTTTGACTGCCAAGCTTTGACAGCAGGGGTATCGGTATCATAAACTTCGGAAAGCTTTTTCTAAATTTTATCGTAGACACTTTAAATTGGTTTCTAAATATAATACAGGGTTAAGGTCACTTTTGCAACAAGGCCTATCGGAACCTGAATTTTATGGTGACTTAGTATATAAATTGCGCAAAAATCGTAGAATACAGAATTTCCTGATCAATTTATGAAAATTATCATGCGATTTAAACGCATTGGCTATGTCATAGATGTAATGCGACAGTCTGCATGCTTAGTGGTTAACCCAATCACGGTTGACAACTTTGCTGTCCTCTTTAATTGCACGCCGGTGGGTCGGGGTTCAGACTCTATGATAGCCCCTACATAAAGCTATATATGAGTTGCTTGGGGCCGGATGTTTGTCTGTTTCTTGGCCCACCGGAGTTCAACTGGTGGTCTTCTTTTGCTTCAGTGTTCCAGTGGTGTTGCTGACGCCCCAGGGATCTCAAGGTGTCTACGTTTTGGCGGTTGAGTCCTCATCCTTGCTTCATCACGGTCTTTTCTGGATTTTAACTTTTGCCCGTGATGACTCTCTGACGAGTTAGGGGACCTCCATACGAACCGAACTACTAATTAATTGTGTGCACCGCGGCGGAGGGTGAGGGTGAAGGTTTGGGCCCAGAAAAAACGGTTTAAACCCCCCAGTAGTTATTACTGAGACGTCGCGCACGGTATTGGGGCACATTCACGGACAGATATGAAATGGGCCCTACGGAAGCAATGAATTTTCGGATTTTATGCCATAAACTGTTTTAAAATCGACAATTGGTATTTAATTTATTTTCGGGTCAATAATAGTTGGTTTGAGACGATGGAAATCCTAATGCGGGCGCAAAATGGTTGGTTTTTGCGCCAAAACGCGTGTAACTTTGTAACAAAGTCGGCATGGTTGGCATACTCGAAGGAATGCTACACAGAAATGTCGAAGTGATTTTTTGTGGAAATTTGCTTACGAAAAAGAGGAAATTTTCTAGATTAACTCCATATTCATTTTATTGTTTATTCTTCAACAATCGTCATCTTAAGTATTTATTTTTAAAAGTAAAAAAAGTGTAACTTACGCTCAAATTAACGTCAAAATTGCAGGGCTAGTTACTTCGGAGTGTATTTATTGTATCGGAATAAACAAATTTTGAAAACATTTGTATATGATTCAAATGTAATTGTGCGTCACCTATGAGTTATATAAGAATAATTACTTTTTCTCTACGGACACGGAAAGAAATTAAAAAATCCGCGGTCTTAATTTTTGTAACAAATTTCAAATTTGACACCAAACTCGTACACCTACCTATGTTATTAAGCTGATTTCAATTTGGACAAAATACTTACAGCAATCTGTGCAAAAAGCAAATTTCCAAAATGTACATTGTCTGTTTGTATTAACTGCTAAATTGGGATTGAATGCTCTTGAACAATAAAATTGTTATGCGCATTTACATCGGTCTTAAATTTTGTAACGCGGCGTCAAATAAAGAAACTCAAACGTTACATGCACATGAAACCTTCTAGTTATAAGTGGCTGTCTAGCAATTTTCAGGTCTGCGTCATTATAGTCAGACACGTCTTAAAGGTCAGCTCTGTGAAGCAACTGACTGTATTAAAAGGCAAAAATTTCATTTCCAAAAGTACCATTTTCTTTACAAATTGACCTGTATTAGGCAACCACCTGTCTCAAGCAAGCGGGTTTTGCACCTCCCTTGGGTACTTGCTTAATAAGGCAGGCTTGACTTTACACCAATATTTTCTCTTGCAATCGGAGAAAATTTTTCTCAAAGTTTGAAGCCAATAAATATATAAATACATGTATATGATATTTCACCAGCAAAAAATAAATATTTCTCCTGGCAAGATGACTAGCAAAAAGAAAAGAAACGGGAAAGGTGACGCAAGAGATAAAATTCATTCGACACGAAAACAAAGGATAGTTTAGTATAACGAAATAAATTATCGTGAAACGGCTAAAAGCTACCGTGCAGGGATATAGTGTGGTTTATATTTGCAGCCTCCGATAGAATTTGTACAACAAACTCAATTCATATCGTGTTCATAAATGCAAATAGATCCGTCCTGTCCTGAAAAAGCAAATGAATAAGCAAAACTGTAAATAAATTCTCACTGATGTCGTCCTTACAGCATGTTTAAAGGATCGGACCGGGTTTCTTTTGTTTCCGTGGCGTGTTTGGTTTTGTTTCACTACATTCGGTAGAAGACAGTCAAACCCCGCGGTTATCATTCTCATAAGGCGGAAAAAGTAGCCGCTTGACAGTTTGACGTTACGTTTTGTTCCCCAATACCGTGCGCGACGTCTGACCGTCCCAAGGCGGTACTTTCGTTGGGGTTGCATTTGTTTTATGTTCGGTGCTGTTTAATTTATTGAGTTCTCATTTTAACCCTTCTCTAATAAAAATAGAAAATAGGTAAAAATAGTTGTTAAATGTTTTTCGTATAATTTGCTTAGTCTGTTGTAACCCTTCCGTTGGTGTGAATTATTTAGTTCAATAAAGATAGCTGAGTTGCCACATATTTGGGAAAGAGCTGCTGACTCGGCTTATTACTCGTTATTTATTGCTTGTTGTGATGTCTTTGTCAATCATTCCCTTTGATGTTGGGGATAGGGTTTGGGATCTGATTCAGTCAGTTCCTGAGTGTAGTTACTCTTTAAATTTCCATTGCACATATGACCTTTCTTAATCATCCTGCCATCGTCCTTATATTCCTATAGCTAAAATACTGTTAGAAATGACTTAAAATGATGTCATCCATCCATCTATGTAGTGCAGCCGGATTTATAACGCTCTTTGTCGTCTTTCTGTCAGAAATGAATTCGACAGTACACTGTACATGTATATCAGCCATGCTGCCCGAAAAACTTATTCTGACAACGAGGCTATTATTGATCCCGGCGCGTTGATTTCAGTTCTCTGTCACATATGCTATTAGAAATGACATGATCAAACTCCCTTTTGTTTTGGTTCTTCTTGCTTGTTTGTGTTGTTAATTGCTATGTCTGTTATTGATATATTGTTTGTGATGTTCAGGCTAGCCCGTCGACCACCTACATGGGAAATGGCTGTTCACATGGCTGCCGCTAGTGTTGTCGTTGGTGATGACTGGTTTTGTGTTGTCTCTTTCCCACATGGTGTCTTGGGTTGGATCTGGAATCGAATTGTGTCAGTTCCTGAGAATTTTTCTAAAATGAATTTTACGAGCTGAATTTGTAGTAATCTGCCCCAAGAGAATATTTTCATTTCAGTCATTTCCGAAATAGATTCTGTAACAGTATCGATACACATGGCAAAACATAACTGAGATAATATCACATTTTCGGATATTGCATGATGATTCATTTTCATTATCATTTTTTGTTATTTAATTGTATAGCGTTTTGTTCCAGTGACAACAAGCACATTGTTTGAACAGGGTGCAACTAGATCCCAACACGGTATCTGTGTATATGTTTTGTTCTTGTCTGATACTTCGCTGATCCGATATCATCTGTTTATTTTCATACAGTATTGTAGGGTGACAGGGTCCATCTCCATGTTTATCTGTTGTTTTTAAAAGGAGAAAAATTGTGTGACTTCCTTATTGCATCCGTTGACGATGTGGCCTTTCTTACACTATTTTTATTTTATTTAAGCATTATTTAAGGAGGGTGACACACTTAGCTGAGAACCAGTCTACCCTGCGGCCCTCCACAAATGTATATAAAATTTCCTTTTAAAAGGAAGGCTTGTCCAGCTAAGCCAGTGAAATGTTCATGAGTTGTTTATTCAAGTAAACCCAGTTGTTAGTGAACTTTCTGTTGCTAATTTTTATTTAGCAAAGTAAAATTTCTTAAAGTCTGAATAGTCCTATTAGCGGTAAAACGCCTAAACTCAAATCATTGTAAAAAGCGGTTCAACCTTCACGTTTGGTAATAAATTGTGGGTTGGTGTGCATATATTGAGTCATATAACTGGCAAAAAGTAGAGAAAACACGTTTTTGAAAAATAACAAAACGCTCCACAAAATACAAATTCCTGTTCTGGTTTCCCGTCTAGCCATGCTATATAAACATAGGCGAGATAGTGATTGGGACTCCACGCGTGTACATTGTATTTTTACCATTTCATGAAATCGAAAGTAGGTCATTTTAGTTGCCAACTAAAATGACCCAGATAAGTTTTCAAACCGATTTTAAGTGAAACTCAAGGATGTTTTATTTTTTTTTTAAAGCTACCTAATCACGGTCATTTACAATTACGAAACTGTAGTGAGAAGCTTGCAGTGATACCTCTTGATAAAAATTTTCATGCTGATAGAGCAATGGAGCCTTTAACTTCTTGATTGGTGGCATTATCTACAGGTGTGAAGTAAAAACAAGACTAGTGTAGACTTTATTTGAAAAAAACAGATTGAGGAAATATGTAAACACACACACACGGGCCGTGTTACGCAATCGGTAGGGCACTTGACTCATAAGTCAGAGGCCCTGGGTTCGAAACCCGGTCTTAGTACTGGTTAACCGCTTATGAGGTCTAAGCCTGCCCAGGAATAGTGTGGTTAGGTTAACTGACCGTTTCGAATTGACCATTGCTGTTTACCGTGGACGTTAAGCGACAAATCACACAAACACATACACACACACACGTACGCACGCACGCGCGCGCGCACACACACACACAGAGAGAGAGAGAGAGAGAGAGAGAGAGAGAGACTTTTCCAACGTTTAAGCCGTTAGGCATGTCTCAAGGAAAATTACTATATGGACCTATTTCAAGTCTGTTCTATATGGCTGCTAAGTCACATTTAGTTTGAAACAATATTTTAGGAAAGACCGTTTCAAACCCCCGCCCAGCCCCCCCAACCGGGCCGTAACCCCTACCCCCGCCCAGTCCCCCCCCCCCCCCCACACACAAAAAGCAAACAATTAGTTATGTTTTGATAACTTGCTTACCCACAATAACACACCGGGTAGGCGGCAATCCTGAACACTCGCGGCAATCCAGAACGCGGATCAAATATTTACGCGACGATTTAGGGTAACTCAGTTTAACATGTATTATTTCATTTAATCGAACGGTTTTGGTTTAAACATTTATTGTTGGTCGGAAGCAGCATGTCTGAAAATTTCCCTGAAGAAGAATTTTCTTCACAAAGTCTTTACTAAATGTCGCATTGCCTACTTACATTTTGACCATGAAATTTTAGACTGGCAAATTCAGATTTCTGGCTTAAATTTCAAATTATTCAAGGTCAAATTAAATAAAACACAGTCTTCTGATAAACTTGAATGTCTTTCCTAAACACCGGTAAAAGTTCTAGGTTCTACGTTTAATTTTCACCGCACTTGGAGGGTGTGAAAATGCAAGGGTAAAAACTTCTGGCAATCGAAAACGCTGTTTTCTAAAATCGGTTGCAATCGACTAACGCAGGGCATGGCAATCGATGACGAAGAAGCTGTATAACAAACTGTATCTAGATAAAGCTATGCTGCTTTATTTTTCATTTAATGACTTGCGCCTTCAAGATTGAGTGTTTCTGTTAACAGACACGAGAGGGCACTGAAATCCATGTATGTCTTGAAGAAGCGTTATGCCTGGAAACGTTCACATATATTCTATAGGGGTAAAAGCCTTTTGCTTGTTTTTGTCGCTGAAATTGTTGTTCTTGTTATTGATTTGTTGTTGAGAATGTTGTAATTATTGATGTCGTTGTTTCAGGTCATTTTCTAAATCAGACTCTCGAAAAGACACAACGAAGCGCAGTACATGAATTATTGCTCTAAATACCCATCGTTCCCCAATATAACACAGAGCCAACTATATATGATTGCTGTTGTGATTATTGTTATTGCTGTTGTCAGGCTCAACGTAGATCAATATACGAATTCCATGAATCAATTTGCTAGCATAAGATTTGCCATTTATCAACGAATACCTTGGCAGGTATTCGAATCCCATGCACGGTATTGTCCAGCTTGGTATCGGGTACATGTACCCTAAGGTTCGCCATTCGACAAATTTCATACATGGTATCTGAATCTTATGCATTATGTTGCTCACCATGGTATTGTGTAGCATTGGATTTGCCATTCGATGCCATTCGATGGATACCATGAATGGTATTCAAATCCCATTCATGCAATTGCACAGCATGACGTCGACTAGCATGGGGTTCATTATTTATGTATTCGAAATTCATACATAGTATTGCCCAGCATGGTATTGGATACATGGAGTTCACCATTCCACGAATCCCCCTGCATGGTATTTTGCTCAGTATTGGCTAATATGGGGTTTGCCAGTCGATAAACCTTATGCACATCAGTATTCAAATCACATGCATGCTATTACTCAGCAAGGTATTGGCTAGCTTTAGATTCGTCATTCGATAAAATCCTTACGTGGAATTTGAATGCACAGCATGGCATTGGGTTGAACGTTTGCTTTTTGGCATTTGATGATGTCAAATTTGTGGATGGTGTGCAGAAACAATTCATACAAGGTCCAGCTAATCAACATCTGTTTTACTAATATAAGAAATAAAAAAGTTTTACAATGTTCCAAATCGACGTTTCCATGCTAATAGAAACACAGAACCGTCAGTGAATTTATCTAAAACATCATTTTCAAAGCAAATTATCTACCTTTAGCAAAGGTGCATACTAACAATCCATACAAATTATAGATAACCCATATCTGGTCTACCAATGCTTAAAACAAGAAGTAATACTTTGTTCCAAATGTACGTTACCATGGCAACCAAAATGTCAAACTGTAAGCAACCGTACATAAAAATAGCATTTTAGTAGTATATTATTTCTCTTTAGCAGAGGTGTATATCAGTATTCCTACAGAATCAAAATAACTCATATTTGCTTTTCTCATATTGGAAATAAAAAGTTTTACAATGTTCCTAATTTACGTTACCCTGGCAACAGAAACATCAAACCATCAGTGAATTAACCTAAAAACACCATTTTTCAAAATAAGTTATCTACTTTCAGCAAAGGTGCATTCTAACAATTCATACAAATTCTAGATAACAAAAAACTTGAGTTATTCCCACAGAATCTAAATAACACAAATTTGATTTTAATATATTGAAAAATATTTTTTCACAAAATTCCTAATTTATGTTACCATGACAACAGAAACATCAAACAGTCAGCGAATTTACTTAAACAATTCATTTTAAAAACAAATTATCTACCTTCAGTAAAGGTGGATACAAACAATTCATAGAAATTCAAGATATCCAATATTTGCTTTACCAATGCTAAAAACAAAAAGTAATACTGTATTACAAATTGACATTACCATTGCAACTCAGATGTCAAACTGTCAACAATCATACATAAAAACAGCAAACTAAATGTGTATTATTTCTCTTCAGCAAAGGTGTATATAAGCTTTTACTACAAAATCTAGAAACCACACATTTTCTTTTCTCATATTGAAAATTAAAAGTTTTACAATGTTACTAATTTACGTTACCATGGCAACAGAAACATCGAACAGTCAGTGAATTAACCTTAATAACAACATTTTTAAGACAAATCATCAACCTACAGCAAAGGTGCATACTAACAAATCATACAAATTCTGGATATCCCATATCTGGTAGTTCCCTTCAGCAAAGATGTATATGAGCAATTCCTACAGAACCTAAATAGAACACAATTGATTTTAACATACTGAAAATAAAAAAGTTTTAGAATGTTTCAAATTGTTGTTACCATGGCAACAGAAACATCGAATCATCAGTGAATTAACCTAAAACTTTCATTTTCATATCAAATTAGCTGTCTTCAGCAAAAGTGCATACTAACAATTGATTCAAATTCTAGATAACCCATATCTGATCTACTAATGCTAAAACAAATAGTAATACTATGTAACAAATTAGCGTTACCATGGCAATTCCAATGTCAAACTGTCAGCTGAAGAGAAACGATACGTTTTTAGTATGCTGTTTTTTTATGTATGATAGCTGACAGTCTGATATGGGTAAAAGAAATGTTTGTTATTTAAACTTTATGGGATCTTCACATACACCTTTGCTGAAGAGAAATGATATGCTGAAATGTGCTGTTTTATGCAAGATTGGTGACATGTTGCCATTTGGGTTGCCATGGTAACGTAAATTTACAACATTCCATAACTTCTTATTTTTAGTATGGGGGAAAAAGTAAGTGTGTTATCTAAACTTTTAAGGTTTAGCTAATATAGTTATATATCATTGATGAACAGAATAAAATGTGCTTTTTGTGTAACTTTGGTGACAGTTTGCTGTTTTACTTGCTTTGATAATGAAAATTTTGAACATTCTTTAACTTTAAATAGTTTGTATGGGTTAAACGAACTGCGTATTATTTCAATTGTTTTTAGAACTGCAAATCAGATAACCTCTCTAAAAGCAATTAATGTGTTTGAAAATGCTGTTTATATAAGATTAAAGACAGTTTGATATATGGGTTGCCATGGTTACGAAAATTTAGTACTGTGCATAACTTTTTATTATAGGTATGAATGAAAAAAGTGTTACTTAATTTTGATATGATTAGGCCATCAGAGACACATTGCTGAAGAGATATAATATGCTTGTTTTTATATAAAATTGGTAAATAAGATGACATTTTGGTTGCTATGATAACGTAAATTCGGATTAATGTATATTTATTTTTTATTTTTGATAAGGAAGGAAGAAACGTCTTTTATTTAAATTTTATGGAAAATTCATATTAACACCTTCGCTAAAAAGAAGAAAATATGGTTTTATTGTGCTCCTTTTAAGTAACATTGGTGATAGTTTTAACATTTTGGTTGCTATGGTAACGTTTACCATGCACAGGATTCGCCAAATGGCAAACCACATAATAGCCGGTACCATAATGGGCAATACCGTACATGAAATTCAAATGTAATGCAAGATATTCTTCAGAATTTAATGGCAAACCATATGCTATCCAAAATCAAGCTCTCAAACATGCCTGCAAGCACACACGCTCGTCAACATAGACCACAGGTAGTCCATACTTTTTATGCCATTTTTACTGTCTTACTGTCTACTGTGTCCTGTTAACTGTCACTGCATCCTGTCTATTTTAGGTCTACTGCAATATCGAATTTGTGCATATGCAAGAACATGGGCAAAAGCTATGGATGTATTTGCGTACTAATGCACATCACATGCACAAAATGTATGTGGCTGTAGGAAGAAGAAGGAAAACAGTAGACAGGACGCAGTAGAAAGTAGACAGTGAACATCACACAGCAGAGAGTGAGAAATACGGAAAAGACAGCATATGTGCATGCTCTTGCAGATGTACAAATTTCTATCGCAGTACAGTGGACAGGAAGCAGCAACGTTTTTCATTTGGACATATTCAGAAACGACAACCGGTGGCTGAATCACAGCGTCTCTACTGGTGCCTGATACGCCTCTCTTAAGTTTTGAATTTCAAACTTAAAGCAAACAGTATATTACATTACTGACTACCCCTCGTTTTCCTTCATATAACGTACATAGAAAGTAGAGGTTTGTAAGACTGAACATTGGTTTCCATAATTTCTGCTTAAAGCATATGTGGTTGGTTCTCGTTAAATTGTCTCAATGGGGCAATTATAATGAGGACCACAGTTTATGTTTTAAGAGAACGTTCTTACAAGGGACATTTATTATATAACAAGAGTTATAGCGAAATGAGTCAAAATATCGATGGTTGAATAAGTTTGTTTTATTCTGTCGATTCCAGAAGTTAATCAGTTTTGGAAAGAACATGCTCTACAATAGTAAGATGTATCCCAAGTGTACATGTGTTGCACGTTTAATGCCTGGCGCCATTTGTAGTACTAAGTAGATTAACAAAAAAGAACATTCTACAGGTTCTTGGCTAAATCTGAATTAAAAATCGGCAGAAGCTATAAATGTTCATCGATTGCCTTTCAAACATTTGTTTGACGTTAGGCGATTGCCATGAACAGCGTTTTCGATTGCCGCCGTTCTCTACCCTATTGTTTTCAAATCGATGTAACTTCGTTTGTGTACAAGACAGAGTCAAATGAATACGCACAGTCTGTCTAGAAAACATTAAATTTTATCTGTATATCATGGAAATGAACAAAATATGTAGCAAACTTGAACATTTTGGTCTATTTTGTTGTTTTCGGAGTTTAAAAGTCACATATTTTGCATTTATGCCTAAACTACAGGCAACTTAATAAGAATTCAACAACTTAAATTTGTGAAGCATATCTTTGAACATATCTAAATGTCGTGACATAGTTACCTTTATTTGTTAACTGATTCTTCCTGCTGAAAAAAAGAAGTTTTGTCGACTCATCCTAAACAGTCGAGTAAATGTTTGACCTGCATTCGTGATTGACGCGAGTGTTCAGGATTGCCGCCTACCCGGTGTGAATAAGCTATACCCGAATTGGCATTTTTCTTAAACACTGGCACTTGAGTTTCAAATTGTATATACCCAAAATTGTCCGAGAAATCCATTTAAACGTACACCACACAAATGTGTCTAACAGTCAATGTACATATTAAAAGTTTACATATGGACATGACTGTGATGACACATTTGTGTATTCGCTTTTAAAGGAATAAGTCGGACAATAAACAATCTCTTTTGAACTCAAGTGCCAGCGTTCTTAAAGACCAATTAGTCAAGCGTCCGTCCTTTATTTTCCGTCGACCTTCGGAAAAAGCTGTGTGTCAAGTTCAATACGCTTGGCGACAGGCCGATCTGTTTATTATACCGGCCTATGGAATGGCGTAAAATGTGGGTCAATAGCTAGGTTAGACGTTGCCTGGCGGCAACGAAAAAATGTTCAAAGACGTACTCAGTATATCTTTTAATGAAAAAAAAAATCGCCCCTCTAGGATCCACTTTTCCCGTTTGAGAGTCGACCCCGTTTGGAAGGCTTTTGACATCAAGGAAAGGCTACATAAATTCTTAAGTTGTTCCCTTTTGTAAATTAGCGGGAAACATGCAGGTGCACTCATGTATCTTGATATTCAGAGATGTATCTATCATGGGTGTGAGGTGTGGATAGAAATATCTGTCACGAGGGTCACTGTTCGGCATCACGAGGCTTGTCGAGGGATGCCGAACAGTGATCCCGAGTGACGGACTTTCACGTTAAAGTTTTTTAGGTGATGGGCAAGACGCTGTCAGGCGAGCTATCCTGTCCCACTGACAGGTCTTGTTCTACCCACACCTCACGCCCATGTTAGATACTTTTTCTTGCACACCACGTTTTGTTTTAACTTCAGAACTTGTTAAAATGCGTAGTTCTAGTGCTGGAGAGGTTTCAATTTGATTTTGAAAGAATGCGCCGCCTTCAACGAACGCCATTCGGCTCTTTACGTCAACGACTGTCGTGCATAAACTGACGTCATTTTTGCCGTCTTCGTGACGTGATCATCTAAAATGTCAGCGTCTCATGACGACGCAGGTACATGAACTCCTATACAACCAATACATTGACAGCTCGTGATTTTTATCCGGTCATGGGTCAAAACACCTGGGTAAGATAAGATTTTCTATCCCAGGTGAAAAGAATGGCATTTTCTTTCCGCTGTGCAAGAAGAAACTGCTGTCATAATGGTAATAGTGCAGACCCTGATGAGTAGAGCAATCTTATCTGGCTCTAAACTCTTCTGCGCATGGTGACAGCAGTATTTGACGAGGAAAAACAGTGATATTTTGTTAGCCGTAAATGACATTTGCTACAAACAAGGCGCATTCTTTTAGTGGTTTTGTGTGGGTGAGTTATTTTAGGAGCATTATAGAAAATATTTTTATTATGTCATATTGTCAAGAAAAAAATATGAGCTGGGCGATGATTTGAATAAAACAAATGAGCCGCGACACGACAAAACCAACAATGTGGTTGTGCGCCCAGCGCAGACTGAGATCAGCCTGGGCATCCGCCCAGTCTGATCAGAGTCTTCGCTGTCCGCATGAAGATAGCTGAGACCCTTAGCTACCCTTTAAGCGCTTAGCAAAGAGTCTGCTCAGACTGGACGGATGTCCAGCTTGAGCTGAGTCTGCGCTGGGCGCGCAACCACATTGTTGGTTTTCTCGTGTCGTGGCTCAAATTGTTCACATTTTCCCCTCTAATTCAATAGATACACCTTCATAAATATTTTCCCGTCATTTTTACAGAGGGAGGAAACCAGTGTTTGTGACTTCCTGTTTTTCTTCCCTGGAGATGGAGATGAGGCCCTCCCAAAAAGGAATGTTCACTTACAAGAAAGAATTTTCTCCTAGAGAAGTACCTTCTTGCTGTTATGAGTTGGTCCCTTATTGAGAAAGGGGGCAAATATGAAGAAGCCAGACTCGCTTCCTCTGCAAATGTACTCATTCAGGTTAACTTGACATGTTTCTCCAGAAAACGTATGTTGTGTAATTTCGGATCTTTCAATTCTTATCACATCCGACTACATATATTTTGTACAAAAGCAAAAGAAAAAACAAAAACAACGACAAAAAACAAAAAAAAAAAACAAAAAAAAAAAAAAAACACAATTATTTGAAGGCTAAACTTCGTGGTAGATCTACTTTATACTATGATCAGTCAATGTCCTCAAAATACGGTGTCTATTATTAATTTTTTTCTCGTTTGAGTTTTCTATACCAATTCCAGGAAAGCTTATAATAATCTGTTCTTCGAAAAAAACATTTTTCCTAACTAAGATACTTAAGTATAGTGTGTCTAAAGAGTCTTCGTATTTTGTGTGTGTGTGTGTGTGTGTGTGTGTGTGTGTGTTTGTTTGTGTTTTTTTAGCTGTTTATCCTTAAATTTCGAGCAAATGAAATGAAATGTTCACTCATAAATTACACTGATTAATAGTTTAATATTAAACTGTGGAATTAACAGTGACACATGTTCCGCCATTAAACTTTGAAAGCGATTAATAACAAAGAAATAGTAATTCTAAAACTCAACCGCAATGACAGTTGCGACTACGCAAGAAAATTGTTCTCTTCAAAGTGAAAGTTGAAGTCAGATGAAGCTTTATAGTTAAAACAAAACAGTGCTGTTAGCCCACCCACCAAGCCAAATATGTTAAACATCATTAGATGTGCTAATCTACATGCAAACAAGCGAAATGTTTCCGGGACGTAATCACTGGATACGTAAAAACTAGAATTACCATAAAGTTAGTTCCTTTTTTTCCTTCCTTATTCTTTTTTTCTTATATGGTCATAAGAAATAGTAACGACTTTTATCTAATCGCCTTTTATCATTTTAGTTTTACTACTGCGTTAATAAATTGATCTACGAGGGGTGATCAAAAAATACGTGGACTATTGCTGTGGTGGTAAGGGTAATGCAGTTATAGTATTCTTTCTCTTATCGCAGAAAAAGTCGATCTTTTAGCTACGTAATGTGATTTTTTTGAAGAAATGTCATTGAAAAATAAGTATTTACTTTCATCTTATATCAGGTAGGTACAGCTGCAGCGGAGCACCACATCAATGACGTTTGACGTTTTGTCCAGTTTTAACATTGTTGGGGTTCTTTTGTTTCTCTGTTTTAAAAACTAATACCCCTTCTGAAGATTTTTTATGATTTAGACACAACTGCACGCAATATAATTATTTTCAAGAATTTCATAGCATACCCTTCTCATCTTTTTTTGGTTCATAAATCCAAGCCGAACTTTTACTTTCAGTACGTTTCAACGTACAAGACTTTTGCGGTGTATGTCGAAATGCAAGTCTACAATCCTCAAATCGGTGCCAACATCAGACAAAACTAACATACAAAGGCCAAATAATATCAAATTTGATCCTTTAAAACATTTCTTTGATTCTGCACTCATTTCTCTTACAATTATATATAAAACTTGGAACTTGCATTAAATACACGGTGTAATGGTTGACGTCATTTTGTCGCCCTTGTTTTTTATTGCCAGAATCATTAAGCTTTCTAACGGTATAATTTTTAGTTCAATCCTGTAGGCAGACTTAACACAGTTAATTTTCTTGCGTACTGAAAAATACATGTAAGTCTATGGGTTTTTAGAAAAATGTGACTCACTTTTGGCACGGTGCTGTATGACCCACAGACCATATTTTACGCTGCTTATGCAAGCATAACAATTGTTGACGGCAATAACTTCATATCTGTAATAAGCGGAAAGCATAACAAAATAGTATATCAAATGCCAAGCATTTTACTGTACTGCAAATATTAGAAATAACCAAAAATAAAACAAACAATTCGAAATAATAAGGCAAATTTTACCGTGCTCAACAGAACCGTCATAAGGTTACTATGACGACCCATGTAGAGAACATACCGAAATTAGACTGGTAAATTAAATAAATCATTGGACAAAGGAAAGACGAATCTATATTTACTGCAGATTTAATGAGTTTACTATCAATAATAAAATTTCTACAGCAAAAGTCCACGTATTTCTTTATCATCCCTCGTATAATGCTTTTTCATATTTTTGCGCCACGTATGTATTATAACAGGAGCGAGAACAGGTACATTGCAGAAATTTTGAAGTGATTTCAGATTTAGCTTATTTTGCGTCTAGACTGATCAGTCTTCGTTATCAACTTGAATTCCTACTAAAAAGACAAAGACGTTTTTATAAACAAGAACAATGCGGATAAGCGGTATGGGCTGAGCTTATGCTGTTATCAAATGAGCCGCGACACGACAAAACCAACAATGTGGTAGTGCGACCAGCGCAGACTCAGATCAGCCTGGGCATCCGCCCAGTCTGATCAGAGTCTTCGCTGTCCACATGGAAGTAGCTTAGACCCTTAGCTATCCTTTGAGCAATTAACAAAGAGCCTGGTGAAACTGGGAGGCTGCCCAGGCTGATCTGAGTCTGCGCTGGGCGCACGACTACATTGTTGGTTTTGTCGTGTCGCGGCTCAAATATACCTTATACCTTTTCTCGGAAATGCATGTAGTCATCAAAATCCCGCGGATGATTATTGGACACATGAAGTGTAAGCAAAGAAAAGTTGCCGAAATGCTTCTTCTCTTTATTTTTGGTTGTTTAATGTACAGACCCAAAAAGGTAAGGGCTTACCATCACGATTTTTGAAGAAAAAATGTGTTTTGATGTTTTAGCAAGTATCATTTCTAAAATAATTATTTATTTTCACAGTTTATTCCTCACAAGCCTTTCAACGTTTCGGCTAATGAAAGCTTTTTTCAAGAAGTTTTTTTTTCCTTTCAATACTACATTGCCTTATTGTTGCTGCAGCCCACCATTTTGAATTCCTTAATGGGCACCATTTAAACTATTCCTTTGAAAGAAAACTCCAACATTGTGAAGAATGTTTCATCTGTATCTTATAAACGCACAATCTTTGTTTAATATTTATTTTCACAGTTTATTCCTCACAAGCCTTTCAACGTTTCGGCTAATGAAAGCCTTTTTCAAGAAGTTTTTTTTTTCCTTTCAATACTACATTGCCTTATTGTTGCTGCAGCCCACCATTTTGAATAAATAATTAAAATTTAAAGATTGTCTCCCTCGTTTATTCCATGTTTTCAGACACTAGTATTTTAAAAAAAATTCATTACACAATATGTAATAGTCTCATAATTAACCGTACAAGTTTTGAGAAAATGCATGATTTTTTCAATAAATGTGAAAAGAATTATAATCGTGTGTCATGTGATCATATACAGGTATTTTTCTTATTCGTGCTCATGATTGTGACGTATGAATAAATTATTTTTGTCCAATAATGTGATTTTTGCGCGCGGTCTGCGATCGTTTAAAAAATATCTTAGTTTGTGTTTAAAGTCACTTTTAGCAAACATTATTATCTAAACTCTATCTCAGGTGTATAGTTAGACCATGTCGGAGGTATTGCAGCCGCGACACGAGAAAACCAACAATGTGGTCGTGCGCCCAGCGCAGACTCAGATCAGCCTGGGCATCCGCCAAATTTGATCAGACTCTTCGTTAAGTGCTCAAAGGGTAGCTTAGGGCCTAAACTACATCCATGCGGACAGCGAAGACTCTGATCAGACTGGGCGGATGCCCAGGCTGATCTGAGTCTGCGCTGGGCGCACAACCACATTGTTGGTTTTGTCGCGTCGCGGCTCATTGTATGAAATATTTCATCAAATCATTTTTTGTTATTATCATCAAGGAAGTAGATCTTTAAATTGTGAAATAACATTAATAAAACGAATGCTGCTAGTCATGAAGTTATTCCAACGTTTAGTTCATGCCATCTTGTACTACGATTAAGATGTTTTGGGGTTATACAGTGATGGCTTCACGTTTCTCGCCGTACATGGACACATGGTTGCCCGCAATTTAGAATACTATCGGCGCGGTAATTCAATATACAGTTTTTAGATAAGCCTCCTCACCCTTGGGGGAATTTTGTGCTCTATGTATATTGATAAGAGAGGTATCACTGCCGTTGACTCCACAGAGGTCCCATAGTACAGTGAACTGGCACTACAGAGTCGGAAGATCTCATGTAGTGGGCAGAACTTCTCCTCTGAGGTTCTGTAGTAGCCTGAGCTGAAAAATAGCAAAGTAAAAAGATAGGCAATGTTTAGGAATTAATACAATGAAATCCCACTCTCCAGTCTCAGTCAAAACCAAAAGGGAAAAAGCACACACATAAAAAATGACAAAAATTCACGGACGACAAACCGATTGAGTAACCGAATGAGCAAGATGAAGAGGCCAAAATCTGGGAAGACAGTATCAAGGACTAGGCAGGGCTATGGTTTGAAGAATGTCCACCTGAGCCCCAATGATCCAAATGGTTATGACAGCCTTTATGTGCAGTGTATAGAAGAGATTTAACGGTATTGCTGTTGTTGTGTATGAGGAAATATTTCATGAAAAGTTCATGTAAGATAGGTTAGTACCAGATTCGACAGAGACGTCCTGTAGATAACAGCCATCCTCATAGTCTTCCCAGATACCTTTCAGGAGCCTGAGCTGGAATAACAGTCTCCCAAAAGACCTTGTAGCCCTAAGCTGGCATCTCAGTCCTTTCAACAGCCTTTGTCATATTTGAACTGATCCTAAAACTTAAATCTCCCAAAACTGAACTCTACATCTCTAAACATGAATTATCTTGTATCTTGTAAACTATCTATGTTCTACCGTACGCTTTAAGGGGACCCGGTACGTAATACAGTTCAAGTTGTCTTACGAATTAGTCTAAACCATTTGAGCCGCGACACGAGAAAACCAACCATGTTGTCGTGCGTACAGCGCAGACTCAGATCAGCCTGGGCATCCGCCCAGTCTGATCAGAGTCCTCGGTGTCCGCATGAAGGTAGCTTAGACCCTTAGCTACCCTTTGAGCGCCAAGCGTTGAGTCTGATCAGACTGGGCGGATGCCCAGGCTGATCTGAGTCTGCGCTGGGCGCACAACCACATTGTTGGTTTTCTCGTGTCGCGGCTCATTTATACCCAGTAGACTCCTCCATCCTTATCAACTGGATGAGTCCATTTGTCGATTTAGGAGTAACCGGTTTAGTTTATTTGAGCATTTAATTTTATATAAAGGAGTACATATTTATCTTCAGCAAAAGTGTAGACCCTGATCAGGCGCTGCGTTTTGCGGCGCCTGATCTGGGTCTGCACTGTTTGCCTATGTACGGAAGCCGAGAGGGACATTTCGGAGTTCACTTTTATAAAGTTTTACTCCAATAAATTTTTACTTAAGTGTTTTTTAATATCACTGATTTCTCGCCAATGCAAATTTATTAGAGCAGCATTTTGTAAAAGTAGAAAACAGTGATATTAAAAAAAACACTTAAGTAAAAATTTATTGGAGTAAAACTATATAAAAGTGTGATTTCCCGCCAATGCAAATTTATTAGAGCAGCATTTTGTAAAAGTAGAAAACAGTGATATTAAAAAAACACTTAAGTAAAAATTTATTGGAGTAAAACTATATAAAAGTGTGATTTCCCGCCAATGCAAATTTATTGGAGCAGCATTTTGTAAAAGTAGAAAACAGTGATAGTAAAAAACACGTAAGTAAAAATTTTTTGGAGTAAAACTATATAAAAATGAACTCCGAAATGTTTTACCATATATGGAAATGGCGGCCATCTTGGTCACGTGACCAACATCATATGTTTATATTTTCATTTCTATGTACCTCAGAGTTTAAATACAAAATTTGGTTAAAAATGGCCTAGTGGTTTCTGAGAAAAGCAAGTCAAATAAAACATGCTTTAACATATTGAACGATGATGAGAAAATTGTATTTTTATTTTCCTCTGTAAATATGGTAAAGACTGTTGCCAAAACCTGTAAATGTATTTTAGATAGAAGAAGACGGCTTCTTTATCAAGAATGTTTATAATGAAGCTATCGTGTCTCATAACTCTAACACAGTGGATTATGTACTTTTTATGCATGTATATTTCTATATTTTTATAGTATGTGTTTTATTCTGTTTTGTACATAAGGTGACACGTTAATAAAATATTGACTTGACTTGACTTGCTTTTCTCAGAAACCACTAGGCCATTTTTAACCAAATTTTGTATGTAAACTTTGAGGTACATAGTAATGAAAATATAAACATATGATGCTGGTCACGTGACCAAGATGGCCGCCATTTCCATATATGGTAAAACATTTCGGAGTTCATTTTTATATAGTTTTACTCCAATAAATTTTTACTTAAGTGTTTTTTACTATCACTGTTTTCTACTTTTACAAAATGCTGCTCCAATAAATTTGCATTGGCGGGAAATCACACTTTTATATAGTTTTACTCCAATAAATTTTTACTTAAGTGTTTTTTTTAATATCACTGTTTTCTACTTTTACAAAATGCTGCTCTAATAAATTTGCATTGGCGGGAAATCACACTTTTATATAGTTTTACACCAATAAATTTTTACTTAAGTGTTTTTTTAATATCACTGTTTTCTACTTTTACAAAATGCTGCTCTAATAAAGGACTTCTTCGATTAAGGCGAGGATTTTCCCCATTAGACCGGCGCGACGGGTCCGAATTTTCAAAAGTATAAAGTGTGCAAATTTTTCTTAGCGGAGCTTCCACAAATATGTAAGCTGTATGAAATCAGATCATTTGTGATTCAGACCCAAAGACATGGGGAGATAATCCAGTCTGACCCTTCCTACCCTTAATTCAAGGTTTTCGCATACCTCAATTTTTGAGGTAATAAAAATATTGAAACCAGTCATTCATTTCATACGTTTTTGTCATAAATGCATGCTAAATACATGCATATCACAATACAAAGCAATGATTTTCTTCTTGTTACACCTGACTGGCATTTAAACATGCAAAACCACAGTTATACTTCCGGTCAAAGCGGCCAAAAGAGAACGCTTCACTGTAACTAAAATACAAAATACAAGTATTTCCCCCCCCCCCCCCCGTGACCCAGCATTACCTTCATGCAGCAGACTTATGCGATGCAAGTACGCAATATATATGAGTGGGAAGCTGGGTCACGGGGGGGGGGACGATACACAATAAGCCAAAGAAGAAGAATGGTCAACAGTAGCACAGTGATCTTCAAGGATTTTATTGTGTACCATGACCTTGAAATGAGGTCAAGGTCACATACATATAGTCAAAACTATCCAGTGTTGTCTGTTATGTAAGTAATGTAAGTCAAAAAAGGGTGAAATGTATACAATAAATCATTATTTCAACGATCAGTTTGAGGATAATTTACAATTTATCTCAACAATGACGTCAACGTCAACGTATGTTTAACGTACTTTACATAGACACAAACACTTGAAAATTCAATTTCCATGCAAGTTACAAGTCATAGTCATAAATGCAAAGCAAAAGTCAGTGATACGTATAACTTTTAAATCATGGGGAAAATTCACGCCTTAAGCATAGAAGTCCTTTGCATTGGCGGGAAATCAGTGATATTAAAAAAACACTTAAGTAAAAATTTATTGGAGTAAAACTATATAAAAGTGAACTCCGAAATGTCCCCTCTCGGCTTCCGTACCTATGTCCTAATTTTGGGACGCTAGGCATTACTGGGTTAAGGTGTGTGAGTAAACCTGCAGGTTGCCCGCCATGTTGTTTCAAATCGAGACATTTATTATTATTAATATTCTTATTATTATGACTCTTTCTTGGCTTTCTTGGACGATGAAACACGTCCAAAGAAATGGATCTACTTTAAAAAGAAAGAAAGAAAAAAAAACTCACAAACGCGCAAATTGTTACGTTCAAAAGTTGACCCCAATTGAGAAGAGAGTTGACCCCTATTGAGAAGAGAGTCAGAAAGAAACAGTCAGGATTGCGTTTCCTGAAAGTGTACCAATTTCACCTTGAGGTAGATTTCTTTCAACGCAGCTCTCTTGCAGGAGATTATATAGAGCCATAAAGGTCACTTAACTATAGGCAATAAAACTTTAATATTTATTACTAGAATCTTAAAACTAAATCTATTTAGGCGAATAAAGCAATTTATGATTATTGATATCCATTCATGTAGTTCAGAAAAACAGAAATGATTTTCCTGGAAATAGCCCCAGAGAAAACCTTCTGTGTATAGCTGTTTAAAAAATAACCTAACCACCCTTTTCACACGACGTTTCTCATTATTATGTTATCATTTTTTAATAACAGAAGGGTTTAATGCTTCATGATCATTCAATCATTATATTTTCTCTGTTCATTATTTGCGATTCGGTATGAACTTGTGATTTGCTGCCTTTTAATGGTGTTTTTGACTGAGCTTCTGACAATGTAAAGCAATGACAAAATTCACTTGTAACCGCAGTGGCAAGGGCCCTTTAACATTTTTCCATTTATATATTTATTTTCTCTTTCCCTGGCTGTATAAGAGACTAGCTCATTACATATATATCTATATTTCAGGTTGAAGGAGCTTATATCTACAGTTGTAACAATGAAGGCATGTTTACAAAGTCATTTGACAACGGCTCTTGGAGTTGTGTGCCATGTACGGACTGTCCAGACGGTTTCAGAATAATTCAACCATGTCGGTATAACAGTGACACAGTCTGCGACAAATGTCCACCAGAAACCTATGTAGCAGATAGCAGACAGAAGTGTCAACCGTGTTCAAATTGCCAGCCAGGATATTATGTTGATAAGAACTGTGATTCAAAGGGAGATAGGCGTTGTGGAGCCTGTCCTAAAGGCTATTATTCTAACAATTGGAACTCTGTAACATGTCGCAGGTGTAGACGATGCCAGTACAGGGAGAAAGTAATTAGGCTCTGTAATGGACGCAATAACTCAATCTGTGGCGGCTGCGATAAGGGCAAGTACCCATCGGACATAAAACGTAAAAATAACGACGTTATATCAATGTCGCTGAGGCTTTATGACGCTGCAGTGATATAGAAATGTCGTCATTTCGATGTTATATGCCCGCTTGGTACATGTACCTGTTTCTCTAAAGATGAAAATATAGAAAACTAAAAGAGCAAGGAAAAATATAGGTTAAAAATTATGTAGAGGTCAGTAAGATGTGTATTCTATCGTATATATGGCATACATTTTTGGCTAGCCCTGAATACAAAAATGAGACCAGTTTAGACGAAAATGTTTTTTTTTTCCTACCTCAGCAATTATTAAGTTGCTCACCAAATCAGGTAGTTTTAGCCATCAATATGGGCTTTGCACAGATATTACAGATTTAATGAAGACATGCATACGATGAAAAACTATTGCATTTTTTTATTTTACATCACTTTATTTTCACCTATTCCAGCATATCCTTGCTCACAGAAACTGATCATGAAAAAATCAGAACTAAAGTGCTTATTATTTTTTTATTGCAAGGGGTTCGGTAGATGGGTAACTTAACTTTCCTATTTACTTCTGCTTCTAACAAGCGGGTGGTACGGAAGCACAGATACAATTTTATATTCTTCATCTACTGCAGATTACTACAGAGAAGCATCAACATGGAACTGTATTCGCTGTTCTAAATGCGAAGGAGAAGATTTTGTAAAGGTTAAAGAATGTCAAGAAAAACAGGGCACAGATTCACAGTTCATTTGTCAACCCCAGTTTTCTATCTACAGAAGAAATAGTGGGTAACATATTAGATAACTTCTTTGCTGTGGCGTCTGTGTAACGTTAGATAAATATTTAATTAAAGGCGAGTTAATGATTGTATTAAAAGTATCTTGGCATGTTTGAAAAAGAAAGCTTTTGTTTTTCTTCATAAACAGAAATATATACAAATCGCCATCGGAATGGGTATACTTTCAGGGGCAGCAACTGTTCCATTTTCAATTTTGCCTCCCTTCGCAAAGGGGTTAGCTCTTAGGCGAACAAACTTGGTCCTCTAGAAGCAAATTCTCTCCTTTAAGAGTAGACCCCTTTTGGGATAGGCTTCGCCAAACCGCAAGTCAGGAAGTCATTTCTCTTTGTTTAAATTGCGGAAAACGTTGTGGTGTACAACTAAATTAAATCTCATTTCGTCAGAGGCCTCAAAAATTTACATATAACAGAAAAAAAACAGTATTAAGATAATGCAAAACATTGTATTCGGAACGTTTATTACAAATAGAGAAGCGTGTCGAATTACCTGTATATGTTTGTGATTCTTCCGAATATGATGACTCAATGCTGGACGGAAATACGAGTGTAAATGAATCCCTTCATATCTTCCGATGGTAAAATTACTGAACGCCCCACCCCAGACCCCTTTCCGCGTTATGTACCACCTAAACACGGCATTTGAATACTGATTATAATGTGACAAAGGATACATACTGCGAAAAGAAGCAGAACACTTCACTTTTTAAGAAAACAAAATGTGTCATTAACAGCATGCAAACTTTTTCCTCTGTACCATTTGTTTCAGTATTTGTTTCTCAAATTAACCCATTAATGCCTAGTGGACTGTTCTATCTATATATATTGGACGAGTCCATTTGTCATCTAAGGGGTGTCAGGTTTAGTTTATTTTTTTTATTTTTATGTTTGAATTTGAGGAAAGATACCCATTTGTCGTTTGCAAAATGTGTGGACCCTGATCACACGCCGCGTTTGCGGCGCCTGATCTGGGTCTGCACTGTTTGCCTATATCCCTGTTTTTGAGCGCTAGGCATTAATGGGTTAAGCAGCAATTCAGGACAATAATCATACGCTATTATATTGGTTTGGTACAAATATACAAAGCATTAATTAATTTTGTTGTTAACTGAAATTTTCCTTTCATAGAATTTATTTTTCTTGAAAATGCCACAGATAACCTGGGGTAGGTAGCCAGGAGTGTTGTACAGTGATTATACTTTCTTACTTCAGTTTTTATGCGGGCATAGGTCGACACATGCTGATGGCCCTTACATGAACTTTCAGACGCAAAATGGACTCTTTCTATATAAAAACCCAGAGACTATACCTTTTTGGATCCCTGAATCTTTTATGATTGCACAACTTGATATAGTTCTAGTCTACTGATTACGAATATTCTGTTTTAGCGTGAAATTTTCACTGTCTGCTTTCTAGGACAGCGATTAAATATCCTTGCGGTCCAATAATTAAATTATCGACCTCTTGGGAAGACTGCTGGTATTGTGTTTTAATATTTATTTGTCATTTGTAGAGTGTTCATTTATTTTTAATTCTTCAGCCCTTTTATCCTGTTGCTAATGCTCTTGTCCTACGTTCTTCATTTGGCTTGAAGGTGACTTCTTCAAAGTCCATATGCACGAACGCTTTCTTTGTCAAACGTGCTTTCTACGAACCTTACTTGCTGTGTCTCAGTGATTTCGATTTTGCAGATACATGTAAAAGCTGTGTCCATATCTGTTTCTTCTACATATAGTATTGTAAGAAAGCTGAGGGACCTGAGCGCAGAGGCTATATCTCTTGCTTGACATAGCTGCGCATAGGTTCAATACCCGAAGCCGACAACGTTACAGGGTAGTGGTGGTCTATCTATAGCATGTGGCCGGTGGATTCTCCGGTTTTCTAGATTCCTCCAATACGTAGACAACAGTATGCAAGCGTCCGTGCCCTCTAAACTGCATTTATAAGTTAATTTTAAAGCTTCCAGAATGATCAAAGTTAAAAATAAATAAAGTTTAAAACAATAAATTATCCTATCCATACACAACTGCATGGTATCTACCACTCAGAAAACAGGGAGGAGGGTGGGTGGATGGGTGAAGGTATCTAAAAGAAAGAAAACTCCGATCTATTCTGGTCACTTTAAAATTTGTGTTTGGTCTTAAAATTTTGTAACCACATCTGATCATTTTATTTCAGAGTCAACCCCAGCCATGGTGATAACATCGGAAGCAAATCTTAGCTTTCCAGAAATAGAGGCACTCCTTGTTACCACTCCTGCTATATCACTTTTAGCAGCTGCTGTTTGCATGCTCTCTATTATTTTTCTTGTAATGTGGCATTGGGTACGCAAGAAACCTTCTGACTCACTGATACAGTCTAACTTCGAGGAGTGTGGACAGCCATCTGATGATAATATAGAAGCAATCCCTTTGCACACTCAGAAAGACAAAAGTGAAGGAACAGAAGGCGGAGGGAATGTTCAAGTGACACTGAAAGCATCAGAAACAAATGAAGGTATCAATCAACAGAGCGTTACTGACACAACGGGTAGAGACAAAGAAACAGACTTGTTCTTGAAAAAATCCGATGCTGATCAGGAGAATCAAATAAAGAAAAAGAAAACGAAACAAAACAAAAGAAAATGTGGAAGTGAATATGATATTGTGCAAAATAAAGATTACTGCATTCTGCAGAATAACCCATTTTACGTATTAGAACATTCAAAATATACAACACTGTAAAACATTCATATATATACATAAGTTATTTCAAGGATATTTTAGCCACATCATCTGATTTTCAGCAATGTAGCAATGGTGACTGGCAAAGGCTCTGATCAGACTGCACATAAGTGCAGTTTTCTCAGAGCCTTTGCAGACTGCACACATTAATGCAGTCTTATCAGAGCCTTCGCTTTGTCACATCAGCAGGGGCCGTATTCATAAAACGACTTAAGTGGTTGCTATGCTGTTGCTATGGCTAAATTTCTATGATGGAGATTCCCTACAACTATGAAATTTGCTCTGGAGGAACAGTCTTACAAAGACTGTTCCTCCAGGCCAAATTTCATAGTTGTAAGGAATCTCCTTTAAAGATATTTAGCCTTAGCAACAGCATAGCAACGACTTAAGTGGCTTTATGAATACGGCCCCAGTCATCTACAGAAGTGACCCAGGCCATAGAGCCATCAGTGAGGTCTCTGATTACCCTGTATAAATGAAACAGATGATCTGAATGTCACATCATAAAATTGAAAAAAAATTGTTGAAAGTCACATGACGTGGCTCTGTTACTCTTCAGTCTGTCGAGAGTTTCTCAGTCTGTCTGCCGTGTTGTCACCAAATGATAAAAAGTTGCGAAACAGCTTCCTCACTAAATGTTCGCGAAACAATGTTCGAGATTAGTATACAAACATGTTCTATCTGCTTCAGAGCGAATTTTCTTCTGCATATTGCACGGCCCCTCAATATTGGTCGATAAATCAATTTTATGTAGTGCTTTTTATTTAAGCCAATTTTTTTATCTGTTTTGAGGAGACATCTAGTTATTGGCCAGTTCCTAAAATTCTGTCCCAAAGTTTTCATTGGTCACAATGCACCACACTCCCAAGTCTGGTACCCTGTCCGGAATACTACCGTTGTACTATAACGGAAACCTCGATAAATGTCGGGAACCAAAACACACCAAGGTAGTAAATGTACCGGAAAAATTTCTGCTTTTCATTGGTCACTATGCATCACATCCCCAAAATGCGGCCCATAGAATCACCTAAACGCACGAAACACCGGATTGAACCTGAATTTACCAAAACAATCTAAAAATTTTCCTTTAAAAAATTTCTTTTGCCCCTCTTGCAGACTGTGCGGGCTGTGCGTAGCTGCAATCGCTGTTTTTTCTCGTGTTTTCTTCTTTTCATATTTTACTTTCTCCATTGTTCATGTTTGGAAAAATGCATTGATCCTAATCTGGTATATTACGAGACAGTTATCATGCATTTAGTCATTTTTGACGAAGTCGTATTAAAGGCATAAAGTACTCTTATGCTGTGAAAACTATAGGTGAAAAAAGGTCATTTTAAGCTACTTGCCTAGTTTTCAACAATCCTCAATTTCTGTACATGCTTAATGCCCACTGAATTGCAAATCTGCTCATTTTTTATGCACATGTAACGACAATGCATGAAATTGGTCATACTTATACTTTTATATAAATTCTGTATTTTTAAAATTTAGTTTAAGTGTTCCTTAGAGCTGCGAGTAGCTATTTTGCCTAGATAATTTATTTTTGTCCTACTGTTGAGACACTGTTGGAAAGAGTCGTAGATGAAAGAAAATGATTCACATCATCAAGCTTTAAAGATTGTCTCCCTCGTTTATTTCATGTTTTCAGAAGCAAATATTTTAACAAAATTTCGTTAGACAACATGTAATAGTCTCATAATCAACCGTACAAGTTTTGAGAAAATGCACGTTTCTTTTCGATAAATGTGGTATGAAAAATAATCTTCAAATTAAAATGTAAATTACCTATTTTCTCACGGCCTGTAAGAATATCGAATTTCACCACGTATGTCATGTGATCATGTACAGGTATTTATCTTATTCGTGTACGTGACTGTGACGTATAGAAAATTGCTCTGAGCTATCCCAGCGGGCACATGCCGTCATAATGGCGTCAAACTGACGTCGATGCGACGTCGTTACGTCGCACCGACGTCAGTACGACGCCATTTCAACGTCATGTGCCTGCAGGGATACAATCATGATTGTTATGGCGACAATGCAGTTCTGGACTGCACTCAGCGTCAAAACGAAGATCTAAAAGCGATCCTTTGTGAGGAAGTTAAGATTTCAGTAGTAGCTCTAAAGTCCGCCGTAGCTGATAATAGTACCATAGTAACAGCTTAGCTATGGTAAAGTATGAACAATACATAGTTTAATCAAAATATTCATTGCCCTTTGTTTCCAATACCTACGGCTATCTATATATTAGGACAAAGATTGTGAATTACCCAGTCTCCCAGTATTACCGAATGAATAACTCACTGTCTTAGTTACCCCACCCACTCTCATACATGAAATACACGACTATCATTCTGATCATTTTGCTGATTAGCTTCATTAAGAGTTTGTATTACATATATGGTTGATATAGTAATAACTTCAAAAATCGTGCGAAAATAATGAACCACGCGATAAAAACAAGTATAAAAACAAGTACGTATATGAAAGATATCTAATTTCTTGTTTCGTTTCATCTATTTTTTTTAAATCGTTGCCATGGAAACGGTTAGGGTAAATAGTTTACTTTTATTTTTTTGTGTATATAACAACGTATATAAAAGGAAGCGTATAAAAAATCTGGCCTATGTTTGCAAAACAAAGTCAGCAGTTATAAAAAGTATGTGTTCATTACCATTAATTGCTATGCAGTTTCAATGTAAATCATAAGTTATCTCCCTTTTTTCTTTCTTAGAGATAGATGTTTACTTTGAATGCAAAATAATTTTATTATCTTTATATCTTTGTTGTTTTTGTATTCATTTCCTATTATTTTCAGTTTATCAACTCGCAAGAATAATGCAAAGTTTATCCATACCCCCATATTTTTAAATATTTTTTCATCCGATTTTTTTCAGACTATTACGTTCTGTTCCGAGAAAAAGTGACTGCTGCACATGAGTTGAGCTTGAAACGAATGGTTTATCTAAATTCCCTTGAAAGACAAAATACTGCAACTGTGGCATGCCCCTAAAACGTAAATTTTTGATTGAAAAACAGTTTAATGTAGCGTTTCTGTAATCCGACAATTTCAGTGATCTATCAAGAGTTATCGCCCTTCATGCACGTGATAAGATGCAGACCAGTAAATGTCAAAGAGATCTAGTATTAATATTACATACATTATTAGATCTGATACTTATCATTTACTTTTAAACTCCTTTCTTTGTTATATATGGCAAAATGTATCCCTACCCCTAAATTTTGTTAAAAATCAGGCCAGAACTGCATGAACAAACGAATGGCTGTAACTTTCCTTGTACAAGCCGTAACATCTCCATTTTCTAGATTTATATTGTTGACAAGGTGGCTAATGAAAAAAACAATATTTGAATAAATTTTGAGAGGGGGCCAAATATGGCCCAAATCATACCTAGTCCTTTGCTCTGGAGGAACAGTCTTACAAAGACTGTTCCTCCTGAGCAAATTTCATAGAGATTCCCTACAACTATGAAATTTGCTCTGGAGGAACAGTCTTACAAAGACTGTTCCTCCTGAGCAAATTTCATAGTTGTAGGGAATCTCCTTCAAAGAAATTTAGCCTTAGCAACAGCATAGCAACCACTTAAGTCGTTTTATGAATACGGCCCCTGATGTTCAAACCCAAAATATATTCGGAACCTAGGAGAGCTTTCATATTTTAAAATGTGCCAATAAAAATGCCGTGCCAATGGTAACGACATAGTTCAAATATTTGCACGTGCAGTATTATGCAGAATACTTAATAAAGCTAGCTATTTTTACAAATTTGATTATAAGCAATACCATCCATTCTGAACAAAACGATATTAGCATCATTGTATACTTCTTGTACATGTTGCATTAATTCAAAGGTAGTACACTCCAACCCTCTAAAGGCACCCTTTGCTGCGCGGTGCATCAAATGTAAATTCAGTTTAAAAGAATAAATCGTTACTTCCTGACTACCATACAAGCTATTATAACTAACTGGTTATATATATGTCAAAATCTGTCTTCTGGTAGGACTCCAACCAGCATGTGCAACGGTTGCGCGGGCTGGTTGGAGTCTTTGTTGTTTACGTGTCCATTCAAATACAGATGGTATATGCTATAGGCATGATTGAAGTTATTTGTTATTAATGTAACAGAAAAGTGTCCCTCGGAACACGTGAGCATTGTAGCCTCGGATCAGCATGTGCATCGGTTGCACAGTCTGGTCAGAGTCTTTGTGGTTGCGTGAGCCATGAGACCCGTTTTCTCGAGGGATATGGAAGCTTTTTTGTAATTTGTTATTTATGTAGTAGGAAACTACCTCTTGACATGTATATATGAGCAGCGAAGCCTCTGACCAACATGTGCAACGGTTGCACAGGCTGGTCAGAGCCATTGCTATTTCTATTGTACCGTGAAGTACTCGCGGAATCAATATTTAGATTGGCCAGTTATGTATTAAAATTGATACGTCACGTTGGACAGTGCCTTTCGGTATGTGTGAACAGCGTGTTCTCATATCAATCGTTGCGGTTGAGCAGCGGCTGGTCGGGCTCGCAGCTTTTCGCGTAAGCGGTCTCTGGATGCACCAGAGCCCGTTTGGCGAAAACCATCTGGCAGAATATTCGTATTTGATACTGACCATTGATTTCTTACAGCTATACAGGTAGAATCTCCGGATAACCTTCGGCAGTTCTCCGAAACTAGACGGCAATAGGCGATAATCGCAGGTGTCAAATTAATCCCTAAGGCTAAATACTCTTATCTCCGTCATTATAAAAATTTGAACTTTATGGCTTTAACTGAATTTCATTCCCGAGTAAGTTGATGAAAAATCTAATTTCTGTAGAATGGGTTGGTATAATACATGAGTCTGTCTTACAACTCAACTTCTTTTTTTTTTTTTTTTTTTGGGGGGGGGGGGGAGATAATTCTAAAACTATACGATAGAAGACAACTTATATACTGTGATTAAAGGATTAGTTCATTATTTGAGTCTCTATTTCGTATCGTAGGTGAAATTTCAAACCGACCGAACAAACAAACAATATGATTTCTATAAGTTTGGTACTTCGGTGAAAAAATAAATAAAGAAATAAAGAAATAAATCGAAGAGTATATGAAAGTAACCAGGTGATAAATGACCCTATTAATGCCTGGCGTCCCATATATAGAGCATATGCAAACAGTGCAGACCAAGATCAGACGCAGGAAAACACGGCGTCTTAACAGGCTCTACACTGTTTGCATTACACAAATGGGTATTTCTCCTATAAAACGATAAGAATAAACTAGGTTTCCATTATTGTATTTATTTTTTGATATGCAGGGCTTTATTTGTTAATCCTTTTCTACCTGAATATAGAATTAAATTTGGTTTAATATTCAAAATTATATACAAATATCCGCCATACTGTATACAGTTGTATTATATTAGAGAGAAGAACTCTATAAGCACTCAGCTTTCGTTCTAATCCCAAGATTGTATTGTATATTATTTATATGTATGTATGTTACAATTTAAAAACGAATAAAATATGTTTAAACCAAGAATAAACTAAACCAGACACCCCTTAACTGACATATGGACCCATTCATTTGATAGGGATAGAACATTCCACTGGATAAAATGGGTTAATCAATGAAATAAACAAATGTTCTATATTTGATGTCTTAATTTCAAAGTAAATAGATAAAAATTCTGTTTTTTTTTATTCCTTCATTTCAACTTAAAACAGTTATTTCAGAGTAGTCCCGGTTGCTCAGTGGGTTAGGCGCTGGCTTACTGATCAAGCGGACCCGGGTTCGAGCCCCGCTTGAGGCGAGAATCTTTTCTACCGTAAAAGGGGTTTCATTGCACACAGCCTTACTTAATCACTCTGCCGTCGTCTTGATATGACTGAAATACTGTTGAACAGGACGTAAAATCTCAAATCATCCATCCATCATCAGTTATTTCATGTTTTTTTTCTACGCGCAATGACATAAAGTTTGAGTATTATATATTAATCTCAAGCCTTCAATGTAATAATAAGAAAATAAAAGGTAAATTATCATTCGTTTCATTTACCCCATATTTGCAAAATCTCGCCATTTTTCGAGATAAGACGCGTTATTTGAGCGTTAGGCGCATGGGCGGAAACAACGTCAAAAAGGTCTTTTCCCATATTGCCTTCGTCGTCTTTAGACACAATATACAAAGTGGCATGTGCGCTAAGCGAAGACTCAGATCAGTCTGGGCATCCTAAGCTACCTATTAAGCGCATAGCGGAGACTCTAATCAGAATGGGCGAAGGTCCAGGCGGATCCGAGTCTTCGCTGGTCGCACATGTCACTTTGTTTTTTTTTTTGTCATGTCATGGCTCATTTATTGCGACACGGTACTGTGGACGCGTGCCGTGTCATTTGTATTGTTTATTTAACGATGAATACCCCAGTTACATAAATCGACAAAGAGTAATAATCGAATTTGAGCCTTGTTGAAGTATTTTCACTTTAAACATATGAGAAAACAAAAACGTGTTAACATGAAGACCGTCTGTGAAAAAAAAGCCAACAAACAAAAATAATTTAACGCTACAAAAGTATACAGTTTTCTGGTTCTTACGAAGAAAACTATACTACATCTAAAGTCCGCCGAATGTTTATTTACAAACCCATACAACAAATAAGCAAAAATAAAGTTCTTCTTATATACCAAAGCAGGCATCCCTTGCAAAGAAATTGAGAAAAAAAAAAAATAAATAAATTTAAAAAAAAGATACTGAACATAACATTACAAAAAAAAATAATTAGAAATAAAAAAGACAATAAATAAATTATTAGCTTGTTAATGTAAAGACAACTACATAATACAATTTCATAAAGTTCATAATAAACAGAAGTAGTAAAACTGTTTTGCTAATATACTACTGATTTTAAGGCGAATTCAGACAAATGATTACAGATACATGGAGAGAGAGAGAGAGAGAGAGAGAGAGGGGGGGGGGAGGGGGAGGGAGAGACATGAAATGAGACAGCGAAAGAGAGAGAGAGAGAGAGAGAGAGAGAGAGAGATACTTAGTGTGGCTCTTTGCCTCGCATAAACAATCGTTAATGAGCAACTACTGAGCAAAAGCTAAATTTCGAAACACACCGAGATTAATTCATTAATGGCATTATACAATCATAAGATAATTCAATTCGGCACCAGTGATATAATTTATTTCAAAAGTTAAAAGAAGTTTGCCGATGACTTTTCGTCTTTATGTAAAGCTAATTAGACCGGATCAAAGACTGAAATTTGAATATATTTGCATCAATTATTTTTCAGACGCACGGCTTCAATTTCATTCTTACATCAGGAAAACTTTGGTACAGAAAAAAATATTCTTTCACCCTTTAGTTTCAAGCAGGCTGGATGAACCTACATTTGCATAATTTAGCTACTTGAAAATTCATTACTACAATATCCAATCATAAATTGTGTATCATATAATCTTCGCCCAAGGCTATTACTTAAAGCCGCGTCGTCTATCGCCGAAGTTTTGACGGAAACCCACGGAAACGACCGGCATACAAAAATCATTACTTAAAATTTGAACAAATAATGAAAAAGACCATCTTATCATTTAGCTAGACTAATAAAAATTACATCACATAAAAATATATTCTTTCTTCTTATCTGATCCATTTGTGATGCATAACATTTTGTATCAATTTGATTCTAAATAAGTGGTCGAATTCGTGTGCCCTAGTTGTTTTGCGGAGATTTTGTTATTTGTTTAATTAAATTATATACCTCTAGATAATCTCCCAAAAAAGACCATTTTGTACTAGTGCTAGAATCAAAATTAAAACACGATATTAAAGATGAAGAATTTTACTTTCTGATACCGTTTGTGATGTAAAAATATATTAAATGGAATAAAAGTTATTAAGTGATAATGAAATTTCCCCATATTACCCGTGTATACCAAATTGGTTCACACCTGTAGAAGTACAAGTACGCAGTTTCTTCACTATGTGAGCGCGTGACCAGTCGGCGCTGTTGCGCAGTCTGCTCCATGGCTGTTTACTCAGGCTGAGAAGTACTGTCACGGTTTATCACGTTATATACCAAGTTAAATGACTTCGTGAAGTCCTGTTGGAATAATGTTGTCATAAGAAATGAAGATGCTAAAAAAATGTGCGAATCAGCGTTTCAGCATGCATGCACACCCTCATTCGCGCGTGGGTTAGTTCCAACAGGGCTCCATGAACCAATCTTATGAAATAGTTTATGTGGTTACCTTTCAAATATTACCTAGTACACAACAGAATTTTTACACCAATTTCACATTTTAACATAAACAGCATTGATGTGAATGAACTGCCACACATTTTTTCTGCTTGATATTTTCATGACATAATGGAAGCCTCAATAATATAACGGGGATGGCTGGCTGTGATCGTTGGGATATAAACAGGTGCAATCCTGCAAGCTGCTAGCTGCCTGCCCTGCTGTTAATCCTATGGCGTTAAGTCGCTCAAGTACAGTGTATGCTTATAGGTAAGAAGAAGAAGAAGAAAAAAATAGTATTGATAATTGAAATAATATTTAGTAAACTCAATCACATACACAATATATATTAAAGTCTTTTTTTTTTTTTTTTTTTTTTTTTTTTTTTCTTTGATTTTTTTTTTTTTTTTTTTCGATAAGAATATGAGAAGAACTTATTTTCCGCTGATTGCATCTGTTGTGTTCCTGGATGAAATGTGAAGGGAACCCTTGATTTCCACATCATATTATGTTCTAAAAACTGCCTCTTGTTGTTAACTCCTGTTAACCTAGAGTAATAAAGAATTGAATTGAATATAAGATATATCCAATATTTTCCATAAGCAATAACAATGTAAATGCCAACTGTACTGAATATACAAAAATGATCGAAAATGACCCAGACTTTTAAGATATACCTCAGGCTTTTTGAAAGTGGACCGAAGTGCTGAACCAAAAAAGTTAGTGCCAAATTTATCCTGTTCAAGTCAACGGCCAAACTTTTGTAATTTCCGACCAGTCACTTTCCCAAAAGTCATTAGAATCAAGGAGATGGAGTATAAAAAGAACTATTTGAAGCTGATTACATAATAAGTATCAAATAGCCTAAAAGACGATTTATACTCTCTCTCCCCCTCTCTCTCTCTCTCTCTGTGCAATTTTTTTCTTTTGGAAACTCCCAGTGCGATTTATAAAGTCTTATCAGTATTCACAATCATGAATGTCTTAATAAACTATTTGCAGCATCAGTGTTCTGTTATACCCCGTTTCTATTGCTGAAAGGTCCCTTGGTCTGTCAGTGGTAAAACTTGATGAAAAAACTGTCAACAGGAGTTGCTGCAAGCTTCGTGCTACAAATTCGTCATAGAAACGACCGTTTCTAACAATTTTTTAACAAATAACACATCAATAAGTTTCGCACAAAAAGTATTTGTAACACGACTTCAACCGTTTTAGTTGGTTACTAAAATGGCGTGTTTTGATATCATAAACTGGCTTCAAATTGAAAAACTGCAATGTACAAGCGTGGGTCCCATTTACTGTCCCGCTTTTGTCTGTATTGCATTGCTCGACTGGGACTCAGAAAATGATTTTGTATTTTGTGGAATAATATGCCATTTTTCTAAAACATGTTTCCCTTTTTTTTGGCTGTTATTTGACTTAATATATGCACACATACCCACATTTTAAAAACAACTGATTGTAAAGGTGAAGTCTTTACCACTAGTAGGACTTTGGAGACTTGAATCCTCTATCAGCTTAAATGTTCTAAGTCTTACAATGTGATGTATGGAAGTTACATTCAATATTCCTTTAAATATTCTGAGCAGTGTATTTTATTGTGTAATTTCAAGAAAGTAGACGACATGCAATATAGGAGATAACGGGAATCCCCGGAGTGACGTCATCGGATGATCACGTGGGTAGATTGGTTGGCAAAAAGATAGCGACAGACGGTGGTCTTCTATGGGATTTTGCTGAAAATTAACCTCTGAAATGCGTAAAATATAGTTAAGAAAGCTGCGAATAAAAAGAAACCGATAAAACCAGTGCAAATATTGTTTTAATCGCTTGTCGCGCGGAAAAAGAAAGTTATTTAATATTATTTAAAGTTATTTAATTACTCGACATACATTGACTCGCTTCGGAACAGGACTTTTTCTCTTAATAACTTTGACTTAAAAAGAAAAATAAATAAATGAAATAAAGTACAATAAATCGGAGGTACTAAAGATCAGTATTTTAACCTTTAAACCTTTTTGACAATCAAGGTGATTATTAAATAGAACACGGGTAATAAAAAATGAAAGACAATAAAATATAGAAACTTGTATCCAACGAGAAGTAATGCAAAATTAATAAAACATATTATCTGATTTAGGGATAAGAAAATGTAAAAAATAAATAAGTAAATGAATATATATTCATGACTGCGATTCAAAAGAGACTGTTATAAAACGGTAAAGGATAATATACACGTATAAGCAGAGAACCTTCTGTTTTTAAATTACTATCAGTAATTAGCTCATTATTTAGTCCGGGCTCATGACATCTGAACAACAAATTCACTCTGTCTGTTTCTCTCTCTGTCTCTCTCTCTCTCTCTCTCTCTCTCTCTCTAATGGTTTGATAAAACGATAGAGGATAATATATAAACAGAGAATCTTCTCTGTTTTGAAATGCAGTAATTACCATAGTATTTAGTCCGAGCTCATGACATCTAAACAATAATTTCTATCTCTCTCTTTCTCTCTCTCTCTCTCTCTCTCTCTCTCTCTCTCTCTCTCTCTCTCTCTCTCTCTCTGTCTCATCGTTTGCTCTTTATATTTTATTAGCGGACAAGCATATTAATATTAAAATATCATAGATTATAATAATCGAGTTTTATTTGATATTTAAATTAGCCACACCGCCAAAAACAGTTGGTTATATTATACAAGTTAATATGACATTGTCACTGTAGGAAACCCGCGGCGTTCTTTGAAATATGATAATTAAAGACATTCCTTATCAAAAGACCTGCTGAATACCGGATACATTCATTATAAACAATAAACAACCGGTTTAATTTCAAAATGTACACCAGATACAGACACATTATTTCAGAGTGTCCATGCTAAAATGTACATCTTAAAGCACTGCATTTGGAACCAATTTAAATGAATTAGGAGAGAGAATAGAACAATATTTCACACTAAAAACGTTTCTCGGCGTTATCATTTATATAAAAATATGCATCATAATGCGCAAAATACACGACATGATTAATTACATGGTTTAATATCACTCAATAAGTTCAATATAGCGTGATTGATTATCGACTTTTTGCCAACCAGCGTGGGAAATACCTTGGAAATCCTTATCGATGACGTCACCGCGTTTTCTCCTATTGAATAGAAGTATTGGTACAAAGAAAAAAGAAAAAAAGAGAAAGAGAAAAAAAAAAACTTATTCAACTCTTTTTCGCGCATAACAGTACAATATTGGTTTATATCTTATTAGTTATAAGACAGGACAACCGAAGAAGAAAACTTGAAGGCAAACACTGGGCTACAAAGATGAACTATAAAGATGATCTGCCTAGTAACGGTGTACACTATGGCCACTGGCTTTTGCCTTTTTAGCATGTTTTACAAATACGCAGACTCACCCTTAATTCTGGTTTGCATCATCATAAAACATATAGTTTTTGGTGCGCGTCGGGACATCCTAGCGCTGCAATGAAAAGCACAAATTACATAATACGCCGAATGAAGAAATTGAAACATTAACGAAAAGTCTTCCATATTACTATCTCGTAGCAAACATGAACTGTGCAATACAAAAGGACCGCACTGGAAAGTTCAGTGTACAATTATTATTATATTGTCATTATTATTTTAATATATAAAAACATAAAGCCACAAATAATGTAATGAGACAAAGTTGCGTATACTCAACGAGAATCCAACCAGAATAAACGGTAATAACCAGTAGACCACAGTGGGCCCAGCTAAATGCACATGATCCGGCGCTTACCTTGTAGAACATATTTAGGATTAGGTTATTATTTCGTTCGTCGCCCGACCCACCATCATGCGGTTAAACCAGGCCCCGAGGTTATAAAATTTTTTTTTTCGGGCTTAGCTGAACTTATGCTCAGCTTTCAGTATTGAATACCATTTAAAATACTGAACAAGGCTTGTTTCGAGGACTGTATAAGAGAAAGTAGGTTAAAAGCAAATGTTGGAAACCATTAAAATCTCTCCAGAGTACTCTGGATTTATTTAGTATGAGCTACAATTTTCATGCTCAGCTGAGTTGAGCATGATATATTTTATAACCTCGGGGCCAGGTTCATACACTTTTATAGTGGTTGAAGAACGGCTGAATAAGAGATTGGTTTACTGTTAAGATAATCAGTATTGTACATGTTTCCTCGTATATGTAGAGAATACTATGTTAGTGTCTTTTGATAGCAAGTTTATCAGGCGAGACCAGAAACAGCGTAGGAATGGCGAGGCTTGCCGAGCCAGTCCGACGTGTTTCTGGTCGAGCCTGATAAATTTGATATCAAAAGACACTGGCATGGATTTCTATTTATCATGCATCAATAGCAGCCTTTGAAGCGCCAAGAGCATCATACAAATGAAAAACAAACGCGGTGTTGTCCGAACTTGCTGACGTTGCGAATGCATTATGACGTTAGTCGGTGACGTCATTTAACCAATCGAACGTTGTTATCATGACCAACGTCAGTATATAGCCAATCGTCTTCTGAGATCGCTTCTGAAGGCATCGCCTGATAACATTCGCGCAAGCGCAGTAATGCAGTGACATGATATCACATCATGTTATCATACCCCTGTTATCAGGTGAATTTTGCAGCAGATGCATGATAAGTGTCGCAAAGGGGTTGCTAATAAAAGTGCCAATGCAACACGTTTAATTATTAAGTATGAGAAATCATGAGTTTACGAGGTTTTGCGTTTACATTCTCCTAAAGAAGAAGTAGTGTTTTCTTAGTTGTTGATTAAAGTACAGCTTCGCTGCCTGTGAGAACGTCAACATGTATAGGTCGGTCGCGCTATAGTGGCAATGTTTTGTTTACATTTTTAATGTCAACAGTACCTGTACTATCATAACGGTGCAGTTCATGTAACTTCTTGACCTATGGTCATAATGGCACATTACGGTTAACTGGCAGTTCTAGTTTATCTAAATGACACTTTTTGAAAGCTTAAAGACAGGAACTGTCTCTAGTTTAAGAATATCATTGATAACAAAATTGATAGTAACAAAATTATTCAAAGTTATTCTTTCATTCCCGTGAGTTGGATAAGCTGAACTTTGCTATATAGCCAATCAGTCACCAAATCAAAATAAACACAAAACAATAACATTGCCAACTTATCGCGACCTTATGTTTTTTTTATAAACATAAGGTAAGGCGTAAGACTTTGATTTTGGTTTCATACCCGGGTTGTGTGAATTGTTCGGGGAAAACTGTGGCTGCATTCTCGAAGATTTGCTGGTTTCTTTGTTGGTTTCACATACTAGGTGTACTTTCGTTTCGTCAAAATTTTCCATAATCGCTGCGTATTGAGTGCTTCTTAGAATACAGTTTGACGTCTGCACAATTTAAATATATAGAACTTTAAGTTGCAGTGGTACTAGTAATATTACCAAAGTCATGAGTCTGATCTGGTAAACCATGGAAACATTGACGAATATATTCAAGAGCAGGTGCTCTCAAGTAGTAAGTCTCACCTGCCTATTATAAGACACCCCGTGTCTATGTATCTGAGCGGGACTAGTCAGTTTTGGCCCTATATGTATAAAGCTGCATGTTTCAAGAGTACTTGGCTGAGTACTGATGTCCTTATTTTTAAGTGAAATAGGTCAAGAGCAATTTGCTGAACCTATTACTGAACCTAAATAAACAATTTTCTTTTGACAAAGATAAAAGAAAATTAGTAATAGATATGGTATTTGTCTTCCTGGTCCAAATTAGAGGTATTAGTTAAATATATGACCAATCATAATTTGTAAGTGTAACAGGAAGTCTTAGATTTGATCCCGTTCTTTGAATTTATCTTTTGAAAATACCACAAGGAACAGTACCATGGCCATAAGTATTGAACATTGGAATTTCAATGATTTTATGCTGATGAAAACAAGAATGCTTACAACAATAACGATGATTACCTACTGCATTGTCCTTTTCTTTTTTGGCTAGTTATCTGTTAAAATAGTATTCTTGTTTATTGGGTGTAATAATCCTATTATGCAACATTCTAGTAACACTGTTATATCATCAAAGGAAATATCCCATCTCAAATAGGTAATGACATAACAGGATCATAAAACAGCTAACAACTTGGGGTGTGTTCTGTACAGTAGAGAATAAATGTCATGTATAGGAATGAACACTCCTTCTGCAAGGCCTTTCGGAACCTAAGGCCTTTCGGAACCTGAATTTTATGGCGACTTGGTTCAGAAAAATAATTGGTAAAAATGGTTTTCCTTATCATTTTAAGAAGATAATGATTCGATATAAAAAAAAATTGGTTATAATATAGATGTTTTGCGACAAACTGCATGCGTCATGGTTAACCCAATCAAGGTTAACAACTTTGCTTACCTCTCCGATTGCACGGCGGTGGGTCGGGCCTCGTACTTATGAAGGCGCCAACCTAAACCTAACATAATAGTAACACAGACGGTTGGTGCTTGACACCCATTCTGTATTGGGACGTCTTGGGTCATCTCCACCGTGGTTTAATTGGTAGGTTTCTTCTGCTCCAGGATTTCAGCGTTGCTATTTCTGTGATATTTTCGCTATATCCCGCTCCACTACGAGTCCTCATGTTTGTTTTATCACTCATTTTTTTCAGCTTATGTTTAGCGTACTATTAATCAAAACAACATTGCCAAAGTGAGTCTGACTGATGAGGTTATTTTTTCCTTGATAATCAAATGAAGAATTGTTGAGACATGTTTTTCTTGTACCGATGAGCGTCAGGGACCAATCGTTACGAGAATCGGAATAACAACATGCTTTACTTATAAGTGCAACACACTATTTTCGAGGTGCTAATTTTTCTGCTAACCCATACGCTGTAGGTACTCAATATAACAAGCTCGGAAAGGCGAGGTACATTGATGGTTGCATGAACTGGGTCTGTACTTACGACATATATTTGGTGACTTATTTTTCTTATGAAAGCACAGACCTCTGCCGGTACTCGTTGAAACAACCTCAGCGAGACCACACCGTACATTCGATCTTTAACATTTTGGTAGACCGCGGTCGGGTACGGAAAATACAGATGTTTATCCAAGCGCGCCCTTTTTGTGCGGGTAAGTCATTTTCTTACTTTCTGGTGAGCTGGCTGGATTGTTTCTTCAATTTTCATAGCGAGAGGACATATTTTGTCCCTTTCTCTGAAACGGTGCAAATAGATGGAAATAATTCAGGACCATTATCTTTTTATTCGGTTGCTAGGTGACGCTAAATATACGGGAAATGACAGTCGGTATATTTTGATTTGGTAAGGAATATAACGGACGGCGATTACGGAAGATACGGTCGTTTTTATTCATTTTTATGGTACGGGTCTATCACAGACGGCACTAAGTACAACATTCTAATTGCAAATTCATACCACTTTTATTCCTAATTTTATATCTTGTACTAAATTTGCCATACATTTGTCGCTGTTAGGATTGTATTGAGAATTTTTATGCTTCCATTGCAAAAGATGAAAACGACAGAGGTGTGGTGTTTCCCTTGGACGTGTATACCCAGCCACCTGAAGCTCCGCTTGCCGAACTATTAGCGAGCAGTCGCTTGCTGGCGCAAAGGAGCTTTGAAAGAGTGGGAGCTCTATTGTAGAAGATTGGTAAGGCATATTTTTACCTGTAAGATACATTACTTTCAATGAAATTTCTTTCATAACGACACCAAACGGAAGTTAGACTGGTTCGAATGGAAATCGACGAAAAACTTATAGCGTACAGTCGTTCTGTCGCTACGTTACGTAATGACGTCAAACGTTCCGTTTGAGAAAAACAAGATGGCGTCAACGTTAACCGCTTCAATGCGAGGAGGCTGAACGTTGGATGAAATAATTCAAAGGAAATAAAGCACCGTAGAGAAGGAACTGAAAAAGTATAGCCCGTTTTTCGAGGGGATAGATTACTAGGGGTAAATCTGTTTTCTGACAGTTTCTCATCAGTTTGTAGACGGAGTTCGCAGCTGTGGAGTTGCAAAGCTTTTAATACAAATTTAATACTACAAAAAAAAGATAAAGAGCGATGTGCTCGCCTAAGGCAGTGCCCATTTTCATATTATGCTCTGAATGGAGAACGTGTGCATGCTGTTACTTCATTCGCAGTTCCTTTCTGCTACTTGACAACGGCATAATATGTTCTGCATGAAGTGAGCGGATATCGCACAACAATCATCATTTTTCTTCTTTTAACTTAGCATGCAAACAGCGTAAGACTCAAAAAACGTTGTGACGACGTCGATGCAACGTTATGACATCGCAACAACCTTGTATAGATGTCAGTGAAACGGCGTAACATTGGGTCGACATTGTTACAACGTTGTTTCGACGCAGTATGCCAGTATGAATTGTCGCATTATTTCTGATGATCAACCGGTTTACTAGGCATTTCTAATCTCCCAAGTTTGCGTAACAACTCACGCGCATGTTACTTTACCGATCTATTATTTGTGCACTGCTCGGTTTTGACATTAAATGGCAAGCCTCAAACATCTCCGCACTGTCTTCAAAAGGTGAAAAGACTATCATGTAATTCATACACAGAGTCCACTCATCAGATTGAATGTCTTCGATGTTTTGCATGTACCCAGTTCAGGACATTTACCAACCAAAGCACTGAGCATACAACGTTGAAATCAACATAGAATCAACGTTGATTCAACGGAATGACATTGGATCAACGATGTTTCAATGTGGAGTGAATGCTGTGTGACTGCTGGGTAAGGTTCCTAAGAGGAGTTGGTACATGACTTTGCTCATCTACTGTCAATTTAAGGCAATGGGCAGAAATACGTCACCGTTTGACGTCATCCTGCATGTTTTGGTCACAGCCATTTCGATTTCGAGTCACTTCGATGGTAAGATTTTATTGATTTCTCTGTGTAATACTAGTACTAGTTAAGAAGTTTTTGTGCATTATGAGCTGTACATGTATTTCAGTAACCAATTCATATTATGAAATTGCAAACTCTTCGACACTCACAAGTAGGCTAATCATGACATCCTAGAGTGTGATCTTTCATAGGGGCAATTGCAATCGGACATCCTCGCCGATAAATTCGATATTGCGGATACGGAATTGGCCGAAGTGTTACGATTGGGTCAATTGGTGTCAAGTAAACATGAGAACCACAGGGGCTTGGTCATATGCTTTGTTTCTTCGAGCCCGATGAAAAATAAGAATAAGAATCCGCTTGTACAGGATGGTGTATATGAAGTACTTCATGTACAAACGGATCGTTTGTCATTGGGATCGAAGAAACAAACCATATGACCCGAGTCCTTATGATGAGAACAGGCAATGATCAGGAATTAATAGGCTACAATCAAATCCCATATCCTGCTCTCAAAACCTGACAAAAGTTGCTCGATAACAAGTTTTTTGTTGTTGTTAGATTATGAGAACTTGTTACAGCTAATGCGCGATTTAGCTTTGTATGAAACTGAACCTTTTACAGGAAAAAAGGTAAAAGGTTTCCCATAGCCCTAAAAGCCGTAGGGGAAACGGGGTTAGAGACCCACTGTATCTTGGGCATAGCTGATGAAAGGCGGAGCCCATCTCTCTCCTTTCGTTGCCTTACTCTTCCCTGATTCGAAAAAGGTACCCATATTTACTGCTGGGTTGACATGCAGAGAGAGTTTTCCAGTCGTTGGATGGCGACGGTGAGCTGCGAAATCACGACCTTCCGGTGACCCGAAACACTCTAACCACTCGACTACGGCGCCTCCCTTTATAGGAAAAGGGAAAAAAACAATCATATCAAACTATCAACCAAAAACGGCTGCCTCGTTGGTCGTGAATTAAATGGCGTCGTGGTCAGGTGTTACATTTTTCTTAATTATTCTTAATTATAAGATTGGGTTCCAGTGAGCACATGACGTCGAAATGACGTCGTATTGTCAAAATGCCGTCGTAATGACGTCAATGTGACATCATAACGTCACATCGACGTCTGGCCGACGTCATTACGACGTCATGTGCCTGCAGGGTTATGAATAAGGGACGGTAATAGTAAATTATTCAGGCATCCTTTCATTCGTTCAGGCACTTAAATGAATTTGTTGTTTCCATGTGGGAATTGAATTGCGCCTTCAGTCGTAAGTTCGAGCATGTACGGGGAATAATACATAAACATCAGTGGACAAATTTATCATACTTTCACTTTCGTATTCGATGGATGATTTCCGATTCAAGGGACTTTCAAACAATATTTCTGTCATACCCAGGAAGATTGAAGAATCCGGGAGCGCTATTATTTGCCCAAACGCTAGTCACTGCTTTTTAAAAGTGAAAATATTAAATGTTATTATAAGACTATACAAATTTAGTACGTGCGCACTGAGATGATGGCAGATGACAGTTAACATTGCAGTCAAATCCAAGATAAAAGGCGATTGTTGGACTATACATAAGCCTTCCCAGCGGGCTCAGGATGTCGAAATGACGTCGAACTATGTCGATGCGACGTCAAAATGTCTCATCAAAGTAAATACGACGCCAGTTCAACGTTCTGTGCCTGCGGGATTAGTTCAGCGCTCCTAAAGACGGAATACCAACAAAGTGGTATGTGCCTCTAGTGTAGACTCAGATCAGCCATGGCATCTTCCCAGTCTGATCAGAGTCTTCGCTCTGCACTGAAAGGGTAGCTTAGGGTCTCGGCTAGCTCCGGGCGGACAGCGAACACTCTGATCAAACTGGGCCGATGAAATATCCTGCAACGTGCAAGGTCTACACTGGGTCTCGCTAAAGCTCTTGGCAGGAGGGTAATCTTGAGTTTACAAAAATCCTAGCAATAATCAAGGAGACGTGGAGCGGACATGAAAGTTAAAGTGACAGACGGACGAACTACAACTAGACGGAGGGATATCGCCACGACATAATACGACCCATCTTTCGAAGGGGGTATAAAATGATCATTGCTGATACCAACCAGTGATGCGATACCTAAACGCATCATCAACAACAAATTTCTCTTGATATATACAGGAAAACTCTGCTATGATAATTTTTGCTAGCCAGGGGTGTTAAGTCCACTTTGTTCCTTACAATTTGCCGACGACCTATTCGCTAATCAGATTGCCCACAGCGCCGCCCTTTGGCTGCAGCGAGTTGCTTCCCCGGCGTGTTAGTTTTAGATCAGAAGATCTGTTTCAAAACACAGTTTTTGCACAACTTCGCATGATCGTTCAAAAACACTGATGAACTGGTTAATCTTGACCGTCTACTCCTGTTTGGTTGTTGATTGGTTGTTTTGGGTTTAACAGCTCTATCGAGCCGTCCTGTTTAGTAACTGTTAACGGTATTCACGATGTTTTCTGTTCTGTTCTGTTTCAATTCTCGTAACGACGTTCCCCAAATGGCTCAGCGGTGCGTAACTATAGTTGCACAGATCTGGCGCCGAGTGTCCGTCTATCACGATATTTTCTATCGACAAAGCGCCTATCATGCGGAAAATATTTTGTTACGGATAATTTGATTGGCTGTGATGGATGTTGTTCGCACCCAAGAAATGGCGCAGTGGGAAATTCGATTTACGAATATGCCTTTGGCCAAGGGTACGTAAAGCCTCATTTACACGATCAAAGTTTCTTTGTCACAGAAACTTTAACAAAGAAAGTTTAAATTGGCATATTTTTTCATTCACACGAGCACATTTTTCTATGACAAACCTACTTGGTCACAGGAATTTGCCCGTGTGAACGAGGCTTATTAAGGCATCCTTGGCTTGCGAAGATGTGCTATGACATAAAATAGTGCTTTATCAATTCAAAATGTTGAAGGAAACAAGTACACTACAGAAATAGTAGCGAACTGTGCAACATCTGCGGCCAACAATGCAAAACGTTTTACTTCAATATGACTGCTATACCCCGTATCGAAATGTATTTCATCCGTCCGTTTTCTTCCGTAGAAAGCGACTGCCATGACCCGTATACGTGAAAATTCCATATGGTATGAAAGACGCCGCTTTTGCTCAAGTGTTATCAGTCAACGTGGTCTTACTTATGAATTTATATTTGCTTTAGATATCTGGCTACCAAAAAACATCAAAATATTTCTATAAATTATTTACTTCTAGGAGAAATTAAGATTACAAAGACAAAATTCGATGGCAAAATCCATCCTTTTCATATTCTTGTGAAATTTCTCATCAGTAACGCAGATAAAAACGAGAACGATGGCATACTAATATATACATGATTACATACAAAAACGACAACTATCTATTTGCCATAAAATACATGCATAAAGTAGAAAAAATAAAGAAAATAACTCACCCGCGAAAAGGCACGTGCCTCGGTAAACATCTGTATTTTCCGTACCCGACCGGATTCTACCAAAATGTTAAAGGTCGAATGTACGGTGTGGAGACGACTATAAATAGGTTTCCAATACGGTATAGTCTAGGGGCCAACTCAGAAAAGGGCTCTAAAATGGATTCTTTTTCAACCCATCTGGTAGAAAATTTCCAATGGTGTTTTCAACTTATATAGGCTTCCCAACGTCGATTTATGATGGATGCCAGCTCTGAAAGTGGTGCAGATTTTTTTTTACAAGGACATATCCAACCCTACCGTTGTTAACATTTCTTTTCGTATTTTAGTGAAGCGGGCTGTGACTACCAGGTTCAGGTGGTGGTAAAAGCTCCAAACTTGGCATGCAGCATCCTTAGGAGATATGTCTAGTAAAAACACTGTTAGTCACCATAAATGATAATATTTTTTCATGAAACTGGCCAAGGTTAGAAGAAATATACGTTACTTTCTTAGTTATGGTATGTGACCATAAACCCATGGGTTATACCAAATAAATCTTTGAATGATTCACTTAAAACCTACCAGTTTAACACTGTAACGATGACGTATCCATGTATTTTTAACAAAACCTTTACAATGAACCAGATAGCCTCATTAGATTGAGTACTTTACTATATAGAAATCGTTAACATTTGTTACCTGTACATGTAATCTAATGATATTTAATTGTCATAATAATTCCTTGAAATGGCGTTTAAAGGTAGATATGCAAGGAGAGGAAATGCATGAGCGACGAAATGTATACACTGTACTGCATATGAATAAACTTAAGTAGTTTACGTTACCAAATTAAGATGTTACATGTAGCTGTTGACTTAAATGTTCTTAGACTGTGTAAATACAGCACAAATAAGAGTACGTGTTAACCATGTGCATATATACATTTGAAAATTCTATTTCTCTATATTTTTTGAAAATTGATGATAAACATATTAAATGTTTCCGGTAGCATTTTTGTTTATTAAATTGGATATTGTTTCTAGAAATTAACTATGTATTTCTATTATGAGCAAGTTGTGGATTACACTTCGTGTATACAGAAGTAAATTCATCAGTTAAAATATAAATGAGGCCACAGTCACAAAGACATAAAATTAGAAATTGTTTGACAAATATTTAATAATATGTTGTTGTTTTTTTCCTTTTCTATATCAAACAGATATGGATGTAAAGTATGGACAAATTTTACGATTACCTGTCATATACAGTAACGTATCAGACCTACAGTGTAAATGTAATAAGTCATCTATGTTAAGGGGCAGCAGCAACTAATTATTCTAATAAAAGGTCTATTTGTTCATCAAAAACATGCGTTTAGATACTGGCTAGGATAGCTTTGCAGATGCATTTATAATGGGTACGCCACAACCTTTGAGTTTACAGTGAAATAAGCATAGAATTGCAAGTGTTCTATCGTTATTATTAGCGTTTGTAGGGTGGCTGTTAAATGTTGCCAGAGTATCGCTTTAGTTTTCCTTTGTAACTTTTGGACTCAAGAACTTGATCTGGAAACAGAAAGCTTAAAGTATGAAGGATGTGGAACAAATTTATATCTCTCGAACGAACAATCGAGTCTCCTTTTTGCAAATTTGTTATTCTCTCATTACTCTCGATGAGTCTACTTATTACATTTTTCTTCTCGTACTGAATTATCAGGCATTTCAGTTAGTATTTACAATGGATAAACATTGGCATCATTAGCCTATGTTGTTTACGTTACAGAAGTTATCTACATTTGGTATCTGAAATGTGATGCGATTTTTGCAGTGTTTATAATCATTTGAAATAGTGCATATAACGGGATATAAGTATGCTAAAAACACAGATTTCAAAGGCATATAAAATGAATTATACAAAAATTAGACTTGTGGCGGTGGTAACATCTAAAACAGTAACTGCTATGAATCGTCTCTGGAGATTGCTACAAGCTTTCTAGGAACCGGTGGAAAGAGCTAAAGGTCTTAAAGACCTAAACACACACTGTCGTACAAGCCCTAGATGTCATACAGCCAATACTTACACCAGGTAAAAGTACTACAACGCCCTTTTTGGAGACTGTGCAATAGAACGAAGTGCCAATGCATGTCGCAAAGAAGAATGCGGTGAAAGTTTAGCTTACTAAATGGTTGCATGTTGGTCACTACTGTGGCAGTTAGGCTAATAATAGACACCTATGGAGATTTAAGTTCCTTCAAATGCTACTGCAGGACCACATCAGAGAGAATCAAACAGCTTTCAATTAATACAAGTCCTCTGTCAACTCTATGATGCCACCACGACCTGCTGTAGGACTCCACGAGGACACGGATATCGCATCAGGTCACCATAAGACCGGAGGCAGGACTGACAACTAGAGCAAGCTACGAATAGCTCTATTAACAGAATAGCTTCAGGTTGCTTAAAGACAGTGATTATAATACCAGCATAAATGCCTTTTATGACTCAAATGTCTGTGTTTAAGTACGGTAACAAATACTTGATAACGTATGTAACAGCGCAGCTATTGCTATAAAAAGGTTTCTGTGGACAATAGGGCAACATTTAATTCTCCAAAGAGACCTCTGTGAGCCACGTGGAGCCAGCTAAGGCTTTTTAAAGATATCAATGGACACCGGTCCCTAGACTAGTAAGTTTACAGAGCTAAGTTGCATCGAATATATGTCGTGCGTCCTCAGCGGGGCGAGTAAAATGAATACATGCATTTTCGTGAAGGAACGGAAAAACGACAGTACGAAAGTTATTGGAGGACTAAGATAGCTTCATTTTACTTACATGATACAGTAGAGAGCAGTCTGGCTTGGGAGTTGGGGAGGGATATTAAAGCATTTTTGGTGTTTTATTTGTTTATCGGATAATTTATTCAAACTATGGATTAAAAACATAGACATAACCATTGCTTTGTTTAGCCGGTTGGGTAACTTTCTGTACTAACATGCGAACACGATATGTGAACTTGCCCTAACGGGTTCACCAGTTCTTTTGTGCACACGTCAGCCAGTAAAAATGTGTTCCCGTACATCTCAGTAACATCTATATATTTATGTAATTTGGGTTTGTTATGTCTATACTATTGTTTAAGAAAATGTGGCGGTCGACAGTCATTCGACGTTATTGCAACATGAATTAGCTGAAAAATACATGTATATATACTGACTCAAACAAGTTCCGATACATAGATATATTTTGTTACTATGGTTAAGGCAGGAGTAAAAGCTCAAGATTTTCATTTTTTTCAAGAAAGAGTACCCATTTGTCTATGCTACAGTTCAACTTGATTTGTTTTTCTTACACTCAGTAAGTTACAAGAATGCTTTAAACATTACATGGGTCATCCACTGTATTCTCAGAACACAAAACGTTGAAATTGATGGATTTTGAAGCCAAACGTGTTCTCTACAAGGCTGATTTTCTCAAGCTGTACTACACATTATTGCGGTCGACGTTTGAGCTGTTAGACTGCAAGGCAATTGCTAAAATTAACCGCTTCACGAATAAAAATTAAATCCACAACGTTAACTCCTTCATGTAAAAGAAACTGTGTTTAATGTCACTTACAATAGAAACTCAATTGGAAATTGAAATCGTTAGAAGTTTTAGGAGTGTGACTTTTCTCCAGTACTTATCATCTTGCCATATGGGGACAATGGTTATAAAGCCGTTTTGAAGGAGTTACAAATCAATTGTGACTGACACAGAAAGCATGGCAATTCTAAAATCTCTATATGTTTAATTAAAAGGGAGACGATCTGAGAGTTTCAGAGATTCAAACCTCGCCTGTTATGTCTGATTAGAAGACATTGAAAATTTTGAGTGTTTTTCGAGGTCCACATTCGATGACCTGTAATTTGCAGGAAAGGTTTTACATATGCGCATGTTCATTTTCATTTTACGGCACAAAAACTCCAGATAAATATTGCAAGATAACTCTTGAACGGAAAACATGGTTCTAAGGCTCTTGTGCGGTCGGTAGCGGAATGTCTGTTTGATGCGTCGAAAGTCAGGTTTCTTCTCAACAATCACCATGTGACTGTCAGATTTACTTAGAAGTTGGTATCGTTTCTTTTTTGAGTCAGTGTATTTACATTCTTGGTGCACTTACTGAAAAAGCCTTATAGTAAACCATTCGAAAGTAATGTAGTTTACATTCCAATAATTACATTGAGACACGCGGCGTAAATGACGTCAAATTAAACAATACTTTTTATAATATGTGACCCGTCGCGCGAAAAGGGACGAGTTGGGTGGATTACGTTGTTTCAAGAAATTACGTTTGACGTTGACGTCATGATTTTATTAATTTCAGTCGCGCGATAAACATGTGCCCGCATTTTGTCAATCATTTCAGGCTTTGTTTTCTGGGCTTTTACTCCCGCAAGCTATCCCACCTCAAGAAGTGATCACTTAAGAAGTGAACAGTTTTACCTTGAAAATGGAGAAAATGTCTGTGATTTGGACAGTGATTCTGGCGACGATGAAGACGAGGAGACTGTACCTGAGAGACGGGAAGACATTGAATATGTTAAAGATGTGTCCGAGTTTTTCAAAACGAGATGTGGCTGCCGGTCTATAAAAGCTAAGCGTTTCTTAGAATAATCTTATTTGACACTATTGAATGAAATTGCCCATGAAATCCACTGACTTGTCCGAAAAGTATTACAATTTGAGGAGCTTTGTAAAGATAAATAACAATTTTGTACATACAGCTAACTTAATCAATCTGTTGCACGTATGAGGTGGGGGGGGGGGGCAGGGGGGGCGGGGGGGGGGCAGGGGGGTGGGGGGGGAGAAAATATCATAAAACAAGACCTGTCACCGGGACAGGATAGCTCGTCTGACAGCGCCTTGCCCATCACATAAAACACCTGAACGTAAAACTTTACATGTAACATTTTGCTAACGCCGACGCCGCCGCAAACGCCAACGCCGACGTCGGGGGTAATACAATAGCTCTTCCTGAACTTTGTTCAGGCGAGCTGTACAGTGTTTTCGTATAATAGCTATATCTCCTAATTGTCTGTCCATTGTCTTACGTGGTAAGATTCGTCTGCTGAGTTGTTGAAATGAGAGTTGTCCCGTGTAAGTTCGAATCTCAAATTTTCTTTTCTTTTTTTTCTTCCTTACTTTTTATCACTTTATTCAAACTATTAGAAATCCTAATCCTGTATCAGCTCATTTGTATAATTATATGACCCGAACAACATTATTTGTACGAGTTTAATGCTGCATAGGATGGCCATAATATATTGCGCGTCGGTTTCTGCTTAGAGCTTGGTTTACTTTATGTAAAGGGAAACAACTTTCGTGACTCCCCATTTATGGTTTCCTGTTAGTTTCCCGTTATGGCGATGTCTGATCTACTCGGATTGCCTCTTGGAGGGAGGAACAATGTACAGTACTGAAATTAACAGTACGTTACTTACCTTACAGCTTCCTGTACGGCATTGTGATGCACTGCACTGTCCTCCTAGAGTAGAGTAAAGAAGAATAGAGCAGAGAAAAGTAGATCAGAGAAGATAAGTGAGTTAAGTAAGTCTAACTTCCGAAGTTACATACATCGCCTACCCTACACAAACCGATCTACCAAATCTTGGTTACTAGAGGACCTGCCAGCCAAGCCTTACCACGCCCAAGAAACATACAATGACTCATAGGAGACAAACACTAAACCAATATTTCACCCTACCCTGAATCACAAATTATCCATTTAAGCACAACCGATCCCCTTAATCACAAAATTCAACAAAATGCCCATTTTCTTGGCAACGAATAGTAACGGAATATACTCGTAGTTCGGTCAGTAAAGAACATTAACCTTAAGCCCTTTTAAGTTATAGTGATGGATGGAATCATTTACATTCGACAACTTCAGGAATCTCCAATTTGTTCGCATGCCGTCAAAACTGCATAATATCGACCACCCTTGCTCCGGGACAAAACGGATTTCTGCTGTCAAACATAGAATCTGGTTTCAAATTCGATTCACACCTATAGGAGAATGAATAGAGGGTTGCATTCATGACATTTCCTGATTTTTGGGACTTGACGTTGGAAAAGAATAAATCTCGGTTCAGCTGGTTCACTCACCTTTGTGTCATCCTAATTTCTGATCCCCTCTTCCCTTCAGTATTTTCTATTCACAACACGGTGGTGTGCTTCAGGAGATAATAAGCGGGCGTGAACTGATCCATTTATTTTTTGCGGAATGACGTCATGCTACTCATTTCACTTTGTAATAATCATTTCTATAATTTTCCAGGCATTTTCATTGAAATTTGGACTGATTTCATGCAGAAAAGAAGAAAAAATGCAAACGGGCGCCCGTAAAAATTGCAGAAACCATCACGCACAGTAGGATAGAATAAGCAGATGTTGTTTCAGTCATATAGCCCTTCAACACTATAAAGTTAATTTCGAGCGCGGCCAGTTAAGATGACACTTCCGAAAATGTCTTACAGGCAAACGCCTGTAAAATAACGGAAAATGGACTGTCAGCTGGTTGCCAGTGATTCTACCGTAAAATCTACGGATGTTTTACAGTGTATAATTAAAATGACACTCTTCCAGACCCATGAAGCTCTGCTTTATATTGTTTTGATAATGCTTACATAATGGAGCCGCGATACAACAAAGCCAACAAATTTAAAGAGTAACTGTATTTCAGGATCTGACTGAATCAGATCCCAAACCCTATCCCCAATATCAAAGGGAAAAATTGACAAAGACATCCCAACAAACAATAAATTACAAGTGATAAGCCGAGTCAGCAGCTCTTTCCCAAATAGGTGGCAACTCAACTGTCTTTACTGAACTAAATAACTTAGACCAACAGAACGGTTACAACAGACTGAGCAAATTAATATATGAAAAACGTTTAAAAACTATTTTTATTATACAAGGGTTAAAATGAGTATGCGCCCAGCGAAGACTCAGATCAGCCTGGGCTTACGCCTAGTCTGATCAGAGTCTTCGCCAACGGCATGAAGGTAGCTTAGACCCTTTGCCGTCCTTTACGCGCACAGCGAAGCTTCTGATCAGACTGGGCGGATGTCCAAGCTGATCTGAGTCTTCATGTGGCGCAAATGCCACTGTTTTGGGTTTTGTCGCGTCGCGGCTCATATATGTTCATGTGACTTGATGATACATCAAAATGCTAAGGCCTATTTGTTTAATTTGAAGCAGTGTCACCACGCAAAATGTTATAACAACGCAAAATGTAATAAAGTTATAACATTTTGCGTCGATCAAAATTTATCCCCTAACGCAATTTGTAATAAATTTCTACATACGAAGATATTCTCTCGGTTTCAAGAAATATGATAAAACCCAGTGTTTATAAGCATGATAAGCACATAACAAGTTCAGAAAAGACGATATCAAGTATCACTGTTCGGTTTAAATTTCATATAATACATCTTAAAAGTTATAACATTTTGCGTCGATCAAAATTTTTCCCCTAACGCAATTTGTAATAAATTTCTACATACGAATATACACTCTCGGTTTGAAGAAATATGATAAAACCCAGTGTTTATAAGCATGATAAGCACATTTTGCGTCGATCAAAATTTTTCCCCTAACGCAATTTGTAATAAATTTCTACATACGAAGTAATTCTCTCGGTTTTATTACAAATTGCGTTAGTGGGAAAATTTTGATCGACGCAAAATGTTATAACTTTTAAGATGTATTATATGCAAAATAAAATCGAACAGTGATACTTGATATCGTCTTTTCTGAACTTGTTATGTGCTTATCATGCTTAAAAACACTGGGGTTTATCATATTTCTTCAACCGAGAGTATATCTTCGAATGTAGAAATTTATTACAAATTGCGTTAGGAGAAAAATTTTGATCGACGCAAAATGTTATAACTTATAAGATGTATTATATGCCAAATAAAATCGAACAGTGATACTTGATATCGTCTTTTCTGAACTTGTTATGTGCTTATCATGCTTAAAAACACTGGGTTTTATCATATTTCTTCAAGCCGAGAGTGTATCTTCGTATGTAGAAATTTATTACAAATTGCGTTAGGGGGAAAATTTTGATCGACGCAAAATGTTATAACTTTTAAGATGTATTATATGCAAAATAAAATCGAACAGTGATACTTGATATCGTCTTTTCTGAACTTGTTATGTGCTTATCATGCTTAAAACATTGGGGTTTATCATATTTCTTCAAACCGAGAGTGTATCTTCGTATGTAGAAATTTATTACAAATTGCGTTAGGGGAAAAATTTTGATCAACGCAAAATGTTATAACTTTATTACATTTTGCGTTGTTATAACATTTTGCGTGGTGACAAAGCAGTGTTTGCTCTCTTTGTCATACCTGCAGGAAGTGGTCCCCGAGAAGCATGATTCGGAATATCTATCCAGCAAACATAGCTTCCAAGGACGGCACACAAAACAAACAGTTACTTTATCTGTCAGTTATAAGTTCTGAACGATTTTATTTTGCGACGTCACCACAACGTCATCAAAACATTTTTGACGATTCATGACGGTACCTACGTTCTGCAGATAATTAAAGCCCCAAAATGGCTAAGAACTACCAACATTTTTATATTTTCCGAATCCTCTTACACGCCTGGTAAACTATCACAGGTACCTCCGGCGGAGGTACCGATAAAAAGTTGTGACAGGCACCTGGAGCTGCCTGTGACTGTCCAAAAATAACAACAAACGGTAGGTATTCCTCTTTTTTTAACAAAATATAAAATAACCAGGGAGTTTATTAAAAATCAAAAAGTGCTATTCGACCCTTATAGACATAAAGTTTTGTCACACATTATATCCCCCTGAACTTTCCATATTAACCAAAGATACGACCTTTGAAGTGGCTTTGATGTCAACCCACAGTACTCAAAACATAAAGAATTCGGCCGTTTTTGGTCTTAAATGCAGTGATCTTGCATACGAATCAGTTTTTCTCGGCACACTGGTGTTAAGGTAACCTCCTTGCTCAAATAGAAATGTCGATTGACTACAAATAAGGCCTGATTTTTCAAAACAACAGCTGGAAGTGCCTGCAATGGTGTGGAGGTGCCTGTGATTTAAGCAATTATAGTGAAAATCTGAATAGTTATTGCAGCTGGAAATATTGACATCTTCTCTAAACCACTGCCTGGAAAGAATCATTCATTCAACGTCCTATTATAATGCGTATATCATGAAATTCCATGTTAAAATTTCTAAAACACCATCTCAAAGAGTCATTGCCCAATATGTTTCCGCTTCTGTTAGTCAAACATTGACGAATTTCACATAGTTGCTGAAAATTAACTGCCCACTTCAGTGTTAGAATCGTTATGAAATGTGCGCTTAAATCAGAGTCAACATTTTGTGACTGGTGATGACTGTGATCGGGAGGTGCTGGCTGTGAGTCATTCCAACTTGTCAGAAATTGTCGAGGTCACACGTCATGCCAGCTACACGTATGGTGTGTCAAACTGTCAAAATTGCCGATACCCGTCAACAGGCATACACGTACATGTATCTATAGTGAACACGTGCCAAAATAAAAGAGGATTTGCCATTAAAATCCTCTTTTCCCGCATAAAAGTGAGCTTTTCGGGGGGGTCTATTTCTTTATTTCAGGGGGGTTACCATTTAATAACTAAAAAATGTTGAAATATGGTACCTTTATTTTCAACTTTCTAGTGGGGATTAATCCTCATTGGTTGTCGATATCGAAATGAGAATTCAACATAAACAGCATTTTAGGGGGGTTACCATTTAATAACTAACAGATGTTGAAATATGGTGCCTTTATTTTCAACTTTCTGGTGAGGATTAATCCCCATTGGTTGTCGATATCGAAATGAGAATTAAAAATAAACAGCATTTTGCGGGGTTACCATTTAATATTTAACAGCAATAAAGACATGTTTGCTGTATTTTTAATTTTGTCGTGAAGATTAATCCCCGTTGGCTGACAATATCAAAATGAGCTCTACGTCAACCACGTATTACCTGGGGGCACACTCCTTGGTCAGCCAGAAAATTGTGTTTGAGTTTCGGCTTGAAGGTCTTATTTTTTTTTTAAATTCAAGCTTGTATATTTTTGACATTATCATTCTGAGGATTAATCCTCAGCTGTCGTCATTTTCTTTTTCGCTGTACCAGTAGCTCTGTCACAGAGGCACAATGCAGCCCATACCCTCGGCCGGTCCAGAAGTAAAAAAGAAGAACTAGATTTTCTGGGGATTAATCATCAATCTACCTCAAAATAAAGGTTCGTATTAGTCAGAAATACTTGACACTCAAGGCAGTCTGTATCTAAAAGTCCAACTCCACTAAAAATGATGCCACATGAAATGGGTACTGGTGGTTGAGGATTAATCCTCATTCAGCTACGAGTGCAAATGATTTCAGCTTACGTTCTGGCATTATCATTCTGAGGATTAATCCTCAGCTGTTTTCTTTTTATGTTTTTTTTTCTAATATAGCTACCAGCAGCTCTGTTATAGAGGCCCCATTTATGAAAAGAACTTTACGACCAGGCTACCTGAGGATTAATCCTCAATCCATCCAGAAAGTTCAATTTCTTGATGGTTCAATACAGTCAATTTTTAAAAGTCAAACTCCAATTAAAATGATGCCACATGAAATGGGTACTGGTTGAGGATTAATCCTTATTCAGCTATCAGTACAAAATGAGTTTAGCTTATAATTATGACATTATCGTTCTAAGGGTTAATCATTAGCCATTTCCTTTTACTTTTTCAATCATAAGCTACCAGCAGCTTTGCCACAGAGGTCCAATTTATAAGAAGAACTGGACATTCTGGTTACTTGAGGATTAATCCTCATTTCATCCAGATAGTAAAGTTTCTTATTGATCAGGTGTACTTGACATTCACAAAATTCAAGGATTTCCTTCATCGTCTCAAAGTTCAATTGCACTAAAAATGAGGATTAATCCTCAGTGAGCTAATAATGCAAATGGATTTCAGTGTATACCTTTATTAGTTGTTCAATGTTAGGCCCAATGCAGCCCATCCACTTTGGTCGGCTCATCAGTAAAAATAAGAACTAGGTTTCTTGAGGATTAATCCTCAATCTACCTGAAAAAGAATAATTCATACTAGTCAGAAATACTTGACATTCAATGCCGTCTGTATCTAAAAGTCCAACTCCACTAAAAATGATGCTACATGAAATGGGTACTGGTGGTTGAGGATTAATCCTCATACAGCTACGAGTGCAAATGATTTCAGCTTACGTTCTGACCTTGTTATTCTGAGGATTAATCCTCAGCTGTTTTCTTTTTATGTTTTTTATCTAATACAGCTACCAGCAGCTCTGCCATAGAGGCCCCGTTTATGAGAAGAACTTTACGACCAGGCTACCTGAGGATTAATCCTCAATCCACCCAGAAAGTTCAATTTCTTGATGGTTAGATGCACCTGATATTCAATAAAGTCTCTGGTTTTCTTTCATTCTTTTAGAGTCCAGCTCCACTAAAACTTATGCAGACATGAAACAGGTGCCTATTGAGGATTAATCCTCAGTCAGCTATAAACGAATATGTATTGCAGTGTATATAATTTGGTAGAGGTTCATTTTGTAGTTTTGACATCATCATTGTGAGGATTAATCCTCAGTTGTTGTCTCTTTAAATATTCATTGATAAAACTTGACAACCAGGTAACTTGAGGATTAATCCTCAATCCTGTAGTCCTTTTATTTTTTTTTTCTATTTTTATATTTTATTTATTTTTATTTTTTATTATCCTCCCGTGACGATAGTCAGGGGCATTAAGATTTGCCCCTGTCTGTCTGTCCATCCGTCCGTCTGTCTGTCCGTCCGTTCGTCACACTTAAGGGTATAGAATTTGTGTAATCAACTCCTCCCACAGTTTTCAGTGGATCTTTTTCAATTTTTGCATACATCTTGTGGACATATTGAAAAATTGCATGTGGATATCTGATAGAGCTTAAATTAATTTCATAATTTCAACCTTTTGAACTTAGTCGTTTTAGGCAGCTTTTTTGCATTGTAGGGTATGGGGGGAGGGGGGTTTTCTCAAAGGTGTAAAATAGTGTGTACAGCTTGGTACATATACATGAAACAGCTGCCAGTGCTCACGCTGTCGAACAGGCCTCCCAGCGTGCAAATGACGTCCAAATGACATCGTTTGAAGTTCATGCGACGTGGTGACGTCACATCGATGTCAGTATGTCGTCATTTCAACGTAATGTGCCTGCTTGGCTCAGTCTAAAATGTTAAGTTCCGGTGGGCACATAACATCAAAACGACGTTGTACTAACGTTGATGCAACTTCATATCGTCGCAGAAATGCTGAAAAATATTTTATAGGCCCGTGCGGGATTCGAACTCACGACCTAGACAACTCCACCTAGCACTGCACCATCTGTCATCGCTACCAACTGCGCTACTGGGACAACCCCAATAAAGATTGCTAGAGTAACACTGATATAGGTAGGGGATAATGCCGTAATGTCGTATATTGAGTTCTTCTCAATACGTCGCATCTGTTTCGTTCGCCAATGAAAGCCTACCGGATCCAGAGGATACAAGTGATATTAGATAAGTATTAAGTGTTAGAAAAAAAAAATCATACAACAGTACTTTCGAGCTACATAGGATCGAAACTGATACAGATTTATAATTCAGATTAATTTAGAGAGATATAATAAATCAACTTTGCCGGTAAATGCTGAAAAATATTTTATAGACCCGTGCGGGATTCGAACTTACGACCTCGACAACTCAGCCTAGCACTGCACCATCCGTCAACGCTAACAACTGCGCTACCGAGACACTCCCAAAAAGATTACTCGAGTAGCACTGAAATAGATAGCGGATAATGCAGTACACGTTTGGTGAAAATCCATTTGTTCAAGAAACATCGTGGTAACAAGAAATTATCACGACGCCGTCTTAGAAAATCTAACACTTTTAAGACGTTCTGTCCAAATAATGCATCCATGCAAGTTTGGTAAAATTCAAACCATTTATTCAAGAGATATAGTGGTTAAAACCTTTCATGCCAACGCCGACACGGACGCCAACACCAAACGGATCCGAAAGGGGAAATAAGTAAAAATCTAAAAAAGCAAGAGCTGTCATTCGCGACTTATTGTCATAACCCATTCTACATATCTTAAAAGTATCATGAAAATATATTAAAGGGTAATCAAGTTATGGAGCGTACACGAAATCACGGCCATAACCATTAAGGATAACTAACTGGAAAAGTATAAAAGCAAGAGTTGCAACATATTTGTGAAGTATCATGAATATTTTAAACGATATTCAAATTATAGAGTGAGTACAAAATCACAGCCAAAACTATCGAGGGGAAATAACTCAAAAAGTAAGAAAGAAAGAGTTGTCATTCTTGTTCGCAACATATCGTCATCATCTGTGTTATGTATCTTTGAAGTATCATGAAAATATTTTAAAGGGTATACAAGTAACAGAGTGTACACAAATCTGCAAAATGGGCACAAAAGGGGAGATAACTCAGAAAATATTATGTCTAGAGTTACCATTCTTATACACGAAACATCATCAGGACATTTTCTATATAACTGTGAGGTTTAATGAAAATATTCCAAAGGGTATTTAAGATATCGAGCTGACAAGAAAAATTTTACGGACAGACGAACAGAAGACGGACGGATGGACGGACAGACGGATGCCATGTTCATCGCTATATCCCAGAACCTTTGGGTCGGGGATAAAAATGACTAAAAACAAAAAAGGGACATAACTCGTCAATTACATTAACGGAAGTAAAAAAAGTACGATCCACTTATATTAAAGGCCCCATTGCTCTATCAGCATGAAATATTTTATCGTGAAGTATCGCTGCAAGCTTCTCTCTACAGTTACAATGTATTTCATTGTATATGATCGTGATTGGCCGGCTTTGAAAAATTTAAACGTCAATGAGTTTCTCATAAAAACGATTTAAAAAATATCTAGGTCATGGCAACTAAAATGACTTACTTTCGATTTCGAAAGTTTCATTACATGGTAAAAATACAATGTACAAAAGGTAACAATACAAGGTACAGGAGATAAAAATACAATGTACAGTCGTTTGATAGTTGATAAAAATAAATCTCATTCCTTGACTCGCTGTTGTGTGAGTTAATTGCCCAACGGGGAACCAGAAAGGAAAAGCGTATTTTTTACGGAGAGTCTGGTCATTTTTTTTCTCCAAAATACCTTATCCTGTCCTTTTTGTCAGTTATATGACACAAAAAGCACAACAACCTACATTTTATCATCAATTCTGAAGGCTGTACCGATTTTATAAGAATTTGTGCTTCGACGATTTTTACCACTGATAGGACTATGGAGACTTTAATCCCCATTCCTTATGAGCCGCAACACAAGAAAACTAACAAAGTGGCTGTGCGTCCACGAAGATTAAGATCAGCCTGGGCATCCGCCCAGTCCGATCAGACTCTTTGCTGAGTGCTTAAAGCATAGCCGAGGGTCTAAGCTACATCCATGCGGACAACATAGACTCTGATCAGACTGGGTGGATCCGAGTCTTTGCTGGGCGCACAACCACTTTATTTGGTTTTCTCGTGTCGCGGCGGCGCCGTGATCGGGTGGATAGAACGACTCGTTTATGGTGCAGATGGATGGTCGCCGGTTTGGGCCAACTGGCGCCTGGAAAACTCTCTCTGCCTAGTAGGCACGTCGAAATGACATCAAGTCGACGTCGGAACGAAGTCATTTCCACTTAGTGTGCCCGATGGGAGTCAACCCCGCAGTAAATAGGTACCTTTTTCGAATCTGGGAATAAAAAAGATGCGAAATAAGAGGCATGGGCTCCTCCTTGCATGTGTTGTGCCCAAGACACAGTGGGCCGCTAACCCCCTTTATCCAAACGGCCACGAGGTAATAGGAGTTTTGAGACACCTTTAGCTTTATGTACATTAAACTTCAAGATTCTACCTAAAACCATTATTGAGTGCTACAGCCGCTAAGTGCATAATGTCGGACAAACAAACAAGTAAACGGAAGGAGAAGCAAATGCGGACAGACAGTACCAAATCAAAAATGCCCCTCAACTTTGAACTCGGCTACTTTGCAGTTGAAGATATAAGAAATACAAGAATAAAAATAAATCTATTTTATATCTGTAACTGCAACGTTCCCAGTAACGATCAAAATGTGCCCAGCAGTGATCAAACGTGAATAAAGTTATCAACACTGTGAAAAAAACGTGAATAACGTTATCAACACTGTGAAAAAGGTTTGATGACGCGCTTCTACCGCCTTTTCACCAATAAATGAAAAAAATAAATAAATAAAATGGTACATTGTCCCAGTCACTATCCCTCCGGTGTTTATATAACATTGCTAGAAGCGAAACTAGAGCAGGAAATTTTAATTTGTGGAGCGATTTATAATTTTTCAAACACTTGTTTTCTCTAGGTTTTGCCAGTTAAATGGCTCAATATACGAACTTCAACCCACATTTTATTTCCAAACGTGAAGGTTGAACCGCCTTTTACAATGATTTGAGCTTAGACATTTTACCACTGATATGACTATGGCCCTATTGCTCTGTCAGCATGAAATATTTCATCGTGAGGTATCACCATTGTTTTGTCATTGTACATGACTGCGAACAGTCAATTTTAAACAAATAAAACATCATTCAGCTTCACATGAAAAAGTTTGGGTTATTTTAGTTGGCAAAGAAAAGAATCTTCTTTCGATATCACAAACTTTAACAAAATGGTAAAAATACAATGCACAAGCGTTGTGCGTCACGCGTTCTGTTTCTATTCCATCGCTTGACGGGTAACAAGAAAAGGAAACTTGTATTTTGTGGAGAGATTTGTCGTTTTTTTTTTCAAAAACATGCCCCCACTCCCTCCTCCCCCCCCCCCCCCCCACCCCAAGGGATGCAACTTCAAAACGAAGAAAGGAAGAGCAAACTTTTTATACGCGACACATCCTTGGACTCTCATACACATTGCTTTGAAGTTTCATCCAGATATCCCGAATGGTTATCTAGTTATGGTGCGCACAAGACTAGTAGGATGAAAATAATCAAGGGGCATAACTTGGAAACTAAGAAAGTGGTAGCAACCATTCTGCACGCGACACTTTGCCTCGTCCTAATATATATGCCTACAAAATGTCATGAAGATATCTCAAAGGGTTACTGAGATATGCTGCGCACAAGAATGTTGACGGACGGACAGACGGGCGGACAGACAGATGGACAGACAGACGAACGGACGGACAGCGCCATGCTTCAGAACGGGCGTATAAAAACTAAAAGCCATAAACATATATAAAACAAGTACGCCTATCTTCTCCAAACTAACATTTGATGGCATTGTATAGCTCTGTTTAAAATTTGCATTACTGACTTCTCCCTCTCCGATACGTCCCGATGCGGCTACTTATACAGCTACGTCTTATTCGAAAGAACTCTAACAGGAGGCAAAAATGAAAATTACTTCTCTTGATAATGTATGCCTTTTTTTAAAGACAGAGGGTGCAGATCATTCTGTCAAACTTTGTTTCCTTAGGCCACACAACTTTGGATCAAGCCGTGCTAGTGGCTTTGGAAGGAAAAGTACACTAGCAAATCTTACTCCAACCTTGACATGGTCAACACCAGTCCGATCCATCAACAAACCCCCATACCCCTTATATCAGTCGGTACATTTAAAAAAAAAAACTAGCTCGAGCCGTACTACAAACGGCATTGCTCAGACCCGTTACGCTCGAATGCATAACGCGAATACAATACAGGTTTCAGAGTACTTGTACATGACAATAAGGAAGAAAAAAATAACCTTTTTAGTTTCAGATAAACCTTAGCATTGAACAATATGAGATCAATATTCCTGTAAGTTAATTTGAGCCGCGACACGACAAAAAACAACAACATGGCATGTGCGCCCAGCGAAGACTCAGACCAGCCTGGGCATCCGCCCAGTCTGATCAGAGTCTTCACTGTCCACGTGGAACTAGCTCAGACCCTGAGCTGCTCTTTAAGCATACTGCAAAAACTCTGATCAGACTGGGCGAACGCCTAGTCTTTGCTTGTCCCCCAGTATGATCAGAGTGTTTGCAGTGTGCTTAAAGAGTAGCTCAGGGTCTGAGCTAGCTCCATGCGGACATCGAAGACTGATCAGACTTAGTTCAAGGTCTGAGCTAGCTCCATGCGGACAGCGAAGAGTGCCCAGGCTGGTCTGAGTCTTCGCTGGGCGCGTGTGTCGCTGTTTGTATTGCTGTGTCCCGGCTTAATTTTGTTTGACAATTGCGAATGCATTTGTTGATGCGCAGACTGGCTGGCCTTACTACGGTATAGTCCGTTTGCTCCCAAGTGCAAACGGGGTTTTGCTTTTTTTTTTCGAAAACGATTAAAGTTCCGTCAAATATTCCAATGTCCTAATGATTCCTATAACTATACATAACAGAATACGGAAAGTCCAAATTTTTTGGATTATTTTGTAAAATATTTTTCATTGACCTTAATGCGAAAACTGAGCAGTTTCACTAAAGGGTGTCGTATGCTTGTTAGAACAGCCAAAATATTGTTAATAGGCAATAGCGTAAACTCGTTTACTACTACAGGTGTGGGCGTATATGAATGAAATAGTAAAACGTATTCACCTGTCCGCACGCGTAACGCATGGTATCACTGGTCAGGTGATACTATGTTGTAAATAAATATTGAACTATTATATTATTTTGCGAGTAAAAATTGCATGTTTTAAAATTTGATAATTTATGGACGAAACAAAAAGTAGAAAAAATGGATTTAGAATAAATTTCAATTAATTATGCAAATTTTGTTCTAGGGATAGCATACATTGGTCACATGTTCTAACACGTAAAACTAAACGGAAATTCCAACAGCCAACTTTTACTCCCTTGTAATTAAGTGGTGAAAATGACATATTTTAGGTCCTGTTTTTGTATAGAAACTTTTTTATGCAAAACCTCACATTTCTGCAAAATTATGATTTTGTTATGTATAGGATGAAAATTAAGAATGAGCAATTTGAAAATCTTTTACCTCTCACCAATTTTGAGAAAATATTGGGGATGCCGTTTGCATTTGGGAGCAAACAGACTATAATGAGATAAGACGTTTTCGGTTCAAATGAATCGCATTAACACGGACATTTTTGTGCAAAGAAACTGAGGGGCAGGCTCAGTATGTGTATCCAAATTGTCTGTGGACCATAATCTAAAGGTCTCTCCCAGACTCCGTTCAAAACATTTTCCTTCTACTCTGAATCAGTTGCTGTCGAGAAAACCGCCGGATTATTAAAAACTAGTAGTGTTTTAAAGAAGCTTTCTGGCTCTTACGCCACCTGTGTGTGCCCTGAGTTTTAATTGAATAAAGTTTCTGCTCTGTTCTGTTCTGTTCTGTTCTGTACAGCGAAAACAACATGTTGTAATCTAGAAATAAATTTTGTTGCATGTCCATAAGTGTACGCCCATTTACTTCGTTCTTCACACATTTTCTCTGTAGTGGTGAGCTCTCGTGAAGGCGCCGGAATAGCGGATGGATAAGCCGGTGATAAAAGTAAGCATAGCAAAAGACCTGGAATCGAGTGGAGAGGAATAGATGGATGAGATATTCTACATTCCGTTAGCTAAGATTTGCTCCCAGAGCCTGGGATGGTATTCTTACGGGAAAGACTTTGCTCCCTCAGGGGCAACAAACCCTTTCCTGTAAGAGTGCCATCCGAAATCCGTGAAAAGAAGTGGCTGACAGTAACCAAGCCAGTCATTCCACTGCATTCCAGGCCATTCCAAATTTTAAGCTACACCCAAAACTGCAGTGCAGCGCGACGTCAGATGCGTAGCCAGTTTTCTTTTGTTTTCTTTTTCTTTTTTTGCGAAATGAAAAAAGGAAGCGCTAGCCGATGTAAGAACATCAGTCTTTAACTTTAGACTTTTCGGTGAAACTCCACCTAGTGGACTTTTCTTTTCTTATACACTAGCTGATTCCATTTGTCGTTTTCTGGGGTATCTGGTTTAATGTATATTTATTAGTTACTTTTCTTTTTAAGAAGAGCGCCAATTTTCGCATGCAAAAAGTGAAAATCCTTGTCAGATTCTGCAGATCTGATCTGGGTCTGCATTATACATATTTGCCAAAGTCCCTTTAAATGGGACACAAAGCGAAATAGGTTAATTTCATTGTTTTAAGAGCTTTTCGACAAGTTCTAGCGTCCCTGGTGCCGTGTCCCTTAAGAAATGCCTTGATCTGTATTGTGCACACGTAGAGTCTGATTGATCAGCGCTGTTCGTTCAAAGGATCTCTCGGGTCTCATAATTGATGCAAATAGTGAAAAGAAAAAACCTTTTTCGACTGCGCCAGTGCGTAGGCTTGCTGATCTGCCAATAAGGCCCACTTTCTAATGGAATGGCTCAGTCACAGCCAAACAGCTAACATTCGCGGGCATGGTGCTCGGTGAAAGTCAGTGACGGGGCGTCCAACTAATTTGAATAATAGTAGGGCAAGGGCGAGCTATACTTGCAGCAGGTGCGGGACGGGGCTGTTTGCATTTCGTTTATTCACATCTGTTCTGTCTGCCCTTCTTCCTTCCTCTTTTTGAAAGGCTCGATATAGACGGTAATACTGCCTCAAAAAGCCGTTAAACCCCAAACAGCCGTTAAACCCCAAACACCCAACCATCTAACATCCACCGCTGATCACCGCTGGCGGTTCGCAGAGGTCCGTCAAATAGTTTTTCTGTCTTTAACCTTAATATTTGGACAGCGCAGTTCATACTGCTTTAAAAGGTCAGCACTGTTTGTCATCAGTTTTATAGCCAGTCTAAGCCAAAGTTAACAGTATATGGTTTACATGAGGCTGTCTGAATTGGCCAATATTTCGTACTATAAGCGTGATTTTGTGTATCTCATTACTGTACATAAAATTCAAGTAACGAGCATGAAAGATTTCAAATAACACATGTTACAAGTAGGGAAGGCAGGTAAATGGTCTTTTTGGAATCTACGACCCTTTCAACAGCGATTAAGTCATTTCGGTCCATGGGTGAATGAATGAATATTTGAATAAGATAAATTAACTATACTGCTTTTCCCAAATTAATATACTGCTGACTTTTTATCAGTTCATTATCATTATATAAGAATTATTTAAAAATATTATTATCATTGGTAGTTAAGATTATTGTTATACTTATGATTATCATCATTTTATATTATCATTATTATTATTGTTATTTATTATTATAATTATTATTATTATTATTTAAGAATATTTTCTAAAATACATTTTATCTGTTTTGAATGGGTGCGGTTTATCTAACAGGTCCAACCCATTAAGATTACTATTTGCTCCAACCTGTGAAATGGGCGTGGCATTTGTTACGGATAGCGATTTCAGCAGTCCCTTTGTTCTAATTGGTTGACAGAATAAACGAGTCAGAAGAATATTTAGTTTGAAATCTCTTGGGTCTCTGAAGTGATCCTTTAAACAAAATTTCATCTTCAAATCTTGCATTTTTTTCTTGGGATTATTAAAATGGCTAATGTATTAACTTACGGAGCATGTGACTTACTTCACACACACACACGCACACGCACAATGAATAAATAAATAGAAATTATGAAAATAGCTTACTAAAATTTAAGAAAGTAAAATTAAAAATAACATAATAAAATAGATATAAATAAGTTATAGTAGTTAGTGATAATACAAGAAAATATTTGTAAAATATATTCAATTTTATTATTTTTATCTTTCTTCATTTTTTTAAACAATTTTCCCTTTTCATTTTTTTTTTTTTTAATAATCTTTGAGTATTCTTTGACTGCTTATCAGCATAATATATTTTACAAATCATAGAATTACATTTTGCCTGATGCGTGAATTTATCCCCCTAGGGCCCCGCGGCCAGTCAGTGGTTTCAGAACTGCATTGTTTCATGACCCTTATATTGAGGAGATTAGGAGGTGCCTTTGATTTTCTTATGACTTGTTTATTGGAGGGTATTAGATTTGGGAGGGGGGAGGGGGGGGGGGGGGGTAGAGGTTTTGGTTCAAAATGATATTCTGGTAATCATTTCCTCCCCACTCGCATTTTTAGACTAATACTATTATGTCATATTTTATTGTTTATTATATCTTATATTTTATTGTATATTATGGTACAACTAAATATATTAACTTTAAGATTATTTCAGAAAACATATTTTAAATAAATAAATAAATGCAAACTGAAGACCATTTCACATGCCTGGTAGAAGCGCAATTTCATTTCACGCCTGATTTTCTACAAAGAGTTAGCCAAAACAGAGCAATGCTATTCTCCTCGAATGTATGACTTCTGTATTTATGCACAATTTTTTTTTACGAAGTGAAAGAACTGGTGGAGTGATCTCAAGATTCCTGAAAGTGGCCTAACCAAACTCTGGCCCCATCTGCAAACTCTGTTTGTGTATCAATAAGATAGCCGATGTGTACTGTGCACATGGTGCATGGTCGACAGAATACTGTGAACGTTCATAACATAACATAACATAACATAACTTTATTTCTCTCAGATTCTCTCAGTCTCTTCAGAGACAGGTACTTTGGATAAGTTAGATCTATTTTAAGATGCCACTGTTGCCACTACTTCTCAATTGTCTGCGGACGGGGGAGGGTCTACAACGCATTCAATTTGTTTTCTTTAGGAAGAAAACGCTCCTTTCAGTGCCGGGTGATTTATTTCGGGGTGAGGATGGGTGGAGGGAGGGAGGGCCTTTAACGCACTCAAATTGTTTTCTATAAGGAGGAAACGGTTCCTCCTTTTGCCGGGTGAATTCGAAGGCGAGGGAGCGGGCGGGGGGCGGGGGGAGGGGGTGGAGAGAAAACGTAATTTATTTCAATGTCCTGTGATTTTTTTCGGGACACCTTTAGAATAGAATAATGAGAATTATGATGAGAAATAGACCAAAGACTAGAATGAATCAGATTCGAACCTGCGACCAATGAACGAGTGCAGAGATCCGAATCCCGGGCCAAAATACCAAGCATAAACTGTTCTGGAACAAAAAACGCATTGTCAGGCCCTGAGTTAGGTTTTAAAGTGACATCTGAGCACATTGTCTAAGGTGTATGGGTACATATTCAGACACCTCCCGGCACCCCTCGCACTCTCCGCGCCACACTTTCACTAAATATAAAAGACTTTCTGATTGTTTTCCCTAAGGAAGAAGATCTTTCAAAGAGTGTCTACTCTTAAAGTAAATGAATTTGCTCCTACTGGAGCAAATTCTTTACTTTAAGAGTTAAGATGGTAGTTATCTTTTTCATGAAAAATGCCTTCTTTATCTTAATGCATCTTTGCTTCAAACAAACGAGAATTGCGAATTGCAAAGAATATTCTACACGGACAAATGGGGTGCCAGTAAATGAATTTGCTCCTATGGGAGCAAATTCTTTACTTTAAGAGTTAAGATGGTAGTTATCTTTTTCATGAAAAAGGCCTTCATCTTAATGCATCTTTGCTTCAAACAAACGAAAATCGCGAATTGCAAAGAATATTCTACACGGACAAACTGGGTGCCAGGCGGTGCATGTTATGGATTCGCTCCCTTGCGCCTCCTGGGGAGCGTCTTTATGATAATATGGCGAGAAACCATCCTGCAGAGTAAAACCAGATAAGACGCGACGGGATGAGCAGCATCATCGGGGTTTTGCGCGTTTTATAGTATATGTAGGCATCAATGACCATGAAAATGCTTTGCTTCCCAGCCAAAACCACTCCCCCTGGAGAAATGCTTTATACATCAGTTCCATCCCATCCCGCCACACACACACACACGCGCACACACTTTTCCGGCGATGGCGTGTCTCTGTATTCAATATTTTCTCTGTTATCAATTAGCAATAACCAATATTTTCTCTAAATATTAGGCCGTTTACCATATAAAAAGAGCACTTTTATGTGTCTTGTGCATACATATGACGTTGATCAGAGACAGCTTGAACTAGGTCTATACTGTGTCCGAAACATCCGAGACTGACTGTACACGTGAACCTGTAGGAGTGTAGTTCCCTATTTTTCCTTCGCAAACGTGTAATCCTCCGCAATTGCGTAGAAAAAAATAAATAGTATTAGCCAGTTTTCAATAACAATCCTTTATACGGTCAGTGGCAGTCCGAACATGAGCTATGGGCACATAAAATAACACGTTTTAAATAAACTGGTGCGGATCAAATCATAGCTGGTACTGATCAGATTTTTCCCCGCCATGTTAACAAAGGGGAACAACTTCTGCGACTTGTTTGCTTCTTAGAAGTTAAGAGTTGGCTTCTACGGAAAAGTGGTGCAAAAATGGAAAAAAAGAAGAGATATAGATATGTCAGTTCACCTTGACTGAAATTATAGTACAGTCTCAGATGTGGGAGGAGCTCCGATAGCTCTGAAGGTAAAACACTGGCCTTCTGATCTAGCGGTCCCGGATTCGAGCTTGAGGCGGAAATCTTTCCAATCGTTACCGGAGTTTCATTGCGTTGTGTGTGCGTGCCCGGGTTGCACACAGTCTTTTATTATCAGCCTCTTTAGGTCCTGATACGACAGAAATACTGTTGAAAAGGACGTAAAATCGCAAGAAATTCAGCCGTCCATCAGGTGTGTGTAGAGTTACTCTACTTTCGAAAACTGTGTCAACATATTGCAAACGTAACCGTTGCTAGGTAATTTAACTCTTTTGACATAGGTTATCGCTGAAAAGGGAGCTACAGGGATGTGTCACTGGAATTAGACAGAGAGAGAGAGGGAGAGAGAGAGAGAGAGAGAGAGAGAGAGAGAGAACTTTGACAAAAATTTAAAAACAAAATAAACCAGAGAAGAGAAATATGGAGATTCAGCGAGTTGATATCACTATAATGAGGAGAGAGAAAAGGACAGAGTTGGGTAGTGAAAAAGGTGAATAAAATTTGGTCAAAATCACAAAAAAAAAAATAATTACCAGCAGGATGAAGATATTATCATACGGTCAGAGAGAGAGAGAGAGAGAGAGAATTAGTTAAGTTAAGAAATAATAGTTAATTTTATAAAAAAAAATGAACAAAAAATAAAACATAAAAAAATGGTGGTTGCCCTTATGATATGGTCAGAGAGAGAGAGAGAGAGAGAGACAGGGGCGGATCCAGGAATTTTGGATAGGGGGTTCAAATTAGCTGAGGGGGGGGTCTATATGCGCAGTTCGACCAATTTTTGCTGAAATTCCCCATGAAAATGAAATAATTTAGACTGTAGAGGGGGTTCGTTTGAACCCCCCGAACCCCCTCTGGATCCGTCACTGAGAGAGATACAGCATTATATCTCTTACATGAGGGCAATAATATTGTAACCATAATTATGCCTTGTTAAATTTCAAAAAATCAAAAAGAAGAATCGGAATGGTGCTTATTGGATTTAAAAAATAATAAGTAATGAGAAAATAGCAAGATTTAACAATATATATTAATCAAATATCAAGCGGGGAAAAGGGAATTTAAAACATCAAGCGGGGAAAAGGGAATTTAAAACATCACGTAAATACATAAATACCTCGTACATATGAAAATCCATTTTTCTATCGCTGGTTTAATCTAAAATTGTTTATTAAAAAGAAACACCTTGTATATGTGATACTAACCAGATGCCCCTTGTTTATTGCATCAGGGGCACCACTACCGCCGCGACACTAAACCAGACACCCTTGTTTATTCCATCTTGGGGCATGTACAGTTGGGTTACCTATCTGTTATTTAGAGGATTTTTATAAGATTATGACTGATTTCGGATCATGAAAAAAAAGTTATTTGCATGATAGATTCGTTCAAATTTTGTATCGAGGAAAAAATGAATGTCTCGGAGGCTCTGATACTATTCAATTGCAGGCTTACTAGCGTTCTATTAAGTGAAAAAAATAATGAATAAAATAAATTAATAATGAACTGAGTAATTTTCATTTTTTAAACGGGAAATTTGCCTGTTATATTTTAGATTGCCCATGATTTGTATGCTGTATATACGGATGGGAAAGGCTTTGATCAGACTGCAGATAAGCAGACCGATCTGATTCTTCTGTGTTCGTAAATAGGAAAATTATTTTCGTTTTCTAGCAAAACAATATTTAAGTTAAAAAAATAGCCCCCCAATTCTGCACCTGCTGCAAGCACAGCTAGTCCTTGCCCATCTGTATTCCGGTTCTACCATAGAGTAATGCCAACAAAAATGCGCAGATGGAATGGCTACTGTGTAGACCTTGATCAGACTGGTTCCTAAGGGGCAGTCTGATCTCAGTTTCCACTGTTTGACCTATCTGTCCGAAAACTTAGGATCTTTACGGTAGACTATAAATATATACATATATATCAAGGCCGTCGTCGGCGGTCCGGCTGAACACTTTTTCGGTCGAATATGGTATTGGCCGTACCATTTTTTCTGTTATTTCTTTCTTTGCCTTTTTTACTCTTTATGCGGTTATCACAGGTCGATTAAGAAGTGATAATTAAAGCGAGCCGCGGTCAGTTATTCGTCTGCCGCGGAGCGAAAAACTTCACTTTAGTCATGCTCGTTATGAAAACATGATGATGAAAATTACACCAGATTTAACGACAGTAATCGTCATTCAAAGATTAACATATGAAGTAAAATGTCACAGTCAGACCGACTTCTAGGGATATTAGACCTCACCGAGGGGTCATTTCATGGATAATAACTCTGTGTTGTTTTAACGAATAAAAACACTGTTATTCAGTACCTTACTACCACAAAGAAAGAGTTCTTGACAAATTGAGAAAAAGAAGGGAGATATTTTATCACCCTGATGGACATAGGCCGTGCAGGGCAGGAGATACTCGTGCTTTCACCATCAGCTAGGATACATATGAGAAATCACCCTGAATTATTCATATATGACAAAGGGTGTCTTAAAATGATTTGTGTACAAATCCAATCATCACCAGGCATGATACAACCAACACCGACGCATTTATGAATAAAAAGTACACAGTATGTTAAGTACTATAAAATCCTAAATATTGGGACAGCTATGTCTGAGCAAAAAGTGTAGGCCAAGATAAGACTGCTCCTTCAGCCTGAATGAGCAGTTTGATCATGGCATACTATGTTTTTCATTTCATCTGCAGTTTTAGCCGCATAACTGTATTGGAAAAATTAAACAGTTAATGTTTAGGAAAGTTACAGCTATAATTGTAGGTGACCCAATATTTAGGACATTTACAATAAAACGTTTGCGAAAGATTAAGATAAAAGATAAAGAAGCTTTATTTAACGTCGCATAATAGCTTAGTAGGTTAAGCGCTGGCCTGCTGTAGCGGTTCTTGGTTCGATTCCAAACGGCGGAAATATTTCCGACCGTAAACGGAATTCCATTGCACACAGCTTTACATTGCCCTTAAATGACTAAAATACTGTTCAAAAGGACATAAATTCCTAAATGAAAAGGACGTCTAATCGTAAGTCTTCAAGCCATTCCTGACCGGCTCTGAATCATTTACGGTCATTGGAAGTATGAAAACTCGAGAAAAAAAAAGACAAGGAGATGAATGTCTTTAGGGAATTATGAAAACGGCACATTTTATAACAGCAAGCGCAGATTGGTATAACATGCGCATTTTGCATGCACAATATTTTGACGATGCAAACAATCGAGTGATATAAATACCAGCGAGCTTAAAATACACTAAATACACCGCGCGAATAAACAGACATACAACAAACTTTACTGGGCCCAGTTTCAAAATCATACCACCTTCATTTAAGGGTCGTAAATTTCATGTGAAAATAAACGCTTACAAAAACAAAGTTTTTTTTCTTTCACATTGTTCGTAGGATTACGCCAAATTTGTAATTCTTATTATGATCGGATTTTGCTAGAGTGACACTTCCGACCTGAAAGTTAAGGTTGTCATAAAAAAATAGAAATCCAAAGGAAAAGAGAAATAGAACCTACAACAGCCATAAACGATTACACAAAGAACCCATAAAACTTGATTTCAGCGGGGTCTGCACAGTTTGCTTAGTATCCCATCGTTTTCATTTCAGTATTTCATTTTATTTATAATTTTATTTTATTGGCAACCCGGATAGAAAATTTTAAAGCACACTGCTCATACTAATAGATAAAAGATGTCCCAACTTCCGTACTCTTTTGGTCCTGCTACTCTGAATCTGCTCTGCTCGGCGTTTTATTACACAACGCTTGACTTTTCGAGTTTAATTGTTTCAGGCGCCCCAACATTTCGGGCATACTTTTTCGCCTGAATCAACGCCTTAGGCTCGTCTTAAAGTTGTTTAAAACTGAATACTTTCTTTTTCAGCCCATATTCTCATCATATAAAAGATATTTCTTTCATAGAATGGAAAATCTGAAACTGGAGTTAACATGATCTGCGTTTATAGTAGGCTTATCGCTTTTTCGTTTTTATTTTAATTTATTTATTCATTTCGATTTTTTTTTTTTTTTTTTTTTTTTTTTTAATATTGTTTTTTTTCTTCCTTACCCCATTAAAATCCATTGAAAACAATCGATAAATATCACTTCGCCATTATAAATATTCTGGTAGCTATGACTACTGCTTCCGCATCGTGATCAATCCGAGATTACGTAACAGGTGGCCATCTGTTTTCGGCAATCTGTTTTATCTAATAAACAACGGATTTGCGGGATCTAGCAAACATGACAGTGTTATCTATTATGTGTGTACGGAATAATAGTAAGTGGATAAATATAATTTTTACGATATTTATACAATATTATTCAAACATAATTTTGTTGACATTTTCGAACCATTGTTATTATTATTATCATTAGTAGTAGTAGTAGTAGTATTATATCTTGATCATTTTTTTTTTCTTCTTCTTCTTCTTGTTTTCTTTTCTTCTATTATTGTTGTAATTATTATTATAGTTATTATTATAATTTACATCTATTATTATTATCATTATTATTACTATATTCTTACTGAATAAAAAAAATCTCAGAACTTTATGTGTACGAAAAATATTGGCGCTCATTAAATGTCAAACCCTCAGTTTGTTATTTAGTAAACATTTCTGTGATATTCGAAATGTTTTACATCATTTCTGACAAATGAAGTCACATTTTTTGAATCTATAGAAAAATCCCAAACACAACTATTCCTATTCATAAGCGGTTGGCTTTTAAAATATAATGCCGTTTTCGTTGCGAGACGATATTTTATAATAGCCACTGTTACCGACGTGCGCAAAGAGGACTGCTAAAATTCGAATGCTAATCAGTCTTCCCTGTTCTTTTGTGCAAAGGAAGGAAGGCAAATTGAACATTTCCTCTTGACTAACTGATCTTTTTCAACTGATAATGTTTGTTCAGTCGTGCTTGTTCAGCAAGGGATCTGCTGGACTGAAGAACCTGATCGGACATGTGTCGCCCATAAGGAGTCGAATCCACAACGCGTGAAAAGCGAGCACTGAGTCCACAAGGTGATCAGGAAATCATGATTTTATAATTCACGTGAATAGTGCTTTATGCGTGAGAACAAAAATAAAATAAATAAATGAACAACAACGTTGGCACATGCCCTTCCTGATCGGAATCTTAAAAAAACAACAAAAAAAAACAACAGCAGACCGGCTGGACGGACCGATAATTGATTACTAATCTTTAATAGTCTTGTGAGACTGCGGAAACATGCATGTTGATCTAAATCTATGCTGTTTGCTCAGGCAGCAGGATACATTCGCATGCTATTCGAATAGAGCCGTGCTTATACAAATAGTTTTTGCCGATAGGACTGTTGAGCCCGTGTATCAGTGTTCTCACATTAGCCCAGACCCAAGGCAAAAAATCCAGCTTATTTTTCATTAGATTCATACAGCTAGTCTACTCTATAATAAGAGCAGAAGATTTTATTTTTGTTGACTGGGTCAGAGAAAAGAGGTAAAACATTTTCAAACTTCGCCCTCTCCGCCTCCACTCTCTCCCAACTCTCCTATGGGGACTTCTTCAGCAGTTTGCTCCATTTTAAAGATAGAAGAGTGACAGAGTTTCTTCCCCTAGTTTCTATATACACAATTCCGAGACTCTAGCTAGGTTATACAGCTGTGCAGTGGGGTGGGGGTGGGACTATGGGGGAAAAGTGGCTCTATGAGGTCCGGACACTCCACTTTATCGACGTCCTTCCTATCCATTTTTCCGGGGGTGGTAGATGGGGCGATGGCGCTGGTTATAACTTCTAATGCCGGAGCGTCCTACTTATTTGGATAAAAGTAGGGCAAGGGCCACTGTGCTTTCAGTAGGTGCGGGCAGGGGGTTGTTTAGACATTTTTTCTCTCGTCTATCATTTCTCTTTTCTTTCTCCGTCTCTCTGGGAGACGGCCCGATATAGACCGAAATCTTGTCTCAAAGGGCCATTAAACCCAAACAAATCTACCAACCCAAACCAACCAACCATACAATCAAGGCGCGCATAACCACACAGTTCCCCAAATAGAGTCCCACTGAATAACAGACTGTTCCCCAAATGCAGCCCCATTGAATAAAAGACAATAATATACAAAGCGGCCAGTGAGCTTGACACGAGAAAACAAACAAAGTGGCATGTTCATCCAAGGAGGACCCAGATCAGCCTGGATGTCCGCTCAGTCTGCTCAGATACTTCGCGTGTGCTTATTTAAGGGCAGCTATCGGTCAAAGCTACCTCAATGCCGACAGCGAAGGCTATGATGAGACTGGACGGATGCCCAGGCTAATCGGAATCTTCGCTGGGCGCACATGCCACTGTGTTGGCTTTCGCGTGGCGCGGCTCATTTCTGTCAAATTCACGGGATTATCTAATTTCAAACCTTACTGTAAACACTAGGACATATTTACCCTAAATCTGACATGGTTTATTTTATTTTGTAACAGTATTCCAGTCATATCGGAGTTACGTGAGGCTTATTATCAAAAATGTATGCAATGGATTCCATGTACGGTCGATCAGAATCCCGCATCCAGCCAGATTCGAGCCAGGCACCGCTAGATCACCAGGTCGACGCTAACCCTGTCCGATACCGTGCCTCGCCTAAAAAATCGTGCAAATTAAAGATGTTCCAGAAACATATGCTAGGTGACTGACAAGCATGGTAGACCCTGATCCGGCCCTTCCTTTTTGACCAGTCTAACTTGTTTTTTCGCTGTGTTTTGTGCATACACATGGCCTAGAATCCAGTCATGTATTTTTTTTCTATTGTCAAATTTTATTCCTTTATATTCTAGCAGTCTCTATCAGTCCCGGGTTTGAGCCCCGCTGATGGCGGAAATCTTTCCAGCCGTAAATCGGGTTCCACTGCACACGGCCTTTCATAATCACTCGCACATCGTCCTGGTATGACTAAAATACGGCTGAAAGAACGTAAAATGGCAAGCCATCCACCCATCCATTCATAATGGAAAAAAAGATCAAAATAATAGTGACAACTGGGCTGCTCAATTTTGAAGTTCTCCTGTGTATCCTAAAGCTCTGACCCTGACAGCACATATGCACAGGTCGGTCTGGGCTTGTACAACTCACAATTCCCTGCATTTCATAACGATTTTCTAGTGTGGCGCAGGCGGTTTTAACGTCCTTTTAATCAGTGTCTCTCAGTAACCCGACCGGGGAAGCAAACAGTAAATACATACAGTGTATCGCCAATCCCTAGAATCTCTCCCGGTTTGGGAGGCAATAAATCGGGGCTCGGTAAAGTTAGCAAAATAGCAGAATAGCAGAATGAAATGGTAAAGTTAGCAGAATGGCAGAATAGCAGAACGAAATGGCAAAGTTAGCAAAATAGCAGAATAGCAGAATGAAATGGTAAAGTTAGCAGAATGGCAGAATAGCAGAACGAAATGGTAAAGTTAGCAAAATAGTAGAATAGCAGAATGAAATGGTAAAGTTAGCAGAATGGCAGAATAGCAGAACGAAATGGTAAAGTTAGCAAAATAGCAGAATAGCAGAATGAAATGGTAAAGTTAGCAGAATGGCAGAATAGCAGAACGAAATGGCAAAGTTAGCAAAATAGCAGAATAGCAGAATGAAATGGTAAAGTTAGCAGAATGGCAGAATAGCAGAACGAAATGGTAAAGTTAGCAAAATAGCAGAATAGCAGAATGAAATGGTAAAGTTAGCAGAATGGCAGAATAGCAGAACGAAATGGTAAAGTTAGCAAAATAGCAGAATAGCAGAATGAAATGGTAAAGTTAGCAGAATGGCAGAATAGCAGAACGAAATTTAAAGTTACATGTAGCAGAATGGCAGAATAGCAGAACGAAATTTTTTGTTCTGCCCATTCTGCTCATTCTGCTAGCATAATAGCAGAACGAAATGGTAAAGTTAGCAAAATAGCAGAATAACAGAACGAAATTTTTCGTTCTGCCCATTCTGCTCATTCTGCTAGCAGAATAGCAGAACGAAATGGTAAAGTTAGCAGAATAGTAGAACGAAATTTTTCGTTCTGTCCATTCTGCTCATTCTGCTAGCAGAATAGCAGAATGAAAAAGGTTGTCGGAATTTTTTTCTAAGGCAACCAGCAGATGGGCACACTCAAGCCATGCATGGAAAACATTTCCCTCCTGGTCAGGCTTCAACTAGCACGGAAAAAATCGACAAATTTCTTGAAGAAAAGAATCATTTATCATCAAATCCTGTTGTGACCAGCAGGTGGGCAGACTCGTGTCATGCATGGAAATCATGTTTATCGCCGCCTGAGTTTATCTAGTTAAACATAAACTTGGATTTTTTTCGTTCTGCCCATTTTGCTCATTCTGCTAGCAGAATAGCAGAATGAAAAAGTTTGTCGGAATTTTGTTCTAAGGCAACCAGCAGATGGGCACACTCAAGCCATGCATGGAAAACATTTCCCTCCTGGTCAGGCTTCAATTAGCAAGGAAATAATCGACAAATTTCTTGAAGAAAAGAATCATTTATCATCAAATCCTGGTGTGACCAGCAGGTGGGCAGACTCGTGTCATGCATAGAAATCATGTTTATCGCCGCCCGAGTTTATCTAGTAAAAAATAAACTTGGAATTTGTCGTTCTGCCCATTCTGCTCATTCTGCTAGCAGAATAGCAGAATGAAAAAGTTTCTCGGATTTTTTTTTTCTGAGGCAACCAGCAGACGGGCACACTCAAGCCATGCATGGAAAACATTTCCCTCCTGGCCAGGCTTCAACTAGCAAGGAAACAATCGACGAATTTCTAAAAGAAAAGAATCATTTATCATCAAATCCTGGTGTGACCAGCAGGTTGGCAGACTCATGTCATGTATGGAAATCATGTTTATCGCCGCCCGAGTTTATCTAGTAAAAAATAAACTTGGAATTTTTCGTTCTGCCCATTCTGCTCATTCTGCTAGCAGAACAGCAGAATGAAAAAGTTTGTCGGAATTTTGTTCTAAGGCACCCAGCAGAAGGACACACTCAAGCCATGCATGGAAAACATTTCCCTCCAGGTCAGGCTTCAACTAGCAAGGAAAAAATCGACAAATTTCTTGAAGTAAAGATTCATTTAACATCAAATCCTGGTGTGACCAGCAGGTGGGCAGACTCATGGCATGCATGGAAATCATGTTTATCGCCGCCCGAGTTTATCTAGTAAAAAATAAACTTGGAATTTTTCGTTCTGCCCATTCTGCTCATTCTGCTAGCAGAACGAAGAATTTCGTTCTGCTATTCTGCTATTTTGCTAACTTTACCATTTCGTTCTGCTATTCTGCTAGCAGAATGAGCAGAATGGGCAGAACAAAAAAATTCGTTCTGCTTTTCTGCTAACTTTACCATTTCATTCTGCTATTCTGCTATTTCGCTAACTTTACCATTTCGTTCTGCTATTCTGCCATTCTGCTAACTTTACCATTTCATTCTGCTATTCTGCTATTCTGCTAACTTTACCGAGTTATAAATCGGTGAAATAATCATGTGGTTTTCAGCTAGTTGTCATTATTATCTAATACCACTTTCCACAGTTAATTATTCTCAAGATGTCCTAGTATCAAATTAACACTTCAGCCAGCAAATTCCATTTCATTGTTTCTGTGTTAAGAAAAACTAGAAATATATTTCTTTCAACAGTTATTTTTCTTTATAACTATTAATTTTCCCTAGCTATACTGGACCAAAAGCGGTTGTTTTAAAAATCTAATACATAAACTAAATGATTATAACATTCAGAAAAAATAAACCAAAAACCTATTAACATGGTGAAAGAATATTTTCAGAGGTCTAGCGTCTTGGCAAGCCAATGGTACTAAGTCCACTTTGTTCTTCACGAACGCCAAGGCTTCCAAGTCCACTTTGGTCCTTACGTACGTAAGAAACGAAGACGATTTAGTACCCTTGGCTAGCGAAGATATTCGTCGTAGCAAGCTAAGGGTACTAAGTTCACTCTGTTCCTTACGTACGTCCGAATCAAAATGGACTTAGTACCCTTGGCTAGCGAAGATATCCATCTTAGCTAGCCAAATGTATTAAGTCCCTTTGTTCCTTACGTACGCCAAGGGTACTATATTCACCTAAGCAAGCCAAGTGTACCAAGTCCATTTTGTTCCTTGTGTAATAAGTCCACTTTGGTCCTTACGCACGTAAGAAACAAAGTGGACTTAATACCCTTGGCTAGCGAAGATATTCATCGAAGCAAGGCAAGGGTACTAAGTCTACTATGTTTCTTACGTACGACCAGGGTACTAAGTCCACTTTGTTCCTTACGTACCCTTTATCGACGGCGTGTTTTTGTTAATCGAATTTAACTCTGTGGTATTTCACTGGATCAGAATATCGTGTTTACCGTGAACAATTACCAAAAAGGAGCAGACGGTCAAGATTCAAAGGGTACTAAGTCTACTTTGTTTCTTACGTACGACCGGGGTACTAAGTCCACTTTGTTCCTTACGTACCCTTTATCGACGGCGTATTTTTGTTAATCGAATTTAACACTATGGTATTTCACTGGATCAGAATATCGTGTTTACCGTGAACAATTACCAAAAAAGAGCAGACGGTCAAGATTCAAAGGGTACTAAGTCTACTTTGTTTCTTACGTACGACCGGGGTACTAAGTCCACTTTGTTCCTTACGTACCCTTTATCAACGGCGTATTTTTGTTAATCGAATTTAATACTATGGTATTTCACTGGATGAGAATATCGTGTTTACCGTGAACAATTACCAAAAAAGAGCAGACGGTCAAGATTTAACCAGTTCATCATTGTTTTAGAACAATTATGCAAAATTATGGATTAACTGTGTTTTAACACTGAACTGGTCTAAAAATAACGTGGGGGTGAGGACAATTCGCTGCAGCCGTAAGGTGGCGTTGCAGAAAAATCCAATCTGTGAATAGGCCTTCGGCCAAGGGTACGTAAAAACAAAGTGGACTTAGTACCCTTGGCTGGGAAAGATAGAGTTTTTTTTTGTACATCAAGCGAACTTTTGTTTTTTATTGTGATATAATATCCCTTTATACTTAAAACATATGCTGTTGCCCCTCATTAAAAATTCCTTGACAATGGAAGTTTTAAGGAGGGTAACAATTTATTTTGTATCCTTCAGTAATAGTGAAAACATTCCTTGCTGAAAATGTGTACAAAAAGTTAATTGAAACAGACAGGACAAATGCCTTTTAATTTTCACCATCTTGTTTTGGGGTTACAGTTTGGGGCGATTGGCGTGGTAGGTGGCTATTATGGGTGGGGTGGTGTCGCCGGGATAATTTTACATATGTGCTCGAGTCACCTATGCTGCATGCCATGCTATTCTAACAGCATGACAAGGCAATTCTTGTTTAACATTCACAATCATGAAACTCTGAAACATAAAGCTATAGACACCATTGCTGTAGCTAGGTAAACATTCATGAAATATTTTATCAGTCGCTGCAAGATCCTTACTGCCACTTTTAAACAAATAAAACATCATTGAGTTTCACCTAAAACGGTTTTAAATTGATTTTGGTCATACTTTCGATAGTAAACCTGATTTAAATGGTAAAAATTCAATGTACAGGCATGTGACCCATAAACGTCCCGCTTTTTCCATCGCTTGATTGAAAACCAGAAATTGATGGATTAGTGTGTTGATTTGTGTTTAAAGGCTCTAAGACTTTAAGACATTATTTCAGTCGAGCCGTCTCTCAGAGAGAAGGAGAAAGAAAAGAGACAAGATAGACGAGAGAGTAAAATATCCAAACAAACACCACCCGCATCTACTGCAAGCACAGTAGGTCCTTGCTCTACTTTTATCCAAACGGCACCATAAGTCACACAGCACCATCGTCCGACCACACCACCCCCACTAGATATTGAATCTGCATTATATGGAACAATGTATCATTTTTCAAAATCATGTTTCTGCCTGTTTTTGCCAGTTATATGACTCAATTTATACACATCAATCTAAACAAAGCATTAGAATATAACTGAGGACAAGGGAGGATATTATTGTCGATAAGGGAGGATATCATTGTTCGCCAGATTTGGGCTAATAACAATAACTTCAAAGAGTATGGAAAGGAAAGTGTGACATTCAAACGGAAAGACGGACAGACATGCACTTTTTCAGAATCACGGCTGAGGACATTGAAGTATTGGACAGACATACAGCAAAACTTTTAATCAAAAACTAAAAGCCATAGGCATAATGTAAAACAAGTACCTTTATCTAATTCAAACTAACATTTGATGGCATTATATAGATCTGTTTGAAAATGCAATACTGACTTCTCCCTCTCCGATACGTTCAGATGCGGCTATTTATACAGCCGCGTCTTATCCGAAAGAACTCTTATACGAAGTAAATCGTAGTTAAACGTATTGGAAACGTACTTAAAACGTGGTAACACCTAGATACGTACAAAATGCGGCACATTTCTTCGCCAAACATAGGGCGGAAAACGTAGTGCAACCTTGTCCTCAATACGTGACAGTGAGACTGGGCCCTTAGTGTGTAATTTTATTATTTGCAAATCAAAATGAAAAAGAAAACTCCGTTCATTAAGTCTGAAACTGGGGTTTTCGCTGATCATACTTTACTGTGCACAGTGATAATGCTAGACTTCCGCCGATTTCTCATCAATGTGTCTTGTGACTCTGTCCTTCGTCGGATGTCAAATAATAAGGCCTCTGTGGCAGAGCTGCTGGTAGCTCTATGGCTGAACTAGTAAAAGGACAACAGCTGAGGATTAATCCTCAGAATTATAATGTTAAAAAAATGTAAGATTGAACTCTTAACAAATTTCTTATGCTAAAATCATTTGTATTCATAGCTAAACGGGGATTAATCCTCATCCATTACCCTTTCATGTGAGCATCAATTTTAGTGGAGTTGGACTTTAAGACATAGACTATTGAAAGTCAAGTACTTCTAACCAATCAGAAACGTTATTTTCTGGTGGATTGAGGATTAATCCTCAAGAAACCTAGTTTTTCTTTTTACTTCAATCTGGACCTACCAAAATGGATGGGCGCCAATGGAACTATGTGGCAGAGCTGCCGGTAGCTCAGACAGTGAATATGCAAAATGACGACACTTGGGGGTTAATCCTCAGACGGATAATATCAGAACTATAAAGCTTGAACTTGCAACAGTTTTGGACCTTCAAACCTAAACTCAAACAAAATTTTCTGGCTGACTGAGGATTGTTCCCCAGATAATACGTTGTTGACGTTTGAAGATCTTTCTGATATTAACAGCCAACGAGGATTAATCCTCACAAGGAAGTTAAAAATAAAACAAACATGTCTTCACTTCTGTTAAATATAAAATGATAACCCCCCAAAATACGCTGTTTATGTTCAGTTCTCATTTTGATAGTGACAACCAGTGAGGATTAATCCCCACGAGAAAGCGGAAAATGAAGGTACCATATTTCAGCCTCTGTAAGATATGTGAAATGACGACACTTGGGGATTAATCCTCAGACGGATAATGTCAGAAATATATATCTTGAACTTGTATCAATTTTGGACCGCAAACCTAATCTAAAAAAAAATCTGGCTGACCGAGGATTAATCCCCACAAGAAAGCGGAAAATGAAGGTACCATATTTCAGCCTCTATAAGATATGCGAAATGACGACACTTGGGGATTAATCCTCAGACGGATGATGTCAGAAATATATATCTTGAACTTGTATCAATTTTGGACCACAAACCTAATCTAAACAAAAATCTGGCTGATCGAGGATTCTTCCCCAGATAATACGCGGTTGACGTTTGAGCTTCTTTTGATATTAACAGCCAACGAGGATTAATCCTCGCAAGGAAGTTAAAAATAAAACAAACATGTCTTCATTTCTGTTAAATATAAAATGGTAACCCCCCAAAAACCGCGGTTTATGTTCAGTTCTCATTTTGATATTGACAACCAGTGAGGATTAATCCCCACAAGAAAGCGGAAAATGAAGGTACCATATTTCAGCCTCTGTAAGATATGTGAAATGACGACACTTGGGGATTAATCCTCAGACGGATAATGTCAGAAATAAATATCTTGAACTTGTATCAATTTTGGACCACAAACCTAATCTAAAAAAAAAAAAAATCTGGCTGACCGAGGATTGTTCCCCAGATAATACGTGGTTGACGTTTGAGCTTCTTTTTATATTAACAGCCAACGAGGATTAATCCTCACAAGGAAGTTAAAAATAAAACAAACATGTCTTCATTTCTGTTAAATATAAAATGGTAACCCCCCAAAAAATGCTGTTTATGTTCATTTCTCATTCTGATGTTGACTACCACTGAGGATTAATCCCCACAAGAAAGTGGAAAATGAAGGTACCATATTTCAACTTTTGTAAGGTATTAAACGGTAACCCCCCAAAAATAAAGAATTAGACCCCCCGAAAAGCTCACTTTTATGCGGGAAAAGAGGACTTTAGTGGCAAATCCTCTTTTATTTTGGCAGTCGTTAGTGTTGATCCTTTTGGTACCTCGCATGTGTCGCTCGCATGTGTCGTATGACGCTCGCTGTATGTGTTAACTGTGGTAAATGGAGTGATAGGTGCTACAAGTGATTCAGTCTGGGTAGTTTTGAATTGTTGGCGCAAGAATCCATATACTTCCGTAAGGCCTACAGATTACATCATCGGCAGGTGACATGTTCTCAATATTACACCGTTTAGTATATTGAAATGATCGGAATCTTACTGTAAATAACGTGTAATTCTAATTCTCCGAATAGCCACTGCATCAAATTTGGTAACAAAAGAGCACTTTTACTACATAAAAGTCGTCTTCTAAAACGTTGTTTTTGCAAACGTTTCGAGTAGCTAGCATGGCGTGTGACCTCGACAATTTCTAACGATTCGGAATGACTGACAGGCAGTCATCACCATTCACAAAAACGCTGCCTCTTATTTAAGTGCATTTTATAACTATTCTAACACTGAATTAGGCAATAAATTTTCAACAGCTACGTACAACTCGTCAATGTTTGACTAACAGCTATGGAAACAAAACCGACAATAACTCTTTGAGATGATCTGCTTTGGTTTTGAGAGCAGAATGTAGAATCTGATTGTATAAGTTCTTGATAATTGTCTGTCGTTTTAACAATACTATGCTTGATATTCGCATTATGATAGATAAAATTGCGACGTTGAATGAACGATTCTTTCAAGGTAGTGGTCTAGAGATGAAGAATATCAATATTTGCAGCCGCTATAAATCTTCAGATTTTCGCTATATTTTCTTACATCACAGGCACCTCCATTCCGTCACAGGCACCTCCAGTTGTTTTTTTACCGATCCAGCCTTATTTGGAGTTTATCGGCTTTTATATTTGGGCAAGGATGTTAACTTTACGTCAGTGTATCCAGATCAACAGATTCTTATGCAAGAAAAGTGCATTTAGGACCTAAAATAACCGATTTGCTCTTGTTTTGAGTACTTTCGACTGACCCTAAAGCCACTTCAAAAGTCATATCTTCTGTATATATGTAAAGTTCCCGGGGATATACTGTGTGACAAAACTTAATGTATATAACGGTCGAATAGCATTCTTTGATTTTCAATAAACTCCCTGGTTATAATGTATTTTATCAAAAAATACGAATACCTACCGGTTTTTGTTTATTTTTGGTCCGTCACAGGTAGCTCCGGATTCCTGTCACAAAATTTTATCGGTACCTCCGCGGAGGTACCTGTGATAGTTTACCAGGCGTGTCTTAGATTTGCTTAATCACTGAGACATAAAACTAAATTTCGCTATATGACACCCAACTCGTCTCTTTTTGCGCGACGGGTCACATATGATTGGACGTTATGATATCATTGGCGCTGTTAAGCTATTACCAGAAAAACTGCGTGTTAATGTTTTACTGCTGCAATTTCAGTGCTTATATAAGATTTTTCGTCTCGCGGTTTTGACTGAAACTAATGTAAATATACTCGAGGACTTTAAAAACGCCTCATCCAAATATGAGATGTATTTTAGCAATTCCACATTTCAAGCTATTAAATATGACTAGGATTTATTAGAAATTGTAAAATTAATTAAATTAAAGAAATTGCAGGGATTTATGTCATGTGTGACGACCTTTGAACTAAATCGGTCAACTTCAATTCCCTTTGTTTTACTTAAAACTTCTTTAAGTTACAGCCCTTGAAGTCGATCCCATGATTGCCGAGAAAGATATCCTACAGCAAAAACACAAATTTAAAGTCTTCATGACTTTATGTGCTGTCCGAGAGCTTAAATCGAAAACTGGTACACACACAAATTGGAATCTCAAGAAAGTGATTTTCAGGAAAATAATGTAATTTGACGTTTTACTCTTCACATGAACAGTATCCGATACAAACACCTTACAGATTTACTTTCTAAGCATCCGTCAACATCAATGGATACTTTGTTATCAGCGCCAACCGTCTGTTTATCAGCGCAGTAAATGACGTCAACGTCAATGATTTCATTCTTAGCGGACTCTAAAATTCACATTTTCAGTACACGCGGTTCTAGAATAAACCACTATAAGCCGTAAAATACTGTTTGAGTGAATTTATTATTGTCGGGTTCGAAGTTTAGTGCCATCTTTAAAATGCCATTTTTGCATTCCAAGAGCGTTTGTTTACCTCGCTTCAATTCAGTAATTGTAGAAATATAGAGGAAGACGAGAACCACGCTATACTCCGATAAGCATTCGGACGGTGCATTATACCCGTTTGGTGAAAATCCCACGTTTTAAAACACCCTTTTATCTTTGTCGCGTGTATTTACACATTTTAAATTCTAAGATTGTACTGATGATTATCTCATGCATTTGATATATGTATGCAGTTTTATTTATCATCAGTTTTGTTTAAAATGACAATAAAAAAAATGCAGCATTTGAATTTATTTCAGGTGAGGCGTTTTTACAGTCCTCGAGTATATAAGTAATGAACTTAATTTTTCTGATGTTTATCGAAGTGTAACCTACTTTGGGTCTTTAGCAAAGTAAATATGAACCCCTCACTTTGCACGCGACCCAATGTAGTTTATACTTCAATTCGGGGTTCATGTTTACTTTGCTAGTGACCCAAAGTTGGTTACACTTCGATAAACCTCAGAAAATGTTATTCATTCCCTAAATACATTCCGGGCAATACATCGTATGGTGTTGCGTGTGGAACAGTCCCATCTAAGGACGTTAAAGAATTAAAGTCATCTCGCTTGTCTTAAATGTTTGATCAAATGAGGTCTTTAACTATTACATGTAATACAAAAAAGAGACGTTCTCAGTTAAGCTGGGCTATTATTTTTGCCCTTCATATTACCTTTCTTTAAATTACAAAATAACGGTCCTGTTTACCCTCTGACAGGTAGCCCTCTGTCTAAAGAAGTAGATAAAAGTACCAAGATGTGCATGCGTTTTGTTGGACATTTTAACACTGGTTCAAATAATGATACCCTGCTTTAAAAGGCGACGTTTTTAAATGTCGCAATATTGCCGTTGCATAGATATGAACGCCGCACGCGGCTAAAAATATAAATCAGTCCTGAACATCGAGTACCATTATTAAATTCAGGTGATTTCTTACATATTCCCCTGCTTAAACTATATCTAACGGGTAGTTTTGCTATGAAATGAGACCTAATGTCGCAAATTTTATGTAACTTACGTCACAGCAGTAAATTCATGATACACGTATTAACTAAAATGGCACGGCATCATAAAACTTACAAGATCACACGAAGAAATATGTGTTCCTCAATATCTTATATCATTTGTGCAAATTTGCTCCATTTTGTATATTTTACTCGACTTCAAAATACATAACCCCAGCATTTTTCTGTAAGAATGTAACCTTACGTCACGGGCTTTTTTTTAAAACTGAGCAAAGCAATCGCTCTGAAACTCATGTGCAAAATCCTGCCTAGTAACAGCTACAATATGGTGTGCTTAAATTGCATACACCGAAACTTTAAATGGTATAAAAACGTTTAAAAGTGTGTGCTGTAACCTACGTCACACGTAACCTACGTCACAACGTCACTAAGACCATGTTTTGAAAGCGTTGCCGTCATTTGATTAAGCAGCACTTCATAGAAAACCCCTTTCTTCCAAAAAAGCAAAGAAAAACATTTTAAATTGAAACAAGCCAAAATAATCAAATGTCAGTAGATTAGTAAATGTGCAATGCCATGCATGTCAAAGAAAACATGGTTGCTATTCCATAACCTAAAACTATTATCTGAAAATAGTTTAAACCTTTGAAGCAGATATAATGAGCATTATGGTCGTGACTTTTTCTTGAATTCTGGCATGGTTGTATATATGGCCATTTTTGTCCGCGAATGGCCCAGCTTAACTGAGAACGTCTCACATATGAATGAATATATCCAAGAAGGACCAAAATCACATAGCACAACCCATCCAAGACAGAAAGAAGAAGAGAGGATAAACGGAAAAGATGAAGCAGGACACTACCCAGCAGGCACATGACGTCGAACTGACGTCGCATCGACGTCATAACGACGACATTTCGACGTCATGTGTCTGATTGGTAATTCTTCGAATGGAGGCATACCTTTCTATTGGCTCGCACTGGCTTTGCATATCATAAATGAGCCGTGACACGACAAAACAAACAAAAGGCATGTGCGCCCAGCTAAGACACTGATCAGCCTGCGTATCCCTTAGTCTAATAAGAGTGTACGCTATCCACATAAAGGTAGCTTTGAGCCTTAGCTACCCTTTAAGCGCACAGCAAAGACTTTGATAGACTGGGTGGATGCCCAGGCTGATCTGAGTCTTTGTTGGGCGCATATTCCACATTATTGGGTTTTTCGTGTCGTGACTCGCACTGGCTACTGGTAGAAAAAGTCACGTGTTGCGGAAACAGAAACGTTTTAGTCAATATATTATGTTACTAAAATACGCTCGTAATGAAATGTGGTCAATACCAAAAATAAATACCAAACAATTGCAAATGCATGCATACGTTTTGCCCGTTGTTATGGAACGCCCGTTTTGAATTAACACAGCCGACTATCATTAGACGTCAGCCGTCGATTTTGTCCATTTTCTAGAATTCACTGATGTTTACAAGTCATTTGATTCATTTTCGGTTTCGACCCAAGTTTCCTTTTCTATATGTTAACTAAACGTATGCACATTTTGATAAGCTGGGAATTTCCATAACATAAGCTATAAATATTACTCGTATACTACACAGAAGAAGTTCAGGATCATTTTCATGACTAAAGAATCTTGTTATATGAATTTTGCAGTCTCCTTTTCAAAACGACAATATCAAACATGACTTCAAGAGAAAAACAGTATTCAGTGGAACACTGAGACCTACCACAACTATTTTCAAAATCAAATCCGAAACGATTATGGATTTTTGCGGGCATTTACAATTTTTTATCATATGACGTCGCATCTGAGAGTGTAATAAAGCCATGCATTAAAAACGATAATCCACTAGTGGATTAAATATGCAAATTACGTCGTAACGTTATGTGTTGACGTCCATAAAAACGTCGCGTTCTCTAATGGCGAAATCGTGACGTTTTAGTGCAAAATTTGCTAATAAAATCTGATTTCAGTGTCATATGATAAATAGAATTTTGCATTCGTGCTCATGTATTATTGAATTTATTAAACTCGTTGGGGAAAACGATAAGATGCTCGGCAAAGCCTCGCATCTTATCTTTTTCCCCAACTCGTTTAATAAATTCAATAATAGGCCTACATGAGCACTCATGTAAGTTCCCCTATATATTGTCAGTATGTATTTCAGTAATTGTTGCAGCAAGTTTCATCGTCAGACCACATGGCAATATTGGGGTGCTCTCAAACAATGATCTAACAATAATAGTATCTATGATGGGGTTGGGGCCGAGACAAGGAACTCTCAGGCTAGTTTTCAGATTAGTTAGTCTTATGCGAGGCTTGCCGAGCAAAAGACTTAAATAATCTGAAAACGAGCCTGAGATTTCCTTGTCGAGGCTTCAACCCCATCGTTATTTTTCTCACCCTTTTTATTTCATAGAACAGAATAGCCATTGAATACCTTAACTTCTTGTTGAAGCCATTCCTATAAACCGCAAACTAGTTTTATATTAATAGTTCTGACATGTGTGTTAATTTCACCTTGCGCAATCATATTTCATGACTGGCAGATAATCAGAAATGTACAGTGAAACCTCCTGCACATCACTAGCCGTCAATTTCATTTTGCATGCAATTTACCTGCAAGTGGATTTGTTGAATTTAAGTGTGTAATTATTTGGGCTGTACTATTTAGTAATGATTGGCATTTTGAGACAGCTTTCAGAGCCTAGGCTGAGATAGCAGACCGAGATAGAAAAATCTCAGACACCTCTGGAAAGGGATATTCTTGTCCAATGGGTGAGAAATATGTGCCCCAAAACCGCCAGTCATATTGTATATCACCCCATCTTCTTTTTTTCCGAAAAAGAAATATTGTTTTCATTTGACCCGAAAGCGAAAATGAAGTTAAAGTTCAGTTTAAAGTTTTCGAAGTGGATTTGATAGAATATTTTGTCCGTCAAATGTTAGGCATTGAAACGCTGTGTTCTATTTACGTCATATACTTTCAGTCTCAAAGTTTGATATTTGAGCCAACAAACAAAGCACACAACCCTACATAGATGTTTCCTTCGTCCACAATAAAGTCAAGTACAAAGTGCATGCCCGATCTTGTACGGCTCAGGAACGCGCTTGCGGTTCAGACATGTGATTGTATCTTTTTTACTTTTTGTTTCCACCGAATTGATATCACAAAATTTCCGATTGGTATAAATTAACAATTTGCCGATAACATTTAGATTTTTTTTCTGATTGGATGGCAAATAATGAATTCAATAAGCATTGGGGGCATTAAACATTTGTGAGTAGTATAACTCCAACATTGTAAGTGCACAATCATGGTGGAAGTATTACATAATATCGGATCACTATTGTATTCAGTAAACCTGGCTACTCACAGGACAAGTGGGTTCGTGTTGTGTATTTTCACCATGGTATCGGTTCTGTTTACAACGGTATGTGATTGTAGATATTTCCCCACTGGGCACACAACGTTTATGTTGAATCAACGTTGCTTCAGTGTTGATTAAAAAAGGTTGAACCAATGTTGAATCAACGTTGATTCGGCGTTTTACGTTCAACCACGTTGAACCTATTGAATCAAGTTTGGTTAAACATTTTATCTTTCTGTGCCTGATGAGTACTCTTTTCTTACAGAATTTCAGAAATATCGAGCTGTTCAAGTTCGTGGAAAAAAATATGTATGGAAAGTACCTTCGCGAACCATTTGTTCCTCTAAGCGATATTTGAGGAGTCTGAATACGTTCCAGACCAACAAGGAACATGAACATACTTTAATTTCTTAATTTTGTAAGTTTGATATATATTTTTTGTTTCCGCTTTATTACATCAGAGATTACAATTCAATCTAAGTTTCAATCTAAACAATTCAAAATATAATCACCATAGGCATTTACGTAAATGGAAGAAATAGATTGAACTGTAGTTTAACGTAACAGAACTTTACATATGTACACACCTGTAAGAGTTCCCAGCTTGAAAGTGCACATGACGTCGTACTAAGGTCGCACTGACGTCGATGCGAATGATGACGGCGCATCGACGTCCGCCATACACAGTCCCGATGTCATGCGCACACTGGGTTATTTCATATTCTGTTTCAGCTGTTTTTGTCCTTAAAATATCACACATGGCATACTTCCATTATCACTGCATTAACGTTGTTCCGACGTCATAATCGAAACGATGCGAACGCAATGGCGCTTTTACTTTAAGCGAATATGCACACTTGCAGGGGAAGCAACGCCTTCCATTTCATTTTCCCTAATCCTTTTGAATAGGACTGAACTCTTCAAGAAAAAACAAATCCTCCTTAAAGATTGTCTCCCTCGTTTATTTCATGTTTTCAGAAACAAATATTTTATCAAAATTTCGTTAGACAATATGTAATAGTCTCATAATTAGCCGTAAAAGTTTTGAGAAACTGCATGTATATTCGATAAATGTGGAATGAAAAATAATCTTCAAACTAAAATGCAAATTACCTATTTCCTCATGGCCTGAAAGAATATCGATTGTGACCACGTGTGTCATGTGATCATGTAGAGGTATTTTTCTTATTCGTGCACGCGATTGTGACGTATGAATAAATTATTTTTGTCCAATAATGCTATTTCAACCGCGGTCCGCATTTGTATAAAATATATCTTATTTTTTGTTTAAAGTCACTTTTATCAAATATTATTATCTAAACTCTAATTCAAATGTATAGTTAGACCATATCGGAGGTATTGCATGAAATATTTCATGAAATCATTTTTGTTATTATTATAAAGGGAGTAAATCTATAAGAAGCAAATGCTTTCATTTACGTGTTAACTCCATTTATGACGGGCAATGTCATCCAGGGAAGCAAAAAGGAAGTCACAAATGTTGCTCCCTTTTGTAAAAATGGCGGAAAACTTAGTGCTGATCCCACATACCTTAACCACATCCAGGAAGTGCCACAAGCACAGATCATAGCCATCCAATCGCAATGAGAGAGAGTAAACAAACTAATTAATCAATACTTACATACATGGCACGGTCGGCATAACTGCTCTGAAATCCCAGGTACTCATCGCGCTAATCGAAGATGAGCAGCGACACGACAAAACCAACAATGTGGATGTGCGCCCAGCGCAGACTCAGATCAGCCTGGGCATCCGCCCAGTCTAATCAGTCTTCGCTGTCCGCATGAAGGTAGCTTAAACCCTTAGCTACCCTTTAAGCGCTTGGGGAAGACTATGCTCAGACTGGGCGGATGCCCACGCTGATCTGAGTCTGCGCTGGGCGCACAGCCACATTGTCGGGTTTCTCGTGTCGCGGCTCGATTATCTTCGAGTAGCCCGAGGAATAAATACTACATGATCCAAGTAATTATGCCGAACGTGCCCAATACAATGCGTGAAAAAGTAACTATCATTTGACATCATAATTGAAAATCTGGGTCTCCTTGCAGGTATGGATGGAAGGATGACTTGCGATTTTACGTACTTTTCAACAATATTTCAGTCATATCAGGACGATGTCAGGATGATAATGAAAGGCTGTGTGCAATGGAACCCCGTTTACGGTAAGAAAGATTCCCGCCTCAAGCGGGACTCGAACCCGGTCTGCTAGATCAGTAGGTGAGCGCTTAACCAACTGAGCTACCGGGGCTCCTCTCCTCGCAGATTGCTACGTATTCGTTGAAAACATTATTCATCGCCGATTTTGTCTGTAAAATGTATATACACTCTTCTTAAAATGTATGAAAAAGCAAATGAGCCGCGACACGAGAAAACCAAAAAAGTGGTCGTGCGGCCAGCACAGACTCAGATCAGCATGGGCATCCGCCCAGTCTGTTCAGAGTCTTCGCTGTCCGCATGGAGGTAGCTTAGACCATTAGCTACCCTTTAAAGGCCTAGCTAAGAGGCTGAGCGGACTAGGCGGATGCACAGGCCGATCTGTCTGCGCTGGGTGCACAACCACATTGTTGGTTTTCTCGTGTCGCGGCTCAAATAGAATGTTAAGCGTCTAATGAGCTAATAAGAGTCTTGCTCCTCACAAGAAGACCAACATTAGTATTTCATGCGCATATGCGCACACTGCATACTGGTACCACAGTTGTTGTTTAAATTTGCAAACCCATTTCGGACAACTGCGACACTTACGTATCCACTGAAATGGCAACTTCTTCCCCGGATACACACAGCAACAGGGCCAGTAGAAATACTGGGCTCAAAACTCTGCTGTATGCGTACCGGTCGCATGTTGGACAACAAATAGACATCAAATTATATCTACATCCCAGCATAAGTCCTGATTTATCGCCCAGGGGCCGTATTCATAAAACGACTTAAGTGGTTGCTATGCTGTTGCTAAGGCTAAATTTCTTTGAAGGAGATTCGCTACAACTATGATATTTGCTCTGGAGGAACAGTCTTACAAAGACTGCTCCTCCTGAGCAAATTTCATAGTTGTAGGGAATCTCCAACATAGAAATTTACCCTTAGCAACAGCATAGCAACGACTTAAGTTGTTTTATGAATACGGACCCAGTTAATCATTTTTAAACGTTTTGTATCAGTTTACTAAGAAACATTGGAATCCACTTTCTTGCACACCGGATAGACAATGCCATTCTTTTCACCTGGGATAGAAAATCTCGTCTTACCCTAGTGTTCTTACCCAGGACCGGATAAAATCACGCGATTTCAATGCATTATTGGTTGTATTGGAGGTCACGTACCTGCGTCGTCAAGTGACGTTGGATTTTTAGATGATGGCGTCACGAAGAAGGCAAAAATGACGTCAGTTTATGCACGCCAGACGTTGACGTAAAAAATCAGTGGCGGTCGTTGAAAGCGGCGCCTTCTTTTAAAATTAAATTGAAACCTCTCAAGCACTAGAATTACGCATTTTAACAAGTTCTGAAGTTAAAACAAAACGTGGTGTGCAAGAAAAAGTATCTACCATGGGTGTAAGGTGTGGATAGAAAAATCTGTCACTCGGGATCACTGTTCGGCATCACTCGGCAAGCCTCGTGATGCCGAACAGTGACCCTCGTGACGGATTTTTCTATCCACACCTCACACCCATGATAGATACTTATAATCCATGCTGCCAGCACTGCGGAGTACTACACGTAAACCAAGTGGGGTCGCAAACTATTTCTATTGTTCAGTTAACATCAACTCTATGACAAAGCAAATGGGATGTCAAACAAACTACTGATATTGTTGCCCACCGCGCATTAAGTCAGAAAATTTCACATTAAAGAAATTAATAAACTATTTAACAACGTGTTTTTAGAAATTTTATATTTTTTCTCATGTCATGGCCCCTGTCCAGTAGCTCGGGTGAGACTGCAAGCCGATGTCTTCCTGTTTGTAAGACATTCGTGTCGGTGGCACCCCAAACTGAAGTAGTATGATCGAAATTAATCTGGTTTTTGATCACTGGATCACTGAAAATAACTTCCTCGTCTGAATTTTCGTTTGATCCTCGCGAAAAGGTTTATTCTGCCTGTGCAAAATACATTATGCATTCCTGCTAGATACATTCATGAAGTCTGACAGGAGATTTTCATGCTCCTACACGCGTTTTGCGCACACTGGGTGAACTTTACAGCTGGACGGTTTTTAGTAACTACGGATGTACATGTACACACTGTTGTGAATATTAACTGTTTGCTCTGCGCAAAGTACCTAGACGCAGATCATTTCAATGTGCATGAATACTTGTGTCAACACAGAGAAAAGAAAGAAAAATACCTACTGAGATTATATACTATGAGTTGCTTTTATGAGCATGTATCGAAATACAAATGAAGACACCCAGGAAGTGTCACAATCACAGACCATAGCCTTTACCCAGAGGTTAGGCGTGTGCAATACATACGAAACAAAATAACGAAAAGCAAATCAACCAGCGCTGTCTCCCCCCAAAGAGGTGGTCAACCTGCTATATAGAACTTAGCAAATATCACTAGAATGTACTAAGCATGACATAACAAACAAGCAGAGAGTAGCCACAATGCCTTTCGAAAAATTGCCGGCTTCAAGGGGTCAGTAGAAAAAATAATGGCTGTTAGCTTTTCATATTGTCGTTACCTACTAGCATGCATCAGCCAAACTAGAAAGCAAGAGCAAGAAACCTCTTAGTTGCATGTTGACATTCCTTAGATTCCTTAAGCAGACCTTCTTATTGTGCAGCTGGCCGGACTGCTATATGAGGCCTTTCTTCCAGCATCTGCTTTTGATGCATGATATGTTTCAGTATCCCTTGGTTGAACTTATCTTCAACAATGCCTATATTTTGGTTAACAAATTGTTAGAGAGCTATAGTTACTGTCATGTATCATGTAAATTAGATATAAATGTCAACTTATTCGTGGTAAGTAACTATCATTATTCGACAAGACTAGTATTCGTCTATATTTTGACCAGATTTTTTATTTAAAAAATGTAAACTTTATTTATTTTACATCGATTGCAATGAGGTTTTATATTAGGTCCTCATCACTACCATTTGTTTGTGCATCTGAAAGATTTAAAATTCTTGTTATTATTCTAACACCTTTTGCGAACGTAAAAATCGTTTGACGTATATGAGACGTTCTCAGTTAAGCTTGGTCATTGGCGGACAAAAATGGCCATATATACAACCATTCCAGAATTCAAGAAAAAAATCACGAACATAATGCTCATTTTATCTGCTTCAAATCTTTAAAATATTTTCAGATAATAGTTTTAGATTATGGAATACCAACCATGTTTAGAGACATACCCTAACAATTAGAAACGGCGTATTTTATGACGTTATTAAAATACGTTGAAAGACGATGTCGCATACGATTTCTTTGACATGCGTAGCATTGCACATTTACTAATCTACCGACATTTGATTATTTTGGCTGGTTTCAATTTAAAATGTTTTTCTTTGCTTTTTTGGAAGAAAGGGGTTTTCTATGAAGCGCTGCTTAATCAAATGACGTCAACGCTTACTAAACGTGGTCTTAGTGACGTTGTGACGTAGGTTACGTGTGATGTAGGTAACAGTGCACACATCTTAACGTTTTTATATCATTTAATGTTTCAGTGCATGAAATCTAAGCACACCGTCTTGTAGCTGTTACTGAGCAGGATTTTGCGCATGAGTTTCAGAGCGATTGATTCGCTCAGTTATAAGAAAAACCCGTGACGTAAGGTTACATTCTTACAGAAAAATGCTGGGGTAATGTATTTTAAAGTCGAGTATAATATACAAAATTTAGCAAATTTGCACAAATGATATACGATACTGAGGGACACATATTTCTTCGTGTCAACTTGTAAGTTTTATGATGCCGGGCCATTTTAGTTAATACATGTATCACGGATTTACCGCTGTGACGTTAGTTACATAAAATTTGCGACATTAGTTCCCAGTCTCATTACGTAGCAAAAACTACCCGTTAGATATTGTTAAAGCGGGGAAATATGTAAGAAATCACCTGAATTTAATGATGGAACTCGATTTTCAGCAGTGCGGCGTTCATACCTATGCAACGGCAATCTTGCGACATTTAAAAACGTCGCCCTTTAAAACCAGGGTAGCATTATTCGAACCAGTGTTACATGTGTAAAAATGTCTAACAAAACGCATGCATGTCTTGGTACTTTTATCTATTTCTTTAGACAGAGGGCAACTTGTCAGAGGGTAAACAGGACCGTTATTTTGTAATTTAAAGAAAGGCAATAGGAAGGACAAAATTAATAGCTAATGACCCAAAAAACGTCTCATATGCGCTGCGACCTTACTGCTGCGCAGGCAACATATGCTGACAATCGCTGGTGCAGCTTGCATCTGCGAATTCAATTGGAAAATCCCCTGTTATATATAAGAATATGTGCAGCGAATAAAGATCAGATATGCAACTTGATCAAACTTTCCAGATGCCATATGGAGCTCTATCCTGTAGCAGCTCATACAATAAATATTATATGAAGAAGTTCCACCGGCAGATGGTAGGGTCATGGCTAAATTGCAAATTACTTTGTCATTTCACGGAAACAGGGTTGTCGCTCAAACAAATTTGAACTTTTTGAAACATAAAAATTATAACATGTCTAAGAACCACAGATACTTCAACCCAGTACTGTACACATAATGTTTATTTCTATTAGACTTTCAGTCGGCCACACGAAACGAAAGTATAATTTTCTAATATAACTTCCGTATTTACAGTTCTTTTATATATATAATGAGTTTACGACACTATACACAAGGACGTGTTAAACATTACTTCTATTTACTCTTAACGTTAAAAAGCACTAGCGTACTAATTTAGTGTTCGTACCTTTTCGCCAAAAACGATCACGGAAGATTTAATTCGTAATTATAAATGTTCGAAGCCTTTCATTGCAATAGTTCATGGCCTTGTTTGAAATTTGACATTTTAAGTGCTATAGTGTAATTTAAAATCGTCAAGGCCACCAAAGTTTTGTCAAATTTTCAGCCTGTCCCAATGCTATTTCTCAACCAGTAGCGTTTGTAGAAAGTTCGGTCATTTACTCCGTTAAAGAATGATATAGTCCGTTTGCTCCAAAGGGCAAACGGGGTTTGCGTATTTTCTCGAAAACGATGACAGTTCCATTAAATGTTATAATGTCCTAATGATTCCTATAACTAAACATAACAGAATACGAAAAATCGAAATTTTTGGATATTTTCCATTAACAGAAATGCAGAAACAGAGCAGTCTCACTTAAGGACGTCGTCTGTTATAGATAGAATTTCTAGCCTGTCGTGTTAAAAGGTCGCCGATTCCATTCGAATCTCATAAATGGGTAACGTGACTATGCCTGTGGCAAAAACAACCGTGGACCCTTCTCCGTGAGATACCCGTACTTCACAGCGGGCACATAACGTCTAAATGACGTCGTAGTGACGTCGATGCGACGTGATCACGTCGCATCGACGTCACTATGACATCATTACGACGTCATGTGCCTGCTGGGTTCATTCTATATCGGGCCATCTTTCAAAGGCAGAGAGAAAGAAGAGATGATGGGCGAGAGAAAGAATATCCAAAAAGCCCCACCTGTCCCTACTGCAAGCACAGTTGCCCTTTGCCGCACTATCAGCCAGACTAATATGGCGGCCGGGCACTGAAAGTAACCCAGCCCCATCGCCCGACCCGACAACCCCCTTCAACTATTGAACGAGATGCACTATCTTTCTACTATCACATGTACATTAAAATCCGACAACAATGTCGACCAAAAAATCTCAGATTCAGAGAAAAATACTCAGCGCTTCCACATCAAAGCATTTTCAGGAAAACCAGGCACTTAGAGGAGGATCGTATATTCAACAGACACTAAATGCAGCTGGTGTCAGCAGAAAGACAATTGTTAGAGTACGTAGGAATCAAGAGAAACCGGGACACTTACGTATCCACGAAAATACATGGGGGAAAACCCAAACGACAGCAAATTATTTAATATTATTAAGCAAAAATATGCATTTTCATTCATAACATTAAATATAAAGAAAAAAGTAAAAAATGAAAATTACTAAAAACGAATGCTAAAAGATTCGACCTTACAGTATCTGTATTCGCAGTTGGAAGCCTTCACCACCACGCTACGTCGTCATCAAGAACAGTTGACTGTATTATAATTCAAGTAGCAGTACTTTCCGGTAAATCATCGCCAAAACTAACGAAAATTTCCGATTGTAATGACGGAAATAAATGAGTACCAGGTCAATACGTATCAACAATATCATAGTGATAGTGATATTTATTTGCTGCCTGATGTTGTAAATAAACATTTAACTTTTATATGGTTTTGCGAGTAAAAAGTGTATGTTTCAAAATTTGATAATATATGGGTGAAAGAAAAAGTAGAATAAAAAATGGATTCAGAATGAAATTTCAATTAATTATGCAAATTTTGTTCCAAGGATAGCATACATTGGTCACATGATCTAATCAGTAAGACTAAACGTGAATTCCAACAGCCAGTTCGTACTCCCTTGTAACTAAGAGGCGATAGTGACATATTTTCATTCTCTTTTTTGTAAAGAATCTTTTTAGTGCAAAGCCCCATATTTCTACAAAATTATGATTTTGTTATGTATAGGATAAAAATTAAGATTGTGCGATTCGAAAATCTTCTACCTCTCATCAGTTTTGAGAAAATATTGGGGGTGCCCTTTGCATTTGGGACAAACGGACTATACTATAACAAGAGGGCCATGAGGCCCTGAATCGCTCACCTGAACAATTGGCAAAGTGGCTTTTTCTTATGTTTTGAAATTGTCAAAATATGAGTCTTGGGTCAAAAGTCAAAGAATGACCATGACCTATTGTACTCATAAATCTTCATGTACTCATTAAGGCAACCATATATACCATTTTTTAGGCAAAACTTTCCATGAAATCTTATGTTCTAGCATTTTCCCATATTTGACCATGCCGCAAAAAAAAGTTAAGGAAAAATCGAGGTCATCATTTGAACAGTCTTGGTAGTACTCTAGTACTCCATGCTACTTACCAAGTTTCAAGGCCATTGGTGTATTGGTTCTGGAGAAGAAAAAATATTTAAGGTTTATACCATAAATGGGTATGGTGGCCATGTTGGTCATGTGACCGGGACTGTTTGAACAAATTTTCGTTCAATCAACCCCTGGAGGCTCTATATGAAATGTGATTACTATTGGCCCTTTGCCTTTTGAGAAAATGTTTGAAAATGTCAAAATATGAGAGATCTGGGTCAAAGGTCAAAGAATGACCTTGACCTCTTGTACTCATAATTCTTCATGACCTCATTAAGACGACTGTATATACCAATTTTTAGGCCAAAAACTTCCCATGAAATCTTATGTTCTAGCATTTTCCCATATTTGACCTTGCTGTAAAAAAGGTCAAGGTCAACCAAGGTCATAATTTGAACAATCTTGATAGTACTGGAGTACCCAATGCTACATACCAAGTTTCAAGGCCACTGATCAATTGGTTCTGGAGAAAAAGATTTTGAAAGGTTTTTACCATATATGGTCATGGTGGCCATGTTGGTCATGTAACCCACACCATTTGAAGAAATTTTCATTTCCTCGACCCCTGAAGGCTCTATATAATATTTGGTTACAATTGCCGCATTGGCTTTTAAGGAGAAGTTTGAAATTGTCAAACTATTCTGAGAATTCAGGGTCAAAGGTCAAAGAACGACCTTGACCTCTTGTAGTCATGAATCTTGATGTACACATTAAGATGACTGTATTTACCAATTTTTAGGCCTAAATCTTCAAAACTTTCCATGAAATCTTATGTTCTAGCATTTTCCCATATTTGACCTTGCTGTAAAATAACCAAGGTCACCCCAAGGTCATCATTTTGAACACTCTTGATAGTACTGGAGTACCCAATGCTACATACCAAGTTTCAAGGCCATCGGTCAATTGGTTCTGGAGAAGAAGATTTTTTTAGGGTTTTACCATATATGGGCATGGCGGCCATGTTGGTCATGTGACCTGAACCGTTTGAACAAATTTTCATTCCCTCATCCCCTGGAGGCTCTATATGAAATTTGGTTACAATAGGCCGAGTGGTTTTTGAGAAGATTGTTTGAAATTGTCAAAATATGAGAGCTCAGGGTCAAAGGTCAAAGAATGACCTTGACCTCTTGTACTCACAAATCTTCATTGTACTCATTAAAGATGACTGCATATACCAACTTTTAGACCTTAATCTTCAAAACTTTCCCTGATATCTTAAGTTCTAGCATTTTCCCATATTTGACCTTGTCGTAAAAAGGTCAAGGTCAACCCAAGGTCATAATTTGAACAATCTTGATAGTACTTGAGTACCCAATGCTACATACCGAGTTTCAAGGCCATCGGTCAATTGAATCTGAAGAAGAAGATTTTTCAAGGTTTTTACCATATATGGGCATTGGCGGCCATGTTGGTCATGTGACCTGAACCGTTTGAACAAATTTTCATTCCCTCATCCCCTGGAGGCTCTATATGAAATTTGGTTACAATAGGCCGAGTGGTTTTTGAGAAGATTGTTTGAAATTGTCAAAATATGAGAGCTCAGGGTCAAAGGTCAAAGAATGACCTTGACCTCTTGTACTCACAAATCTTCATTGTACTCATTAAAGATGACTGCATATACCAACTTTTAGACCTTAATCTTCAAAACTTTCCCTGATATCTTAAGTTCTAGCATTTTCCCATATTTGACCTTGTCGTAAAAAGGTCAAGGTCAACCCAAGGTCATAATTTGAACAATCTTGATAGTACTTGAGTACCCAATGCTACATACCGAGTTTCAAGGCCATCGGTCAATTGGTTCTGAAGAAGAAGATTTTTCAAGGTTTTTACCATATATGGGCATTGGCGGCCATGTTGGTCATGTGACCTGAACCGTTTGAACAAATTTTCATTCCCCCATCCCCTGGAGGCTCTATATGAAATTTGGTTTCAATTGGCCCAATGGCTGTTGAGAAGATTGTTTGAAATTGTCGAAATATGAGAGTTCTGGGTCAAAGGTCAAAGAATGACCTTGACCTCTTGTACTCATAAATCTTCATGTACTCATTTAGATGACTGTAGATATCGATTTTTAGCCCAAAATCTTCAACAGTTTTCAAGATATCTTATGTTCTAGCATTTTCCCATATAAAAGCACAAGGAAGCAAATTTGACCTTGCCGTAAAACAGGTCAAGGTCAACCCAAGGTCATAATTTGAACAACCTTGGTAGTACTCATGTACCCGATGCTACATACCAAGTTTCAAGGCCATCGGCCTATTGGTTCTGGAGAAGAAGATTTTTTTAGGTTTTTACCATATATGGGCGTGGCGGCCATGTTGGTCATGTGACCAGGACGGTTTGAACAACTTTTCGTTCCCCCTTCCTCTGGAGGCGATATATGAAATTTGGTTACAATTGGCCCAGCAGTTTCAGAGGAGAAGTCGTTTGAAATTGTGGACGGACGGACGGACGACGACGGACGACGACGACGGACGACAGAGCCTTACCATCCTATAAGCTCCCCCGGAGCCGCTGGCTCAGGTGAGCTAAAAAACTTTACCATTACATTGAACTATACATTGTGGCATTCCATTAGAATCGCCTCAAAGAGGCAACTGTAATAGCAGCCACAATGTACAATTTAATAAAAAAAACTAAGAAAAATGTTAAGATTTACATCAAATGTTCTTTATCATCTGGGGCCGTATTCATAAAACGACTTAAGTGGTTGCTATGCTGTTGCTAAGGCTAAATTTCTTTGAAGGAGATTCCCTACAACTATGAAATTTGCTCTGGAGGAACAGTCTTACAAAGACTGTTCCTCCAGACCAAATTTCATAGTTGTATGGAATCTCCTTTATAGATATTTAGCCTTAGCAACCGCATAGCAACGACTTAAGTGGCTTTATGAATACGGCCCCTGGTATTATGAGTTTTTACAGTATACCACAGATGATGATCTATCTTGAACATATATCCGGGTCGGTTGAAAACTGAATGAGTTAGCGAAAAGTATGTTTGCGGAAGCATTGTTCTTCAGTTGGTGACAATAATATCGTGAACGCTTTATGTAATACCGCGCGTAAAGTTTCAAGAGATATCGTCGTGCAGAAATAAAACGTGTCGCTGTTTGCCCGCATCCCATTTCCCCTCACTGACTTCACGCATTGACTTCACGCACTGAGGTCGTCCACTGAAATTCAAACGCTGATTTAAACAATATCTATTCCATAGAAACTACATAGTTACTTAACAGTACATTAAGTAACATGGTACGGGGTCTGACGGTAACAGAATTTCGCTTTTATCATATGGCGTCGCTGTTATTCAATGGATAACGTCCTGTCATAAAATCGTATGACCACACGTGTAATAACACTTTGGTTTAAACATATTTTATTTTCAAAAATGCACATAATAACATACAAATAACACAATTACACAAAGTAATAGGATCAGAACGAAAGCTGATAGCTTATATAGCTCTTCTCCTGATAACACTTTGGCGCGTACACGTATTTCATTGACAACGTCCATGTCAACAATACGTTTTCTTATTGAAATAATGTTCAGTTTGAAGGCCTTAAAACCCTATTTTAAAGGGTCATATGATAAACAGAATCTTGCACTCGTGGTCATTTCATATGAAATTTATGAAACTCGCCGAAGGCTCGTTCATAAATTTCTTATGAAATGACCACTCGTGTAAGATCCTCTGTTTATTATATGACGTCGCTTTTATTCAGTGGATAATGTCATGTCATAAGAATCATATGACCACAGGTGTAATAACACTTTTGCGCGTACATATAACGTAGTTGACAACGTTCATGTCAACAATGCGTTTCTTATCAAAATAATGTTCACTTTGAAGGCTTTCAAGTCTCATTTTAAAGGGTCACATGATAAACAGAGTCTTACACTCGTGGCTCTTTTCATAAAACCACTCGTGTAAGGTCATTTATATATGAAAGCATCTCCTGATGGCACACGCAATACGATTGACAAGGCTACTGTACTAGCTGACGGGTTTTCACAGAATTTGCACACTCATGTGATTCGGAACGCGCAAACTGAAGGATCTTAGTTTACTTCGCGGCCATCCTATGGCAGATAGCAAGGTATGAACGGAGAAAACCAACGCACAATGTTTAAACGAACAGCAGAAAATATTTCTGATCAACTTCATAAATAGCAGTCAAGTGTAAAAGCAGACCGAGAATCAGATAAAAAGCTGTACTTCTAACCATTCAAAGCCGATATTTTTTCTTTTTTACACTGACTACCAGCAACCATAAGATATTGAAACGACGTTGATTCAATGTAGTTTCAATCCTATGTGCCTGCTGGGAGTGCGCCTGTCACTGATATGTACTGTTCTGACTTCATAATTCTACTTGCGGCGTCGTAGGTTGATTGTGAGTTAAGAGTGAGGCCTTTTCTATATATCTCCATCAAACATATTTCACGTATTCATTTAAGAAATAAATTACATTTTTCCTATTTTTATAGAAGTATGAACACAATAGGTCACGTGCAAAGTAAGTGATGCCCTAAGAGCGTTCTTGTTAACTTTGCAAGCGACTGTTTGTGCGCATACTTTCAAGAGCTTCGAAAAATGAAATTTATCTCAAATAATTTCGTTTAATTTTTAAATTATTTTGAGAATCATTTTCGATTTTTAAGAGCAATATTTGTAAAATATACGACCAAAAGCTGTCACCAACCATCAGCTAAGCCGCTTACGTTAAACGGCCGTCACCATCACGTGGCATTTAATAGAATATTACACGGCCAATGCGTCGTTTGTTTACATATATTTACATTATCCATGCATTATTGAAAAGCCCTATGTTAACCCATTAGAACGTAATGTAGTTTATACTTCAGTAACTACATCGGTTCACGGGACGTTGCGTGACGTCAAATTAAACCATTTTTCTCCAATCTGATTGGGCGTAGGCGACGTTATGACGTCGTTGTAACGTCTATGACACTGTTCCGCTTTTAGTAGAAAACTGCGTTTAAATGTTTTTCTGCTTCAACTGTAGCCCATAACGCCAATTTGTGGTCAACCATTAGATAGTCAATGATGTAAATATAAGCAATAAACTTATTTTTTCTGGTGTTCATATAATTATAAACTACATTGGTCGCCAACAAAGTTTACATGAGCCCCTTCGGGGTTCACTTACTTTGCGCGCGACCCAATGTAGTTCAAACTTCGATGAACATCAGAAAAAAAGAAATTCATTCCTGAAGTGACGCTGCGTACCAGCGACGTCGCGCGTCCGACTGTTGTTCATGGAAGTATGAACGCTGTTATATCTGAAATGGGTTCATCTAAGGAAAACCACAGGGAATGTAATTATTTAAGCTAAACGGAACATGATACAGAAGTGTAAAGACTCAAAGAAAAAATGTGTTGTGTAATTATATTAGAAACGGAGTTGTATTTTAATACATGTATCATTCATATGTCATTCATTCATGGAGTAACTAGATTTTCACGTCCATTCATTAACTCTCGAATTTGCATTTGAAAAATTGAATTAACCATTATCAACATGCGTAACTTGTAAAACTAGATAAAACGCACCCAGCGGAAATGCACCTCATTTATGATAAAGCTAATGCAAAATGATTCTCCCATCCGGAATTTGCAAGCTTACCACCTAGGTTTGAGCTTACAGAATGATTTTTTTCATATCTTCAGTTCTTGGTTTCAAATTTCCTAATTAAACTTGTTTTCAATGTATAAAACTCCTAGAAAGCTTTTAATTATATATTCACTCATTGCAAATCTTAACACACGTGTTGCATCTGCGGTATAGGACTTTTAAGGATTCTTGTTCTTCGGACATGCTCTCATCAATATTAAAAAAAATCAGGAAATGAAAATAAAAATGCTTTCAATTGACTTAGTTTCATCCAAACTCTTATGATCACTGACGGGAATTGGTGTTTTTTCTGAAAAGACACCTTTTTTTTTCTTTTTCTCCGTTTCTGGCTATTGTAAACGTCTAATACTAAAACGAAACCAATACAGAATGCCGCGGTATCCGGACTTAGGTACAATACAATACAAAATATCGGTACAAACAATTGAAACAATGTTATTTCAGTTACACGCTATATGGTTTTTGAACTTTTCCGTGTTTGTCTGTGCTAATACATCACTATTATAAAGTTGAACCAGTTCGTAGAAAGGAAAATAAAATAATAGTATTTTTAGGTTGTGTCGCATCGGATATGGTTCCCCAAGGTCAATAGCCCCTAAAGCATGATAGTCCTTCTTCTTTGTAGCATGAGGCAAGTCTGATCTCTATCCTGCGTTTGCTTGAGCAAAACGTCAGTGACGACGCATCCAGAGAATACCTCTATCTCCTTGCAAAATAAGAGCCCTATAGAACATGTGTCCCTTTGTCCTTCGGGTTAGATTTGGGATATATAGAACTGAACTACTTAACACCAAATGACACACCCTTATGCTTGTAAGATATTATTAGTTCTATTGACATGCTATATAAACCTGTAACACAAACTCATGGGGTAATAGTGATTTATGAATAATAGTCGTTTTCTCATTAGTCACTTTTAATGTTTTATTTTAGTAACAGAGTCACTATGCGTATCTTTCGATGGACGAAGAGGCGAAACGTTCATCATTTAGTCATGATCCGGGTAAACTCCGCCATACATCGTCACACATCGTCAATGGTCGATAAACATCGGAACATGTTCGTTAAACAAAGTTGAAAACGGAATAATATGATTTTTACGGTTTCTAGCCGTCGTTAACCGAAGTTTGAAACGTCAGAACAGAATAGAATAGAATAAATGGATGGATGAATGAATGGATGGCTGACTTGCGATTTTATGTCCTTTTCAACAGTATATCAGTCATTACAGGACGATGGTAGAGCGATTATGACAGGCTGTGTGCAATGCAACATCGTTTACGGTTGGAAAGCTTTACGCCTCAAAGGGGGCTCGAACCCGGATCCGCTAGGTCAGTAGGCCAGCGGTTAACCTACTGAGCTGCCGGGGCTCCAATAGAATAGAGTAGAATAGGATAGAATGTTTAATTCTCCAATTAAGGACCCTTTCGGGTATACATGTAACCATTTGATTTTGCTGTAAAATTCTAAATATTGTGACAGATAGGACTGAGCAACATAGCAGACCCTGATAAGACTACCCCTAAAGGAGTTAAACTCCACTGGCATTTTGTAGACGCATAACTGAATTGAAATAAAAAAACAATTTTAGGACAGTTTCGGTAAAAAGTTTAGGTGCCCAAAGCTTTAGAATTTTAACAGTAATGCCTCCAAACCTTATATTCGCATGGTTAAGCGTCCTATATAGATAAAGGTTTGTACAGCTAATTGACTAATTACATGTAATAGTTTACTCGCACTGCAATATTATTGCTGTAAGTTTTAGCAAGGTTATGAGACAGAACAGACTCGTCACAATTTGCAAAGGCATTAGTGGGGCCCCCGTTATTAGAAACTCTGTCATCTGAAAGTAGAAGCTGTTAATTGTACGATAAGTAATTACAACCAGAAATAAATGAGGGGAACAATCGACTTGAAAGTGTAAATAATGTTTATTTTAAACTTCCTTAACCTAGTTTTGTGAATATCTGTTTATTTTATTTTATTTTTAGCAAGCCTTGACATAGATTTAACAAGTCCTATCAATATTTCGACTGGCATACACCTCTAACTAAATCCTGAGATACGGAATAAATGTTGTCTTAAAAAATAAAACAAGGAGAATTTTCAGAACTAGTCGGATTGATTATGTTTTAAATTTTCAAAGAAAGCAAAGATGTGTTACTTTGATTAATAAAAGGTTTTTGGTTTCATTAAGCAACGCTTATGCATATAGCATGTATTGCATGCTACAGAGTTTCACTATCTACATTAATCATAATACCGGAAACGGAAATAGGTATGAAACAAAATATAAACTAGTACACGTGGTTTCATGTTTTTAATCACAACGGCGACTGAACGTTAAAGACAGATAAAGATGAGTATTTGGATATACTATGAATATTGTATTTCATTTGTCGCCTTGTTTCGTATTTTCTTAGAGGTACACGTAAGTATTGGTTTCAGTATATATTTTATCTATATTTAATTACTCGTATTATTTCGCCACACCTTTGTAATTTAGAAAATGCTTACTCATGTGTTCTTTGTTTGTTTGATTTTTACATTATTATTATTATTATTATTATTGTTGTTGTTGTTGTTGTTGTTGTGTTTATAGCGAACACATGAAAGCAGTTGTGACCTTTTAATTAAATTGTTTTAATTGTCGGATAATATTTTGACATGATATTTATATATCTCATTTTTACTAGTTTAATCATAACCATCGATGGCAGACAAACTCAAGACTATTCAATAGGAATGTCCGTACTTTTAAAACTGTTTTATGTGCGTGCGGAAAAAGGTCATATTAAGTACAGGTTGCAAACTGTCGCGGCGACATGAGCATTATTAATAATTGCACATATCAATGTATTCTAAAAATAATTCAATACAATCTTTATAACTAAATATTATAATCAACAGTTTACTATGACTTTGTACGGGAAATTTATGCGCATGTTTTGACGAAATTGTTTAATATTAAAATGTATATTATCCCAACATACAAACTCGGCCTAGTTCCCTCTTCTCCCGATGACTCGTTACTCATCTCTGCCAAAAAAATCACTAACACCCCTTATGTCATATTATTGTTTTGGAATTGCATTGCTGTTTCTCTTCTTGTGATATATGTTGTGGCAAAGAGGTTTTCATCAACTAGGCCTTGTTTGTTTATTTCTACTTTCAAATACTGATTGCTTTTTTAATTTCCATTTAATATTGTAACCTGTATTCTATGATATTTAGAGATCAGCCATAATTTGTACAAATGTTTCATAATAGGAAGAAGAACTCTATAAGCATACAGCTTCCGTTCTTATTCCATAGCTTGTATTGATATGCTATTTATAAATGTATGTATATATGTATGTCAACGGAAAAGCGAAATATTTAAACCAACATACATTCTATAGCAGACATAGCGTTCAGACTGAGAGTATTATCCGATAGTTTTGGATATACCAGTTTCAAAGTGAAAATAAATAAATAAATAAATAAAACAAGCAAACAAACAACTAATAACTAAATAAGTTCAGCAGAAAGTCATACATACAGTAAAAGAGGACTTGAAAAGGAAGATTTATATTGCAATGGATAAGAAGCATGAAACAAACTCTTAAGCTGTATAATTTCACAAAAACACAAACCGTACTAAGTCTATGAGAAGTTGCATTGATCGTAGTATTTTGAGCTTAATTTTGTTAATAAAAAAATAGAAAGTAAAATAACAATATACGAGCTTTTAAATAACTAAATAATGCACGCTACTTATTTTACCTACGGTAACTAGTGTCTGTATAACCATTTTGACAGAATTTCTGCTAACAACTTTGTCAAAATGTCGTATGAATTAATACGTTGTTCCGAAATTTTTATTATTAGTCTATGAATTGTACGGGCTCTTGCTGCATCGGACATCTCTCTTCGATGGGAGACGCCTGCGCTCGCGAGTTGAAACGTAGACGTCTCTTACATGATGTCTGCAGCTGATGTGTCTCGCGGAATGCGACAGTAAGTGTGGCTCGGAGAGGGATGCTCGGTGCTTGCCGAGACCTGCTCATCATCTCTTTTCTTTCAAAATTTTGGGGTTTAGCGACACTGAAGAAGTTAAATGCAAAAACGCGCGTCTGTCGCACTAAATTTGGTATGAATACGCCTATATTGTTTAATGAAACTAGCTCTTATAGTTATTTGTTTTATTTTCATATGTCTGTTTCTTTTGTTCGTTTATAGTTTCTTTACTATTTTCAAGCTTACAGTATGCAATTTTATATATACTGAAAGGATTTAAAAACTTCCACTTTTTATTGCTGTCTGCTGATCTGTTCACTTATGACAGTGTTGAATATTTAACGACAAAATGCTTAAAACTTATCAAATTTAAAAGATTACGCAGTTTATTTGTATCATTCACTTAAATGACGTCAGTAAAAGAGCGTTACGTCACTGAAATGCACAAGGCGATGCCGGCGTTATCTAATGCAACACTCTTTTCGAACATTTCTTACTGTCTTAATATTGTGACGTCACCCACGTTGATTTGCTAGTGTCACTGCGGATGACGCTGTCGCGCAAAGCCTATTACGGAGACGGCGTCGACGTTAGTTAACGTCATGACCTCTGGTTTTAATCTCGGTTAGGTGCTTTTCTGACGGTCTTTTGAGCTTCCTGTAGACAGTGCACGTCGTCTGAGATTGTAAATTGCCGTAATTAACGCATAAAGTTGTACCGCAACGTCACTTTTTGAAATTTCAGCATTTATCTGGTCAAAAACTCTGCGCCTGTTTGCGATATTCAGGCGCGGTAGGCTAAATAAAGCCACTGACCGAGTTTAAAGTTTTAAAATTCAATTTGATATTGTAAGAGAAATGTTTCATCAGAAAATTGTATACATGAAGCTATTCATCCGAATGTAAACGGTACTAAGATCACGAGGAGCACGTGCTTGTTTCTGACCGATTCGGTTGAACGATTTCAGATTCGGTATATTGATATAATCAGGTATAAGAGAATATATATGCTGTAAAATTTTGGTGGACGTAGCTGCATTCATTTTTGAGATATTCAAAATTGATGGGTGGAAGTTTTTAAATCCTTTCAGTATATGTATGTATACTTGTAAAATGCAGCCAATGCGAGGGGAAGTAAAATTGATATAGATACATATTGTTTATTTATGACATATCCAGGACGGTGACACTGAAGCTAGTTTTTTAAGGAAGAATGATGCAGAACAAGAGTATGTTTGAAATGAAACTGTCATTTATTTTAAATGACGGAAAGTGATGAATGAATATGAAACCAACATATTTACATGTACATAAACAAAGATGTTATAAAACAATGCATAAAACATCAAGTTAACAAGACTTTTGCTTATTTGCAAAGAGGTGGCAAATAAAATAGGCCCATACCAAACACGATAAAATGTAGGCCATAAAGCATCAAGTCAGAAACCCGGCCAATACAAGTACATATATACTGAACGCCAAAAGAAACGCATACAAATCTAGGTTCAGTTTTCTTCTGTCAGCTGATTTATGGCTTTAAATCATATATAGCAGAAAATACTACTGACGTCTGCCAACAATATAAACTTATCTTCGTGAAAAATTAAACTTGGATTAAAGAGTTATCTAAATTTATCGTGAAACATTCAAAGTTGTTGTAAGAGGTGCCTTTCCTTTGGCTGTATAACAAATTGTTTCCAAAACACGACCCTGATGTGTGGTTATGAAAAAAACTTCGGTTTTATTACCATGGTATTTTTCTTAGGGACATGACTAGCAGTTTGAAGTTGAACAGTTGTCAAATTATCTCCCTTGCAATTAAACAAATAGCAAAATGGGAAGTCCAATAACATCAAAAGTTCTGCAGTGCTACGAAAAATTACTTTGCAAAGCTTTTTATTTTACTCTTGTTAATTCATTTAACCTCTTCGTATGATTGGTTTCTGTTCGTTTCAAGAAATACAGGGTGTTAAAAGGTCTATGGAAATCCAATGGAAAGCCAGTGTTACTGTTTCTACTGCCAACTTTCACCTGATTGTTTCTCTAAAGAGCAAGGCTCGACTGCTTTGATTTTTTCGCTGTTTCTTACCCTTGCCGCGGACATTATGTCTGGAGAAAATAATTAGCTGAGCATTATATGGAATTTAAAATTCAGCTTCTGAAAGTATGGTGACTTTAAGTTTAACCCCATCACAAAAGCAAGCGTTCTGGTCTCTAAAGTTTATTGAATATCGATGCGTTAAGGTGCTAATTCTGACGGAATATCATAAACAAAGTAACTTAAAATGTCTAAATAAAGACATATACCTATACCTTTAAATAAATTGGGCGAATACATTGTATGCGTTTCTTTTGACGTTCAGTATACAAACAACACTTGTGTGTGTTGGCAGTTAAATATACTAGCCAGTTCAGGAGGCTATATCTAAAATAACCAACATATAAAATAACTGACTAAAACCCATAATCAAGAAGTTCGACGACAAGCTCGATTGTTAATGTTGTTACTTTTAGATTGTACTGTACATGTATTATACAAATGTTCTGTACGCTTATTTATTAGATGGTAGTAGTAACGGGATGGTGGTGGGTTGAAAGTACTCCACCAAAACGTGACAATTTTTTTTTTCGTTTCAAACTTTTAGGCGAATGTTTCTGTTATATGGTTTGATAATTAGCATAAGCTGAAGTAAGCGCATTTTTTTTTCAAAAAAGAAATTTTATTCGTGTTAAGGCAATTCCGCCTTGGACACACGGGATTGAATATGAATTTCTGAACCTGTCGTAAAAAACATTATTTCCTATAATGAAATTTTATGATATATCCAGGACGGTGACACTGAAACTAGTTTTTGCAAGGAAGCATTATGCAGAACAATAGCAAATTTGATTTCAAACTGTCATTTATTAGCTCACCTGAGCCGAAGGCTCAGAGGTGAGCTTATAGAATGGGAGTCGAGCCGTCGTCCGTTAGTGCGTGCGTGCGTGCGTGCGTCAACACTTTCAAACATAAATATCTCAGAGACCAGTGGGCCGATCGCAATCAAATTTTATCTGAAGCATCATTTGGGTGGGGGAAAGGCTGCATTAGGTTTTGGTGTCGATCAGCTCAGAACTCTGGTTTCCATGGCAACAGATAGCCCCCATAGGGTTATGATGGGGAAAACGGCGTCATCACGTTTTCTCGACTGCTTTTGATTAGATCCGTATCATACTTGCAGGTAATGATGACATACACAAGAGCTTGGATGAGTTTGAAATTTGGCCGGATTCGAGCACAGACTACGGAGTTAGCTGCCCTTCAGCGTTTGAAAAAAATCCCATAGGGTTATAATGGGGAAAATGGCGTCATCACGTTTTCTCAACTGTTTTTGCTTAGATCCTTATCATACTTGCAGGTAATGATGACATACACAAGAGCTTGGATGAGTTCAAAAGTTGGCCGGATTCGAGCACAGACTACAGAGTAAGCTGCCCTTGAGCGTTTGAAAAAAATCCCATAGTGTTATAATGGAGAAAACAACGTCATCACATATTTTTAGAAAAACATTGTCATCGCTCTATTGCCTACATTTCTCAACAGATTTTAAAATAACTTCACACAAATGTAGGGCATGACAATATCTCGAGCAAGTTCGACTTTCAGGATGCTGCGCCCAAGGTCAAGGTCACTGTGGCTATTTTTAGAAAAACTTTGTCAGCGCTCTAGCACCTTCATTTCTCAGCAGATTATAAAATAACTTCACACAAATGTAGGACATGACAATATCTCGAGCAAGTTTGACTTTCAGGGTGCTGCACCCAAGGTCAAGGTCACTGTGGCTATTTTTAGAAAAACTTGGTCATCGCTCTAGCGCCTACATTTCTCAACGGATTTTAAATCAACTTCACACAAATGTAGGGCATGACAATATCTCAAACAAGTTTGACTTCCAGGGTCTGCGCCCAAGGTCAAGGTCACAGTGGCTATTTTTAGAAAAACTTTGTCAGCGCTCTAGCACCTACATTTCTCAATGGATTTTACAATAACTTCACACAAATGTAGGGCATGAAAATATCTCGAGCAAGTTCTACTTTCAGAGTGCTGTGCCCAAGGTCAAGGTCACTGTGGCTATTTTTAGAAAAAACTTTGTCATCACCCTAGCACCTTCATTTCTCCATGGATTTTGAAATAAGTTGACACAAATATAGGGCATGACAATATCTCAAGCAAGTTCGACTTTCAGGATGCTAAGCCCCAGGTCAAGGTCACTGTGGCTATTTTTAGAAAAACTTTGTCATCGCCCTAGCACCTTCATTTCTCCATGGATTTTGAAATAACTTGACACAAGTGTAGGGTATGACAATATCTCAAGCAAGTTCGACCCTCAGGATGCTGTGCCCAAGGTCAAGGTCACTGTGGCTATTTTTAGAAAAACTTTGTCATCGCTCTAGCACCTACATTTCTCAACGGATTTTAAAATAAATTCACACAAATGTAGGGCATGACAATATCTCGAGCAAGTTTGACTTTCAGGGTGCTGCAATCAAGGTTTTTGCTTAGATCCTTATCATACTTGCAGGTAATGATGACATACATAAGAGCTTGGATGAGTTCGAAATTGGCCGGATTCATTTGGCCGGATTCGAGCACAGACTACGGAGTTAGCTGCCCTTGAGCGTTTGAAAAATATCCCTTAGTCTTATAATGGAGAAGACAACGTCATCACATTTTCATTTTTCATCGGATCCTCTTCATACTTGCAGGTAATGAGGATATGCATAAAAGCTTGGATTAGTTAGCATTTCGGCTAGATCCCACCACTGACTATGGAGTACCTGCCCTGAGCATCCAAAAAATCAATGTCTCCACTTTTTCTTGGTTTCTACTGATCCGATCCTTTTCAAACATGCAGGTAATGAGGAAATGCATAATATCATAAACAAGTTCAAATTTTGGCCAGATCAGGCCAACCACTACGAAGTTAGCTGCCCTTGACAGCTCTGTCTATTGTGCTCTTGATCGGATACTTTTTAAACTTGCATATATTAAATGAGGGCATACATAATGTTTTGGATGAGTTTAATTTTCAGCCTGATTGGACCACTGACTGTGGAGTTAGCTGCCCTTGAGCATCTTAAATATCCCTATAGGTTTACAATGTCTCTCAGGTGAGCAATTGTTGCCCTTTGGGCTACTTGTTTTAAATGACGGAAAGTGAGATTGAATATGAAACCAACATATTTACATGTACATATACAAACATGTTATAAAACAATGCATATAACGTTAAGTTAACAAGACTTTTGCTTGTTTGCTAAAAGGTGGCGTAGAAAATAGGCCCATAACAAACATGCTACAATATAGTACATAAAGAATCAAGTAAGAAAATCGGCCTATAAACCCATATTCAAGACACCCGACGATAAGCTCGAATGTAAATGTTGTTACTATTAGGTGGTACTGAACATGTTATGTACAAATGTTCAGTATACTTATTTATACGATGGTGGTAGAAAAAGGGGTGGTGCAGTTTGAAAATACTCCACCAAAACGTGACAAAACACTCTCTGGATCGAGATCCGGAACCTCCTTTTTAGGAAACGGAACAGACTACCAAAGACGGCTGACCGGTTTACACACGCGAGGTAGGTGTTGGTCAAACAAGCCGTATCACCGAACGTAGAATACACATCTCCATAAAAAACAGGCAGTGATGTGGCAAAAAATATACTCAATTCGCTTGTATCGGCATCTTTTCAAGTCTGACATTATGCAGTTTATTTTTTAGTGGTGACCGAAATATCTTTTTGACTTTCATATAAAATGTCATTTATATTTTCTTATCACTTTTATAAAATACGATGCCCAGTTCTAGTCGGACCTAGATCCCGAGAACCGTGTTAAAATCTCTTGACTTGTTTTTTAGAAATGTTCATTTATATTAGCCTTGCAATTGGCATTTGTCACCGGAACATACTCGCTGGTTCAACACAAAATGTCAACGGAACATCTCGAAGTATGTTCCAGTGACAAATGCAAATTACACGGCTAATAACACTGAATATTTCTCAAAACCAGCCAACAGATTTTAACACGGTTTTAGTATCTGGGACTGAATTGGACTGAGCATCGTATTTTATAAAACAAAATGTAAGAAAATATTTATGGCGTTTATAGGAAAGTCGAGAAAATACTTGTGTCATTACTAAAACTTGACATTAACAGAGTTGAAAATATGACAATACAAGCGAATGTGTATATTTTTCGCAACATCGCTGCCTGTTTTTCATGGAGACATATATTTTCTATTCGCTGATATAGCTTTTTTGAATGATGCATAAGATATATAGTCAGAATATTCGATGAAACAAAGCACCTACCCTGCGTGTGTAAACCGGTCTTCCATTTTTGGTGGCATGATCCATTTCCTAAAAAAGGATGATCTCGATCCAGACAGTGAAAAAGTTTCCATTTAGCGCTGAAGTTAACAAAGGCAAATGTTTATGTTACGTGGTTCGATAATTAGCATAACTGAAATGAGCGAAGCTTTTCAAAAAAAATTGTATTCGCGTAAAGGCAATTCCGCCTTAGACACACGGGATAGAAAAAAAAATTCTGAATCTGTCATAAAAAGCATAATCTGCAATAATGAATATGTATGACATATCCAGGACGCGGTGACACTGAAGCTAGTTTTTGCAAGGAAGAATAATGCAGAACAAGAGTATGTTTGAATTGAAACTGTCATTTATTTTAAATGATGGAAAGTGATGATTGAATATGAAACCAGCATATTTACCTGAGTGTACATAAACAAACAAGTAATGAATCAATGCATAGAACATCAAGTTAACAAGACGTTTTCTTGTTTGCAAAAGGTTGGCGTAGAAAATAGGCCAAAAAAGCCATGGATATTTGTATAAATATGCTTTTGTTTATTTTAACATAATGTTAACCTTTTTCCCCATTGAGAAGTGGCCTCGTGTGAAAAATGTGTGATAAATCACGTTGTTAACGCTCAGCGAGTACATTCGCCCGTCGAGAATTATATCTCGTGACTGCCCCCCGACAACATGTTAATCAGCGATAATTTACGGGTAAGGAAAATTATTTCTTGAACAATCTGTTAATGCACATAAATATTCTTATGTCATTTACAAGCGATATAAGTTACTTTGCAAGATTTCGATTTCGAAATATAAGATAGTTCAAGCAGTACAAGACTTCAATTAAATGCAAGGCAGTAATATTAATAATGATAATATCAAAGACATTAACGACCACGAAAGAAAGACAATGGTTCAATACATGTAATGTTTAAAATATGTAACACGGCTTTACATTGTTCTAAATAGATATATAAGCGTTTGATTTAATTAACAGAAAAGAAAAAAATATTTAGCTTACACATTTCCAAACTGACGAGCTTCTCCGCTTAAAAGTAAAAAATAGGAGAAAACTCGAAGAGGCAGCAAAACCCTTAACTGCTTTGTTCATCACTTTTAATTTTCAAATCATCAATTAAACGTAAGATCAAAGACACTCTTTGGTAAATTTATAACTACGAAAGAAAGACATGGTTTCAATACATTGAACGGCGTAACTATCAGTCGTACTAAAAACCGCAAGATACCGCAAGTTATCACAACATACCACAAGGTAGCACAAGGTACCGCAAGGTAGGTACAATGTACCGCAAGGTAGGCACAAGGTACAGTAAGGTAGGCACAAGGTACCGCAAGGTAGTTACAAGGTGCCGCAAGGAAGGCACAAGGTGCCGCAAGGTAGGCACAAGGTACAGCAAAGTAGTACAAGGCAGGTACAATATGGTACAGGGAATAATGTACTCGGGATCGGAAATCAACCAGGGACTCGGAAAGCCTCGTTCATGGTTGAAATTCCGACCCCTCCGGTGAGATTTCCCTATCCTACAGGGACATTCATGATGGATTATTATATTCATATACCATTTACAAGCGATACAGATATGTTGCAAGGTTTCGATCTTGAAATATAAGAAAATTCCAATAGTGTGAGTGATTCAATTAAATGCGAAGCAGTACATTAAAAAACTAATATTTATAACAATAAAGATGTTTAAAAAATACAATTATAAGACTAGTGTAAAAAATGTAATACATGTATTTGTCAGTTTAGTAGGGCAAAGATCAGTCATGATCTATAAGTGATACTTGTCAGAAAAAATGTTTCCGTCAAGGAGACAACCAAATTTAGTCTTATGTTGGTATACTATAATACCAGTTTGCTCATTATCTGAGCCGCAACACACCAAAACATTAAACTGGCATGTGATCCCAGTAAATACTAAGATCAGCCCGGGCTTCCGCCCAATCTGACCAGAGTCTTGACTGTCGGCATAGAGGTAGTCTTATCAGACTTGGCGGAGGCCTAGGCTGATCTGAGCCTTTGCTAGGCGCTCATGCAACTTTGTAGGCTTTGTCGTGTCGTAGCTCATTATTTTTTTCCGATTATAGACAAATGCAGGTTTCAAATGCGTGTTCCAAAACTGCCCGGCGTTGCCGTTTTGTCCGTAGAAACCTTGACAGAACGTGGAAAACGTGTCAGACCTTCCTTGATCAGAACGTGAGAAACGTGAGGGACCACACCAGAACGTGACAGGCCTGGAAGGAACGTACTGGTATACGTGGTAGGTCGCAGGCCGAACCGTAGTGCACCTTTGAGCAGCCCCTCTCCCCCTCCACGGCACGTCACGGATACCGTGATAGACCGTAAGGAAACTTAGCAGGACCTAACAAAACTTGAATACGGAGGGAAAAATGGCCAAAATCCCACGGCGCACTACGTTTCGCGCAAACGGGGCTGTCGTGGCTGCCGGGAACATAATGTAAACGTAGCATTAGCATACAAATAAGAGTTTATATTGATGTCAAAGTAACCTCATTGAAACGTCTTTTTGCCAAGCGACTAAGCACAACAGTTGATAAGTTTATAGTTGCATGGCAAAGAGTATATATCATGCCCCGCCATTTTTTTCAATGGCATTACAAACTGATTTTTTTTCATCAGAAACTGTCTATTATTACCAATTAATTTTTTTCGCGTCATTTAATTCCATGTTGATTATGATCTTACTTGATCGCATACGTAAGTTTTCTTAGTGCTTTAATCATTTTACTTTCTCTATTTAGGTCAGTGGAACATTCATACAAAGTTGCAACAGAGAAGCCATGCATTTGGTCTCGTATGACAACGGTTCATGGGAATGTAAACCCTGCACGGTTTGTCCAAAAGGTTTTAAAATCAGTCAGCCGTGTAAGTATAACATGGACACAGTCTGTGAAGAGTGCCCACGGGACACATTTGTAACGAAGAGTATGGATGAGTGTAAGCCTTGCAGGGATTGTAAGCCAGGTTACTATGTTTACAAGGAATGCCGCCGAGGGCGAAATAGAGTATGTAAGCCCTGTGCAGACAGATACTTTTCTAGAAACATAAATTCGCTGGTGTGTTATAGATGTAGACGCTGCAGACAAGGGGAGAAAATTCTTGGCTACTGTAACAAGAGCAATAATACATATTGTGGAGATTGTGATGATGGTAAGATTTTGGATAACTACTGTTCACATAAAAAGTCCCAAGATATATCATGGCAAACCGAGATCTAGATGAGGTAGCTCATGACGAGTCGCCTCATCAAGATCTATGTTGTTTGCTTATTCTGCTATTTTTGTCACTGGCGCATAAAAATATAAAAGAACATTGATTCTGTGGCCTTTCTCGATATCATCATCTGTATTTTTGACCTAGCTTTTTCAAAATTGTTTATAAAGCTGAAGAGGTGTCCTTACCAGGATTATCTGTAATATGTGTGTTTATCCCCATATTTTATCGTCATATATCATCGTTTACAAGGAGGGTTGTTTGCGAAAACATGCCCGTTAAAATGAGTAGGGACAGAAAACAAAAGCATTAAAGAAATTTCATGTCCTGATAGAGAACACAAAACATGCTTAGATCTCTATTTATTGCAATTTCGATACTTAATCACTATTCCACGTGATTTGTATTTATTTTTATTGCAACAGTTTATATCTGTATTGTGTCTTTGTTTCCTGGAAAATGTATATTTTTATTTATTTGTTTTCTTTTGTAATTATTATTATCATTATTATATTTTGTTTTTGAAAATAAAAAGGTTTAGTTATTTAGTTTGTGGTTTAAAGATTATAAGCTAAATAAATGTTTTCTTCTTTCTTATTTTCATTTTAAAAAGGTCAAGTAATCAATATTTATTAATTTTAATCTTCAAAGTCTTTACACTTTTAACTCTTATTTGCTTCTTGTCAAACTTTGAATGATGGCTTCGGAAAGCAGCACAAATGCGCCAGTACCAAACTTTTGGCATCTGACTTCATTTTGCAGTAGAGTATACATACTTGTATGAGGTGGACCAGTTACTGAAATCCCAAAGCTCTTTCTCAAAGATTTGAAAGCCTTTGGTCAAATGTTTATTTATGCATTTTGATTGGCAGATTTCATCTTTTAAAGGGCATTTTATTTAAGATTACACTGGTTTACTTTATAGCAACAAATGAATAGTTAACTGGTGTTGACTTGATATTTGAATACTGCAGAAAGCTTCGCTTAAAACGTAGAGATATCTTGCAACAGTTGTAGCATATTTAACCAGCGAGATTTAGCGAAAGGATTATAGATCGAACAAGCAAACAAGCTAGTGTAACCCTTCTTGACCACATTCGTCAACTCAGATCTTGCACTTTATGAATATTTCATGCCACAGTTTGTGTGTGTGTGTGTGTGTGTGTGTGTGTGTGTGTGTGTGTGTGTGTGTATTAAGTGACATGTAAAATAATTTTGTCAGTAATCATTCTTGGAATAACCTAAAAAATTATACAGTTATTGACAGTCGAGGCATTAGGCATGATGTGATGTCAACCAGATAATTCCAATATTGACCTCCGCTGTCGCGTCGGTCAATATTGGAATGCTCTGGTTGACATCACATCATGTCTAATGACTCAATAGTCAACAATTTAATTTTAGAAAGTAATGTCGCAGGGAAAAAACTCCAAGCCAGTAGACATCAAGTATGTCAAAAGGTACGTGAGGTATTTATCACGTTCTGCACCAATGAAAATGAGTTTATGTTTAAAATTATATGATACCCCTGTTTATCTATAAAATAACAAATCAAGCTATGTCATTTCCATTAGCACTTCGGTTCATCTTGAAAAGTTGATGAGAAACCTCCATCTCTTGCCTTAAACGCGAAAATAATAAACGAAAAAAAAAATCTGCTTTCTTCCAGAATATTATCGAGAAGCATCAACACGCAATTGTATGCCTTGCTCAGAATGCCAAGGTGAAGGCTTTGTTCGTGTACAAGAGTGCATGCAAAAGATGGGAACACACTCAAACACCATCTGCCAAGCACAAAGGACGTATTTCAGGAGAAAAAGTAAGTTATCTTATTTTCTTTAGTTTAATTAATATATGCATCAGTATACTACAAATCTACACCAAATGAATAACAATTCAGAAAAAAGTTTAACTTAGCCTGTTCCTGACCAGGAATAAAATCTGCAACACCGGTCATGCCCCAAACACCGTCTTATGCGGAACAATATAACACAAAGAGCTATATGTAGGTTGGTAATCACTTGTGATAGAAATTTTTAGGTGATACTTACTTTTTTATATAGTCTCTAATAATTCTGTACAGAATGGTTTGGTGTATTATATATGTTTGTTTTAATATATGTATATGTGTGTGTATATAATGTGATGTACACCAAAATGGGACTTAAACCATAAACTACAAGGACAGACCAATTGCCTTGGAACGCTCGGTAGTGAAAATATCGAATAGTTTATTTAAAACTCGGGAATAGTATGGAATTAAACATGCAGAGAGAGAGAGAGAGAATGAGAGAGAGAGAGAGAGAGAGAGAGAGGGAGAGGGAGACAGACAGAGGAGAGAAAGAGATAGACAAATGGGAGAGAGAGAGTATCCATTAATAAGACAATTTAATAAAGGAAGCAAATATGGAACTTGAGCTGCGTTACGTTAGCTACGCATTTCCAGACATTACAAAGATTCTGAACAGCCTGTTCGTGGTTATAAAACTTGAGAATAATCTCAAACTAAAAATAAAGCACACCGATTGGCTGCTTCCGAGCATGTGCACGGAAGCAGCCAATCAGCGGGCTTTATTTAGAGTTTGAGAATGTACTCAAGTTCACAGGCACTCGACGAAAAATTTGTAAAATTCTCATATATTATGAAATGTTAGCCTGTCTCCCACCTCTCTATCAAATTTCAAGTCGATCGGTTGCGCTATAAGAAAGTTACTAAATATCCCACTTCGTAGTAAACAGAGTCAAGGTGCGACATTACTGCCATTTTGAAAATATGTTTACCTTTTCTAGTCATCTTATTCTCACCTATATAATAAGCATTTCACTTCCATACTTCCATATTGGAAAACAATGTACACTTCTAAATTTACCTGCAATCAAATCATTTCCTGCCAGTGACGGATAATGCGAAATTTACACCAAAATTCTAAATCTCGACGAGAAACAGAGTAAAATGACGGAAGTCAACAAATCCGGGATTGCGCATTGCAGTCCCTCCTGGAAAATCCACAAATGCGAGCTCGTTGATTGGTCAACGAACGAACAAGTTCAAATTCCGCGTGATTTGAAATCGGGAAAACTACGTCATCAAAGCACGCGCTACTGGAAATTCCGTGGAAAATCCCCCGATTTCATCACTTCCGTCAATGAGCATATTTTCAAAATGGCGGTAGTGTCGCACCTTGACTCTGTTTACTACGAAGTGAGATATTTAGCAACTTTCTTATATCGCAACCGATCGACTTGAAATTTGATAGAGAAGTGGGAGACAGACTAACATTTCATAATATATGAGAATTTCACAAATATTTCGTCGAGTGCCTGTGCTCAAGTTTTATAACCTCTGGGCCTGGTATCTAAAGTTTAATACATTACGATATCGTTTGCGAACAGTTTCACATGAGCTTTCTGTCTGTTATTTATGTAGCTGATAGAGAGCAAGCACATTTGAAATTATTCCCTTTTCTATATCATCCTAACAGAATAAATAAATTTGCTCAAAACGAACAGAAAACTCAATACATTAAGAGTACACCCTTGTCTCTATAAAAGGGACTTTTAGCATAGTTTCAAAATTCTTTTCTGATAATAGTAGCCTTATTTTGACAAGAGGAACAAAGCAGTTTCAGATTTTAACATTATTATTGATATACCCACTCGCTTTAATCTTGTTTCAGGTCCTGCAGTTCCACAGATTACGACGTCTCAGCCACAGGAACGACGTAATACACCAATTGACGTTATTATACTGACCATTCCAATTGTGTCTATCGTAGCTCCGTTTACTCTTTTACTCGCGTGTATAGCTTGGTGTTTTTATCGTTTCAAATCTCAAGACACGTGTTTTAATTGCTATGGATTGATTGTTAAAACATTACCGGTTTTGAAAATATCCTCAAAAACCAAAGTAAAATTAAAGACATTGAAAAAGACTAGCAGTAATGAAAATAATCAAGAAGACGGAACTTCATGTAGACAAAGCTTACTGGACAGTAGATCTTCTGGAATCGAGGTGTCAGCCGTGTAAATTCGTAGTTGTCGACGAGATATAAAGCTCTTAAAAAGGAAGAAGAGCAAGTTATATCTGATTCTGGGATATTTATTGTTAAGGCAGCGAATAAGTAGAATGTTCAACACTGGAGAAAATGAAGAAAGACAAATAAATGATCAAAATCTTAATGATATCAATTTGATATTTTGCATACATGTAGTACTCATTTAGCATCGATAGAACCACTACGTTTAGAATCAGTTCTGCTGAAATGATTGTGGAAACAATATACTTATTTTTATTATGTTAAATGTAATTTGAGTGAAATAACACGAAAAGCATGAATGCAGACTATGATCATGTTGCCCCTGCTAACAAAACATCTTCAAAGTTTAGACGTTTCTTTAAACATAGCATTCTGTGCCGTTTTGTTCAAACAGAGTCTGTTAAAAATGATTAAGATAGTGCAAATTATTATTCTGCTGCTAAATCAAGAGTACCAGTCGTGTAAAGCATCGCCATTTTGACCTCAGACATAGGAATGTGCCTGGGTATCACTTACCACTGGAAGAATTGCCTTTGGTACGAAACGCCCCGAAACCGGTCATATTAGTTTCCTTAGACGGAGTGAAAGTACCTACTACGTCATCAATTTATGGGTATACGGGTTTTGGCTGACAATTTGAATACATAGAAAACATCAGCTGCCTCTACTGGCTGAAAATGGATGCTGAGTTAATGTTATTATTTTTTCTTTTGTATTCAGTGGTTGAACATGTAAAATTAGGGAGTTGAATTATTTTAATTTCTACCAGTATTATTGTTTTGCATTCCTAAACTCTTTGAATTTTTGACAGTTATTTTAATCAGAAAGCAGTTCCGCAGACGGTTGTTGGGTTTGGGTTTACCCGGCTCCTTTAAATGCAACATAAGGTATATTTTTCTTTGCTTGTTTAAATTTTGAGTCTACAAGCTAGAAGGAGCTATGGTCTAAATTAGCCGCGATTCGCAGGAAAGGTGTTGTATTTTCCAAAATGTTTGTATTGCGGTCTATGGGAAATGTATTGGTACCATCACCCCAGACGGATTTTGCGGTCAAAGGGAAAATGCTGTGTCTGGTTTAAATTAAATTTCAGTTTTCTTATGATAAAAGAAGAAAGCACGAAAGCAAATGTATCCAAAATTCTGCAAAATGTCAACCATAACGTGATGAAAACAGACAGGTAAGCGAGAGATTGCGAAATTTTTCATACCATTTATTTTCAGGAGCTGCTTTATGCAAGTCTGTAAATTTAAAGACGGAAATATCTATAAATTTAAAGACAGTCTGTAAATTTAAAGACTGTCTGTAAATTTATGACTTTCCTAGACCTGATTATCACTTTCTCTCTCATCTCAGTATACCTTTAATGCTGAGATAACTGAAAAATGTCCAAAAATCTACAATTTGGTAACAAAAAATGAAAGTAAGCATTGAGCATTACATAGTTTCAGCACATTTATTTTTTCATAGCATGTTAGCATAGCAAGATATTGCTGTATACAAAATACAAAATGTGCTGGATGAATGGATGGCAGACTTGTGACTTTAAAGGTAAAAGGTTTCCCATAGCCTAATAGCTGTAGGGATAGTGGGGTTAGAGCCCCACTGTATCTTGGGCACAGCAGATGAAAAGCGGAGCCCATTCCTCACACTTCGCTATCTTAGCCTTCCCTGATTCAAAAAAGGTTTCCATTTACTGCTGGGTTGACATAGAAAGTTTTCCAGTCTTCGCATGGCGTCGGTGAGCCGCGAACTCACGACCTTCCGGCGACCTTCTGCACCATAATCTCTCTTTTTAACAGTATTTCAGTCATATCAGGTTGATGGGTGGGCGATAATGAAGGCTGTGTGCAATGAAACCACGTTTACGACTGAAAGATACCCGCCTACAGCGGGGATCGAACCCGGAATCGCTAGATCAGCAGGCAAGCGCTTAACCTATTGAGCCACCGGGGCTCCTTAAAAGTACTGCAAGCTGAACTTATATATACTCAAAAAAATATTAAAGGGTCAAACTTTTACCCTAAAATTTCTGGAACGTTTCAAACATTTGGTAAAATAAATCATTTCTACCTTCTATTTTATTCATTTTACAAGTTTTATACACATGAAGCTAGAACCTATAGCCTTTGTCTTGACCAAGGTCAAGCTTTAAGTCAAACTACCCCGTAAGTGAAAGTTGTTTGAATTCCCATAGAGAATTGATAGTGTGTCAGTTTGGTCGGGAATAAATTCTAAAATTGCTATGAGTTTTAAACTTCTTATAGCTTGCTGACCTTAAAAATCATTAAACTTGATGACTATCGAGAATTTTTCAAAAAATTAATGAATTGGCGAAACCGAAAATTTTGGTGAATTTGTTTCCTATGGACTTCAAACAACTCTGATTTTGAGGGTAGTGTGAATTGAAGTCTGGACTTGGTCAAGATATAGGCTATATTTTCAAACTTCATGTGTACAAAACTTGTAAAATGAATGACATGGAAGGTGGAAATGATTTAGTTTACCTAATGTTTGAAATGTTCCAGAAATCGCGGGGTAAAAGTTTGACCCTTTAATATTTTTTTCGAGTATATTTTGATAGTCGTAGATAAGACCACAATTCGTCATTTTTATCACAATCAGGTGGTCGAGTGTTTTAGGCACGAACTAGTGAATTTTGTGTTTGCTGTTGCATTTTTATCAGGCTCAGCTGTACAATGTAAAATTTAAGACATGTGCATAGAAAAGTGCTCCTTCAGAATTGAAGAATTCTTGGACTCAAGATTTTGCTTTTTAATGTAAAATGAAAACCTTGTTTGCCTCTGTTATTACTCTATATAACTTTATTATTTAGTGTGGCATATTTTCAGCATATGGGCTTTCATAGAAAATAAAAAAGAGCTTGTTTCCCATACGTTTGTAAATTACGTTATTCGATGCCATGACCACATATTACTCATTTTATCTTTGAATATTTAAGTGTCTATACGCTAAGCTCTAGTTTATTGTTAGAATCAGTAATAGAGTTCAATGTGGTTTAATCAGAGATGTTGTCAGTAAGGAAAAATCTTAGTGTAAGCCGGTAACCAAAACAAGAAATAAATCAACCTCTCTGAATTTCTTTGCCTGGTAAACCATTAACAGATCTTGGTGCTTGATTTCTGTTGCAGCTTTTCAGTTTTATTGATGTTGTGCCTGTCATCAAAAGAGTGCTGTAGTGTGGTTTTCTTGGTTTGGTTTGAGATTGTGGTATTTTCCTCTGAAGCGTCATTTGGCTTCTCTGTGTAAGGGTTTTAAAAAGCGTTGCAGCATATCTCATAATGTAGTTACAGTTAGCTTTTTTGTGGCTGTCACAACATTGGCAGAGATACCGTTGCGGAATGTGGAATACCAAATTTGAGACTTACCTCCTACAAACCATATAATCATTTGAGCCGTGTCACGACAAAAACAACAAAGTGGCATGTGCGCCCAGCGAAGACTCAGATCAGCCAGGGCATCCGCCAATCTGATCAGAGTCTTGGCTATCCGCATGGATCCTAGACACCTAGCTGCCGTTTTAGTGCACAGCAAAGACTCTGATCAGACTGGGCTGTCACCCAGACTGATCTGAGTCTTCGCTGGGCGCACATGCCACTTTGTTTGTTTTCCTGTGACGCGGGTCATCTTTTCTTTCAATGTCTGTCATACCAGAACGCGCTTAGCAGAGACAATACAAGTTTACCTCCCTAATCAAAATCAAAATTAAATTGGTTTTTATTTCACTTGCCTATATTTGTTATGTCCCTTTGTTTTTAATTAAGATTCTCTATGTTGTCTAGTAAAGATGCCATTATTTTCTTTCATATGGATTGTGGTATTGTTGCATTACTCTTATAAGGGTAGCTGTTTAAGTGCCCGGTGTTTATAGTTGGTCAGATTTTATAAAACCTTGAACGTATAGCCACAACAGAGACATTGTTGAACAATTACGGTTTTTTAGCTTTAAGTTTATTTCATCATAAAGTAGTGTTAATAAACATTACAGTAATTTAAGGGGTGCCAAACAGGTTAGGCATCCGTGTTTACCAGGGCCCGGTTTCACAATCTTAAGGACGACCTTAAAGTTAAGGTATAAAAATTCATATGTAAATAAAAGCTTACAAAAACTAAATATATTTGAGATTTCTTTCGTATTACATTTCGCTGACAATTGTGAGTAGGATCACGCAAAAACTGCGATTTTCAAAATAATTTTAATATGGATTTTCTAATGGCGAAAATTTGCACCTTAAAGGACCTGGTATGATAAGGCCCATATTTGGCCCCCAGAAAACGCATTTTTCAAAAGTTCTATTTCGATAACTAAAGTGCATTCATAGGAAAGTTCTAACCTAAAATGTAACAGCAAATACAAAATCAACCAGTTCTTGCTTAAAATATTTGTGTTTGTAATCTTGAACATACCCATAGCCCCAGCGGATTCTGGCGAAATTGACGAATTTGGTAGCCTTTGCGGCTTCCAAAATATATGAGCCCGGCCTTCAGCACATTTTATATTTTATATGCAGACATAAGTTTTATATATTTACATGCCATGAAAATATTAAATGTGCTGGAGACCGGGCTCTATGTTTATTTTTAACTTTTTGTTACCAAACTGGCAGCGTTTGGAACATTTTCTCTGTTTTCTCAACACAAAAACGCCCATATCTCCGCTCATAGACAAATAAACATACGTGTGGGTATTCATTTTCTTAGTTAGAACACAAGGAATAATTTGGTATACATTCCGTTTTGATCTGTTAGCGTCTCTGGACTTGCAAACTTGAGTGGGTGGGGTACCTTGACAGGTCTTGTGCAGTGCACAGGTAATCAGCCATGGTACCCAACATATAAGCATTTCATCAAAAGCCTATTATCAAGAGCTTTCAAAAGCTATTGTAAATGACTTGTTTCTTTAAAGGACAAATCATTAAACTCGGTTTTTCTTGCAATTTTCCTTCATATTATTGAGCCAACATAAGCATGTCAGAAATCATGTTATTCTGAGAATTAACAAATATGAAACATATTATTTCTGTTTGTTCCCATATGCAGAAATGATAAGCAACTGAAACCATGCAATTTTAAGAGAATTTGAATGAGGGCCAAAAATGGCCCTTATCATACCAGGTCCTTTAAGGTGGTCCTCTACTTTAAGAATGATTGTGAACCTTGGCCCTGGTTGATATTGCTTGTACGCCTGCCCTGGTAGTCATATATTACCCTAGTCCTTGTTTTAATGGTGCGGTGGTATAGTGATTCACTTTTCAAACAAAAAGATTCATTTTACAAAGTTTCCACTAATTTAAAAATCCACTATAGTGTTTAATGAATTGAAATAGTACGATAATCTATCTACATTTAACTAAAGTAAACAGTAGTTTAAGGGAATTGCCCTTAGTACCAAAGATAGGGATTATCTTACATGGGTGCGAGGTGTGGATAGAAAAATCCGTCACGAGGGTCAGTGTTCGGCATCACTGGGGTTGCCGAGTGATGCCGAATAGTGATCCCGAGTGACGGACTTTTCTATCCGCACCTCACACCAGATACTTTTTCTTGCACACAACGTTTTGTTTTTACTTTAGAGCTTGTTAAAATGCAAAGTGTAAGTGCTTGAGACGTTTCTATCTGATTTTGAAAAAAGATGCCGCTTACAACGAACGCCAGTCGGCTCTTTACGTCAACGTCTGGCGTGCATAAACTGACATCATTTTTGCCGTCTTCGTTACGTCGTCATCTAAAAAGTCAACGTCACTTGACGACGCAGATACGTGACCTCCAATACAACCAATGCACTAAATGCTCGTGGTTTTGATCCGGTCCTGGGTGAGATAACATAGGTGAGATTATAACAATCCATCATGAGTGTCCATGTAGGAAAGGGAAATCTCACCGGAGGGATCGGGATTTCAACCAGGAACGAGGCTTGCCGAGTTCCTGATTGAAATTCTGACCCCGATTGATCTGTCTTGTCTATGGATGCATTCTCTTGAGTACGCCGGTCCTTATCGATCTTTAAGGGTAGGGGTCAGTAGAAAGTGCACCTATTGTCTAGCAATTGTGGCCGTATGGCATCTTTACCATCCCTTTGTCTCTAAGTTTGAGACTGGCAATCTGGAGGCGAATTTTCTCTAAGTGTTAATCGTGACAAAAAGTTTGGTTTGCTGCAATTCGTTTGTTATTTGTTGTTTTTCCTTAATGCTGATCTACGGACTATCGAGGAGCATTGACAAAATGTTTTTAAGTTTTTACATGATACGCGCAAAACATGATTTTCATACTTGGGTGATTATCCACTGCACTACGGGAACATGTGAGGATATTTTATGCCAAAACATAAAGACACAGTTGCCTGATATACATTTACATGCTATCTTGGTCCAAATATTATCCATTAAGTAAAATTGAAAACCCAAGACGGAGTTTTGAATGATACAATCTTTTGCATGCAAAAAAATACATATATAGAGCATATGATATGAACATTTTAAAGAATTTCACTGAGCCAATTTTGAAAAAAAAATATAAAAAGTTTTCTTCCATACGAATGAAGTGAAACAATGTTGACGATTTCACCCTAACTTTTTAAATCGTTAACATTGTTTGACGTAAATTGATATGGAAGTAAATTTCATATTTTTTATTTCAAAATTGGCTAAGTAAAATTCCTGAAAATGTTGATATCATATGCTCCGTATATGTGTCTTTTCGCATGAAAAAGATTGTATCATTCAAAGCTCCCTCTCACTTATAAAATTACGGTGAAATCGTCAACATTCTTTCGCTTCATTTCATATGGGAGAAAACTTTGAATATTTTTTTTTCAAAATTGGCTCGGTGAAATTCCTTTAAATGTTCATATAATATGCTCCATATATTTGTCTTTACGCATGCAATAGATTGTATGATTCAAAACTCCCTCTTACTTATAAAGTTACGGTGAAATCGTCAACAACCTTTCACTTCATTTCATAAGGGAGAAAAATTTATTTATTTTTTTTCAAAATCGGCTATGTGAAATTCTTCATAATGTTCATATAATATGCTCCATATATGTGTCTTTATACATGCAAAAGATTGTATCATTCAAAACTCCCTCTCACTTATAAACTTACGGTGAAATCGTCAACATTGTTTAACGTAAATAAATATGGAAGAAAATTTCATATTTGTTTTTTTTTTTTTCAAAATTGGCTCAGTGAAATTCCCTAAAATGTTCATATCATCCATTTATGTGTCTTTATGCATGCAAAAGATTGTATCATTCAATACTCCCTCTCAGTTATAAAATTACGGTGAAATCGTCAACATTGTTTGACGTAAATTAGTATGGAAGTAAATTTCATATTTTTATTTCAATATTGGCTCAGTGGAATTCCTTAAATTGTTCATATCATATGCTCCGTATATATGTCTTTACGCATGCAAAAGATTGTATCATTCAAAACTCCCTCTCACTTATTAAATTACGGTGAAATCGTAAACATTCTTTCACTTCATTTCATATGGGAGAACAATTTTAATATTTTTTTTTTCAAAATTGGCTCAGTGAAATTCCCTAAAATGTTCATATGATATGCTCCATATATCATTCAAAACTCCCTCTCACTTATAAAGTTACGGTGAAATCGTCAACATTGTTTGACGTAAATTAATATGGAAGAAAATTTCATAATTTCTTTCAAAATTTGCTCAGTGAAATTCCTTAAAATGTTCATATCATATGCTCCGTATATGTGTCTTTACGCATGCAAAAGATTGTATCATTCAAAACTCCCTCTCACATATAAAATAACGGTGAAATCGTCAACATTCTTTCACATCATTTCATATTGGAGAAAAATTTTAATTTTTTTTTTTTCAAAATTGGCTCAGTGAAATTCCTCAAAATATTCATATAATATGCTCCATATATGTGTCTTTATGCAAGTAAAAGATTGTATCATTCAAAACTTCCTCTCAATTTTAAAGTTACGGTGAAATCGTCAACATTGTTTTACGTAAATTAATATGGAAGAAAATTTCATATTTTTTTTTAAAATTGGCTCAGTAAAATTCCTTAAAATGTTCATATTATATTATAAAGAATGTTCACGATTTCACCGTAATTTTATAAGTGAGAGGGAGTTTTGAATGATACAATCTTTTGCATGCGTAAAGACACATATATCGAGCATATGATATGAACATTTTAAGGATTTTTCTTGAGCCAATTTGAAAGAACATGTAATTTTCTTCCATATGGAGCATATGAACATTTTGAGGAATTTCACCGAACCAATTTTGAAAAAAAATATATTAAAATTTTATATATTAACATTGTTTGACGTAAATTAATATGGAAGAAAATTTTATATATTTTTTTCAAAATTGGCTGGGTGGAATTCCTTAAAATGTTCATATCATATGCTCCTTATATGTGTCCTTACGCATGCAAAAGATTGTATCATTCAAAATTCCCTCTCACTTATAAAATTACGGTGAAATCGTCAACATTCTTTCACTTCATTTCATATGGGAGAAAACTTTTAATTTTTTTTTTTTCAAAATTGGCTCAGTGAAATTCCTCAAAATGTTCATATAATATGCTCCATATATGTGTCTTTATGCAAGTAAAAGATTGTATCATTAAAAACTTCCTCTCAATTTTAAAGTTACGGTGAAATCGTCAACATTGTTTTACGTAAATTAATATGGAAGAAAATTTCATATTTTTTTTTAAAATTGGCTCAGTAAAATTCCTTAAAATGTTCATATTATATTATAAAGAATGTTCACGATTTCACCGTAATTTTATAAGTGAGAGGGAGTTTTGAATGATACAATCTTTTGCATGCGTAAAGACACATATATCGAGCATATGATATGAACATTTTAAGGAATTTCATTGAGCCAATTTGAAAGAACATGTAATTTTCTTCCATATGGAGCATATGAACATTTTGAGGAATTTCACCGAACCAATTTTGAAAAAAAATATATTAAAATTTTATATATTAACATTGTTTGACGTAAATTAATATGGAAGAAAATTTCATATATTTTTTTCAAAATTGGCTGGGTGGAATTCCTTAAAATGTTCATATCATATGCTCCTTATATGTGTCCTTACGCATGCAAAAGATTGTATCATTCAAAATTCCCTCTCACTTATAAAATTACGGTGAAATCGTCAACATTCTTTCACTTCATTTCATATGGGAGAAAACTTTTAATTTTTTTTTTTTCAAAATTGGCTAAGTGAAATTCCTTAAAATGTTCATATAATATGCTCCATATATGTGTCTTTATGCATGCAGAAGATTGTATCATTCAAAATTCCCTCTCACTTATAAATTTAGTGTGAAATCATCAACATTCTTTCAATTCATTTCATATGGAAGAAAATGTTTAATATTTTTTTTTTCAAAATTGGCTCAGTGAAATTCTTTAAAATGTTCATATCATATGCTCTATATATGTGTCTTTTTGCATGCAATAGATTGTATCATTCAAAAATCCCTCTCACTTATAAAGTTACGGTGAAATCGTCAACATTGTTTGACTTAAATTAATGCGGAATAAAATTTCATATTTTTTTCAAACTTGGCTCAGTGAAATTCCTTAAAATGTTCATATCATATGCTCCATATACGTGTCTTTTTGCATGCAAAAGATGGTATCATTCAAAACTCCCTCTCACTTATAAAGTTAGTGTGAAATCAACATTATTTCACTTCATTTCATATGGAAGAAAACTTTTATTGTTTTTTTTTTCCAAATTGGCTCAGTGAAACTACTTCAAATGTTCATATTATATGCTCCATACATGTGTTTTTGTGCATACAAAAAATTGTGTCTACTAGATACTGCTAATTGAATATGCATAAATACAAAAAAAACGGACGGACGGTTACACGGATACATACCTAGACGGCCACAGCAGTATTTCCATAAGGTGCACGGGTACTGTTCCATGTTTTCTGTCTGTGTGATTTTTTCTTTCGGTATTTCATACACGGAGGATCTTACACGAGTGGTCATTTCATATGAAATTCATGAAACCAGCCTTCGGCAAGTGAAAGCTTCTGTTTATCATACGGCCGTTTAAAATAGGAGTTTACCGCCTTCAAAATTAACATTATAAAACGAAGAAAACGCATTGTTGATATAGATATTGTCAACGACGTTACATGCTCGCGCAAAAGTGTTATTACACGTGTGGTCATACGAGTTTTATGACACGACGCTATCCACTGAATAACAGCGACGTCATATGATAAAAATGGATTTAAGTAGAATATTGAATATTTGGTACACATGTTGACAGTGAAATCTCTCCCTCTTTGCTCTTTATAGCGAAACTAATAAACTACTACCATTTTACTAAAGCCATAAAGCGAGGGTAAAGTTGGATTCGCCGACAGTTCTAATTTTAATATGTTTTATATTAGGTCATGATCACAACCATTTGATTATGCGCCTGTAATATTTAATTTATGTTATTATTTCAACACTTTTACGTGTATATATAATTCGTTTGAAGTATACAGACTGCGACCTTATGGCTGTGCAGACAACCTAGGCTCACAATCGCCTGTGCAGCTTTCATCTGCGGATCCATTTGGAATATTCCCTGTTCACAGGGTATAATCGATTCCTCTAATTTTCGCTTCCTGCAGAGACTGAACATCATATTCGTCTTCCGCCGAGACTGTCCGCGATCTCTTGCTTCCTGCCGAGACTTCTGTACATGATAAATGGCTTTCTGCAGAGATTGTCCGTGTGATTCTGCTTCCTGCCGAGGCTCTCGACAAGAAGCAGATTCACGCGGACAGTCTCGGCAGGAAGCAATTTTAGGAGGACAGTAGTCTCTGCAGGAAGCAAGAGTTCGCGGACAGTCTCGGCGGAAGCCAATATGACGGACAGTCTCTGCAGGAAGCGAAAATTGGCGGAATCGATTATACCCTGTGCTGTTATACATGAGAGTATGTGCAGCGAATACAAATCAGATGTGCAACTTGATCAAACTTTCCACTCTATCCTGTATCAGCTCTTACAATAAATATTATATGAAGAAGTTGCATCATCAGAGGGCAGAGACATGGCTTAATGTCAAACTACTTTAAGTCATGTAACGGAAGCAGGATTGTTGCGCAATCAGGAAAATTAAATAAATGCATGTATTCGAAGTTCTTGAAAAATAAAAATTACTAACGTGACAGACCTGAGACCAGAGATACTGCAACCCAGTTCAAACCGTACGTAATGTTTATTTTATTAGACATTCAGTCGGTCACACAAAATGAAAGTGTAATTTTCTAATATAACTTCCTTATTTACAGTTCTATTATATAATGAGACACAAGGACGTGTTAAACACCATTTCTATTTACATTTAATGCTGAGAAGAACTAGCGCACTAATTTAGTTTTCGTACCTTTTAGCCGAAGTGATCACGGAAGATTTAATGCATAATTATCATGATTATGTGTTCTTTCAAAGTAACGTTCGAAACCAATCATTGCCGCAGGTCATGGCCGTGTTTGCAGTTTGACATTTTAAGTGCTTTAATGGCATTTAAAATTGTCAAGGCCACCAAAGTTTAGTCATTTTTTAAATCTGTCTCAAAGTTAAGGCTCTAAGAGTTTGATAAAAGTCCTCCAAGGATTCAAAAGCACGAAACCGCGCCAGAGGAAATACAGGGGGCACCTCAATTGTTGTATTGGCTTGAATAAATGCAAAGGTCACACTTACCTAATCAGTTATTTGGCACGTCTCGGTGCTTTATTTCTGAATGTCCGAGGCCAAATGAAATCTGACATATGGGCATGTCGAGAACTTAAGCAGGTGATTGAATACAATTTCTATTGATAAAGTTGATAATAAAATCAGTTAAAATTTAACCTAGGAGCTGCGATCAGATCTTGGGCAGTAAATTAAAAAAAAAAGTAAAACAAAATCATACCCATAGTTAAAATATAATTGAACCACTTCACATAGTAAGAAAAGCTACCTAAAGTTTTATAGAAATGAAGGAGTTGCAGAAACAAGATTTGAATCATTTGAAAGATAAAGGGTTGTAACTCTGACAGAAAGCATCCTAGAATATGAGTTTCAGATGATGACAGTATCTTGGCTCTTTCTTGATAACTAGCCAAATACTGAGGGAGAAAGTTGTGGACATAAAATCGGTGAACTTAGTAAAATCAAGGGTTGTAACTCTGGCAGAGAAGTTCGATCACCACCCCGAGACAATATAGAAATAACAATGCCTGAGATGTTTTTCGAAAACCCAGTGAAAAACTGAAGTAGGAGTTGCAGCCCAATAGGACCTGTAAGTCTGCTAGAAAGGACCGATAATGACTGCGACAAAACTTTTGTCCGAGTCATTATCGGTTCTTTCTTTAAGACTTCATCATCAATCTTTTAAAAGTTGGTCATCAATATTTCAAAAGTTGAAATTTAGTTGAAAGATAAAGGAGATGTGCCAATAAGCTTGGTTTTCATGGACGATTCCTTTATATGCTCTTTATTATCTAGAGCCGAGGTACATAATGAACGCCAAAAATTAATCTGCGCCGATATGTCAATTTCATTAATCCTTGAAATTTGGATACAGCAAATATTAAGAGTTTTACAGTATACTACAGATGGTGATAACAGTATCTTGAATCCATATCACTCTCAGTTGAAAAGTATTAACGAAAATATGTTTGCGAAAGCAATGTTCTTCAGTGAGTGACACTAATATCGTGAACGTTTTATGTATTTATCCACGGAAGGGTTCAAGAAATCGTCAAGCAGAAAAAAAAGCCTGTCGCTATATGTCCACGCATCCCATTTCCACTTACTGACTTCACACACTGACTTCACTTATTGTGGTCGTCCACTGATATTCAAACGCTGTATTTATTCAACATAAACTGCATAGTTACTCAGTAGTACAGTAAGTACCGTGGTACAGGACCTGGCGGTGAATGAATCGCTTAGTATGCAAGTCAGCTCCTGTTATACGAAAGTCATCTCCTGATGGCACACACAACATGATTTGACAGAATCATATTGACAAGGCCATTGTACCAGCTGACAGATTCTCACTGAATTTGCGGTGACGTGATTAGGAGCGAGCAAAATGAAGGCTTGTGGTACACTTCACAGTCATCGTACAAGTGTATTGCAGATAGCAAGGTATGAATGGAGAAAACTGATGCACGTTTAAAAGAAACAGCAGAGAATATTTCTGTTTCTGTAAAGCTAAATATTCGGAAATAACAGAAAATGTGTAAAATCAGAAACGGAATCGGATAAAAGCTGTATTTCCAGACGTTCCAAGCCGATTTTATTTTTTTTTTACTTTCTTACACTGACTACCAGCAAGCACAAAGCTATTTAAACGACACTGAATCAATCAACGTTGGTTCAACGTCATGGCGTTGAATCAACGTTGATTCAATGTTGTTTCAAACTCGTGTGCCAGCTGGGAGTGTGTATGTCACTGAAATGTACTGTGTTGATTTCATAATACTTCATGCGGTGTCATAGGTTGTTTATACTCGGAGACATTCTCATCAATCTTCATCAACATGTTTCATGTATTCATTTCTACTTAAAATGGCACTTGAAACAGAAGTGAAAAGACTCAAGGAAAAATGCTTAGAGTACGAGGGGCATTTTAGAAATAATGTAAATGATCTCAGGGTAGCCTATTGCCTGATATTAAGCAGTAGTGTTATATATCATTGGAAAGCCAAATTCAAGTGCTTTAGAATGGTATGCGTTAAAAGAATATCTAAGTCACCCATGCATGACATCACATGCTTATACGTCATAAGGGTGTAGATACTGGAAACTATACATTTTCACTGAAAGTCTCTCGTGTTCTTTTGCTGTTTGTGCAATGAGAAAATGATATATAAGAAAGTTATACAGAAATCGTTTCCAGATTCTACACAAGTAACGTAATAAACGAGATTTTTTGTCTGCCATGTGGTTATAAATGCAAAGTTATTATAAATGCATTATATCAATAAAATTTAGATTTTTGAATCAATCACATCCAATTTCAACAAATGATAGACATTTTATTCTTGAAATGATTAGGTCACTATATTTTGTTACGACTGGCATCAAATCACTGATGAGACTGGATGAAACGTGTGCAAATCCCACGCCGGAAGTTGCAAAGTAGCAGCAATTCATGTAAAATACAAAACAATAATAATGAAATTATCTTCTAATAAAAAGGCACAAGCTCAATATATTTAACTTTGTTTAATGTCACAAATTAGAGGGGCATGTTGATAGAAAAATTCATATATAAAGACTTGAAAGACTTGTTATTTAATATGATATATTTACATCGAAATATGTTGGTGGGTGGGGAAACGTGTCGTTAAAAATCAGGTAGGCCACTGACAAAAGAGCATAAGGTGCAATAAAAGATTATTTATAACAGAAAACAAGCATGAAGAATTAAATCTTATTTATTTTTTGTTTCATATCTGTCATCAAACATTCACTTTCACTTAATTTGACCTCAGAATCGAAGTTTAAACAACTCACTGTACATTTAAATTTAGCGCAGGAAGTGACGTCATCAGAAATGCGCATTGTTCCATGATTAGCCTATTTTGCAAGGTCAATCTTGTGTGTCAGCAAGGCTGATACAATGCTTTTTATACTGAAATAATTTTTTTATAACAGCTATTATAGCTATCACTCCATAGCTGCTTGTATCCAGAGTTAAGAAAGTATGAATTTGTCTTTACATAAATATTGCGCCTGTTTCTACTCAGTGTTCTAACCCTAACAACAATTGTCAAAGCATATTTTGAAGAATTTACCAGTGCCTCAATTTTTTGAGTGAATGCCATTGGGTGATTGTAAACCTAAAAGTTAAGACACAAATTTAAAAAATTTGTCAACATTCCTAGGAATGGCCGACTCATTTACACTATTTCTGAAATGACCCTCGTAATTATATTATCAACGGAGTTGTTTTTAATATCATTCATATGTCAGTCATTCCTGGAGTAACTAGATTTTCACGTTCATTCAAAAACTCTCGAATTTGCATTTGTAAAATTGAATTAACCATTATCAACAGGGCCTGGCGTAACTTGTAAAACTAGATAAAACACACCCAGCGGAAACGTACCTCATTTATGAAAATATGAAAAACCAAATGAGCCGCAACACAACAAAACCAACAGTGTGGTTGTGCGACCAGCGCAGACTCGGATCCGCCTGGGCATCCGCCCAGTCTGATCAGAGTCTGCGCTGTCCGCATGGAGATAGCTTAGACCCTTAGCTACCCTTTCAGCACTTAACAAAGAGTCTGGGCAGACTGGGCAGATGTCCAGGCTGATCTGAGTCTGCGCTGGGCGTACAACCACATTGTTGGTTTTGTCGTGTCGCGGCTCAATTGCATAAGTTATTCTTCAATCCGAAATTTATAAGCTTCCAACCTAACTTTGAGCTAACAAACTGAATTTTTCACATCTTCAGTTCTTTGTTTCAAGTTTCCCACTTAAAGATATACGCCCTGATATGTTTCTATAAAATTTCAAATTTCTCACGAAAAATCGTATCAAAGACATAAAAATGATTTATAGTAAAAGTACTTTAATCTACCAAATTTATAATTTGTGCCGGTCACCGGAAATAGGAGAATGTAAGAAAATATATAAAAACGCGGGAATAGCGGGTCGTCATTCCCGCCAAAAACGAATACTGGATACGCCCAGTAATCATGGTTAATCAGGGAAATGTTATATCGTGAATAATTTTAAGTCCTTTCTTTAATCAACACCGGACAGTTATTGGCTGAAAAGATCTCACGTGCACGGATTACAGATAAATGCTATTGTAAAATTTAGTTTTCAATGTATAAAGCTCCTAGAAAGCTTTAAACCATATCTTCACTCTCTGCTCAACTTCAACACCGTGGTTATTTAGAAATATAGGTTTAGGTGAAACCAGTTAAAGTTCTTGTTCTTCTGGCTCGCCATCACCAAATTAGAAATTCTTTCACTTTACGCAATTTCATCCAACATCTTATGCTCACTGACAGAAATTGATGATTTTTTTGTGAAAAGACACCATTTTCGTTTTCTTCTCTGTTTCCGACTATTGTAAACGTCTAATATTGAAACGAACCAACACAGGATGCGGAGGTATCCGGTCTTAGGTAAAAAAAAATGATTGAAACAATGGTATTTAAGACTCTAAATGGTTTTATCTCAGATTATTTTGAAAGGGGGAGTTCCACCCTATAGGAAATTTACATAGGGTTCTGCCCACGAACCGAATTCCATAATATTATGCATAGTGATTGTCTAGGACATAACTATTGCCTTTGTGAAATATTTGCTGATCCATCTATTTTAATTGTTAAATTACAACATTTTAATTGGATGGGATGCAAAAAATAGGGGCACCCTAATTTCAAGCAGCCCAAAGCTGTAGGATTTTTGAATTTCTGGCCCGTTTTATTCTCAAAATGATTCCTAGTAATTCTTGATTATGTATATACCACATTTGTATTCAAATGTATACCATAAAACTTTCCATATTAACTTTTGTTTGCAGATGCCCCCAAATTTCAGCTCCTTAAATTTTTTGAACAAATTAAATTTTCGATTGGACTATGTTGCAGTTCCTGTCAACCTGTCAAATTAATAAGAAATTAGGCCATACGTGTGTAAATCATAATTACAAATTTTCGTGAAAATTGAAAACCGGTAACATGATTTTTTGGAATGCTGAATGTTAACAGTTGAAAAAACACAAAATTTAGGAATGCATATACATGTAGTTTTGTGATTATTTTTATGCTAAATATTTTTAGTTTTTGTAAATTTTATTATCTATTTGCATCACCAAATCCTTCATTGTCGACCCCACTTGCGGTGAGCGAGACATAGTTGTTACAACTTCAGTTCGGTGTATGTGCGAATGTGCGTTAGTGCGTGCGTGTGTTCGTGCACCCGTCCGAAGTTGTCCGGGCCATAACTTTTACATTTATGGATGGAGTTCAAAATAATTTGGCACAATTGTTCTCCTTGATAAATAGCAGTGCCATTTGAAACATTTGGTCAGGTAGGTCCAAGGTCAAGGTCACACTTGAAGGTCAAATGATAAAATTGTCATAAATTGAGCTTGGCCGGGCCACAACTTCTACATTTATGGATTGATTGCAAAATAATTCGGCACAATTGTTTCCCTTGATAAGTAGAAGTGCCATTTAAAACATTTGGTCAGGTAGGTCCTAGGTGAAGGTCACACTTGAAGGTCAAATGATAAAATTGACCAAAATTGAGCTTGTCCGGGCCATAACTTCTACATTTATGGATGGATTTCAAAATAATTTGACACAATTGTTCTCCTTGATGCGTAAAAGTGCCATTTGAAATATTTGGTCAGGTAGGTTCAAGGTCAAGGTCAAACTTGAGGGTCAAATGATAGAATTGTCATAAATTGAGCTTGTCTGGCCCATAACTTCTACACTTATGGATGGATTTCTAAATAATTCGTCACAATTGTTCTTCTTGATGAGTAAAAGTTCCGTTTGAAACATATGGTCAGGTAGGTCCAAAGGCAAGTTCACACTTGAAGGTTAAATGATAAAATTGTCATAAATTGAACTTGTCCGAGCCATAACTTCTACACTTATGTATGGATTTTAAAATGATTGGGCATAGTTGTTCTCCTTGATAAGTAGAAGTGCCATGTGAAATATTTAGTCAGGTAGGTCCAAGGTCAAGGTCACACTTGAAGGTCAAATGATATAATGGTCATAAACTGAGCTTGTTCAGGGCATTTCTGCTACATTTGTGCATGGATTTCAAAATAATTGGGCACAGTTGTTCCCCTTCTTAATGAGTAGAAGTGCTATTCGAAACATTTGTTTATGTAGGTTGAAGGTCGTGGTCATTTTTGAAGGTCAAATGATACAATGGTCATAAATAGAGCTTGTCCAGACCATTTCTGTTATATTTACGGATGGATTTCAAAATAATTTGGCACAGTCGTCCTCCTTGATGAGTAAAGGTGTCATTTGAAGCATTTATTCTGGTAGGTCCAAGGGTCAAGGTCACACTAGAAGGTTAAATGATAAAACTGTTGAGCTTTTCCCAGCTATTACTATTACATTTATGCATGGATTTCAAGATAATTTGGCACAATTGGTCTCCTTGATGAGTAAAAATGTCATGTGAAATATTTATTCTGGTAGGTCCAATGTTGTATTTATTTTTCTTTATACACTGTCGAGTGGTCGGAGTTAATTTAGTTTTCCATTTATTTCTCAGACAAAATAGATCAATATATCTGCATATGGAGCTTTTTATTATGATTGTAGTTTAGGTTACTATTATTATTACTAAAAAAATAAAGTGTTTCTATGAACATATTAACACTTAAATGACAGTTATTTATTATGTGACATGCATTTTTGTCTAACAAATCACGTTCATCTATATATCATGCATTATATGACAATGTTACCGGTTTTCAAATTTCATGAAATTCCTCTGGTACAAAGAGGAAACATATGGCCTATTTTTCATGAAATTTCATAGGTTGACACTGACTGGAACATACATAAATTTTGGGATGTTTTTTGTTTTTTAATAGTTTTAGTGTCACTTTTAGCCATATTTTCTGACTTAATGTTTAAAAAAAAGTTTAGTTTGCATGTTTGCATTAGCATAAATGGAATCAAAGATATCCATATGGAGCCCTTTTACTATTTTAGTTCACACTTTACGAAATTGAATCAAGCTGATGATTTATGATTGACTCAAGTTTATTATAAGGCAGGTATCACAACAAAATGGGAGTACTTCAAGGTGCTCTCATGAGACCTTAAAGTCCAAACTGAGATAAATAAATGCATATATGCTGTTGTTAGGTTCAAAATATTAAACATGCAAAATAACAAGAAAATCCATGCGTGGGTAGATTTGGAACCCCCCCCACCCCCTTTTCATTGTTTGTCTATGCTAACGCATCACTATTATAAAGTTGAACCAGTTCGTTTTTTTATTGATTGATTTATTTGATGCTTAACGTCCACGGTAAACATCTATGGTCATGTCGGGACGGTCAGTTAACCTAACCAGACTATTCCTGGGCAGGCTTAGACCTCCTAAGCGGTTAACCAGTACTAAGTGCACATACTTTCGCCAGTAACTGACAACTGCCCTTCTTAAGTCAGCGGAAGGAGAAACGAAAGTATGTGGCCAGACCAGGTTTCGAACCCAGGACCTCTGACTTATGAGTCAGGTGCCCTACCGATTGCGCTACGCGGCCCGGCGAACCAGTTCGTAGAAAGGAAAATAAGAGAATAGTAGTTTAAGGTTGAGTCGTATCGGATATGGTTCCCCAAAATCAACAGCCCCTGAAGCATGTTAGTCCTTCTTTGTAGTATGAAGCAAGCCTGATCTCTATCCTGCATCTGCTTGAGCAAAATGTCAGTGACAACGCATCCAGAGAATACCTCAATCTTCTTGCAAAATAAGAGCCCTATGGAACGTGTGTCCCTTTGTCCTTCGGGTTAGATTCGGGATATGCAGAACTGAACCACTGTTATGATTTAACACCAAAAGGTCATTGTGTACGTACCTACTTGGGTTGTAAGATATATTTGTGTTTATAGGGTCAGGTGAATTACTTAGCTAGCAGGCTAATGGTTAATTGTGTTGGCATGATTGCATATTAACCTGTAAGCAATATCCATCACACAATCTAATGGGGTCTAAGTGACTGATAAAAATAGTCATGTCCTCATTAGTCACTTTTGATGTTTTAGTTTACTAACGTAGTCACTATGCCTATCTTTTGATCTATTTAGAGACGAAACTTTTATATATTTATTTAAAGGTATTCCATCGTATTTCACTACGAAATAATCACAAAGTTATGAAACTGGTTAGTTGTATGCAACACAATTAAGATTTGTTCAAAATATCTTCAGCGAGAACATCTTTGTCACGGAGGCAGAGACGATAAATCAATGCATACCCTTCTTGAATATTCACGAATACTTTGTCGTCATAAATTGATTGACTCCCACAGGCGTTTCTGCAAATATGTTTTGAATTTTATGCTTGGTGGAGTAAATAACTTTGCAATAGCATTAACCTCTAATCTGTGCACGTGAGTTCTTTTCAGCCAATAACTGTCTGAAGTCGATTAAAGAAAGGGCTTAAAATTATTCATGATTTAACTTTAACCTGATTAGCTTTGATTGCTGGCCGTATCCAGTCTTCATGTTTGGCAGGAGTAGCGGTCCGCTATTGCCGCTCTTTTTGTGTATTTTTTAGCTCACCTGTCAAGGTGAGCTTATAGTATAGCCATGGTCCGTCGTCCGTCGTCGGCGTCGTCGGCGTCGTCGGCGTCCACACTTTTAAACACCAATATCTCCAACACCAGCTGGCCAATCTGGATCAAATATTATGTGTAGCATTGTTGGGGTGGGGGATTGACTACATAAGGTTTAAGGGCAGATTGGATTGGAACTCTGGTTGCCATGGCAACATATAGCTCCCATAGACTTATAATGGGAAAAACTTCAAAAATCTTCTTCTCTGAAACCATGAGGCCCAGAGCTAACATATTTAGTATGTACCAATGTCTAGTGGTCCCCTACATAAATCCTGCCAACCATGCCCCTGGGGCCCAAATTGGCCACGCCCCGGGGGGTCATTAGCTCCCATAGACTTACAATGGGAAAATCTTAAAAAATCTTCTTCTCTGAAACCATGAGGCCCAGAGCGTACATATTAAGTATGTACCAATGTCTAGTGGTCCCCTACATAAATCCTGCCAACCATGCCCCTGGGGCCCAAATTGGCCACGCCCTGGGGGTCATTAGCTCCAATAGACTTATAATGGGAAAATCTTAAAAAATCTTCTTCTCAGAAACCATGAGGCCCAGAGCTCACACATTCAGTGTGTACCAATGTCTAGTGGTCCCCTACATAAATCCTGCCAACCATGCCCCTGGGGCCCAAATTGGCCACGCCCCGGGGGTCATTAGCTCCCATAGACTTACAATGGGAAAATCTTAAAAAATCTTCTTCTCAGAAACCATGAGGCCCAGAGCTTACATATTAAGTATGTACCAATGTCTAGTGGTCCCCTACATAAATCCTGCAAACCATGCCCCTGGGGCCCAAATTGGCTACGCCCCCGGGGTCATTAGCTCCCATAGACTTACAATGGGAAAATCTTAAAAAATCTTCTTCTCTGAAACCGTGAGGCCCAGAGCTTACATATTAAGTATGTACCAGTGTCTAGTTGTCCCCTACATAAATCCTGCCAACCATGCCCCTGGGGCCCAAATTGGCCACGCCCCGGGGGTCATTAGCTCCCATAGACTTACAATGGGAAAATCTTAAAAAATCTTCTTCTCTGAAACCATGAGGTCCAGAGCTTACATATTTAGTATGTACCAATGTCTAGTGGTCCCCTAGATAAATCCTGCCAACCATGCCCCTGGGGCCCAAATTGGCCACTCCCTGGGGTCATTAGCTCCCATAGACTTACAATGGGAAAATCTTCTTCTCTGAAACCATGAGGCCCATAGATTATATATATAGCATGTATCAATGTCTAGTGATCCCCTACTAAAATCCTGCCAACAATGCCCCTGGGGCTCAAATTGGCCACGCCCCAGGGGGTCATTTGTTTATATATGGCTATATAGCCTAAGATCCTTCAAAAATCTTCTTCTTTGGAACCATGAGACCCAGAGCTTATATATATAGTATTTAGCAATGTTTAGTGGTCCCCTACATAAGTCCTCCCAACCAAGCCTCGGGGGTCCAAACTGGCCAATCCCCAGGGGTCATAAGCTCCCATAGACTTATAATGGGAATAACTTCAAAAATCTTCTTCTCTGAAACCATGAGGCCCAGAGCTTACATATTTAGTATGTACCAATGTCTAGTGGTCCCCTACATAAATCCAGCTTACATTTTATAACTCAGGTGAGCGATTGTTGCCCTTGGGCTACTTGTTTTAAATTCTCCTATTTTCAGTGACAATCACAAATCATAAATTTTGCAGTTAAATATACTTTCAATAGCAATCATAATCATGTCTAGGATGGATGAAATCTTTTGTGAGAAATTTAAAAGTTAATAGAAATATTGAGGGTGTAAATCTTTAATACATGTATTTGAAAGCAAAAAGTGGAGGGTAGTCCAATATAGCAAGTCGGAAAACTGTCATACATGTACATCGCATGCTGTCATCCACATGATTAACGGCACATTACGATGTTTACCGGTTCTTACCGGTGTTAACCGAAGTTTACAACAGTAGACCACTGTGTTTGCCGGTGTTTGGCGGTACGATATTCTATTACAGTGAAAATTCTAAATATTGGGGCAGATATGTCCGAACAAACAGTGCAGACTCTGAACAGACTGCTCCTGAAGGAGCAGTATGATCAGGGAATACACTGTTTGCCCTTCCGTCGGATCTCTAAGACGCATTAAT